>CM030366.1:44762282-45962282 GCA_017893485.1 Hemerocallis citrina
TAAATAATAATAAAATAATAATTTTTAATATTAGACCCAGATATTACAAACATTTTTCTCAAAAACACATTTTACATGATTTTGTACAAATGCACAAAACCGATACAATGCATATATATACTTACTAGTATATATGCACAGATAACTTTTTATTAGTAAAACCGAGAAATTTCGATAAAAATATTTTAATTTTTAAAAATAATTATAATACAAATATAATATCCGACTGGGATATTACAATTCGAGTCGCGGGTCTCCCGTTGGGGGGAGAAAACATTATTTTTTCAAAAAAGTCAGATAAATAGGGTTTAAATACTTAAAGATATTAACTCCATACCATATCAGAATTGAGCCTTGGGCTTAGTGGCTAGAGCGGCGCTTTGTGGTCGCCACGTGGCCCGTGGGGGTGTTAGGGGTCTCGGGTTCGAGCCCTGTGATGGGTTTTTTTTATTTTGAGTTCTTTTATTTATTTATTTATTGAGTTCTAAAAATCCAGAGAAAGTTTTATAAATACTTTTAAATATTGGGGAACAACTGAAAATGATTTTCCCACTTATTAGATTATATTTTGGGAATACAAGAGTTATATTCATGTGTTAGATAAGATTGATATACAATCAGGATGTGTATAATTAAGATAATAAGAGTTTATTTGTGATTAACAGAAAGTGATGAGTTTTAATAATAATTTTCTAAAGATGAGCCTCAAAGAGTTGGTGTTTAATTCTTAGAAATTGTTTATTGAGAAAAAATGAATCTAAAAAGAGTTTTTGGAAATGAAAAATTTTGAGATTGTTCTCCATGTCTATGAATACAAGAATAAGATGAAAGAATTGAATAAGATGTGAATAAAGTGAATTGAAAACATGAATATCGAAGGGTATGATCACCCATGATTATGGAACATGGAAAGATCTGATTCTAGAGGTTTATTGAGACCCAAGTATGGGCAAGTGATGAAAAGAATTAATTGATTTGAGATTTGGCTTTATGGGCTATTTCCATATTTTTGTTTAAGTCCGGTAAGAGGGGAAGCTGACTCTAGGTAGTGTAATTTATTCATGTTTTAAACGTAAGGATTAGGCACTAGGAGAAGATGTAATAGATCTTGGACAAACGTATGTGGGGTGTCTCTGCATTGTCTGATGGTGGATTCCTGGACTATAGACCCAGTCAGACGGTGGATTCCTGGACTGTGGTTACTTGCGGGGTGAGATACTGAACTAAATCCGGGACTATGATTGGTTTGACGGTGGATTCCATGACCATGAATAGTCCGGCAGAGGGGAGGTAGTTCACCATTATATATGTATATACCGGAGCCGGAATGGCACATACGGGATGTTCGCACGACGAGGACTTCCGTATAGCTTGACGGTGGATTGCAGGGCTGGAGTCCGTACTCGTGGGATTTCCAAAACTTGTTTCTGTTACCGAGTAGTTGTCATGGCGAGGGATTAAACCCTTTAATCTGGAGTACGTAGGTGCTTGCCCTCGGATCTATGTAGTATGGGATGCATAGAATCCGAACAAGTGTGCATTAGTGCCATCTTAGCGTAAAACATCTCCATTAGGCATTAAGGCATTGCATACACTGACATGTTTAGGATAGTCACTTTTAACACTTTATTTTACATTCAAGTTTGTGTTGCTAAAATAAGCGAGTCTCTATATTATGCCATAGCCAGGATGACTGTGTACAGTATTGCGTCAGTTGCATGTAACTGATGTGCCCACAATATTCAATGCAGACTTTGGATTCGCAAGGAGATATAAAGATGATTGATGCTAAAGATTACTTTCTGTATTAAGTTGCTGATGTTTAATTGTACATTTATATCAAGTAATAATTCATTTAATCTTTCACTGGGTTGTTGTAAAAGAACTTGATGTAATAAAGTTTCAAATTTCCTTGTAAAATTGTACGAAATGAAGTAAAGATCCTGTTTATGCTACGAATTACCGTATTTTGGAATTCAAAGCGTTACAAAAAGAGAATCTCAAAGCAAATCCAAATCCAAATCCAGTGCCGAACCCCAATCAAGAGGTCGTTGCCGATATCTGATCTGCTACTGATTCTGTATTGGCGACTCCCCTCCACCTAATCGAGCGCGAATATCAAGCGATTCCTTATCAGTGACTCCCTTCCACCAAATCGAGAACCTCTACATGCGACGCGGCGACTCTACTTTCATCTCATTAACCGAATTCTCATTCCAATTTTTAAGTCATGTAATAATTTTTTTCACGCCCCGCTTTCCAAAAGGAATACAGAATAAGAGTACGTGACAAAGCCCAGCGAATGATTTTCATCATTCATAAGCTGTAGGATCGACTCAGCATCATAACAAGAAATATAACAAAAATATACTCAACCACGCATGCATGAATAATTTATTAATCAACAGAAAACATTTGAAACAAATATAAATATTCCAAATAAATTCACGATCTGGATCAAAAGTAAAAATTTCGAGACTACAAGCCCGTTACAAGTTTCAAGTAGCAACAAAATTTAATAAACTTAAATACAAAGTAATCAAAACAAGTTTTCCCCAAGTGAAGCCTAGAATGTTTGCTCACCAACTCCAGTAGGCAATTGATTTCCAAAACCTGTATTTTTCATGTAGAAGAAAATGGAGAAACAAAGACAAACGTCCTTAGTGCAAGTTAGGGCTGCAAGTAGTACAATCAAGGGTATGAAAATAAGTGCAAGAAAATATGAAACATGATTTGGAATTAATAATATACAACATGATTGACAAGGATGCAGCAAGTAGTGAAGTTCAAGGGACTAGCTAGCAAGTAAGAAAACTCAAGTAACATGATTGGGTAACAAGTACTAGTAGCAAGAACAAATGGCAAGTGAGCATATAATTGTATCAAGCATTAAGTAACAAGTATCAAGCAAAACAGGTGTCAAGTGTGAACAAGTAACAAATTATTCTTAAGTCTAATGTTTAATTCTATCTAGGTAACACTTCATGCATTCCAACTATTTACCACATGGTTGCTACTTACAAACAAGTTACGTTTTATCCTAGTGGTGGGTTTTATAGGGCGGTATACTCAGGCATCAAGTATTAGCAAGCAAGGTTCATGAATATAGAAATAATGTAATAAGTTCACGAGCCAAGTACCAGTTCGTGAATGCACTAACAAGTTTAAGAACCAAACCGTGGGTTCATGAATGCACTAAAGATACAACAAGTTCATGAGCCAAGTAATGGGTTCATGAATACACTCAAGATACAACAAGTTCTTGAACCAATTAATGGAAACATGGGCTCCCTTCCGAGTACACTTACCTATATTGTCCACTACTATGGTCTTTCCCCAACACCGGCTTGTTATTTATTATTATCATCAGCCAAGCATGAAAGTGTGCGAAATAAGCAAGAATACATTATCAAGAACAGGGAAAAAGTTTAGGCTAGGTAGCATATTCAAGGTTCAAAACGAATTAAAGTTATCAAGAATGGCGAGAATTCCAATTCTGGAAAGCAGGATGTTGCTACACCAAAACTGAGATTCCCGCTACTGCAGGAATGCAAATCTGGATCCGTCATGAAATCTAAAAAGTAGACTCTCTACCGAATCCATCGCATATAAACAAGATACATGACAGTGACAGCATCAGGTTTCAAAACAACAAACTACACAGGATTGGTGTTCAGCCAGAATTTTTAAAACTGTGTTTTAAAATATGAAACAGGTCTGAAACTTTATTAATTAATTCTAAAAAAATTAGGGAATGTTCTCTAGTGTTTCTAGTATCAGCATGCAAAATTTCAAGTCATTATCTTACAGGCAGCATAGCTAATTTAATTGTAAAACAAAGTGATGCACCAAATTCATGAATATGAAATCCTATGACACAGCAGCAGTAAAACTGTGATAAATCACAAACTATAACTCGGAATTCAATTCCATTAAAAGGGTAGTAAACTAGATATCTGGAGCTACATTTTATGTTTAGGACTCAAGTCTAGATTCTGATGTTAACAGGGTCTAAACAGCAAGTAAAAAATGGAACAGCAACATAGATGGTTTCTTTTATATAAAAAGTGGCATGATAAATGACTATTATGAGTCTAAATTAGTGTGTGATCCAAATCATGATGTAATAGGTACCAAATCAGAGATCCAAATTTGTTTCTCAACTCAAATAAAGTAGAATCGACACATACATCATACAACATACATCTACAAGTCAAGGTGGTTCTTAATTTCATGTGTTCAAATAATTAGGAGATAAAATAGATCCAAAAAGTTGTGAAACGAATATATCAACAAAAGGTTGTGACTCTTATGATCATGGAGTTGAGAAGGAATAAAATAAGATCGTCAAACGATAAGCCAAAGAAGAGTCACAACTACGATCTACTTGCAGTATTTTCAAATAAAAGCTTTTACTAGAACAACAAATTGTACAAGAAGATACTTTCCTTGATTGGATGAGGGCGTTGATTGACGATCGAGATCGAATGGATTGGTTCAGCGTGGATCTTGATGGCAATCAAGATCAAAGAAGTATCGACGGCTCAGACCGGATCTTGATCAAGATGGAATTGATGATACTGATCGATCGGACGGTCACGGTTCAAAGATGATCAAAACCCATAATCAACAGCAACGGCAATGGGTTAGCTCTGGCTTGACGAAGGTGGGGAGAGCGACAGCACCGGAGAATAGGCATTGTGACGTAAGGGAACGATCGAGGGTAGGCACTATAGTGTCGACGGGGGAACACAACGCGGGGAGCGCGCTATGGCTACTGTTGCTGTTTGTTGATGGAGGAACATAGCACGGCTGCTGTCATCGGAGGAAGGCGAGCGCAGGGAGGCACACAGGGAGCGCTTTCTTGGTGGCATCACGAAAGGAGGGAGGGGACAGTGCAGGGGCTAGCTACTGTGGTGTAGGGTGGCAGAGGGGGCAACAAGCAACGTGGCTGCTAGCGCTGGCATGCGGCGCTTGGGAGGAGGCGCAGCACCGGGAGCAAGGTCGGAGGCCGGGAGGGAAGCTCTGGCTGTGAGTGCTACTGCTGGCGTCGCTAGCTTCGTGAGGAGAAGGGAAAAGGAGCTCGGGGGTAGGCGACGGCTACTGTCTTCGTGGGTGGCACAACTGGGGGTCGCGATGGGGCGTTGACAATGGGGTCAGCAGTCAGAGGGTGTGGCACAGCGACGGGATGCAGGGTCGGGATTGGATGCATGGGAGGATGAGGGAGAGAGGAAGACGATGGAACATGGGGTTTCCACAGTGGCAGCTAGGGGTTAGCAATGTAGATAGGGTTTAGGGTTAGCTAGGGTTAGGTTATTAGGGTATTTATGAATAGGGTTATAGTGTATTGGGTTAATGGATGCAGGTTGTTGGGTAGATGATCCAATAGAAAATTGGGTTTGGGTATAGGGTTTTAATCCAATAGGATGACAGTTAAATAGAATAGGCTTTATAAAACATGCATATACATATACATTAAGTCAAATAATGAATACATATACAATAAAGTATGTTCGGCTAAAAATATAATAATAGTAATAATAATATTAACACTAAAAATAATGATACTGCAAAATAATAACACCAACAAAAATAATACTGGTAATAGTAATAATAGTAACAATAATAATAATAAAAATAATAGTAATAATATGAATATCAAAATAGGATTTGAGATAAACAAGTTTATTAAAATTCAAATAGTAATAAAATAAAATATAAATATTCGATCACTTAGAAATAGAAAAATAAAGTTAGAATATATTATTATTCGAAGTAAATATAACTTTTCGGTTCGAAAAGATTTTAATAGAAAGTCCAAATCGAATTTAAAAATAGAGTGAATGTATAATAGTCAAAATACAAAAAATATTCAGAAAAATATTTAATTTTGGGAACGCGGGTTACAAATCCTACCCACCTTTAACAAAATTTCGTCCTCAAAATTTGCCTAGGCGGTACATAGGACAAGGCAAAAAACAACTTGGGGTAACAAAACAGAGAATTTGAGGGAAGAGACACAAGGTGGTGACAACATCAGAATAAGAAGGATGAAGTGAGAAACAATGACGTCAAATGGAATGCATGAAAAAAAATAAACTGTATCAAAGGAAAGTAACAACACAAGACTTGCAAGATAACAAAGTAAAAAGATGAAGTAGGCAGAGCAGGAATCGAAGTGAGAATGGGTAAGGAAGAATTGAATCAAACAATGAGTCAACGAATGAGGACGAATGCAAGAGATAGAGAAGCAAAAAATGCAGGAAAGGAGAAACAACAAGAGAATCCTGGGACCTGTGGGTTATGGGCCCACCATGCTTCCGCTACGCAACTCTGATTGGGAAGACTCGGTCAATAGCATCCAGTAGCTCCAGCAATCTACTTCGTAGTGCTCCGTGTCCTCGACACGTCCAAACGACATCCATCTAGCATGAAGTTCGAACTCCTGGCAAACTCAGATTCTAAACACTTCCTGGAATCTTGGGACTCTGGATGCACAACTTGGAGCGAAAGATGACACTTCCTGTCTTGCTGATGGTCCAAGCCGCTGACAAGTCGATGTAGATCACGTGTAGCCAATCGACGAACCAAGCAAGAATAACAGTATGGCATCACCGGAATTTAAGGAGGACAAGATAGGGAAGAAACAACTAGTATGGTATATAATATGAATCAACAAATGAAGTTGAATGCAAGACACGAAAAGAATTGAATGACACACGAGCTGAAAGAAGAAGGGATCAACGAGGCAAGCAGAAATAAGGGATTGCTTGCATTGGAATCAAAAGAACATGGGTACGGAAAGAATAAATTTATGCCCAATATGGAATCAACAAATCAGTACGACTGTAAGAGATGGAAGGAAACAAGAAATCAAAGAATTGAATATGAAGGGATCAAAATGAATGGAATAAGACTAGTGTCCAGATCGAGTTGATTATCAAATTGTTCATGTGATTGTATGGCCCGTTAATAGTTGAGTTAATCCTGATCGAGTCAAACTTGTCTAATGTATTAGTCAAACTAACACATTAGCTAAATCTAAACTCTGATACCACTAAAATCCTGTCACTCCCCGCTTCCCAAAAGGAATACGAAATACGAGTACGTGACAAAGCCCAACAAATTATTTTCATCGTTCATAAGCTGTGGCATCGACTCAACATCATAACAAGAAATATAACAAAAATATACTCAACCACACATGCATGAATAATTTATTAATCAACAGAAAATATTTGAAACAAATATAAATATCCCAGATAAATTCACGATCTGGATCAAAAGTAAAAACTTCGAGACTACAAGCCCGTTACAAGTTTCAAGATACAAAGTAATCAAAGCAAGTTTTCCCCAAGTGAAGCCTAGAACGTTTGCTCACCAACTGTAAACCATGTTTTTCATTTTGTGTATTTTTGAGTGTATTTTTCGTTTTGGTGTATTTTCTCTTTGGTATTTTTTTATGAACCGTATATTGGATTCATTTTCAATATATATATTCGTTTTATTTCATTTTGAGCTCTTTATGTTTGATTGGTTGTTTCTTTTGTTTCGTTCTTCATTAGTTGTGTTCTTTCTTCATTTTTGGTCTCGTTCTCCTCATTTTATTTTTGGGTGTTTGAGGTGGTGGTGTTTGGTTGTGATCCTATTTTCAATCCCATTATTGATCCCTATTTGACTACCAAAGCCAAAATTAAATTTCCAATCCTATTTGTATTCCTAATTGATTGACCAATATCCAAAAACCCATTTGGTAAATCCTATTTCTAATCTTAATACCCACAACCCAATACCCATAAAATCACAACTAAAACCCTATATATATAAACCTCTCCCTCACATACCCTAACCCTAACTCCATCTCTCACAAATCCCGGCCTCCCTCTCTCTCTCTCGCTCCTTGCTTGCATCCCGACCCGCACACAACCCCAAGCTAGGCCGACCCTACTCCAGGCCGACAGCCCCCACTCCGCCCCTTTCCCGGCCTGTGTTCAACCTCAGCACACCCCACACCAGAGGCCTACACCGATCGACATCTCCCCTCTCCTTTTCCATCCCGACTATCTCTTTTACCACCATAACAACCCTCTTGCACCATATAATCCCTCTACTCTCTCGTGGTGTTCTCTTGTGGCCGCAAGCCACTTTGATCGTCTCTCGCTTTTGGAAGTCTTGTTCGTGTGGAGGTTTTAGCTCTAGTTGCTTGGATTTGTTGATTCGCAGATTTTCATTTGTGGGTTTTGCTCCTACTGTTGATTTTCATCGTTCTTCATCCCCGATTTAAGGTATGTAACTTGTATTCCAATTTATTTATTTGATACAAGTCAAAAAGTTGACCTATAATGTAGTTGGGTCTAGAGACAGCTCTTGTTTGTGTTTTGCTTGGTGGGTTTTGTCTCTATTGTGAAAACTTGACCATAGATGACTCACGACACAATCTTGACATGAATTAACTTAGGATTTGCCCATTCTTGATTTTGATCTTGTGTGTGAAATTTTTGTGAGAATTCGTGATTTGGTTGAGACCCATGTGAAATACATGGTATGGACATGTTAGATACCCTAATTCATGATGTTTAGACACTTGGTAGACTTGATTTCATGTTTGGGTGTGTTTGGACCAATTTTCACGAATCTATGTCAATTTTGTTTTCAAGGGAAGAATTTGCAGTTTGTCGCTGCTCTGTTTTGGTTGCTGTTTTGGACTATTTTAAAGTCAGTATCTTGATTTTGGTATAAAACATGAGTTTTAGATAATTTTGACTATTTTCAAACCCCTCTGACCTTGATTGATTTTGATTTCGTATGACTGAGTTATGACTATTTTAGCACAGAGGTGTCGATCTTTTCTAGATTCTGTTTTTCAATAATTTTGATGACAAATCATTTTAAAAAACTATGCTACATAAAATATTTTGATCCAAAACTTTGGTTAGTGTTTCTTTATCTAGTTAGGGATAACCTAGAGTTTTGGTGAATTTTATTGATGAGTTTTATGTGTTGTTTCATGCTCGTTTATGAAATCTGTACTTGCTGTATTTTGCTCGCTGATCTGTAAAGAACCTTATTTTAACTATGATTCCTTTTACTGTATGAAAAATGTTTGTGAAATATGAAAGTTAATATATTTTGTCTATTTTCATCTCCCTTTGACAGATTTGGATTTCGTTTCACTGGTTGCCAGATACTTCAGTTTTCGTACAGCAGTGTTGGGACTTCCAGATTTTCCAAAGCGTCGTTTCTTGATGTTTTCGTATTTTTGATGACTAAACTAATTTTTCTGGAATATTTTGTAACTTTATATTTTGATGATACACATATAGGGGAATACCCCAGATTTTTCCTGAATTTATTTGAGAGGTTTTGCTACAGTTTTCCTGACTGAGAATTCGTTTTCCTGATTTCTAACTAAATATGTTTTCTTTTTTCAAATCTGTTTTGAGTTATGATGTTGTGAATTACTATGTAACTTATTTATACTCGCTGGATTCGTGTGGAAGTCTATTTTTCAGATCCTTCGACGGATCCAGATTTGGATTTTTTGTAGTAGCGGGAATCACTGTTTTAGTACAACACTGTCGTGCTGTCCTAAATTAGAAAACTAATTGTTTTACCCTGTTATGTGATATCTTGTACGTATACCTGTTTATTTTGCACCCTGAACCAGATACATATTATACCCTGTTATCTTTGCTTTGTTTTGCGATGCATATATGCATGCCTGATTATAATAATAAATGACTAAGCCGGGGTTAAGGGAAAGATCTAGTAGTGGAAAATATAGAAACGTGTACCTGGAAGAGGACTTGTATCCTGCCTGCCTGTTACGTGTTCATGACTATATGATTCACGATCCTGTTACCTGTACCTGATTGCATACTTCCCTATAGGAAGATGTACTCAGAAGATAACCACTAGGTTATACCTGTTTCCTGTACCTGACTGCATACTTCTCCTAGGAAGGTGTACTCAGAAGAGAACCACTAGGTTCTACCTATTCCTGTTATTCCTGTTTCCTGTACCTGAGTACACTGCCCTATGGATTCCATTACGAAATCTAAAACGAAACTATTTGTTGTAGCAACCATGTGTTATGTTTTTGGGGGGCATGAAGTGCTACCTAGATCGTAATAAAGCAAGACTTGACATGACATAATCTGATTTCCTGTACTTGATACCTGATTATCCTGTTACATGATTACCTGTATACCTGTATACCTGATTACCTGTTACCTGTTACCTGATGCCTGTTACCTGTTTATCTGTTTACTTGACACTTGATACATGTTACCTGTACCTGTTAGTATACCATGCTACTTATTTCTAGTTTCCTGATTCATGTTAGATATTATATTTCTATTGACACACTTATACCATGCTATGCTTGTTACTTAGATTTATCTATCCCATGTACTTGTATCTTACATTATAAGTGGTCCGTAACTTGCTATTGACGTGTACTTGTTTTCTCTTTCCTTCTCCTGCAAATTTACTAATTGCAGATCAGGATAGACGACTGCAAGATGGTATTGGCGAGATGATGTACTAGTGCTGGATTTTGCTGCTTTATTATTATTATTGTTGCTTGAACTTGAATAAAGTGTACTTGATGACTTGGATATTTATCTTGTATTTGGGCGATGTGACTAGGATATTTGAGTTGTTCAGAACCTGATTATTTAAGATTATTGTATTTGGTTTCAAGTAATTTCTGTTGGTATCTTGTTTCAATTATGCATGTCTGTTGTATCTTTTGCTTCCGACTCTGATTATTCCTGTGTTATGTTTTAAAACTTATGGATGATGAAAATCATTCGCTGGGCTTTTGTTACATATCCGTATTCCGTATCTTTTTGGAAAGCGGGGCGTGACAGGGTTTTTAGTGGTATCAGAGCACCAGGTTTGGCTAATGTATTAGTTGCCTAATATATTAGACAAGCTTGGCTCGAACTGGGATCTGCTCAATATTTAACCAACCATGCATACTTAAATGAAATTATACCAACTCAGATTCTGGATGTTAATTGTTTTTAGTTTTATGCAGACTATGGCTCGCAGAGGTTCTACTTCTCAGTCGCAGGGTGATTCGATTGAGGCTGTTACTACTGTGCTTGAGCGGCTGATTAATAGCAGCAAAACCACAGTAATCTTGTGATGACTGCTCTTGAAGCTGCCCGGGTTCCGCTTCCTGTTGTGCCTGTGCAGGCAAATCTTCCACCTCGTCTAGGGACAGTTACATATTTTATGAGGCTGCATCCTGACCGTTTTTCCGGCACTGAGATGCCTTTGGAGGCTGAATAGTGGTTGATCCGGACTAAGCACTTGTTGTTAGCGGCTCGTGTTGCCGAGGCTGATCGGGTGGACGTGGTTTCCATCCAGCTGGTGGATCTGGCCAATATCTGGTGGATGGCCGAGTCTGAGCGACTTGAGATGCCTATTGCTTGGGCTACTTTCACTCGGGGATTCTTGGAGAAGTTCTTCCCCAGTAGTACTGGAGTTGAGATGGAACAGCAATTCCTAGCCCTAAAATAGGTTAAGTCATTTTTCCAGATTGGATTTGTTACATAATTGTTCATGCAATGTTGTAACATGGACTTTCTTGCAACAGGATTCCAGGTCAGTGGACGAGTACACAACTGAGTTTAATAGACTTAGCCGCTTCGCTGTCATTCTTGTGGAAACCGAAGAGGATAAGGCTCGTAAATTCACAAATAGGCTTGAGAAGGATATCAAGAGGTATCTTGTCTCTCTTCGCTTGCGTACCTACACTGAGGCTCTTGAGGCAGCCCGAGCTCAGGAGTAGGCTCGTGGTGGTTTGTCTTCTTCTCAGTAGACTGTTCCTGCTGTTGTTGCTCGACCTTCTGATGGGCCAATTCGGAGGCCTGTTTCAGCCCATCCAGTTAGGGCAGCTCCTTACTCTTCTGCTATTTTCCAGAGGGATAGTTACTGTGATTTCTGTCGGTTGCCTGGGCATGATCGCAGGGAATGTAGGCGCGCCAATCGCCGATGCGTTAGGTGTGGCTCTATTGATCATGCAGTGCGAGATTGTCCCCAGTCGTTGCAGCAGTTGGCTCTTCCAGCCAGGGATCCTGTTCAGCAAGCAGTTCCAGCTCGTGGTCCAGTTAAGCCACTGCTTCCTCCTCAGCGCCAGATTGTCAGTCAAAGCAAGGCTGTTCCGAGGAGAGGTCAGACTTTCAACCTGACAGCTGCAGTTGTTGAGTCAGCTGAGGGTGTGGTTGTAGGTATCTTTTGTTTTATTGTTCTATTGTTTGTTGTTTCTCTTTGTTTTATTCCTTCCCTTATTTTATTTATTTCCGTTTGTCCTTTCTACAGTTGTTTTCCCTCACCCCTGTTCAACCATTCTTTTCTTTGTCTCTTTTGCTTTCTATCTTAGGTATTGTGCTTGTGTGCTCTTTTCCTGCTCATGTTCTTTTTGATTCTGGGGCAACCCATTCTTTTGTGTCCTCTCGATTTGTCGGTCGCCATCAGTTGGAGTGCAGCAACATGTCAGAGGCTTGGAACATTGTGACAGGTGGTGGAGTTGTCATTTGTTCCTGTGAGTGCAGGCAATATTTTGTTGTTATTGGGGATGCAGATTTCAAGGCCAACCTGATTATAATTGGAAATTCGGGATTCGACGTCATTCTCGGTATGGAATTGTTGGGTGAAGCCCATGCCATTATTGATTGTCATGCCAAGAAAGACGTCTTCAGAATTCTAGATCGAGCAGAATTTGAGTTCCATACCGGGGAGTCTTCCCTTGGCTAGGCAAAGACTGCAGTTGAACAGGTGGATTGTGCGATGGAATTGCACTCAGGCTGTGAGTCTACGCCTCTAGTAGTTCGGGATTTCTTGGATGTTTTTCCAGATGAGTTGCCTGGCTTACCCCCTGATAGGAAAGTGAAATTCGGTATTGATGTTCAGCCTGGAACAGCACCGATATCGAAGAGTCTTTACAGGATAGCACCGGTTGAGCAAGCAGAGCTTAAGGTGCAGATTCAGCAGTTGCTTGATTTGGGTTTCATTAGACCTAGTGTTTCACCTTGGAGTGCTCCGGTCCTTTTTGTTGACAAGAAAGATGGTAGTCATCGATTGTGCATGGATTATCGAGAACTGAACAGAGTTACTGTGAAGAATCGGTATCCGTTGCCCAGGATCGATGATTTGTTTGATCAGTTGTGTGGGGCTGTTGTTTTCTCGAAGTTGGATCTTCGTTCTGGGTATCACCAAGTCAAGGTGAAGGCTGCGGATATACAGAAAACTGCTTTTAGGACTAGATACGGGCACTATGAGTATCTTGTGATGCCGTTCGGGGTCACCAATATGCCGGCTATATTCATGAGCCTTATGAACCTGGTCTTCTCTCAGTTCTTGGATAGATTTTTGGTGGTCTTCATTGATGATATTTTGGTATATTCTCGAAATTAGGAAGATCATGCTGAGCATCTTAGAGTGGTTCTGCAGACTTTAAGAGAGAATCAGCTCTATAGGAAACTCAGCAAGAGCGAGTTTTGGCTCGACAGGGTTTCTTTCTTGGGGCACATTATTTCTGGCGATGGTGTTTCTGTGGATCCGGCCAAGATTGAGGCTGTGAAGGATTGGCCTATTCCCAAGTCAGTTTTAGAGGTCAGGAGTTTTCTTGGTTTGGCTGGCTATTATCGGAGGTTTGTTCAAGACTTTTCTAAGATAGCAGGACCGTTGACTAAATTGACTGGGAAGGATCAGAAGTTTTGTTAGTCTGATGAGTGCAATGAGGCTTTTGTTGAGTTGAAGAACAGATTGACGTTAGCGCCTGTGTTGACTATTCTCGATGGTTCAGGTGGATTTGTGGTTCACTGTGATGCTTCTGGTAAGGGCCTTGGAGCAGTTCTTATGCAGAAGGGTCGTGTCGTTGCGTATGCATCGAGGTAGTTGAGGCCGCATGAGAAGAACTATCCTACTCATGACTTGGAGTTAGCGGCAGTGATTCATGCTTTAAAGCTGTAGAGACATTATTTACTTGGGGACCGAGTGGAGATCTTTACAGACCACAAAAGTCTCAAGTACGTCTTCACCAAGAAGGAGTTAAACCTGAGGCAAAGGCGTTGGTTGGAGCTTATGGCCGATTATGATATCAGTTTGCAATACCATCCTGGTAAACTAAACTTGGTGCCAGATGCTTTGAGCAGGAGACCAGCAGTTATGTTTCTTACTCAGCAAAGTTATTTCATTGAGCATATGCGGAGGTTGAAGTTGGATGTTTTGTTGTCGAGTTCTGGTCAGAGCTGTTTGGCGCTCCAGCTGCAGTTGTCTCTTGTTGGTCAGATTAAGGCGGCACAGACTGGTGATGTGCAGTTGCAGAATTTTCGAGCTGAGGTTGTGTTTGGGTCCAGGACGAACATGGTTATTCATGGAGATGGTTCGCTTCGTTTTGGTTCCCGGTTGTGTGTCCCTAAGGGTGAAGTTCGTCAGAGGTTGCTTGAAGAAGCTCATCAGTCTTCGTATTCTATCAATCCTGGTGATAATAGGATGTATCGGGATTTGAAGCTTCATTTCTGGTGGCATGGTATGAAGAGGACTGTTGCTCGATTTGTTTCTTAGTGTTTGATCTGTTAGCAGGTTAAGGCAGAGCATCAGAGAACCGCTGGACTTCTTCAACCGCTTCCTGGTCCAGAGTGGAAGTAGGAACATATCACTATGGATTTTTTGACCGCTTTGCCGAGGAGTCCTAAGGGTCATAATGCTATTTGGGTGATTGTCGACCATTTGACGATGAGTGCTCACTTCATTCCTTTTCGTGTCGGTCAGTCTACTAAGAGCCTAGCTGAGAGGTATATGCAAGAGATTGTTAGACTTCATAGGGTTCTAGTTAGTATTGTATCTGATAGGGATACAAGATTCAGATCTCAGTTCTGGGAGAGTCTTCAGAACAGTTTAGGGAGCAAATTAAAGTACAGTACAGCTTTTTATCCCCAGACTGATGGATAGTTAGAGCGGACTATTCAGATTCTCGAGGACATGCTGAGGTCCTGTATGCTTCAGTTTGGTGGATCTTGGGAGGACCATTTGCATCTCATAGAGTTCTCGTACAATAACAGCTTTCAAGCCAGTATTAAAGCTGCTCCGTTCGAGGCACTCTATGGGCAGAAGTGAGGATCTCCAGTGTGCTAGGATGACATTGGTGAGAGGCAGTGTTGGGTCCGGAGTTGGTCACCAAGACAGTGGATGTTATGGTTCAGATCAGGAAGCACTTGCAGGCAGCTCAGGATAGGCAGAAGCGATGGGCCGATGTCCATCGGAGAGCTTTGGATTTTGGTGTTGGTGACCATGTTTTCCTTAAGGTATCGCCGTGGCGCGGTGTCATTCGGTTCGGTGGTGGGGGTAAGCTTAGCCCTAGGTTTATTGGACCGTTTGAGATTTTGGAGTGAGTAGGCAAGGTGGCCAATCTTCTTGCTTTGCCACTAGCTTTATCAGGAGTGCACGATGTTTTCCATGTCTCACAACTCAGGAGATATATCCAAGATGAGAGCCACGTGATCAACTACTTTGAGTTGACCGTTCAGCCGGATTTGACTTTTGAGATTCCGCCAGTTGCTATTGTGGATCAGCGGGAGAAAGTTCTTAAGAACAAGGTCATCAAGTTGGTTCGTGTTGCTTGGAATCCTCACTCGCCTAGTGAGTCAACTTGGGAGTTGGAGGAGGAGATTCAGCAGAAACTTCCTCATTTGTTTGGGTTGTTTTCTTTTGTTCTTTTGGTTGTTTCTGGGGTTGTAACCACTGTTTTGGTTCTTTTGGTTGTTACCCTATGTATCTTTTTTTGAATTTCGAGGACGAAATTCTTCTTGTAGGTGGGTAGGATTGTAACCACTGCTTTTCATTTTGTGTATTTTGGAGTGTATTTTTCGTTTTGGTACATTTTCTCTCTTGTATTTTTTCTGAACCATATATTGGAGTCATTTTCAATATATATATTTGTTTTATTTCATTTTGAGCTCTTTGTGTTTGATTGGTTGTTTCTTTTGTTTCGTTCTTCATTAGTTGTGTTCTTTCTTCATTTTTGGTCCCGTTCTCCTCATTTTATTTTTGGGTGTTTGAGGTGGTGGTGTTTGGTTGTGATCCTATTTTCAATCCCATTATTGATCCCTATTTGACTACCAAAGCCAAATTTAACTTTCCAATAATTTAAATTTCAAATCCTATTTTTATTCCTAATTGATTGACCCAATATCCAAAAACCATTTGGTAAATCTTATTACTAATCTTAATACCCGCAACCCAATACCTATAAAACTACAACTAAAACCCTATATATATAAACCTCTCCCTCACAAACCCTAACCCTAACTCCATCTCTCACAAATCCCAGCCTCCCTCACTTTCTGCCTCTCCTTGCTTGCATCCTGACCCGCACACAACCCCAAGCCAGACCGACCCTACCCCTAGCCGACAGCCCCCACTCCTCCCCTTTCTCGGCCTGTGTTCAACCCCGGCACAACCCACACCCGATCCCTACACCGATCGGCATCTCCCCTCTCCTTGTCCATCCCGACCATCTCTTTCACCACCATAACAACCATCTTGCACCATATAATCCCTCTACTCTCTCGTGGTGTTCTCTTGTGGCCGCAAGCCACTTTGATCGTCTCTCGCTTTTGAAAGTCTTGTTCGTGTGGAGGTTATCGCTATAGTTGCTTGGATTTGTTGATTCGCGGATTTTTTGTTCGTGGGTTTTTCTCCTACTTTTGATTTGCATCGTTCTTCATCCCCGATTTAAGGCAAGTAACTTGTACTCCAATTCATTTATTTGATACAAGTCAAAAAGTTCACCTATAGTGTAGTTGGGTCTAGAGACGACTCTTATTTGTGTTTTGCTAGGTGGGTTTTGTCTCTATTGTGAAAACATGACCATAGATGACTCACGACACAATCTTGACATGAAAAACTTAGGATTTGCCCGTTCTTGATTTTGATCTTGTATGTGAGATTTTTGTGAGAATTCGTGATTTGGTTGAGACCCATGTGAAATACTTAGTGTGGACATGTTAGATACCCTAACTCATGCTGTTTAGATACTTAGTAGACTTGATTTCATGTTTGGATGTGTTTGGACCAATTTTCTTGAATCTATGTCGATTTTGTTTTCAAGGGAAGAATCTGTAGTTTGTCGCTGTTCAGTTTTGGTTGCTGTTTTGGACTATTTTAAAGTCAGTATCTTGATTTCGGTATAAAACATGAGTTTTAGATAATTTCTTCTATTTTCAAACCCCTCTGACCTAGCTTGGTTTTGATTTCGTATGACTGAGTTATGACTGTTTTAGTACAGAGGTGTCGATCTTTTACATATTCTATTTTTCAATAATTTTGATGACAAATCATTTTAAAGAACTATGCTACATATAATATTTTGATCCAAAAAATTGGTCAGTGTTTCTTTATCTAGTGAGGGATAACCTAGAATTTTGGTGATCTTTATTGATGAATTTTATGTGTTGTTTCATGCTCGTTTATGAAATCTATACTTGCTGTATTTTGCTCGCTGATCTGTAAAGAACCTTATTTTCACTATAATTCCTTTTACTATATGAAAAATATTTGTGAAATATAAAAGTTAATATATTTTGTCTATTTTCATCCCCCTTTGGCGGATTTGGATTTTGTGTCACTGGTTGCGAGATAATTCAGTTTCCGTACAGCAGTGTTGGGACATCTAGATTTTCCAAAGCATCGTTTCTTGATGTTTTCGTATTTTTGATGACTAAACTAAATTTTCTAGAATATTATAAAACTTTATATTTTTATTCTAGACATATAGGGGAATACCCCAGATTTTTCGTAAATTTATTTGAGAGGTTTTGATGTAGTTTTCCTGACTGAAAATTTGTTTTCCTGATTTCTGACTGAACATGTTTTCTATTTTCAAATCTGTTTTGAATTATGATGTTGTGAATTACTATGTAACTTATTTATACTCGCTGGATTCGTATGGCAGTCTATTTTCCAGATCCTTCTATGGATCTAGATTTGGATTTTTTTAGTAGCGGGAATGATAGTTTTAGTACAACACTATCGTGCTGTCCTGAATTAGAAAACTAGTTGTTTTACCCTGTTATGTGATATCTTGTACCTGTACTTGTTTATCTTGCACCCTGAACCTGATACATGTTATACCATCTTTGCTTATTTTTGCGATACATATATGCATGCCTGATTATAATAATAAATGACCAAGCCGGGGTTAAGGGAAAGATTTAGTAGTGGAAAATATAGAAACGTGTACTTAGAAGAGGACATGTGTCCTGCCTGCCTGTTACGTGTTCATGACTATATGATTCACGATCCTGTTACCTGTACCTGATTGCATGCTTCCCTATAGGAAGATAACCACTTGGTTATACCTGTTTCTTGTACCTGACTGCATACTTCCCCTAGGAAGGTGTACTTGGAAGAGAACCACTAGGTTCTACCTGTTCCTGTTAATCCTGTTTCCTGTACCTGAATACACTGCCCTATGGACTCCATTACGAAATCTAAAGTGAAACTGTTTGTTGTAGCAACCATGTGTTATGTTTTTGGGGCGCATGAAGTGCTACCTAGATAGCAATAAAGCAAGACTTGACATGACATAATCTGATTTCCTATACTTGATACCTGATTATCCTGTAACATAATTACATATATACCTGATTATCTGTTACCTGTTACCTGATGTCTATTACCTGTTTATCTGTTTACTTGACACTTGATACATGTTATCTGTATCTGTTAGTGTACCATGCTACTTGTTTCTAGTTTTTTGATTCATGTTAGATATTATATTTCTGTTGACACACTTATACCATGCTATGCTTGTTACTTAGATTTATCTATCCCATGTACTTGTATCCTACATTATAAGTGACCCGTAACTTGCAATTGACTGGTACTTCTTTTCTTCTCCTGCAAATTTACTAATTACAGATCAGGATGGACGACTGCCAGATGGTATTGGCGAGATGATGTACTAGTGCTGGATTTTTCTGCTTTATTATTATTTTTTTCGTTGCTTGAACTTGAATAAAATGTACTTGATGGCTTGAATATTTATCTTGTATTTTGGGCGATGTGACCCAGGATATTTGAGTTGTTCAGAACCTGATTATTTGAGGTTATTGTATTTGGTTTCAAGTAATTTCTGTTGGTATCTTGTTTCAATTATGCATGTCTGGTTGTATCTTTTGCTTCTAACTCTGATTATTCCTATGTTATGTTGTAAAGATTCCTGAACAGCTTATAGATGATGAAAATCATTCGCTAGACTTTTGTTACGTATCCTTATTCCGTATTCTTTTTGGGATGCGGGGCGTGACACCAACTCCAGCAAGAAATTGATCTCCAAAACCTGTATTTTTCATGCAGAAGAAAATGGAGAAACAAAGACAAACCCCCCTAGTGCAAGTTAGGGCCGCAAGCAGTACAAGTAAGGGTATGAAAATAAGAGCAAGAAAATATGAAACAAGATTTGGAATCAAGAATATACAACATGATTGACAAGGATGCAACAAATAGTGAAGTTGAAAGGATTAGCTAGCAAGTAAGACAACTCAAGTTACATGATTGGGTAACAAGTACTTGTAGCAGGAACAAGGGCAAATGAGTATGTAATTGTATCATGCATTAAGTAACAAGTATCAAGTAACAAGTATCAAGCAAGACAGGTGTCAAGTGTGAACAAGTAACAAGTTATTCTTAAGTCTAATGTTTAATTCTATCTAGGTAGCACTTCATGCGTCCCAACTATTTACCACATGGTTGCTACTTACAAACCAATTACGTTTAGGTCTAGTGGTGGGTTTTATAGGGCGGTGTACTCAGGCATCAAGTATCAAGCAAGCAAGGTTCATGAATACAAAAATAATGTAACAAGTTCATGAACTAAGTACCAGTTCATGAATGCACTAACAAGTTCAAAAACCAAACCGTGGGTTCATGAATGCATTAAAGATACAACAAATTTATGAGCCAAGTAATGGGTTCATGAATACACGCAAGATACAACAAGGTCATGAACCAAGTAATGAGAAACACGGGCCCCCTTCTGAGTACACTTACCTATATTGTCCACTACTATGGTCTTTCCCCTAACCCCGGCTTGTTATTTATTATTATCATCAACCAAGCATGAAAGTGTGAGAAATAGGCAAGAATACATGATCAAGAATAGGGAACAAGTTTAGGCTAGGTAGCAAGCATATTCGAGGGTCAAAACGAATTAAAGTTATCAAGAATGATGAGAATTCCAATTCTGGACAGCATGACATTGCTGCACCAAAACTGAGATTCCCGCCACTACAAGAATGCAAATCTGGATTCCTTAGAAAATATAGAAAGTACACTCTCTACCGAATTCATCGCATATAAACAAGATACATTAAAGTGATAGCATCAGGTGTCAAAACAACAAACTACATAGGATTCGTGTTAAGCTGGAATTTGTAAAACTGTGTTTTTAAATGGGAAACATGTCTGAAACTTCATTAATTAATTCCATGAAAATTAGGGAATGTCCTCTAGTGTGTCTAGTATTAGCATGCAAAATTTCAAATCATTATCTTACAGCTAGCGTGGTTAATTTAATTGTAAAACAAAGTGATGCAGCAAATTCATGAATATGAAATCCTACGACACAGCAGGAGTAAAACTGCGATAAATTACAAACTATAACTCGGAATTCAATTCCATCAAAAGGGTAGTAAATTAGACCTAGACATCTAGAACTACATTTCATGTTTAGGACTCAAGTCCAGATTCCGATGTTAACAGGGTCTAAACAGCAAGTAAAAATAGGAACAACAACATAGATGGTTTCTTTTATATGAAAACTGGCATGATAAATGACTATTATCAGTCTAAATTAGTGTGTGATCCAAATCATGATGTAATAGGTACCAAATGAGTGAGCCAAATTTGTTTCTCAACTCAAAGAAAGTAGAATCGACAAATACATCTTATAACATACATCTACAAGGCAAGGTGGTTCTTAATTCCATGTGTTCAAATAATTAGGAGATAAGATGGATCCAACAAGTTGTGAAACGAATATATCAACGAAAGGTTGCGACTCTTCTGATATTGGAGTTGATAAGGAATAAAATTAGATCGTCAAATGATAAGCCAAAGGGGAGTCACATCTACAGTCTACTTGTAGTATTTTCAAATAAAAGCTTGTACTAGAACAACAAATTATACAAGAAGATACTTGCCTTGATTGGATGAGGGTGTTGATCGACGATCAAGATTAAATGGATCGGGTCGGCATGGATCTTGATGGCGATCAAGATCAAAGAAGAATCGACGGCTCAGATCGGATCTTGATCAAGATGGAGATGATGATCAAGATCGATTGGACGGTCACATTTCGAAGATGATCAAAACCCATGATCAACAGCAATAGCAATGGGTTAGCTCTGGCTCGACGACAGCAAGGAGAGTGATAGCACTGGCGAGCAGGCAGTGTGACGCAAGGGAACGGCCGAAGGGAGGCACTACAGTGTCGACGTAGCAACACAGCGCGGGGAGTGTGCTATGGCTGCTGTTGCTGTCTGTCGACGGAGGAACACAGCACGACAGCTATCATTGGAGGGAAGGCAAGCGCAGGGAGGCACACAGGGAGCGCTGTCGCGGTGGTGTCGTGACAGGAGGAAGGGGACACCACAGGGGCTGGCTGCTATGGTGTAGGGCGACATGGGGGGCGACGAGGAACGCTGCTATTGGCAATGGCGTGCGGCGCTCAGGAGGAGGTGTAACACCGGGAGCAAGGTCGGAGGCCGGGAATGATGCTCTGGTTGTGAGCGCTAGTGCTGGCGTCGCTGGCTTCGGGAGGAGAAGGGAAGAAGAGAACGGGGGTGGGCATCGGCTGCTGCCTTCGTGGGTGGTGCAACTAAGGGTCACGATGGGGCACCGGCGATGGGGTCGGCAGTCTGAGGGCGTAGCACAATGGCGGGATGCAGGGTCGGGAGTGGGTGCATGGGAGGATGAGGGAGAGAGGAAGACGATGGAACAGGAGGGGGAGGGGGGGGGGGGGGTTCAACAGTGGCGGGTAGGGTATTGGGTTAATGGATGCAGGTTGTTAGGTAGATGATCCAATTGGAATTTGGGTTTGGGTATATGGTTTAAATCCAATAGGGAGATAGTTAAATAGAATAGGCTTTATAAAACATACATATACACATACATTAAGTCAAATAATGAATACGTATAAAATAGAGTATGTTCGGCTAAAAATAAAACATTAATATTAATATTAATATTAATAATAAAAATAATGATACTGCAAAATAATAACACTAACAAAAATAATACTGGTAATAGTAATAATAGTAACTATAATAATAATAACAATAATAGTAATAATATGAATATCAAAATAGGATTAGCGAAAAACAAGTTTATTAAAATCCAAATAGTAATAAAATAAAATATAAATAATCGATCACTAAGAAATAGAAAAATAAAGTTAGAATATATTATTATTCAAAGTAAATATAACTTTTTGGTTCGAAAAGATTTTAATAGAAAGTCCAAATTGAATTTAAAAACAGAATGAATGTATAATCGTCAAAATACAGAAAATATTCAGAAAAATATTTAACTTCGGGAATGGGGATTACATTTTTTTGCTGACTCGAATTTTGTGTTTGCATGTAACCCATGTTTTCCATTTTTCTGTATTTTTGGGTGTATTTTTTTATCTGAGTATTTATTCATATTATACTCTTCTGCTTCTTCCGAACCATGTATTTGCTCTTCGTTCTCAATAATCAATATATCTGTTTTGACTTTGACTCTATTTTGTGGCCTTGAATATTTTCTTGGTTTGTTTTAAATTCTATCCCAATTTATTGTCTCCGATTTTTTTGTTTTTTTGTTTGAGCTCCAGCTTATTTGTTGTTCATGGCCTACTTGATTTTTGTCTAATTATTTGTTCTATAGCTTTGTTGGATCCAACCCCTAAAACCCTATTTTCCCTTATTGGATCTTTAATACCCAATAGCCCATTAAAACCAATGCCCTAACCCATTACCACCTTAACCTAATCCGTTCCTATATATACCCACTGTTAACTTAATACCTCAAAACCCTAATCATTTTCTATAACCCTAGCCGCTCTCCCCTTTCCCCTACCTCCCGATCCCCTGTGTGCACCCCTACCTCCAAGCCCATCCCCCTCACCGCAAACCTCCCTCTTCGTGACTTCCTCTTCCTGTCGCGACCTCCAACAACCTGATGCACCCCCCTGCGTCCCTGTGTTGTTCCCTCCCGAAGCCACAACAGCACGACAGTGCCCTCCTGCCTCCTTCCCATCTTCTCCCTCAGGCGCCCCCTATTGACTTTAGCCAGTTGCCAACCCCGCATCCCCATGATGCACCTCCCCATCCCTAGCACCCGATGCCAACAAGTTCCCAAGTCGGACAAGCCAGCCCTTGTGATGAACTCACCCCGTACACACCCGGCCCTCTCCCTCTCTTTGTGTGCACGTGTTGCTCGCAACTTGGGTTCGTGTCATCGTGTTCGCGGGTTATTCGTGCTCTTTGTGTCTACAAATCTTGTCGAGATCCATTCATGATATTGAGTTCGTGCCAGGAAACCGTTTCTGTTATTCTTGTTCTTGCTTCGTTTTTGTTGTCAATCTTCAGGCAAGTAACTTGTATAATTTCTGTTTGCATATACAAGTACTAAATACGATCTGTATTGTAGTTGCTTCAAGATATAGTCTCATGAAAACTCGTGTTATATCTTGTCTCTATGTGTTGAACTGCCCGTAGTTGTCTCATTACACACACGACATGAAATAACTTAGAGATAATCAATTCTTGATGTATACATGCATGTTGTTCGTGATTATGAGGTGTCGTAGAATCTTGTATGCTTCATGTGTTAGTAGTAGTATAACTTGTTAAACACCCTATACCATGTTGCTTGGACATCTAGTATACCATATTTCGCATTCTGTTATGATTTGAATGTCTTTCATATAAACTAGTTGATTTTATGCATAAAGAAAATTTCTGTTTTGCTGTTACCCTATTTTTGTTCAGTATTTTATACCATGTTGAGGTCAGTAAATGAAAATTATTTGTGAATATGAATTATAGATAATTCTGTCTATTTTCCAGAATTTCTGACAGATCTCAGTTTCGATTTGTGAGTTGCAAGTTATGTCTATTTGACTATAGAGGTGTAGAAAAATTATAGATTTGATTTTAAGTAAATTCTGGAGAGTAATTTATTTTTATACTGATGTTAAGGATAATATTTTGATCCAATACTTGGCTGAGTACAACTAGACTTCACTGGGATTAACCCCTTAATTTTTTGAATTTAATTGATGACTTTTGTAAACTATTCTGTACTTGCAAATAACTACTATACTTGCAAAATTTTTATGCTATTCAGTAAAGAATCTTAACTATCAACCTGATTCTAATTGTTGTTTATAAAAACTTTGTGAATATGAATTGTAGCCTGTTGTATCTATTTTATCACCCTTTTGACGGATCTGGATTTTGATTTTGATTTTGTATGATATTGCTGTTTTAGTACTGTTGTGTTTATGATTTAAGATTTACAAAATTACTGTATCTTGCTACTTTCTGATTTTAATTGACTATGCTATCTATGTTGGAAAATTATGAAATTATATTTGCTGATACTAAACATACTAAGGAATACCCAAAAAATTTCTTGGATTTAATAAGTAAGTTTTCATGTCGTTTTTCTGTTTATTTATACAAACTTGTGATATCTGGATGAACTTGTTTTCTGGATACAATTATATTTTGAGTCTTGTTTTTGTGAAATACCACATGACTTATATATATTTGCTGGATTCGGCCGAGAGTAAATTTTCCAGATTTTCTAACGGATCCAGGTTTGCATATTTGTGGCAACGGGAATCCCAGATTTGGTGTCATACTGTTTTGCTGTCCTGAACTGGAATTTTTGTTGTCCTAATCTTTTATGAGTTGTTTTTCAGTTGTGCATGTTTATCTTCCCACCTGAACCTGTTACTTGTTCATGCCATGTTATTCTTATCCTATTTTGTGACACATATATGCCTGTTTAATAATAATAACAAATAATCAAGCCGGGATTAAGGGAAATATCTAGTAGTGGAAAATATAGAAATGTATACTTGGAAGAGGGCCCGTGTTTCCCACCTGATAATCTGTTATCTGTTACCTGTTGTATGAATATGCCTGATCCTAATTATCTGTTTACCTGATTCCTGACTACATACTTTCTATGAGAAGGTGTACTCAGAAGGGAGTTCGTATTTCCCACCTGTTACTCGACTACATACTTCCTTATGAGAGGGTGTACTCGGAGGGGACCGTAGGTCCTACTTGATGCATGATTAACTGTTACATGATACCTATACCTGTACCTGTTTACCTGATACCTGAGTACACGACCCTATAGAATCCACTACGAAATCTAAACATAAATTATTTGAATGTAGCAACCATTTGGTAAAAATTTGGGATGCATGAAGTGCTAACCTAGATAGAAATAAATACAAGACTTGACATAACATGACATCTGTTACATGCTTACCTGTACATGTTACCTGTTTACCAACTTGCATGATACTTGACATCTGTTACATGTTACCCGTACCCTGTTATCACATTATGTCACTTGATGCTGTTTCCTGATTTATGTTAGTCATTCTATTTTGTTGTCATGTCTATTCCATGCTATGTTTGCTTCCGCTGTTACTCTATATTTGTTTATCTTTTCCTGTACTTGTGCCTGCACTACAAGCGGCCCGTAACTTGTATTGACGGACCTTTTGTTTCTCTTTCCTTTTCCTGCAACTTTTTAAATTGCAGACTATGTTAACATAAATTATTTGTTAAATTGCAGACTATTCCTGTTGCTTATTTTGAATAAATGTATTGCTACATGGATTATTTTGTGTTGGGCAGTTTGACCCAGAATTTATGACTCGTTCCAGGTCTGATTTATTTGAGATTATTAAATTTTGTTTCAAGTAAATCCTGTTGGTGATATTAAATTATTCATGCATGCATGGTTGGATTCTCCTTGTTTACTTCTTGTTATTCCTGTGAAATGTTGTAAAGATGCTGATAGCTTATGAATGGCGAAAGCCATTCACTGGACTTAGTCCCGTATCCGTATTCCATATTTCTTTTTGGGAAGCGGGGCGTGACAAGGTTTTTAGTGGTATCAGATCACAGATTTGGCTATTGTATTAGTTTGGCTAATATATTAGACAAGTTTTGCTCGATCTGGGATTGGCTCAAAAGTACACAGACCATGCATTACATGAATAAATTATAATCAACTTTGATCTGGATGCTGATTGTTTTTTATCTTGTGCAGACCATGGCTCACAGAGCTTCCACTTTTCGTCCTAAAAAGGAACAGCCTAAATTAGAGGCTGTTACAAATGTGATTGAGCAGTTGATCAACATGCAACAAAACCACAGTGACCTCGTGCACTGCAAAACAGACTCGATTTCCCGGCGTTTTTTTACGTCTTTGCCGGCATTTTTTTACGCCGGTGAAACTTTCACCGGCGTTTATAATAGCGCCGGTCCAAATACCGCCGAAGCGAGCGTCGCGGAAAGGAAGGGGTCTACACCGGCGGTTCTACTGGACGCCGGTAAATATTATAACTACACCGGCGGTCAGAAAAACGCCGGTGTATGGGGGTTTCTAAGTGTCGTTCTTTTACCCCCAATATACATTCACCGGCGGCCATAAACCGCCGGTATTTATCAATTCACCGGCGTTTCTGTAAACGCCAGTGTAGAATGAAAGTATACCGGCGGTCGTAGACCGCCGGTGTATGTGCGTTTATGAGTGCCCGGTTTTCCCTACTTACAAGCACCGGCGTGACCAAAAAACGCCGGTGTAGTTAGGTTCACCGGCGTTTTATAAAACGCCGGTGTTTCTTGGTGCCGTTACAGCTAGTGGCATACACCGGCGTGTGTGGGAACGCCGGTATATCGCACACTACAACATATTCATTAGATAGATCGGCGTTTTTTAGAAACGCCGGTTTAGCTATGCCCATTTGTTTTCATGCTCTGGTTTTCCGTTCGATTTCAATTCACAGTTTCATTTACAAAACCTGTAAACTAATTCACAACTGATTCAACCAATTTCGTTGCATATTACTGCGCAAATCACAACCAAACACAAGAATAATTAAAGATAATAAAGTTTCACACGTGTCATATCAACGTCCAAATTCTTTAATTAATTAACAGTGTCATAATTAACAAATTAATATAGTGACTAACATCCCAAATATCCAAACAAACCAGTCTGACAAATATCCCAAATATCCCAAATTAAAAGTCTGACATAATTCTCATAAAAAAAAACCAGTCTGACATAACAACAGCAAGGAGGACATAAGAACAACAACCATACAGCAAGGAGGACATAAGAACAGCAAGGAGGACCGCAGATTCATACCCCTCGAGTAGCTTCAGTTCTGATCATCAGAATTTCCTTCATCTGGGCAACCGCTCTGTGAAAAAAAAACAATAGTTTAATTCAACAGTAGACCACAATACAGAATATACATATTTTTTGAACTTGCAAAAAGATCTACCTGTATCTTAAATTATAAGATCAAACTGCCAATTGCAAATGGAATTGTTAATGATATATACAGAGGTAAAATAATTACATTGCAATACTAAAAATCTAGTACTTAATTCTGTTTTTAAATATATCTAAAACAACAAAACAAATGAAAATTCAGTATCTAACTTGAAACCTTAATATTCTCCTCTGATTGGGAATATCCACTATCTAAAACAGTAAAACAAATGAAAATTCAGTATCTAAGCATGTCTTTCATGGATTGTTCAGACAATCCATGAAACTGTACATCGTGGACGGAAACAAAATATAAGAAAAAAAAAGAAAAATAAGATAGGGCTCTTATCAAGTGTATTTTTAGGGAATTGTCATCGTGAAAGGAAACCAAATATAGAAGCCAGAAATGGAAACAGAAAGAAGAATGGTAGAGACTTTGGATACACCAGGCTAACATAGCGGCATTTTCCTCATCTCTCTCTCATCCCTTGTTTCCCTTCAGCACACGAACACAAAGAGACATCAGCAACAACAGCAAGAGCGACAAGAACAACAATAATAACAAATTATTATGAACAAGATGTCTCTATATGGGTTTCCAGACCTCCACTCGAGCCCTCTCTTTCTAATCACAGCCCAATTAAGAACATAGACAACAACCACTAAACAATCCAATCACAGCCCAATCAAAATTTGCTAAAGATGGCAATCAGCTTCATTAATAGTATCTGAAAATGAAAATATCCATTATCTGAGCATACATGTTGCTCTACTAATTCTTTAGCCCAACTAAATCTAAAATCCAATTGTTGTGCATATCCGGAGGATTTTGGCATACAGCTATACCATCCTCAGTTCACAGTGAACCCATTTTGGTCAAAAAAACATGCCAAGATGACAATCAGATGCATGAAAATAAGCTTCATTAACAGTAAAAGAAGATGAGGATGCTAGCAGCATACTTAGTTTGGAAGTGAACTCATTTTATGTTAAAAAATCATGCCTAAGATGGCAATCAGCTTCTCTAACAGTATCTGAAAATGAAAATATCCATTATCTGAGCATATATGTTGCTCTACTAATTCTTTAGCCCATCTAAATCAAAAACCCAATTGTGGTACATATTCGAAGGATTTTGGCATACGTACCTATAGCATCCTCAGTTCACAGTGAACCCATTTTGGTCAAAAAAATATGCCAAGATGACAATCAGATGCATGAGATAAGCTTCACTAACAGTAAAAGAAGATGAGGATGCTAGCAGCATACTTAGTTTGGAAGTGAACCCATTTTATGTTAAAAAATCATGCCAAGGATGGCAATCAGGTTCTCTAACAGTATCTGAAAATGAAAATATCCATTATCTGAGCATATATGTTGCTCTACTAATTCTTTAGCCCAACTAAATCTAAAACCCAATTGTTGTACATATCCGGAGGATTTTGGCATACGTACCTATAGCATCCTCAGTTCACAGTGAACCCATTTTGGTCAAAAAAACATGCCAAGATGACAATCAGATGCATGAAATAAGCTTCATTAACAGTAAAAGAAGATGAGGATGCTAGCAGCATACTTAGTTTGGAAGTGAACCCATTTTTTGTTAAAAAATCATGCCAAAGATGGCAATCAGCTTCATTAACAGTATCTGAAAATGAAAATTTCCATTATCTGAGCATATATGTTGCTCTATTAATTCTTTAGCCCAACTAAATCTAAAACCCAATTGTTGTACATATCCGGAGGATTTTGGCATACAGTTATACCATCCTCAATCCACAGTGAACTCATTTTGGTCAAAAAAACATGCCAAGATGTCAATCAGATGCATGAAATAAGCTTCACTAACAGTAAAAGAAGATGAGGATGCAAGCAGCATACTTAGTTTGGAAGTGAACCCATTTTATGTTAAAAAAGCATGCCTAAGATGGCAATCAGCTTCTCTAACAGTATCTGAAAATGAAAACATCCATTATCTGAGCATATATGTTGCTCTACTAATTCTTTAGCCTAACTAAATCTAAAACCCAATTGTTGTACATATCCGGAGGATTTTGGCATACAGCTATACCATCATCAGTTCACAGTGAACCCATTTTGGCCAAAAAACATGCCAAGATGTCAATCAGATGCATGAAATAAGCTTCACTAATAGTAAAAGAAGATGAGGATGCTAGCAGCATACTTAGTTTGGAAGTGAACCCATTTTATGTTAAAAAATCATGCCAAAGATGGCAATCAAGTTCTCTAACAGTATCTGAAAATGAAAACATCCATTATCTGAGCATATATGTTGCTCTACTAATTCTTTAGCCCAACTAAATCTAAAACTCAATTGTTGTACCTATCCGGAGGATTTTGGCATACAGCTATACCATCCTCAGTTCACAGTGAACCCATTTTGGTCAAAAAAACTAGCCAAGCTGACAATCAGATGCATGAAATAAGCTTCATTAACAGTAAAAGAAGATGAGGATGCTAGCAGCATACTTAGTTTGGAAGTGAACCCATTTTATGTTAAAAAATCATGCCAAAGATGGCAATCAGGTTCTCTAACAGTATCTGAAAATGAAAATATCCATTATCTGAGCTTATATGCTGCTCTACTAATTCAGTTAACCCATTTTGGTCAAAAAAATGTGCCAAGAAGACAATCAGATGCATGAAATAAGCTTCTTTAACCGTAAAAGAAAATGAAAATTTCCAGCATATAATCATTTATGTTTCTCTATTAATTCTTCATTGATGTTTGTGGCTCCAAAACAAATTTTGATTGGGCTTTGAATGGAGATTGTAGTCATAGATCAATTCTTCATTGAAGAAAAATACGAATAGGGCTCATATCAAGTGTAGTTTTAAGGAATTGTCATCGTGGAAGGAAACCAAATATAGAAGCCAAAAAGAGGAATGGTAGTGACTTGCTCACACATTGAAGACCTTAGGGCCACAGGAAGGAGATCCTGCTTTAGGATGTGGTTGTCGTGTGACTTTAAACGCTGAAGCCTCTTCTCTTTAAAGTTGACACATCTTGCTATGTTAGAAGAATAGCCATCAGGAACTTTAAGTTCCAGTAGTACTTTGCAAAACAATTCCAACTCCGATTTTGACATTGAATAGATTGCAGGAGGTAGGAGTACTTTCCCGTTCGGTAATTCTTCTGGGTGCAACTCATGTCGGATGCCCATTGACTTCAATTCAAGTCGGCTCTTGAGATTGTCCTTTGTATTCCGGTCATCTCCCATAACTGTTCCTATACAATTTTCACCAATATTTTTTCCGATATGCATCACATCTAAATTATGTCGCAATAAGTTGAATTCCCAATACGGCAACTTGAAGAAAATACTCTTCTTCTTCCATGCACCTAAACTCGTCATGTTTTGATCCTCATCTTCGCCACATAGATCGGTCTCCTCACCTTGTTCCGTCCTTGCCCTTTTCTTGCCTTTTGTCCTGACTTCTGGTTCTTTTCCATATTTGAATTGATGACCATCTACCCACCTCAAAATATCTGAACCAGAAGAAGATCCAGGAGCATGTTCCCACTCGTCGGTACCATCAAATGTCGCTGTCTCTGCCCGAAATATATGTGTGTCAGGCAACCATCTCCTATGACCCATATAGCAAAACTTTCTGCCATTGTACAACCACCTTGAACTAGTTTGGTCAGCACAACATGGACATGCATAACGTCCTTTAGTACTATATCCAGATAAATTTGCATATGCTGGAAAATCATTGATTGTCCAAGACAACACAACCCGAAGAGAAAATGTTTCTTTAGTCACAGCATCATAGGTTGGAACACCCACCCACAATTTCTGAAGTTCATCTATTAACGGTTGTAGGTACACATCTATATCATTTTCAGGATCTTTCGGTCCAGGAACTATCATGGACAAAATAAATGAGGACTGCTTCATGCATTTCCAAGGCGGCAAATTGTATGGCATTAACACAACCGGCCATATGCTGTATGTACTACTCATTTGTCTGAAAGGGTTGAAACCATCACTAGCTAGTCCAAGTCTCACATTCCGAGGATCTTCCGCAAAATCAAGATTTCTTTCATCAAATTTTTTCCAAGATTGAGAATCAGCAGGATGTCTAAGAATCCCATCATTAGTGCGACCTTCAGCACGCCATTTCATATCAGAAGAAGTTTTCGTAGACATAAACAACCTTTGTAGCCTAGGAATCAGAGGAAAGTAACGCAGTATTTTGGCAGGCTTCTTTTTCCTACTTCGCTTAGTAGATCCACTGGCTCCCTCGTCTTGATTTGGTCTTTCTATCCATTTCGAAGAACCACACACTTCGCAATGCTCCAGACTTTCCTTAGCACTCGTGAAAAGCATACAGTCATTTGGACATGCTGCTATCTTCTCATACCCTAGATCGAAAGAACTTAGGAATTTTTTGATTTTATAGGCTGAGTTTGGAATACAGATTTCAGGAAATGCTTCATTCAACAATTCAAGTAGCATAGTGAAGGACTTAGCAGACCACCCGTTTAAACATTTAATCTGAAATAGTCTGATAATGAATGAGAATTTAGAGAATTTGGTGCAATCGCGGTACAACGGAATACTAGCATCTTCAAGTAACTTAGCGAAGGATTCTTGCGGCTTATTATTTTCAGGGGCGGGGCCAGGCATTTCCTCGTCCACCCCACCACCAATGTGTGATGTTTCTGTTGACTCATTGTGAACTTGGGTTGTTGGGTTATTGGTGTGGATGGGAACATTATGAATCCCCATGGCATCTTGCCACAAAGCATGCATCTCATCGGAAATGCTTAAGTCTTCGTTCACTAAGGGCTCATCTTCATTTTCTAATACAACCGAACGAACAGGATCTGACGTATGAGCGCGTCGTGCTGTAACTACGGTAACAAGAAGATCTGATGACTCATGAACTATTCTGTTCATGGCTACTAATAATCACTTACTTATCTCATAATAATAATAATAATAATAATAATAATAATAATAATAATAATAATAATAATAATAATAAACAAAAGAAACTAATATGGTTACTAATAAGTTTTTCTAAAATAATTCTTCATCCCAACTAAATCATTGATGTTTGTAGCGCCAAAAGAAACCTGCACAAGGTTTGTTCAGCCCAATTCTTGTACAGATTTGGAGGATTTTGGTAAAAAACATGCCAAGATGCCAATCAGATGCATGAAATCAGCTTCATTAACAGTAAAAGAAAAATGATAATGTCCAGTATGTAAGCATATATTTTTCACAGTGAACCAATTGTTGTACATATCCGGAGGATTTTGGCATACAGCTATAGCATCCTCAGTTCACAGTGAACCCATTTTGGTCAAAAAAACATGCCAAGAGGACAATCAGATGCAAAGGATAAGCTTCATTAATAGAAAAAGAAAATGAGGATGCTAGCAGCATACTTAGTTTGGAAGTGTACCCATTTTTTGTTAAAAAATCATGCCTAGGATGGCAATCAGGTTCTCTAACAGTATCTGAAAATGAAAACATCCATTATCTGAGCATATATGTTGCTCTACTAATTCTTTAGCCCAACTAAATCTAAAACCCAATTGTTGTACATATCCGGAGGATTTTGGCATACAGCAATACCATCCTCAGTTCACAGTGAACCCATTTTGGTCAAAAAAACATGCCAAGCTGACAATCAGATGCATGAAATAAGCTTCAATAACAGTAAAAGAAGAAGAGGATGCTAGCAGCATACTTAGTTTGGAAGTGAACACATTTTATGTTAAAAAATAATGCCTAAGATGGCAATCAGCTTCTCTAACAGTATCTGAAAATGAAAACATCCATTATCTGAGCATATATGTTGCTCTACTAATTCTTTAGCCCAACTAAATCTAAAACCCAATTGTTTTACATATCCGGAGGATTTTGGCAGACGTACCTATGGCATCCTCAGTTCACAGTGAACCCATTTTGGTCAAAAAAATATGCCAATATGACAATCAGATGCATGAGATAAGCTTCATTAACAGTAAAAGAATATGAGGATGCTAGCAGCATACTTAGTTTGGAAGTGTACCCATTTTTTGTTTAATCATGCCAAAGATGGCAAGCAGCTTCATTTACAGTATCTGAAAATGAAAATTTCCATTTTTTGAGCATATATGTTGCTCTATTAATTCGACTGCCCAACTAAATGTAAAACCCAATTGTCGTACATATCCGGAGGATTTTGGCATACAGCTATACCATCCTCTGTTCACAGTGAACCCATTTCGGTCAAAAAAAGCATGCCAAGCTGACAATCAGATGCATGAAATAAGCTTCATTAACAGTAAAAGAAGAAGAGGATGCTAGCAGCATACTTAGTTTGGAAGTGAACCCATTTTATGTTAAAAAATCATGCCTAAGATGGCAATCAGCTTCTCTAACAGTATCTGAAAATGAAAATATCCATTATCTGAGCATATATGTTGCTCTACTAATTCTTTAGCCCAACTAAATCTAAAACCCAATTGTTGTACATATCCGGAGGATTTTGGCATACGTACCTATAGCATCCTCAGTTCACAGTGAACCCATTTTGGTCAAAAAAACATGCCAATATAACAATCAGATGCATGAGATAAGCTTCATTAACAGTAAAAGAATATGAGGATGCTAGCAGCATACTTTGTTTGGAAGTGTACCCATTTTTTGTTAGAAAATCATGCCAAAGATGGCAATCAGCTTCATTAACAGTATCTGAAAATGAAAATTTCCATTATCTGAGCATATATGTTGCTCTATTAATTCGACTGCCTAACTAAATGTAAAACCCAATTGTTGTACATATCCGGAGGATTTTGGCATACGTACCTATAGCATCCTCAGTTCACAGTGAACCCATTTTGGTCAAAAAAATATGCCAAGATGACAATCAGATGCATGAAATAAGCTTCATTAACAGTAAAAGAAGATGACGATGCTAGCAGCATACTTAGTTTGGAAGTTAACCCATTTTTTGTTAAAAAATCATGCCAAAGATGGCAATCAGCTTCATTAACAGTATCTGAAAATGAAAATTTCCATTATCTGAGCATATATGTTGCTCTATTAATTCTTTAGCCCAACTAAATCTAAAACCCAATTGTTGTACATATCCGGAGGATTTTGGCATACAGCTATACCATCCTCAGTTCACAGTGAACCCATTTTGGTCAAAAAAACATGCCAAGATGACAATCAGATGCATGAAATAAGCTTCACTAACAGTAAAAGAAGATGAGGATGCTAGCAGCATACTTAGTTTGGAAGTGAACCCATTTTACGTTAAAAAATCATGCCTAAGATGGCAATCAGGTTCTCTAACAGTATCTGAAAATGAAAATATCCATTATCTGAGCATATATGTTGCTCTACTAATTCTTTAGCCCAACTAAATCTAAAACCCAATTGTAGTACATATCCGGAGGATTTTGGCATACGTACCTATAGCATCCTCAGTTCACAGTGAACCCATTTTGGTCAAAAAAACATGCCAAGATGACAATCAGATGCATGAAATAAGCTTCATTAACAGTAAAAGAAGATGAGGATGCTAGCAGCTTACTTAGTTTGGAAGTGAACCCATTTTTTGTTAAAAAATCATGCCAAAGATGGCAATCAGCTTCATTAACAGTATCTGAAAATGAAAATTTCCAATATCTGAGCATATATGTTGCTCTATTAATTCTTTAGCCCAACTAAATCTAAAACCCAATTGTTGTACATATCCGGAGGATTTTGGCATACAGCTATACCATCCTCAGTTCACAGTGGACTCATTTTGGTCAAAAAAACATGCCAAGATGTCAATCAGATGCATGAAATAAGCTTCACTAACAGTAAAAGAAGATGAGGATGCTAGCAGCATACCTAGTTTGGAAGGGAACCCATTTTATGTTAAAAAAGCATGCTTAAGATGGCAATCAGCTTCTCTAACAGTATCTGAAAATGAAAACATCCATTATCTGAGCATATATGTTGCTCTACTAATTCTTTAGCCCAACTAAATCTAAAACCCAATTATTGTACATATCCGGAGGATTTTGGCATACAGCTATACCATCCTCAGTTCACAGTGAACCCATTTTGGTCAAAAAAACATGCCAAGATGTCAATCAGATGCATGAAATAAGCTTCACTAACAGTAAAAGAAGATGAGGATGCTAGCAACATACTAGTTTGGAAATGAACCCATTTTATGTTAAAAAATCATGCCAAAGATGGCAATCAGGTTCTCTAACAGTATCTGAAAATGAAAACATCCATTATCTGAGCATATATGTTGCTCTACTAATTCTTTAGCCCAACTAAATCTAAAACTCAATTGTTGTACCTATCCGGAGGATTTTGGCATACAGCTATACCATCCTCAGTTCACAGTGAACCCATTTTGGTCAAAAAAACAAGCCAAGCTGACAATCAGATGCATGAAATAAGCTTCATTAACAGTAAAAGAAGATGAGGATGCTAGCAGCATAATTAGTTTGGAAGTGAACCCATTTTATGTTAAAAAATCATGCCAAAGATGGCAATCAGGTTCTCTAACAGTATCTGAAAATGAAAATATCCATTATCTGAGCTTATATGCTGCTCTACTAATTCAGTTAACCCATTTTGGTCAAAAAAATGTGCCAAGAAGACAATCAGATGCATGAAATAAGCTTCTTTAACCGTAAAAGAAAATGAAAATTTCCAGCATATAATCATTTATGTTTCTCTATTAATTCTTCATTGATGTTTGTGGCTCCAAAACAAATTTTGATTGGGCTTTGAATGGAGATTGTAGTCATAGATCAATTCTTCATTGAAGAAAAATACGAATAGGGCTCATATCAAGTGTAGTTTTAAGAAATTGTCATCGTGGAAAGAAACCAAATATAGAAGCCAGAAAGAGGAATGGTAGTAACTTGCACACATATTGAAGACCTTAGGGCCACTGGAAGGAGATCCTGCATTAGGATGTGGTAGTCGTGTGACTTTCAACCCTGCAGCCTCTTCTCTTTAAAGTTGACACATCTTGCTATGTTAGAAGAATAGCCATCAGGAACTTTAAGTTTCAGTAGTAATTTGCAAAACAATTCCAACTCCGATTTTGACATTGAATAGATTGCAGGAGGTAGGAGTACTTTCCCGTTCGGTAATTCTTCTGGGTGCAACTCATGTCGGATGCCCATTGACTTCAATTCAAGTCGGCTCTTGAGATTGTCCTTTGTATTCCGGTCATCTTCCATAACTGTTCCTATACAATTTTCACCAATATTTTTTCCGATATGCATCACATCTAAATTATGTCGCAATAAGTTGAATTCCCAATACGGCAACTTGAAGAAAATACTCTTCTTCTTCCATGCACCTAAACTCGTCATGTTTTGATCCTCATCTTCGCCACATAGATCGGTCTCCTCACCTTGCTCCGGCCTTGCCCTTTTCTTGCCTTTTGTCCTGACTTCTGGTTCTTTTCCATATTTGAATTGATGACCATCTACCCGCCTCAAAATATCTGAACCAGAAGAAGATCCAGGAGCATGTTCCCACTCGTCGGTACCATCAAATGTCGCTGTCTCTGCCCGAAATATATGTGTGTCAGGCAACCATCTCCTATGACCCATATAGCAAAACTTTCTGCCATTGTACAACCACCTTGAACTAGTTTGGTCAGCACAACATGGACATGCATAACGTCCTTTAGTACTATAGCCAGATAAATTTGCATATGCTGGAAAATCATTGATTGTCCAAGACAACACGGCCCGAAGAGAAAATGTTTCTTTAGCCACAGCATCATAGGTTGGAACACCCACCCACAATTTCTGAAGTTCATCTATTAACGGTTGTAGGTACACATCTATATCATTTTTAGGATCTTTCGGTCCAGGAACTATCATGGACAAAATAAATGAGGACTGCTTCATGCATTTCCAAGGCGGCAAATTGTATGGCATTAACACAACCGGCCATATGCTGTATGTACTACTCATTTGTCTGAAAGGGTTGAAACCATCACTAGCTAGTCCAAGTCTCACATTCCGAGGATCTTCCGCAAAATCAAGATTTCTTTCATCAAATTTTTTCCAAGATTGAGAATCAGCAGGATGTCTAAGAATCCCATCATTAGTGCGACCTTCAGCACGCCATTTCATATCAGAAGAAGTTTTCGTAGACATAAACAACCTTTGTAGCCTAGGAATCAGAGGAAAGTAACGCAGTATTTTGGCAGGCTTCTTTTTCCTACTTCGCTTAGTAGATCCACTGGCTCCCTCGTCTGGATTTGGTCTTTCTATCCATTTCGAAGAACCACACACTTCGCAATGCTCCAGACTTTCCTTAGCACTCGTGAAAAGCATACAGTCATTTGGACATGCTGCTATCTTCTCATACCCTAGATCGAAAGAACTTAGGAATTTTTTGATTTTATAGGCTGAGTTTGGAATACAGATTTCAGGAAATGCTTCATTCAACAATTCAAGTAGCATAGTGAAGGACTTAGCAGACCACCCGTTTAAACATTTAATCTGAAATAGTCTGATAATGAATGAGAATTTAGAGAATTTGGTGCAATCGCGGTACAACGGAATACTAGCATCTTCAAGTAACTTAGCGAAGGATTCTTGCTGCTTATTATTTTCAGGGGCGGGGCCAGGCATTTCCTCGTCCACCCCACCACCAATGTGTGATGTTTCTGTTGACTCATTGTGAACTTGGGTTGTTGGGTTATTGGTGTGGATAGGAACATTATGAATCCCCATGACATCTTGCGACAAAGCATGCATCTCATCGGAAACGCTTAAGTCTTCGTTCACTAAGGGCTCATCTTCATTTTCTAATACAACCGGACGAACAGGATCTGACGTATGATCCTCTCCATGACAAATCCACCTTGTGTATCCTTGAAGAAAACCGTTGACAACCAGGTGTGTATGTACTACGTCACATGTCCTCAAATTACAATTTGTACAACGGAGGCATGGACAAAGGATTAGGTTGGGATCACGGGAATGTCGTTTGGCAAAGATAATAAAATCTTTAATACCATCATGGTACTCCTTGGATAATCGTGGTTTACTAATCCAACTTCTATCCATTATAACAATAGCACACAATCTGGAATTAAAATTTGATATATTAAATAGTAATAACAGCAAAAGGCATTTTGTATATTAAATTTCACCTTTTTGAAAACCATCCCTAGCTGCAAATAAATAAACGATATAATCTTTAACTGTAAAATAAAGAAATTGTGGTTCCAAAAAATGTACAAAAAAAATTATGTCTTAACACAATCTACTCTATTCACATAACCCGAAACTACCTTTTGTGAAAATTATCACAACCACCTTAGTGGTATTTTATCGCACAATCTGTGTTCGAGTGTAAAAAAAAATTCGACTATAGTCTCCCCTGTATTTGGCTTTCCGTTCAAGGAGATGATGATGGTAAAGGGTATTTTCCCGAGGAAGAGGAATCGGACGAATAATGAGCGCGTCGTGCTGTAACTACGGTAAGAAGAAGATCTGATGACTCATGAACTATTCTGTTCATGGCTACTAATAATCACTTACTTATCTCATAATAATAATAATAATAATAATAATAATAATAATAATAATAATAATAAACAAAAGAAACTAATATGGCTACTAATAAGTTTTTCTAAAATAATTCTTCATCCCAACTAAATCATTGATGTTTGTAGCGCCAAAAGAAACCTGCACAAGGTTTGTTCAGCCCAATTCTTGTACAGATTTGGAGGATTTTGGTAAAAAACATGCCAAGATGCCAATCAGATGCATGAAATCAGCTTCATTAACAGTAAAAGAAAAATGATAATGTCCAGTATGTAAGCATATATTTTTCACAATGAACCAATTGTTGTACATATCCGGAGGATTTTGGCATACAGCTATAGCATCCTCAGTTCACAGTGAACCCATTTTGGTCAAAAAAACATGCCAAGATGACAATCAGATGCATGGGATAAGCTTCATTAATAGAAAAAGAAAATGAGGATGCTAGCAGCATACTTAGTTTGGAAGTGTACCCATTTTTTGTTAAAAAATCATGCCTAGGATGGCAATCAGGTTCTCTAACAGTATCTGAAAATGAAAACATCCATTATCTGAGCATATATGTTGCTCTACTAATTCTTTTGCCCAACTAAATCTAAAACCCAATTGTTGTACATATCCGGAGGATTTTGGCATACAGCAATACCATCCTCAGTTCACAGTGAACCCATTTTGGTCAAAAAAACATGCCAAGCTGACAATCAGATGCATGAAATAAGCTTCATTAACAGTAAAAGAAGAAGAGGATGCTAGCAGCATACTTAGTTTGGAAGTGAACACATTTTATGTTAAAAAATCATGCCTAAGATGGCAATCAGCTTCTCTAACAGTATCTGAAAATGGAAATATCCATTATCTGAGCATATATGTTGCTCTACTAATTCTTTAGCCCAACTAAATCTAAAACCCAGTTGTTGTACAGATCCGGAGGATTTTGGCATACAGCTATACCATCCTCATTTCACAGTGAACCCATTTTGGTCAAAAAAATATGCCAAGATGACAATCAGATGCATGAAATAAGCTTCATTAACAGTAAAAGAAGATGAAAATTTCCAGTATCTAAGCATATATTTTTCTATTCATTCTTCATCCCAACTAAACCATTCATGTTAAGGAAATCAAGATGCATAATGTGAAAAAACATGCTTTTTTTGAAAAATAAGGGAAATCAAGAGATGATACCGAAGAGAGAGAGAGAGAGAGCGGGGCGATGAGCGCGGGGGCTTAGGAGATAGAGAGAGAGCGGGGCGACACGGTGGTTTCCGATCGCCGATTCACCTCCAAATAGAGAGATGGAGGAGGGAAATCGAAAATGACGAAGGGAAGAAGGGACGATGACGAACGGTCGAAGGTTGTCGAAGAGGACGAAGCGGCGGAGGCAAACGCGCAGGAAGTAGAGCGAGGAAGGAGGGAAAACGAAGCGCCCTCCCTCCCCCCCCCCTTTTTTTGGGTTTGGGAAATGGCGAGCGAAAGATTAGGGTTGGCGGGATTTATCGCAGCTTATTCACCGGCGTTTCAATTAGACACGCCGGTGAATTTGTCGGTATATTCACCGGCATTTATTATTAAAACGTCGGTGACTAATACACTTTACCGGCGTTTTTAAATAAAACACCGGTGAATACGAATATTGCCCGGCAGTTTAAAGCGACCGCCGGTGTATAACCTCCCCATCTGGCGCCCCATTCCTATTCGCTCCCTACCCCGGCGCTACTAGTAAAACGTCAGAAAATATTCGCCGGTAAATCGAGTATCTTTTGTTGTGGTGATGGCTGCCTTGGAAGCTACCCGTGTTCCAAATCCCATTGTGCCTACACAGGCAGCTCTCCCTCCTCGTCCGGGTACAGATATAGATTTCATAAGGCTGCACCCTGACAAATTTTCAAGCACTGAGACGCCTTTGGAGGCCGAATAGTGGTTGATTCGGACTTAGCAGTTACTTTTGATAGCAAGAGTTGCCGATGCTGATAGAGTGGATGTGGTGAATATCCAGCTGGTGGACCTGTCCCACATTTGGTGGAGGACTGAGTCCGAAAGGCTCGATCGGCCTATTGCTTGGGCCACGTTATAGGAGATTCTTGGAGAAGTTCTTCCCTAGCAGCACTCGGGTTGAAATGAAGCAACAGTTCCTGACCCTGAAACATGTTGGTCGTTGTTCTATTTTGAAATTTTTGTTACATATTGTTCATCCAATGTTGTGACATGAGGCTATCTTGGAACAGGGCTCCAGGTTAGTAAATGAGTATGCAGCGGAATTTACCAGACTTAGCAGCTTCGCAGCCGTTCTTGTGGCGAATGAAGAGGACAGGGCTCATAGATTCATGCTAGGACTTGAGCGAGATATTCAGATGCATCTCGTCTCCCTTCGCTCGCGTACTTACACTGAGGCTCTTGAGGTAGCCCGAGCTTAAGAGGAGGCTCCTGGTAAGTTGGCTCCTCCCCAGCAGACTATTCAGCACTCTACTGTTGTTGCTAGGCCTTCTAGTGGGCCGATTCAGAGGCCTGTCCCAACCCATCCTGCCAGAGTGACTCCCTACTCTTCTGCTGCTCCCAGGGGAGCTAATTTCTGCGACTTCTGCCAGCTGATTGGGCATGATCACAGGGACTTTAGGCGTGCCAACCGCCAGTTCTTTGGAAGTGGTGCTGCTGACCATTAAGTGCGGGATTGCCCACAGCGGAGGATGGATCTTCCAGTCAGGGGTCCAGTTCAGCAGGTAGCCCCAGCTCGTGGTCCTGTTAGGCCACCTCTTCCTCCTCAGAACCAGGTCGTCGATCTGTGGTATTCCCTAGTATGTTTAGTAACATAAAATAGAGTTTCATAATTTTCCAACATAGATAGCATAGTCAATTAAAATCAGAAAGTAGCAAGATACAGTAATTTTGTAAATCTGAAATAAAAAATACAGCAATACTAAAACATCAGTATCTTACAAAATATAAATCTAAATCCAGATCTGTCAAAAGGGTGATAAAATAGATACAGTAGGATACAATTCATATTCACAAAGTTTTTATAAACAACAATTAGAATTAGGTTGAAATTTAAGGTTCTTTACTGAATAGCATGAAAATTCTACAAGTATAGTAGTTATTTGCAAGTACAGAATAGTTTACAAAAGTCATCAATTAAATGCAAAAAATTTAGGGGTTAATCCCAATCATGTCTAGTTGTACTCAGCAAAGTATTGGATCAAAATACTATCTTTAACATCAGTATAAAAATAAATTACCATACAGAGTTCATATAAAACTGAGTCTGGAATTTTCTACATATCTGTAGTAAAATAGCCATAACTTGCAACTCATAAATCGAAACTGAGATCTGTCAGAAAATCTAGAAAGTAGATAGAATTCTCTATGATTCACAAATACTTTCATATACTGACTTTAATAGGGTCTAAATTACTGAACAAAAATGGGATAACAGAATAGACAAAAATATTCTTCATACATAAAATCAACTAAGTCATATGAAACACATCCAAATCATAACAAAACGTGAGATAGGATATACTAGGTGTCCAAGAAACATGGTTATAGGGTGTTTAGCAAGTCTACGACAAGTTATACTATGACTAACATAATCAAGCATACGATATCATACAAACGACATGCATGTATACATCAAGAAGTGATTATCCCTAGGTTATTTCATATCGTGTGTGTAATGAGACAACTACGAGCGGGTCAACATATAAAGACAAGATATAACAGGGATTTTACACAAGAATTTTCTCTAGAACAAAACTAAACTACAGGCGGTATTTAGTACTTGTATTACAAAGCAAAAAGAATACAAGTTACTTGCCTCAGAGATGACGACAAAAATGACGAAGCAAGAACAAGAATAACGGAAACAAATTCCCGAGCACGAACTCAATGAACAACGAACCACGAACCAAAAACGAATACGCGATCACCACGAGATCCAACACACGCACACAAAAGAGCAAGAGGGAGAGAGAGAGACGGCAATTGCAGTGGGTTGCTGCTGTCTACAACAGGAGGTCGCGATAGGGAGGTGCTGCGTCAGTTGCAAGCGGATTGGGGAATAGGGATGAAGAGGAGGTCGGGATGGGTTGCTGCAGGGCTGTTGCGTCGCTCTGGCTGCTGCTATTTGCGGCGCATCTAGAGGAGCACAGGGTGCGAGCAGGAGGGTGTGACGGGGATGCAGGTATGCAGCAGGACGGGAGTGGGGTAGGAGGATGAGAGCAGTTCGGGGAAGCACAGGGTAGAAGGTCAGCTAGGGTTTTGATAGATGATAGGTAGGGTTAGGAACTGACGGTTTATAGGGGTAACGACTGTGGGGGATTTAATGGGTTTGCGGGTATGGCACAATAAGATCCAATAAGAATTGGCTAGGCTTTTATTCAAAGGGATCTAATAGGGGTTTGAATAGAATTTGGGCATAAATAGATCCAAATAAAAATTAGATGATCCAAAAATAATGAGATGGACATAAAATGGATAAATAAAATAGGGCATGATTCAATATAAAATAAAGAGGATAAAAAATAATAGCTCGATCGAACAGAGACGAAACAATAGACTGACAATTGAATCAAGAAGATCAAATAAGGGCAAAAAATCAAATAGATGAATATATATATTGAAAATGAAGATCCAATACACGGTCCAAAAAGAGATTCAAGCTGAATAAATACCCAAAAAGAAAAAGTACATCCAAAAATACAGAAAATGAAAAACAGGGGTTACAGTTTTGTTCTTTCTTTCCTTTTCGGTGTTACCCTATGTACCTCTTGTTTGAATTTTGATAACGAAATTCTTCTTGTTAGGTGGGTAGGATTTGTAACCCATGTTTTCCATTTTCCAGTATTTTTGGGTGTATTTTCTTTTTCTACATATTTATTCATATTGTACTCTTCTGCTTCCTCCAAACCATGTACTTGCTCTTTGTTCTCAATAATCAATCTATCTATTTTGACTTTGAATTTATTTTGTGGCCTTGAATATTTTCTTTGTTTGATTTAAATTTTCTACCCCAATTTATTATCTTCGATTTATTTTTTTGTTTAGCTCCAGCTTATTTGTTGTTCATGGCCTACTTGATTTTTTTCTAATTATTTGTTCTATAGCTCTTGTTGGATCCAACCCCTAAAACCCTATTTTACCTTATTGGATCTTTAATACCCAATTTCCCATTAAACCCAATGCCCTAACCCGTTACCACCTTAACCTAATCCATTCCTATATATACCCATTGTTAACTTAATACCCCAAAACCATAATCATTTTCTATAACCTTAGTTGCTCTCCCCTTTCCCCTCCCTCCCAATCCCCTGTGTGCACCCTGACCTCCAAGCTCATCCCCTTACCGCAGACCTCCCTCTTCATGCCTCCCTCCTCCTGTCGTGACCTCCAACAGCCCGACGCACCCCCCTGCGTCCCTGTGTTGTTCCCACCCGAAGCCGCAGCAGCACGACAGTGCCTTCCTGCCTTCTTCCTATCCTTTCCCTCCAGTGCCCCTGTCGACTTTAGCCAGTTGCCAGCCCCTGCGTCTCCGTGCTGCACCTCCCCGTTCCTAGCACCCGACGCCAGCGAGTCCCAAAGTCAGACAGGCCAGCCCCTGTGCTGACCGCACCCCATGCACATCCGGCCCTCTCCCTCTCTCTTGTGTGCACGTGTTGCTCACACTTGGGTTCGTGTCATCGTGTTCACAGGTTATTCGTGCTCTTTGTGTCCGTAAACCTTGTCGAGATCCATTCGTGATATTGAGTTCGTACCCAGAAAACCGTTCCCGTTATTCTCTTTCTTGCTTCGTTTTTGTCGTCAATCTCCAGGCAAGTAACTTGTATAATTTGTATTTGTATATTCAAGTACTAAATACCGCCTGTAGTGTAGTTGCTTCAAGATCTAGTCTCATGAAAACCCGTGTTAGATCATGTCTCTATGTTTTGAACCGCCCGTAGTTGTTTCATTACACACACGACATGAATTAACTTAGAGATAATCAATGCTTGATGTATACATGCATGTTGTTCGTGATTAAAAGGTGTCGTAGAATATTGTATGCTTGATATGTTAGTAGTAGTATAACTTGTTAAACACTCTATACCATGTTGCTTGTACATCTAGTATACCATATTTCGCATTTTGTTATGATTTGAATGTGTTTCATATAGACCAGTTGATTTTATGCATAAAGAAGAATTCTGTTTTGCTGTTGCCATGTTTTTGTTCTGTATTTTAGACCCTGTTGAGGTCAGTAAATGAAAATTAATTGTGAATATGAGTTATAGAGAATTCTGTCTATTTTTCAAAGTTTTAGACAGATCTTAGTTTCGATTTGTGAGTTGCAAGTTATGGCTATTTTACTACAAAATGTGCTGAAAATTTACAAATTTAGTTTTATGTGAATTCTAGAGAGTAATTTATTTTTATAGTGATGTTCAAGATAATATTTTGATCCAATATTTTACTGAGTACAACTAGACTTGACGGGGATTAACCCCTAAATTTTGTGAATTTAATTGATGACTTTATAAACTATTCTATACTTGCAAATAACTACTATAGTTGCATAATTTTCATGCTGTTCAGTGAAGAACCTTAATTTCAACTTGATTCTAATTGCTTTTTATAAAAACTTTGTGAATTTGAATTGTAGCCTGTTGTATCTATTTTATCACACTTTTGACGGATTTGATTTGAATTTATATTTTGTAATCTATTGTTGTTTTAGTACTGCTGTGTTTATGATTTCAGATTTATAAACTTGCAGTATCTTACTGTTTTCTGATTTTATTTGACTAAACTATCTATGTTGGAAAATTATGAAAGGGAATACCCGTTGATTTATTGTTTGCTTCCTTCCATTCTTTGTATTCTTCCTCATCCGTTGACTCATTATTTGGTTCGATCCTTCCCTGTCTATTTTCCCTTCGATTCCAGTTCTATCTGCTCCTTATCTTGCTTTGTTGTCTTGTGTTGTTTCTTTCTTTTTGATACTATTTATTCTCTTTCATGCAATCTAGATGACATCATTGTTATCCACTTCCTTCTTATTCCGGTATTGCCATCATTTCATTTCTCTCCCTCTAATTCTCTGTTTTATTACCCCATAACTTTTCTTTTTCCTTAACCTGTATTCGGCCTAAGCAAATTTCGAGGAAGAAATTTTATTGTAAGGTAGGTAGGATTGTAACCCCTGCTTTTGCAAATACATATTTTCTGTGTATTTTCGGTATTTCAATTTTTGTAAATTAATTTTCCGCTTTCAATTTTTTTGTTGTTGTTAAAATGTATTATTGGATCTTTTATTAAAGTCTATTTTTAATCAATGATTTTATCTGTAACTAGTTTCCAAAGATTTTTATATTGTAATACAAACCCTATTAATGTTGTTATTATTATTATTATTATCAGTACTATTATTATTATTATTGTTATTATTATTATTATTATTATGATGATGATGATGATGATTATTGTTATTATTATTTTTATTGTTATTATTATTATTACTTTTGATTGTTAATTTAAAAATATATTCCTATTGCTAATTGTAATTGTAGTTATTCCAAATAATTTCCAAATTGTTGTAACATCTCATATAAAATTTTAAATAACAATACATTTTTTTACTTTTGTACATGCAACGCACGTGCAAATTTCATTCCCTTTTTCTTCTTTCATTCAAAATTATTTTAGTAGTATGCATGAGTTCTCTTTTTATTTTTATTCTATTTTGTCTACTTCTTGTATTAAAACCCATAGGCCTAATAGAAGAATCTAAGCCCACTAGGTTAATTAATTAAATTAAATCAAGCCCATAAGAGAAGCCCACTAACTTAATCCTACCAATTAATTGTACATAGTCTCACACATGTCATGTAACAACTAGTTGACACACAAATAGAAGTATAAAATAAGAATAAAAAAATTTGAGAGTGTGCACTTGTGCACTACACGTGCACGTGTATGCACAAGGAGGAGTGGCCGGTTTTGGGAGGAGTGGAGAGAGTGGGAGAGTGGGAGAGTGGAGAGAGTGGGGTAGTTGCTTGGAGTTGGTATCAAATCCTAGCCATCCATTTATCCTATAAATACACTCCCCCCCCCCCCTAGTGTTTGTCTCTTACACCAAATTAAGAATCAAAGAGAGAAGAAAAGAAAGAGAGTTAGAGAGTTTTTGTCTTGCATTCTTGAAGGCTTGGAGTTGCTCTTGCTAGGAGGAGAAGGGTGAGGCGATCGTGTTGGAGCTTAAATGCTTTCTAAATTTGTAGGGTGAAGCATGCTAGTTTTGACATATGAGTAATGTAGAATTTTTGATTGATGTGTTTAATGTAGATTCCTCCATGTTATTGTGCCATGGCTTGTAGAAATAATGTAGTGTTGAATTTAATGGCTAGATATCATGGTAATTAGAAAGAGGAAAATAAAGTAATATCTAATAAATTGTTGGCATGAAATCTACTAGTTTATACATGTTAGAATGTTCCTGTCAAAATAAAGCAACTTGAATGTAAGAGCCTTAAAAGTCTATTGTAGTAAAAGAAATATGGAAATAGCCTCACTAGTATATATTTTATATGTTATAGAGAAGTTCATAAAGTTGTTTTGTTAAGAGGTACAAAATTTTATTTCAAAGTGTGAGTTTATATGTGCAATTAAGACGAAATTATTTACAATGTCATATATATATATATATATATATATAATAAGAGTCTTATATTTGCTGTTATACTGTATTTTGTTAAAGAAAATGTTATGGGGAAAAGTTTTGACTTGAAACATACAAATTAAATGAGAAATCGAAATTTTGTAAAGGAGTTTTGAACTCTGACCGAAAGTATAAACTTAATTCAACCCCTCTTCACAACAGAGATTGGGTTTGGGATTACAAATCATGGCATCGGCTTTAAGGTGCCCTGTACAGTGGCTTGGTCGTGGGTTCGAGTCCTGTAATGACCCTGTTTTTATTAATTTTTGATTTTAAATCAAACCACCGAAAGCCAGTACATAAGGAAATTAAGTTCTCCTTTAATCACCTAGCCGCCTTAGGTTTCTTGGTCTTCGGGTGCACCTTGAGCGGTTACTGTAGCTTGGGCAGGGTCTTGGGTTCGAAACCCACTAGCCCCTTCTTTTATTTTTTTTGGATTTTTTTTGAGTTTTGAAGTGTTTTAGAATGCAATAAAAATTGGAAAAAATTTCTATTATTCCTCTCAAATTATTTAGACTTTATAAAAAATTAATTTCCATAATATTTTATGTATTTTGTGAGAATTAAATGTAGAATTTACTATAAATAATGGGTTGAAGAATCCAAAATTTTCATTTAAAAATATGACTTTTATTTGATTAGAAGGAGAGTAAAATTTGCAATATAATTGATTTCCTCTTAATGAGATTCTATAATTATTTTCTTTGATTAACAATACTTTGATAATTTCCTACAATACTACTAGTAATCCGCACGTGCAATGCACGTTTTATTTTTATTTTTTATTTAAGTAAATACTAAGACGTAATCTGTCCTCAAACCTGAGGCCTCCCTTTACGCATCACATACTCTTTAAAAATTACCCCTAGTGGCACCAACTTTTATTTTATTTTTTATTTAAGTAAATACTAAGACGTAATCTGGCCTCAAACCTGAGGCCTCCCTTTACGCATCACATACTCTTTAAAAATTACCCCTAGTGGCACCAACTTTTATTTTATATGAGTTGGACTTTATAAATAATAATGTCGTAAAGAAATTTAAACTTTAAGGGTATTATGGTAACTGTAACCTCCGTTTCTAACTATACGTATTTTACTGTGTATTTTCTGTGTCTTCGACTATTTATAAAAGTTTTACGTTTTCTTAAATTTGTTTTGTTTAAATTTATTTTTGTATTTTCCATTAAAGTTCCAATCATTAATTGTAATTTTAACTATTTTCAAATGACTATATACTCTACTACAAATCTTATCTGATTCTATAAGTTTATTATTTTTTTATTTGAATGATTCTATATTTTGCCCCAACTCCATATCCATTCTATATTTTATAACCTGATTATTATTATTATTATTATTATTATTATTATTATTATTATTATTATTATTATTATTATTTGTAAAGCCCATAGGTCAAAATCCAAACCTAAAATTCAATTTCAGCCCAGGCTTATTATTATTTTTTATGTTGTTTTTGTAAAAGAAACCCAAGCCTAGACCCAGCCCAATATTTTTATTATTATTTTATTTTAGAGAACAACTATTGAAGCCCAATTTTTAAATCAGAATCTCTTGTATAATTATTTATTTTACTTTGTGCAAGGCTAAACCTAAATCCCTCTCTTATTGGATCCTACCCAAACCCAATAACCCAATCCCCCTATTACTTGCCTGTTGACCAGTTCAACCTCCTCTCCACGTTCACCCCTTCAATTCCCTACTTTACTGCCAAACCACTGCACCACTATCCCAAGAATCTCCCACTAATCCCCTATCTATCTCAACTAATCCTTATCATCTTTATTAATCTCTACTATTAATCAAACCCTAAATAATTAAAAATCCTGAATCCCTCTCTCACAACTCTCTCTCTCCCCCACTCTTCACCTTTCTTCCTCTTCCATTTCAACTCCGAAGAAACCCAACGACAGCGGCCATCCCCCGCACTGCTCCTAGCACAACCAACTTCGCCATCATCGCCACCTCGTCCTCATCGCACCGCCTGTAGTGCCTCCTCGTCACTCTATCGTCCCTTCACCTTCCCCTGTTGACTTCAAAACCCAACCACTCATCTCCTTCCTCCGAAACCCATCTCCTCCAAGCCTCGACTCGCCTTCCCCCTCGCCAGAGTCGGCGACCACCCTCTCCAGCACCCCGTCAACCGTCCCCACCTCGATCTTCATCACCCTTGCTCCTCGACCACCACTCGAGCCACCGTCGACCTCCTCCCTGCCGCTCGCAGCCTCGCCTAGCATCCCATCGGCCGCCCTCCATCATCGCCAGTCACCACCTGCAGTCCTCCATCGACTGCCAAACCCATCACCAGTCGCCCTCCGACCACGACCGCCTCATCGACTCCCGATCCCTGCACCTCCGTCTCCATCCTCATCACCTTGATTGTTGCCACCCCGGAGCCCCACCTCGCGAGCCCTTGCCTTTGCTAGCCGTCGAGCGCCACGGCACCCACCGCCACCATCCTCGCCTTTGCCCCACTCCGAAGAACCCCGCATCGCCATTGCCGTCGTGCTTTCTATCGTTGCTGCTCTTTCTGTTGTGTGGCTACTATGTGCATTGCACGTGCTAATACTGTGTTGTGCTCCTCTTGCTGTTGTTGTTGGTCAAGTGCACCCTTTTGTATATATATGCAGCTTGGAGGGAGAGCAAGAGACGGATTCGATGGAGGGAGAGGAAGAAATGGTTTCGATTTTTGAGGGAACAGAATTTTATGGAGAGTTTAAATGTGAAGCAAAAATTACAGAATTAACCTTATATAATTTTTTAGCTTTTTATGTATATGGGGGCATGATAGTAAAAAGCCGCCAAAATGGGGCTTTGTTTAATAATAGTATAGATATATGTGATTAAATTGCCAATGAGAATTGAAGTGAGTTACTCTATGTTATGAGTTCATGAAAAATATTTTTTTTTTCGAAAGAATTGGGAATAAGGAAATGAATGAATTGAGTTTCATGAATGATACAAAAGTAAGATAAATTGACTCAGATGTGAATAAATAAAAATGAAGATATGAATACAATGAAGTTTAATACATGATTATTGAAGGGTATGAGTACCCATAAATTCTAGAACATGAAAGGTTGTGATCTAGAGGTTTAGTGAGACCGGAGTACTAGCACATGTTGAATTAATTGATTGATTTGAGATATGGCTATATAGGCTATCTCGGTGTTTTTGTTTAAGTCCGGTAGGAGGGGAAACTAGCTCTACATATTATAATTTATTCATGTCTTGTACTTAAGGATTAGGCACTAAGTGAAGATGTAGTAAACTTGGGCGAACTTAAGTGGAGGGCCTCTATATAGTCGGGCAGTGGATCTCCGGGACTATAGACCCAGTCGGGCAGTGGATTTCGGGACTGTGGTTGCTTCTGATGGAGGTGAGCTTTAATTTAAATTCGGGACTATGATTAATCGGGCGAATAGTATGCCGTACTCCAGTGTATATACGTATATCGGGGCTAGAGGGACACTGACGGGATGTTCGCATGACGAGGATTCTGTATAGTCAGGCGGTGGATTCCGGGACTAGGATCTATACTCGTGGAATGTTTAAACTTTGTTTTATTACCAGGTAGTAACATGGCGAGGGATCAAACCCTTTATTGTGGAGTACGTAGGTACTTGCCCTTGGACCTATGTAGTACGGGATGCATAGAATCAGAACAAGTATGCATTAGTGTCATCTTAGCGTAAAAATTTGCATTAGGCATTAAGGCATCGCATACACTTACATGTTTAGAGTAGTCACTTTTAATACTTTATTTACATTTAAGTTTGTGGTTGTTCAAGTATTTAAGAATAGTTATACTTTCAGCATAACAAGGATGGCCGTGTATAATATTTCATTGGTTGTAAGCAACTGACGTGCCCATAGTTTAATATACAAGACTTGAAATTTACAAGAAGATATAAAGATGAATTTGATGCTGATGATTATTTGAATACTAAAGTTGTTACAGTTGTACATTTATCATTGTTGTATTTCATTTACTTTCTGCTGCGTGTTGATATAAAAGACCTTGTTGTTATAAAAGTTTTAAATTCATTGTAAAATTGTACGAAGTGAAGTGTAAAGATCCAGTTGAGCTACGAATGATCGTATTTTGGTATTCGGGGCGTTACAGAGTGGTATCAGAGCCACGCTTCGATAAGTAGTACAAATTTACAAGGACGAGACATTAGGGTGGACATTAGAGTGTGAGTTTCAACTTATAGAGATTTAAATGTGAGTAACTTACATTTGTGTTGCTCGATATGATGACATTTTCTCCTCTTTTCCCTATAAGATGGCCAATCATCATGATCCCGAGAATGAGGTGCAATGGTTCGTTCCCTTCGAGGAAGAAGAGGAAGATCCAATGGAGGAAGAAGAATACCTAGAGGAAATAGAAGAGGAATTAGCCGAGTCTAGGGAGATTACTCCACCTCCGCCTGATTCACCAGAAGAATCCTCAGACGAAGAACTCATTCCAGATAACCAAGGTGGTATTGTTGCTTCTCTTCGAAGGAAGTTGGATGCTCAGAAGTGGAGATTAAACCACTTAGAAGCACAATGGGCAAAAGATAAGGAGCACATTCAAGAGCTGAGTTACCAAGTGTGCGAACTCGAGAAGGTTTGGCACGTGAATGATCGACACTTCGCCAAACTGGACCATATCACTCGCTGGAAAAAGCAGAGGCGTCATCAGAGATTTGAAGATATGAAGAAAGAAATCCATGAACTACGCGAAGAGCTCCGAGAAGCCAAGAGAAACCGTAGAATCTAGGATGTCTTTATGTTAAAGGGATGTAATGGATGTAATGAAGCAAGTTTTTCTTTCCGAATGTAAAAAGTTTAATTTTTGGAATGAATAAAATTTTGTTGAAGGAATGTAAGTTGTGCTATTTATGGTGATTAATGACAAATTTTATGACACAGAAATGGCACGAAGGAACAGAAACAGCGAAGGTCACAGTGATGAGAACGAGCTCGATCTGGAGACTGAACTAGCTCGAGTGTACCAGACCTTGAATGCTTTCACCACCAACATTGCCGGGAACACTAGGCTGGGGCCAGCTATACTGGTCTCTGAAGCAATTAGGCTAGTGGAGTCATTCAAAAGGATGAAGCCGCCTGTGTTCGATGGTCAGGAAAATCCAAACGCTTCAGACGACTGGATTAAGCAGATTGAGACGGTCTTTGAAGTTTTAGAAACCCCTGAGGTGAGTAAGGTGAAGCTGGCCACCATCCAGTAGGAGAAAGACGTGGGAGTTTGGTGGCAATTACTGATGAGGACCTTGGACAATGTGCCAATTACTTAGGAGGAGTTTCTTGGAGAATTCAGAAACCACTACTTTCCCATGGATGTTCAAGAGAAGAAAGCCATGGAGTTTTTAAGCTTGCAACAAGGAGGGATGACCATGCGGGTGTATGAAACCAATTTCAATCAACTCTCGAGGTACGCACCGAAAATGGTTCTGGACGAAGCCCCGAAAGCACGGAAGTTCGAGCAAGGTTTGAGGCCAAGTTTGAGGACCCGAATGATACCCCTAGGTGTTCGAAGGTTTAAGAAGTTGGTCCGGAGAGTCTCCGCTACTAATGCAGATATGAACCAGTACTAGGCAGCACAGGTCAAGAGGAGTAAATGGAGCACTGGCAAGAGGCCTGCAGCACCGGGCAATTTTAGGGGACAGCCCCTAGCGCAGCGGTTCAAACCCACTGGAGCAAATGCTATTGCAGTGACTGGAACGGTACCCACCTGCTACAAGTGTGGAGAAGCAGACCACATAGCTACTAGGTGTACAAAGTCGCAGGGGGGAAAGACTTGTTTCCTTTGTGGCAAGGAGGGCCATATCAAGCCATTTTGCCCTCAGATCCAGCGGGAAGGGCCAAGTTAGAAGCAGGCCAACCCAGGGCAGAAGCAATTATGGCAGGGGTGAGTGTTCGCTTTGACCGAAGCCGATGCTGATGATGTTGATAACGTCATCATGGATATGGAAGATGCTGTTTAGGTTGCTCTGTTGTTATTTCCATTTTATGTAAGAAATTTTATGTAATAAGAGTACTCTTTATGTAACAGGAGAAAATCAGATAAATAATATAAAAGCATCAGTTTTATTTGATATGGGATCATCGCACACATTTGTGTCACCCTCATTTGCAAAATGATTGGGAGTTGAACCTAAAAATTTTCCTGGCAAAATTCTATATGTGGCCACTCTGTCAGGAGAAAATTTGACTACCGACTGATATTATGAAGGGTGTGATCTTGAAATTGGAGGCAGAATCTTCAGTGTCGACCTCATTGAGAATTGGCCTGGACTGGATGTCAATCTACAGTGCCACTATTGAATGCAAAATTAAGGAGGTTGTGGTAAAGGCACCAGGGGGACCAGCATTTACATTTCAAGGAAAGAGGAAGTGTAAGTAGTTGGTGGCAGCTCTGACTAAGCAGAAGGTTCATGAAGAAGTGAAGCAGATTCCAGCAGTCCGGGATTTTCCAACAGTGTTTCTAGAAGACCTACCAGGGCTTCCTCCTCAACAGGATTTAGAGTTCAGCATCTCCGTTCAGCCAGGGAATGCACCCATTATGATTAGAATGTTGTAGCATCCATTCTAAAATTACCTATCATGTTTTATGCTTAGAATGTTGTAGCATCCATTCTAAAATTCTATCATGTTTTATGCTTAGAATGTTGTAGAATTCATTCAAAAATACCTATCATGTTTAGGAATGATTTTTATGATTAGAATGTTGTAGCATCCATTCTAAAATTACCTATCATGTTTTATGCTTAGAATGTTGTAGCATTCATTCAAAAATACCTATCATGTTTAGGAATGATTTTTATGATTAGAATGTTGTAGCATCCATTCTAAAATTACCTATCATGTTTTATACTTAGAATGTTGTAGCATTCATTCAAAAAATTTCCTACCATATTTAGATTAATTTATTATGCTTAGAATGTTGTAGGATTCATTCTAAAATCTCCTACCATATTTAGATTAATTTATTATGCTTAGAATGTTGTAGGATTCATTCTAAAATTATCTACCATGTTTAGGAGTGTTATTTATGCTTAGAATGTTGTAGGATTCATTCTAAAAAAAATACCTATCATGTTTAGGAAGGTTATTTATGCTTGGAATGTTGTAGGATTAATTCTAAAATTACCCATCATATGTAGAAATGATATACATGTTATAGGATCAATTCTAAAATTACCCATCATGTGGAGAAATGATATACATGTTGTAGGATTCATTCTAAAATTAATTACCATGTTTAGGGATGATATGTACCATGCTAAGTCCTTCTACATGCTTAGAATGTTGTAGGATCCATGATAAATTTACTTACCATGTTAGAAGTGTATATATATATATATATACTTAGGAATGTTGTATGTTCATACTAGTAGTTACCCATGCTTAGTAAGACATTCATGCTTAGTAGTTATTTATGCTTAATAAAGATTCAAGCTTGGATGATAGTAGGAAAGTAGTATACCATGCTAGCTAAATTTGTCTATGCTTAGATGATTGTAAGAAAGTAGTATATCATGCTAAGTTTCATTTATCTATGCCTAGATAGTTGTAGGAAAGTGGTATATCATGCTAGATTAAAGTATCCATACTCACATGCTTATAGGTAAATTGTATACCATGCTAGATTAATGGTAGAAAAGTGGTATACCATGTTAGTTTAATTGTAGGAAGGAAGTATACCATGCTAGATCAAATAAATATTCATGCTTACATGATATCTATGCTTAGATAAGTATATGTTCATGCTATGTTAGTTGGTGATCATGCTTAATCGTTATTCATGCTAAGTTAGTAGACGTCATGATAATTATTGTTATGTTAAGTTAGTAGATGACCATGCTAATTATTGTTTATGTTAAGTTAATGGTATCCATGCTAATGAGATTCATGCTTAAAATATCGTAGATATTCATGCTTAGATTAAAGTAACTATCCATGGTTAGTTATAGTGATTTTATGTTACGTTCTATCCATGCTAGAATTGTTGTAGAAACTCATGCTATGTTGTAGATTGACACTCAACTAGTATACATGACTAGAATGTTACTAAAATGTACACCATGCCATATGTTAATGTTAAGGTAGCATACCATGTCTAGGAATGAGGCATGCCATGCTAAAGTTTAAATGCATGCTTAGAATGTTGTAGGATTAATGTTAGAAGACATACCATGCCATGGAATGTTGCATGTTCATACTAGTTATACATCCATGCTTGGGTTGCGGTGATTAGTCATGATAAGTAGTAAGCATTCACGCTCAAATTATAACCTATGCTTGACCGTAGTGGACCTCATGTCTAGATCATAGTGATTTTCGTGCTAAGATTGATATAAGCACATGCTTAATCATATTCGTACTTAGGAGTATTATGGTGAGTGGTTCTGTTATATAATTAGATTGTCGTAGAAAGATGCTTGCAATTGTATGCCATGCTTAAGGCACTATAGGTTGAAGTAATACGGATTGGGAAGACCACTTGTAATAGTTAGTTGATAAAGGCTGTTATGTCGCCTTCGGTTCTTCCTTAGTAGAATACCGACCTAAGACTATTAGTAGATTCTTCTGTTGCTTCTAATAATAGAATATCAAGTTTGCTAGTAAGCACGTTGGTTACTTTTAAGATTGATTACCTGTATGGTTGTTTGCATATGGTTGTGCTCGTACGTGGCTCGACTGATCCGTATGTGGCTGTGGGTCTCATACGTAGTCTATTCGGCTCGTATGTAGGTTATTGTCTCGTACGCGGCCCGACCGGTCCGTGCGTAGCTGTTGGTCTTACACGCGGCTTATTTGGCTGGTATGTACGTGGTTATCTCCTACGAGGCCCGCCTGTCTCGTAAGTAGTTATTGTTTCATACATAGCTTATTGGCTCGTATGTGGTTGTTATTCGTGTATAGCTTGTTAGCTAGTACACAGTTCGTTGTGCTCGTCTATGGTGATATTACTACCCTAAGGGCTATCGACCATCAAGACATATGTTTTCTTACCCTAAGGAACTGTGGAGGAGTCACTCCTTGTGTACCGTCGAATCTTAACCAACGTAGGTTGATCGAGGACCAGAGTATAGACGGAATCCAAGTTTAGGGTAGCAGCATGCATATATATTCTCACGGCCGAGGTCTTGGATCGATAGGCCATGAACCGGATTCTGAGGGATTCTGGTAAATCTAGGTTGAGAAGCCTAGTAGAGTTATCTTGCAAGGTCTGATTTAAGACCTACCATGTGGTGCTACAATATTTTCACTCCTAGGATTATTTAGGGCTAGGGACATCATTAGGGTAGTGACTTATAAAGATCATTTACTTAGACCCTTGCCGGAAGGAGAGGAGTTGGTTGTAGGGGACGCCTCACGACCTACTTGCCCTTAGGGCAGATCTTAGGTGGTGTTATCGGGTTGTTCCTTCCTGTCAAAAGGGATATGTACGATGCCTTCTCACGAGTTGGGGACATGGGTTGTGTATCCTGATTGTTAATTCCTGAAGTGCCATGATAAGGCGGGCGGAGCTAGGGGGATGGACCCCCGGAACTCCGTCAGGTCCTATGCCAAGAGGGCGAACAGGCCATGGACTACGGTCCGACCAGGTGGCGGCCGGGGGCTCCCCTGTTAGCAGTATCCCCGACGGTTCGTCAGGTTTTTGAGTGAGGTCTGGTAAGCCGATAGCAGTGGCAACATGGACACCACTGGCGAACTGCATTAGTGGGACTTGACCACGTCTGCAACCTCATCAGTCACGTTGTATCTGTCAGGAACAGGTGGTGTAAAATTAGAATTCATAACACGGGTTCAATCCCTATATATGGAGAAAATGGCTTGATATGGGGCGCATGTAGTATGGGATGCATGTTGCTTCGGAGACTTGCTGACTTTAGAATAGGAAGCATTCTAGTTCTATTTAATATCGCATTAGAGTCTAGTCATAGCACTCACGAACACTTAAACTACACCAACACCATTGCTATATTGTGTATGTTGTTTGGGAGATTCGCTGCTATATGATCAGCCTTTAAGCGTCAGTGAATACTGACGTCCCCACTTCCATAGGTACTGGATCGCCAAAGTACAAAGGCGAGATTCAGGAGGACTCAAGGAAAGGAAAGCAAGGAGTCAACGTCAGATTTAGTTCCGCTGTAATATGTTTATTTAGTTGAGAAGTACTCTGATTTAAGATGTTGAAGGTTGTAATACTTGGAAATGTAAAGGTAATATTGTAACTCTATGGTAAGGTATTACGGTTGTACAATATTCAGACTTGTAACACATTGTGTATTGAATAAAAAGTTTTAAATTTTCCTGTTTTTCTGTGTATTGTGACTAATTGAAGAAAAGGTCTTGGCTCGTGTCACGGTTTTCCAGTATTGGAAATCGGGGCGCTACAGCGTGGTATTAGAGCTAACTTCAATTTACAGTCCAACACAGTAGGAAAATTTAAACTTGGATGCCTTTAGGAGATTGGGTTTTAGCTAGTTGTAGACAATTATAACTCATATTGTTGTTCTTTCAACTTATGTTTTATAATATTTCTATATCGATGCTAATTTCTGTATCCACTCCTTGCAGGATGACGGACAGAGCGGTTCCCATGGGGAGTGGGTGGGGCTAGGGAGATGTGATAGAGATAGACTCGGACGCAGAGCCTATCTTGGAGGAGGCTCAGCCACCAGTAGAGGCCGGAATGGCCAACGGGGCCCCCACAGCTGCCACAGCAGGGGCTTTCCCTTTTGGAGGTCAGGCTCCAGTACTGCCACCTCCCCAGCTTACCCCCGTGGAGGAGGCCTTCCAGCAGGTCTTCCAAGACATAGCAACGCTGACCTGGTCTCACGTCCATCTGGAGAACAAGATGGACTCGTGCGAGTTTGTCAACTTTCACCATGCAAAGGAGGTACAGAGGTTGAGGAGCGCCAATGCAAGGGCCCAGCGCCGAATGGTGATCCTGAACCGTACCTACAGGGCACAGTTCGAGCGCATGGAGCACCGATGTGCAGACCTCCAGGTTCAGATCGCACAGTTGCTAGCGTTGATGACTGGACAGGACCCACCTGAGGGCGCCAGCAGTACCGACTAGGCGGTCGGGACCTCAGAAGTTGTTTTGTTATTTTGTGATTTTGGCTCCTACGTCTGTGATGTATAGGTAACTTAGGAAAGAATGTGACACTTTGTAACCAAGTAGGTTTAGGTAGACTGTGTTGTTATTTTGTGATCTTGACTCCTACTCCTGTAATGTATAGGTAGGAAGGTTATTACTTAGGAAGAAATGACATTTTGTAACCCAGTGGGTTTATGTATGTATAAGTGTAACCCATTCAATGGTTGTTCAAAGGAAAAAATTCCGTTCATCTCTTGTTCTACGACTATGCTATTTCATAATTGTCACTTCATTCTCCTAACTTAAAGTAGTTCTGAGGACAGAACTATTCTAAGGAGGGAGTAATGTAATATCCCGGACGGATATTACCCCGTATAAATTAATATTTTATTATTATTTTATTATTATTTCATTTTAATTCCAAAATTAAATTATTTTGGCAATTTTTCGTCGGTTGCCCACAAACAGTGTCTACGCGCATATATCGGTCGGTGTACATCTGAAGTGCATCAAATTGATAGCGCGATCCTCCGAGTTAATAATAAAAACTTATTTTATTATTATTTTCAAATTAAAATATTTATGAGGATTATATAAGGAATTTTTGGTATACAAATACATATACATATACATACAATTGTATGGTACTTAGTACATTATACAAAGTATGTAGTATGTACTTTTGGACAATGTACTCATCCTTGTCATGACAACTTAATAAGATAGTTAGGGTTTGATTAGGAGGCTTAAAGTAGGGTTTGTATGCATGAGAAGATTAAAACCCTTCTAGAAATCTTATCCCTTCACCATGCTTCCAACTCATACCTACACCTTACCTCCACCTTACCCCTACCCCCTACCAAGCATGGCCGGCCCTCACCCTTCTTGGGGTTTTTGTGCAAAATATGAATGCACATTTGCACTTACCCCCTCTTATCCCCTCCTGTAAATACCCCCTCCTTCTCCACCTTGTCTCATTTTAGAAAACACAAAGAAAGAAAGGAAAGGAAAAGAAAGAGAGGAGACTAACAAGAGAGTTTTCCTTGTAGGTTTTTCCTAGGAGTTCTAAGAGCTAGGGGAAGGAGAAGGTTAAGCTAGCAAGTCCTTCCCAAAAAAAAGATACTAAGGTGGGGGTTCTCCTTTGTTTGTTTGGTTGTTTGTTGTTTGTTTGTTTGTTTGTTTAAATGGTTGTTTTGATGTTCTTCTTCTTCTCACCCTCCTTATTTTACTTTATTTTTGGTATGGTTATTTTTAGTAATATGGTTGTATGGACTCTTATTTTGTATGTTGGTAAATATTAAGAATAATAACCACAATAAATGAAATGGAAACAAATGGACATAAAGATCAAATCTTTGTAGTGGTAGTTGTTGTTTTGTGTTTGTTAATTGGACTAAAATGACATAAGGCATATGGACTTTCACATACAACCGATTGGGGTTGTAGGACTTGATACGAACTATACATAAAGCATATGAACATTTTATACAACCATTTTTGGTTGTAGGACTTGTATTAATCTTGGACTAAAAAGATAAGCATATGGTTGGTTGAACCAAATGAAGGTTCTTACTTTATTTTATTATTGTAATTTTCTTTAATAATCTTAAGTAAAAGAACCTAAATTAGATGTTAGTTTTAATTATGAAAAAGAAACTACTCTAAAATCACTAGTTGTAGAATGAATAAAAAGATCTCTTTTTATGATCACTAGTAATAAATAAATGCTAATAAAGGTTAGTAGATATTTAAGTAGTAGAAATAAAGTAGTAGTAATAGTAAATGTTAAAAGGAAGTAGTTGTAGATGGTTATGATATGTAAAATGTTAATAGCTATTCATGATTAGAATAAAGTAGTAGTGGTATGTTGTTAAAATAAAGAAGTAGTACTAAGTGTTAAAAGAAGTAGTAGTAGATAGTTGTATGTTATATTATGTTAAAATGAAGTAGTAGTAATAGTAGATAGTTGTAGATGCTTATGTTCATGATTAACATAAAGTAGTAGTAGTAGTAGATGATAAAAAGAAGTAATTGTAGATGCATTATATTATGTTAAAATGAAGTAGTACTAATGGTAGATAGTTGTAGATGATTATGTTATATTCATGGTAAACATAAAGTGGTAGTAGTAGTAAAAAGAAGTAATTGTAGATGCTTTATGTTATGATGGAATGAGGTAGTAGTAGTAGTAGATAGTTGTAGATGTTTCTTTTATGTTCTTACTAAAATAAAATAAATACCATGCTAAGATTGGATTAGATTAATTTATTCATGCTTAGAATGTTGTAGCATTCATTCAAAAATACCTATCATGTTTAGGAATGATTTTTATGATTAGAATGTTGTAGCATCCATTCTAAAATTACCTATCAAGTTTTATGCTTAGAATGTTGTAGCATTCATTCAAAAATACCTATCATGTTTAGGAATGATTTTTATGATCAGAATGTTGTAGCATCCATTCTAAAATTACCTATCATGTTTTATGCTTAGAATGTTGTAGCATCCATTCTAAAATTCTATCATGTTTTATGCTTAGAATGTTGTAGAATTCATTCAAAAATACCTATCATGTTTAGGAATGATTTTTATGATTAGAATGTTGTAGCATCCATTCTAAAATTACCTATCATGTTTTATGCTTAGAATGTTGTAGCATTCATTCAAAAATACCTATCATGTTTAGGAATGATTTTTATGATTAGAATGTTGTAGCATCCATTCTAAAATTACCTATCATGTTTTATACTTAGAATGTTGTAGCATTCATTCAAAAAATTTCCTACCATATTTAGATTAATTTATTATGCTTAGAATGTTGTAGGATTCATTCTAAAATCTCCTACCATATTTAGATTAATTTATTATGCTTAGAATGTTGTAGGATTCATTCTAAAATTATCTACCATGTTTAGGAGTGTTATTTATGCTTAGAATGTTGTAGGATTCATTCTAAAAAAAATACCTATCATGTTTAGGAAGGTTATTTATGCTTGGAATGTTGTAGGATTAATTCTAAAATTACCCATCATATGTAGAAATGATATACATGTTATAGGATCAATTCTAAAATTACCCATCATGTGGAGAAATGATATACATGTTGTAGGATTCATTCTAAAATTAATTACCATGTTTAGGGATGATATGTACCATGCTAAGTCCTTCTACATGCTTAGAATGTTGTAGGATCCATGATAAATTTACTTACCATGTTAGAAGTGTATATATATATATATACTTAGGAATGTTGTATGTTCATACTAGTAGTTACCCATGCTTAGTAAGACATTCATGCTTAGTAGTTATTTATGCTTAATAAAGATTCAAGCTTGGATGATAGTAGGAAAGTAGTATACCATGCTAGCTAAATTTGTCTATGCTTAGATGATTGTAAGAAAGTAGTATATCATGCTAAGTTTCATTTATCTATGCCTAGATAGTTGTAGGAAAGTGGTATATCATGCTAGATTAAAGCATCCATACTCACATGCTTATAGGTAAATTGTATACCATGCTAGATTAATGGTAGAAAAGTGGTATACCATGTTAGTTTAATTGTAGGAAGGAAGTATACCATGCTAGATCAAATAAATATTCATGCTTACATGATATCTATGCTTAGATAAGTATATGTTCATGCTATGTTAGTTGGTGATCATGCTTAATCGTTATTCATGCTAAGTTAGTAGACGTCATGATAATTATTGTTATGTTAAGTTAGTAGATGACCATGCTAATTATTGTTTATGTTAAGTTAATGGTATCCATGCTAATGAGATTCATGCTTAAAATATCGTAGATATTCATGCTTAGATTAAAGTAACTATCCATGGTTAGTTATAGTGATTTTATGTTACGTTCTATCCATGCTAGAATTGTTGTAGAAACTCATGCTATGTTGTAGATTGACACTCAACTAGTATACATGACTAGAATGTTACTAAAATGTACACCATGCCATATGTTAATGTTAAGGTAGCATACCATGTCTAGGAATGAGACATGCCATGCTAAAGTTTAAATGCATACTTAGAATGTTGTAGGATTAATGTTAGAAGACCTACCATGCCATGGAATGTTGCATGTTCATACTAGTTATACATCCATGCTTGGTTTGCGGTGATTAGTCATGATAAGTAGTAAGCATTCACGCTCAAATTATAACCTATGCTTGACCGTAGTGGACCTCATGTCTAGATCATAGTGATTTTCGTGCTAAGATTGATATAAGCACATGCTTAATCATATTCGTACTTAGGAGTATTATGGTGAGTGGTTCTGTTATATAATTAGATTGTCGTAGAAAGATGCTTGCAATTGTATGCCATGCTTAAGGCACTATAGGTTGAAGTAATACGGATTGGGAAGACCACTTGTAATAGTTAGTTGATAAAGGCTGTTATGTCGCCTTCGGTTCTTCCTTAGTAGAATACCGACCTAAGACTATTAGTAGATTCTTCTGTTGCTTCTAATAATAGAATATCAAGTTTGCTAGTAAGCACGTTGGTTACTTTTAAGATTGATTACCTGTATGGTTGTTTGCATATGGTTGTGCTCGTACGTGGCTCGACTGATCCGTATGTGGCTGTGGGTCTCATACGTAGTCTATTCGGCTCGTGTGTAGGTTATTGTCTCGTACGCGGCCCGACCGGTCCGTGCGTAGCTGTTGGTCTTACACGTGGCTTATTTGGCTGGTATGTACGTGGTTGTCTCCTACGAGGCCCGCCTGGCTCGTAGGTAGTTATTGTTTCATACATAGCTTATTGGCTCGTATGTGGTTGTTACTCGTGTATAGCTTGTTAGCTAGTTCACAGTTCGTTGTGCTCGTCTATGGTGATATTACTACCCTAAGGGCTATCGACCATCAAGACATATATTTTCTTACCCTAAGGAACTATGGAGGAGTCACTCCTTGTGTACCGTCGAATCTTAACCAGCGTAGGTTGATCGAGGACCAGAGTATAGACGGAATCCAAGTTTAGGGTAGCGGCATGCATGTATATTTGCACGGCCGAGGTCTTGGATCGATAGGCCATGAACCTGATTCTGAGAGATGCTGGTAAATCTAGGTTGAGCAACCTAGTAGAGTTGTCTTGCAAGGTCTGATTTAAGACCTAGCATGTGGTGCTACAATATTGTCACCCCTAGGATTATTTAGGGCTAGGGACATCATTAGGGTAGTGACTTATAAAGATCATTTACTTAGACCCTTGCCGGAAGGAGAGGAGTTGGTTGTAGGGGACGCCTCACGACCTACTTGCCCTTAGGGCAGATCTTAGGTGGTGTTATCGGGTTGTACCTTCCTGTCAAAAGGGATATGTACGATGCCTTCTCCCGAGTTGGGGACATGGGTTGCGTATCCTGATTGTTAATTCCTGAAGTGCCATGATAAGGCGGGCAGAGCTAGGGGGGATGGACCCCCGGAACTCCGTCAGGTCCTATGCCAAGAGGGCGAACAGGCCATGGACTACGGTCCGACCAGGGGGCGGCAGGGGGCTCCCCTGTTAGCAGTATCCCCGACAGTTCGTCAGGTTTTTGAGTGAGGTCCGGTAAGCCAGATAGCAGTGGCAACATGAACACCATGGGCGAACTGCATTAGTGGGACTTGACCACGTCTGTAACCTCATCAGTCACGTTGTATCTGTCAGGAACAGGTGGTGTACAATTAGAATTCATAACGCGGGTTCAATCCCTATATATGGAGAAAACGGCTTGAGATGGGGCGCATGTAGTATGGGATGCATGTTGCTTCGGAGACTTGCTGACATTAGAATAGGAAGCATTCTAGTTCTATTTAATATTGCATTAGAGTCTAGTCATAGCACTCACGAACACTTAAACTATACCAACACCATTGCTATATTTTGTACGTTGTTTGGGAGATTCGCTGCTATATGATCAGCCTTTAAGCGTCAGTGAATACTGACGTCCCCACTTCCATAGGTACTGGATCGCCAAAGTACAAAGGCGAGATTCAGGAGGACTCAAGGCAAGGAAAGCAATGAGTCAACGTCAGATTTAGTTCTGCTGTAATATGTTTATTTAGTTGAGAAGTACTCTGATTTAAGATGTTGAAGGTTGTAATACTTGGAAATGTAAAGGTAATATTGTAACTCTATGGTAAGGTATTACGGTTGTACAATATTCAGACTTGTAACACATTGTGTATTGAATAAAAAGTTTTAAATTCTCCTGTTTTTCTATGTATTGTGACTAATTGAAGAAAAGGTCTTGGCTCATGTCACGGTTTCCCAGTATTGAAAATCGGGGCGCTACACATCGATTCCTTCGTCATTGTGTTCATCGACGACATATTGGTTTACTCCAAGTCAGAAGAAGAGCATGTCAAGTACCTAGCAGAGGTACTGAAAAAGCTACAGGAGCAGAAATTGTATGCAAAGTTGTCCAAATGTGAGTTCTGGAGAACCGAAGTCGCCTTCCTGGGTCACATCCTTTCTAAGGAGGGAGTGGCTACTGACCCACAGAAGATTGAGGCAGTGAAAGATAGGCTAAGACCTACTACAGTGAAAGAGATTAGGAGCTTTCTAGGTTTAACTGGCTATTACAGAAGGTTTATTCAGGGCTATGCCCAGATAGCTGTGCCACTCACAGGGCTTACAAGGAAGAACGTGAGTTTCAAATGGTCGGAACAGTGTGAAGCTAGCTATCAGGAGTAGAAGGGAAGGTTGACTACCGTTCCCATTCTGGTTTTGCCAAGAGCAGGAGTCTACTATAATGTCTACAGTGATGCTTCCCATTGCGGTTAGGGTTGTGTGCTGATGCAAGAGGAAAAGGTAATAGCTTATGGGTCTAGATAGCTGAGACCGCATGAGAAGAATTACCTAACCCATGATCTGGAGTTGGCAGCAATCATTCTTGCATTGAAGCAATGGAGGCACTACGTGTACAGGAGAAAGTCAACATGTACACTGATCATATGAGTATTTGAGGCAGAGGAGATGGTTGGAAGTGTTGGAGGATATCCAACCCGAAATCAAGTACCATCCAGGCAAGGCCAATGTGGTGGCTGATGCGCTCATCAGAAAGAGCTGTTTGTCCCAATTGATCACAACTCAGAAGAAGTTAGTAGAAGAACTTGATCGAGCAGAGATAGAGGTGTTGTTGCAAGGATTGGGAGCTTCCTTAGCACAGTTAAGGATTCAACCCACATTGAGAGACAATATCATCGACAATCAGAAGACCGATCCAGAGATTCAAGAGATGAGAGAACAGGTTGGCACTGGCAGCTTGACAGAATTTCAAGTGAAGGATGAAGTGTTGTGGTTTGGAGAGCAGGTGTGTGTACCAAATCAAGAAGAACTAAAGGTGAGTATTCTTCAGGAAGCACATGTCACTTTATTATCCGTGCATTTAGGGAGTACCAAGATGTACAAGGATATAAAGCAGTATTTCTGGTGGTCAGGGATGAAGCGAGATGTGGCCGAGTTTGTTTCCAGGAGTGCAGTTTGTCAGCAGGTCAGAGCCGAGAATCAGAAACCCGGGGGTTTGTTGCAGCCATTACCCATTCCAGAGTGGAAGTGGGATAGCATCATCATGGACTTTATCACAGGATTGCCCAAGAGTTCCAAGGGCAATGATGCAATTGGGTGATAGTGGACCGACTCACCAAATCGGCTCATTTCTTATCGATGAAGCTTACTTGGTCGATGGAGAAGCTGACCGAGATGTATATTGGGAAGATCGTGAGGCTACATGGAGTTCCTCTATCGATAGTATCCGACCGAGATGCATGTTTCACCTCGCATTTCTGGAGAAGTCTTTAAGCAGCTTTGGGGACGAAGATTGATTTCAGTACGGCCTTCCATCCTCAAACTGATGGGCAGACTGAGAGGGTCAACCGGGTACTAGAAGATATGCTGAGATGTTGCGTGTTGGACTTTGGTGGCAGTTAGGAGAGGCATTTTGTTCTAGTGGAATTCTCCTACAACAACAGTTTCCAGGCAAGCATCAGGATGGGACCGTATGAGGCTCTGTATGGAAGGAAGTGCAGGACACCAGTATGTTGGTATGAAGTGGGGGAACAGTAGCTGTATGGGCCAGAGATTTTGCAACATACCTCAGAAAAGATCGAGCTGATCGGGAAGAGGTTAGTCGATGCACAAACCAGGCAGAAAAGTTATGCCGACAACCAGAGGAGAGATCTGGAGTTTGAAGAAGGTGATTTTGCCTTTATGAAGGTGTCTCCAACCAAGGGAGTGATTCAGTTTGGAAGAAAAGGAAAATTAGCCCCGAGATACATACGTCCTTATAAGATATTGAAGAGGATTGGAAAGACAGCTTATCGGTTAGAACTACCGGAAGAGTTGGCCCAAGTACACAATGTCTTCCATGAGTCTATGTTAGGAGGTTATATTCCGGATCTGAGTTATCATTTACCCGAAGTGTCGGAGGGTCTGCAATTGGATTTGAACTATGCAGAGCGTCCAGTGGAGATTATGGATCGCCAGGAGAAGGTCTTAAGAAATAAGACTATACCTATGGTCAAGGTCGTCTGGAGGAACCAATTTGTGAGGAGGCCACTTGGGAATCAGAGGAGAGGATTATGAGAGATCACCTTGAGCTTTTCAACTAAAATTTGTAAACTCTTTCCTTTTTCTTTCTTTATCTTTTTTCACTCTTAAGTGTAGTTCCGATGATGGAACTATTCTAAGGAGGGAGTGTTGTAACATCCCGTATAAAATTTTAAATAAAAATACATTTCTTTTTTACTTTTGCACATGCAATGTACGTGCAAATTTCATTCCTTTTTCTTCTTTCATTCAAAATTATTTTAGTAGTATGCATGAGTTCTCTTTTTATTTTTTATTCTTTTTTGTCTACTTCTTATATTAAAACCCATAGGCCTAATAGAAGACTCTAAGCCTACTAGGTTAATTAATTAAATTAAATCAAGCCCACAAGAGAAGCCCACTAACTTAATCCAACCAATTAATTGTACATAGTCTCACACATCTCATGTAACAACTAGTTGACACACAAATAAAAGTATAAAATAAGTATAAAAAAATTTGAGAGGGTGTGCACTTGTGCACTACACGTGCACGTGTAAGCACAAGGAGTGGTCGGTTTTGGGAGGAGTGGAGAGAGTGGGAGAGTGGGAGAGTGGAGAGAGTGGGTTGTTGCTTGGAGTTGAGATCAAATCCTAGCCATCCATTTATCCTATAAATACCCCCCCCCCCCTCTAGTGTGTGTCTCTTGCACCAAATTAAGAATCAAAGAGAAAAGAAAATAAAGAGAGTTAGAGAGTTTTTGTCTTGCATTCTTGGAGGCTTGGAGTTGCTCTTGCTAGGAGAGAAGGGCTAGGCGATCGTGTTGGAGCTAGGAGCTTTCTAGGAGTTGTGTTTCTACATTTGCAAATGTTCTTAGAGGTGGGTGGTCCTAAATGCTTTCTAAATTTGTAGGGCGAAGCATGCTAGTTTTGACATATGAGTAATGCAGAATTTTTTATTGATGTGATTAATGTAGATTGCTCCATGTTATTGTGCCATGGCTTGTAGAAATAATGTCGTGTTCAATTTAATGGCTAGATATCATGGTAATTAGAAAGAGGAAAAGAAAGTAATATCTAATAAATTGTTCGCATGAAATCAACTAGTTTATACATGTTAGAATGTTCATGTCAAAATAGAGCAACTTGCATGTAAGAGCCTTAAAATTCTATTGTAGTAAAAGAAATCTGGAAATAGCCTCACTAGTATATATTTTATATGTTATAGAGAAGATCATAAAGTTGTTTTATTAAGAGGTACAAAATTTTATTTCAAAGTTTGGGTAATATGAGTTTATCTGTGCAATTAAGAGGAAATTATTTACAATGTCAAAATATATATAATAAGAGTCTTATATTCGCTGTTATACTGTATTTTGTTAAAGAAAATGTTCTGGGGAAAAGTTTTGATTTGAAAGATGCAAATTAAACGAGAAATGAAAATTTTGTAAAGGAGTTTTGAACTCAGACCGAAAGTATAAACTTAATTCAACCCCTCTTCACAACAGAGATTGGGTTTGGGATTACAGGTCATGGCATCGGCTTTAAGGCGTTGTGTACAGTGGCTTGGTCGTGGGTTCGAGTCCTGTAGAAACCCTGTTTTATTAATTTTTTATTTTAAATCAAACCACCGAAAGCCAGTACATAAGGAAATTAAGTTCTCCTTTAATCACCTAGCCGCCTTGGGTTTCTTGGTTTTTGGGTGCGCCTTGAGTGGTTACCATAGCTTGGGCAGGGTCTTGGGTTCAAAACCCGGTAGCCCCTTCTTTTGTTTTATTTTTGGATTTTTTTGAGTTTTGAAGTGTTTTAGAATGCAATAAAAATTGGGAAAATTTTCTATTATTCCTCTAAAATTATTTAGACTTTATAAAAAAATAATTCCCTAATATTTTTTTTGTATTTTGTGAGAATTAAAGGCATAATTTACATTAAATAATGGGTTGAAGAATCCAAAATTTTCATTTAAAAATATGACTTATATTTCATTAGACAGAGAGTAAAATTTGCAATATAATTGATTTCCTCTTAATGAGATTCTATAATTATTTTCTTTGATTAAGAATACTTTGATGATTGCCTACAATACTATATGTGATTAAATTGCCAATGAGAATTGAAGTGAGTTACTCTATGTTATGAGTTCATGAAAAATGTTTTTTTCTTCGAAAGAATTGGGAATAAGGAAATGAATGAAATGAGTTTCATGAATGATACGAAAGTAAGATAAATTCACTCAGATGTGAATGAATAAAGTGAAAGATATATATACAATGAAGTTTAATACATGATTATTGAAGGGTATGAGTACCAATGAATTCTAGAACATGAAAGGTTAAGATCTAGAGGTTTAGTTAGACCCGGGTACCGGCACATGTTGAATTAATTGATTGATTTGAGATATGGCTATATGGGCTATCTCGGCATTTTTGTTTAAGCCCGGTAGGAGGGGAAAACTAACTCTAGGTATTATAATTTATTTATGTCTTGTACTTAAGGATTAGGCGCTAAGTGAAAATGTATTAAACTTGGGCAAACGTGAGTGGAAGGCCTCTATATAGTCAAGCGGTGGATTCCGGGACTGTGGTTGCTTCTGATGGAGGCGAGCTTTAATTTAAATCTCGGACTATGATTAGTCGGGAGGATAGTATGCCATACTCCAATGTATATACATAAACCGGGGTTAGAGGGACACTGACGGGATGTTCACACGACGAGGATTCTGTATAGTCGGGCGGTGGATTCTGTGACTGAGATTTGTACTCGTGGAATGTCTAAACTTTGTTTTATTACCGGGTAGTATCATGGCGAGGGATCAAACCCTTTATTCTGGAGTACGTAGGTACTTGCCCTTGGACCTATGTAGTATGGGATGCATTGAATCCGAACAAGTATACATTATTGTCATCTTAGCGTAAAACATATGCAGTAGGCATTAAGGCATCGCATACACTTACATGTTTAGACTAGTCACTTTTAACACTTTATTTTTGCATTCAAGTTTGTCATTGTTAAAGTATTTAAGAATCGTTATACTTTCGGCATAGCGAGGAAGGCCATGTGTAATATTTCGTCGGCTGTAAGCAACTGACGTGCCCACAGGTTTATATGCAGAACTTGGAATTTACAAGAAGATGTAAAAATGAATTTGATGCTAATGATTATTTAAATGCTAAAGTTGTTACAGTTGTACATTTATCACTGTTGTATTTTATTTACTTTCCGCTGAGTGTTGATGTAAAATACCTTGTTGTAATAAAAGTTTTAAATTCCTTGTAAAATTCTACGAAGTGAAGTGTAAAGATCATGTTAATACAAAATACGGTAATTTACAATTGTAGTAAAAAACATATTTTGTTATATAATCCTGCCTCTTATTGGTTATTTTTTTTCTCCTATTGGATTTTAAACCCAAAAGCCCATTCATTTTTATCCAATTAATACCCTATTTCTAATTCTTCTGGATCTTTTAAATCTACTAACCAATCAAACCCTATTCTATTCTTATTGGGTTGAGACCAAAAAGCTTTACACCCCAACCGTTATAAACCCTAATATCCCTATATATATATATATATATAGGGAAAGCTTCGGTTATGCACTACCTTTAGTGCACATGGCATGTGCACTAGGCCTTCGGGCGTTCATATCGACGATCCGAACCGTTCACATTGATCTACACATCCAAATTAGTCTAAATATGTAAAATCAAATCATTTGAAATTCATTTGCCCATCCATCATGTGACTATAAAAAACAATGATTTTCAGCCATACAATTTTGTAACACTTCAATGGATGGATAAATGAATTTCAAATGATTTGATTTTACCTATTTAGACTAATTTAGATGTGTAGATCAATGTGAAAGGTTCTGATTGTCGGTATGAACGCCCGAAGGCCTAGTGCACACGCCGTGTGCACTAGAGGAGTGCACAACCGAAGCTTTCCCTATATATATATATATATATATATATATATATATATATATATATATATATATATATCCTGTTGCTATACCCTATTCTAAAAACCTTAGCTGCTCTTCCCTGTGCACCTCCCGATCTCATCTCACACCGATCCCCATCCTCCTGCCCCTGTCGCCTTCAGCCCCGGCGCAACCCGCCAGCAAAGCGACGTAGCAACACAACGCCAACCCTCCTCTTTCCCTGCTCATCTCGACCGCAGCAAACCCCCTGCCTTCCCCATGCGGTCAACACCACAGCGCCGACCTGTGCTGCGCTGCTCACTCCCCGACGCCAGATAGCAACCAGCACCCCTGTGTCGCGCCTCACACGAAGACAGTAGCCGATGCCAGCACCGACCACGACAGCCCCTACATCTTGTGTTGCGACCTCCTGTTGTCGACAGCAGCAGCCAGCACAGCCAGTCGCGCCTCCCCCCTCTCGGCTTGTCCCCTGGCCGCCGTTGCGCCGCAGTCGCCGACTGTCCCGTCGCCGTCCGCCATCAAGCCAGTACGAAGCCATCACTGTTGTTGTTGGTTTTTATGGCTTTGAACCTTGGCATTCCGATCTCTTATTGATCATCACGATCATGATGATCATCAAGCTTGCTTTGATCCCAGCCATCCATTTGATCTAATCTTGATCATCACCTTGATCTTAGAATTTGGGCCATCCGAACGATCAATCGTGACCATGATCATCATCGGCATCAACCCTAGATCAGATCTGAGTCGTCGATCACCTCGATCTTGATCTTGATCGTTGAATCTTGACTGTCGGATCCGCATTGATCATCATCATCATCAACATCTTTATCACCATCTTGATCATCAAGATCAATCTCAATCGTCGATTTCCTTGATCTTGATCGTCAATAAGTTCCGTGCCGATCGTGTTCGTGCCCGAGAATCCTGTTCCCGTTATTCTCTTTCTCTTTGTCGTTCCTTTGTCAATTATAAAGCAAGTAACTTGTATTCTTTTTATTGTTTAATACAAATACTAAATATCGCCTTCAGTGTAGTTGCTTCAAGATCGATTCTCATGAAAACCATGTTAGATCTTGTCCATATGTGTTGATTGCCTATAGTTATCTCATTACACACACGAAATGAATTTAGACTTAGATCTAATTAATCCCTGTTGCATATAGCTATGTTGGTTGTAATCCATTAGTTGTTGCATGAATCTTGCATGCTTGACATGTTACTGGTAGTATATCCTATTGTAGACCTGTTAAACACCCTATACCATGTTGCTTGGACATCTAGTATACCATATTTCACATTTTGTTATGATTTGGATGAGTTTCATATGAACTAGTTGATTTTATGCATCAAGAATAATTCTGTTTTTGCTGTTTCTCCGTTTTGTTCAGTATTCTAGACCATATTAAGGTCAGTATATAGAAATTATTTGTGAATATGAATTGTAGAGAACTCTGTCTATTTTCCAGAATTTCTGACAGAGTTCAATTTTGATTTGTGAGTTGCAAGTTATGGATATTTTACTACAGAGGTGTAGAAAAATTACAAATTTGGTTTTATGTGATTTCTGGAGAGTAATCTATTTTTATACTGATGATAAGGATAATATTTTGATCCAATATTTTGCTGAGTACAACTAGATTTGATTGGGATTAACCCCTAATATTTTTGAATTTAATTGAAGACTTTTATAAACTATTTTATGCTTGCAAATAACTACTATACTTGTAGAATTCTCATGCTATTCAGTAAACAAACATAATTTCAGCCTGATTCTAATTGCTATATATAAAAACCTTGTGAATATGAATTGTAGCCCGCTATATCTTTTTTATCACCCTTTTGATGGATCTAAATTTTGATTTATATTTTGTAATCTATTGCTGTTTTAGTACTGTTGTGTTTATGATTTCAGATTTACGAACTTGCTATATCTTGTTGTTTTCTAATTTTATTTGACTAGACTATCTATGTTGGAAAATTAGGAAATTATATTTGCTGATTCTAAACATACTAGGAAATACCCCAGATTTTTCTTGGATTTAATCAGTAAGTTTATATACCGTTTTCCTGTTTATGAATACAAACTTCTGATTTTTGGCTGAACATGAAATCTGGATACAATTCTGTGTCCAAACTTCTGTTTTTGTGAAATATCATATGACTTATATATATTTGCTGGATTTGGCCGAGAGTCTATTTTCGAGATTTTCTGATGGATCAAGGTTTGCATATCTGTGGCAACGGGAATCTCATATTTGGTGCAGTACTGTCTTGCTGTCCTGAACTAGAATTTTCATTGTCCTACCCTTTTATGAGTTGTCTGTCATATGTGCATATTTATCTTCCAACCTGAACCTGTTAATTGTTGATGCCATATTATTCTTGCCCTGTTTTGTGCACATATATGCCTGTTTGATAATAATAACAAATAATCAAGCCGGGGTTAAGGAAAAGATCTAGTAGTAGAAAATATAGAAATGTGTACTTAGAAGGAGGCCCGTGTTTCCCACATGTTATCTGTTATCTATTACATTTTTATGACTACATGATACACGATTCTGTTTATCTGATTACTTGGCTGCACACCTTCCTATAGGAAGGTATACTCAGAAGAGGACCTATAGGTTCTATCTGTATCTGTATCTGTTTATCTGATACCTGAGTACACGACCCTATATAGTTCACTACGAAATCTAAACGCAAACTGGTTTGAATATAGCAACTATGTGGTAAATAGATAGGACACATGAAGTGCTACCTAGATAGAAATAAATACAAGACCCGTAATAACATGATCACCTGTATATTCCTATTTATCTGTTACCTGACATCTGTTATAAGTATATCTGCTTGCATACCATTTGACACTTGACATATGTTACCTGTACTCTGTTACCTTATCATAATATCTGATCGTGTTTCCTGATTCATGTTAGACATTCTGTTTTGCTGTCATGTCTATTCCATGATGTCATGTCTATTCCATGCTATGTCTGTTATCTTTCATGTACTTGTGCCTGCACTATAAGCGGCCGGTAACTTGCATTGACGGGCATTTTGTTTCTTTTTTCTCTTCCTGTAATTTGTTAAATTGTAGATTATGGTGATCAGCTGCCCGATGGAGTAGGTGATTTGAGATTCAAGTTGCTAGAGTTCTTGCTATTATTATTTCTTGTTGCTTATTTTGAATAAATGTATTGCTACATGAATTTTGTATTGGGCAGTTTGACCCATAATTTATGACTTGTTCAGATCTGGTTTATTTGAGATTATTAAATTTATCATGTTGGTATATTGATTCATTCATGCATGCGTGGTTAATGTCTCCTTGTTATCTCTAGATTATTCCTATGAAATGTTGTAAAGATACTGACAGCTTATGAATGGTGAAAGTCATTTGTTGGACTTAGTCACGTATCCGTATTTCGTATCTCCTTTTTTGGAAGTGGGTCGTGACAAGAAACCTAAAATAACTTGGCAAATATGCAACATTAATTTCTTTACTGCAAGAGAATATACTATCGTGAAGTGTTCCCTTCACTGGTTATTGGAAACCTTGGATAACATTACATATAAGAACTTTTAGTGTATGTTTGGATATATAGGATTGGGATGACTGGAGTTTACCATTGAATGGTGCAAACTCCTACACAAGAAAGACAGCTAAAATAAATTTGTTATTGATCCATTTTGATTTTTTTTTAGTAAAGGTTCAATGGGGAGAAAAAGTGGAGATAAAAGAAAAGGTTAGCTTGGATTAGAGTTATGAGAACTTCATGTATTACATTTTGGTTGAAATAATAATAAGAGATATTTCAATTGCAAACTGAGTCTCAGACAAACAAATATTTAGATTATTGGTATTGTAGATACCTTCACACCAGCACTTTGGACACCATTGTATTTAGACATGCTCATAGTGGTTATGGGATTAAAGTAAGCTCTATAAAACCTATATGATCATGTCCTTGCATAACTATTAAAAGCATATAAAAGTGATGCTGAAGGTAAAAAAACTCTATGCAGTGTTTCTAACAAACTATATGCATTCCAAGTAAGTTCAAGCTAATGATCAAGAAGGCGATGGTTGAGCTTAAAGGTAGGTATGTTGCTTCCTCATATAATATGTTTCCTACTTCAATTAATTTGCTGGACCTCTAAAACTATTTTATATAATCAAATCAGGTGCACCTCTCCGAAGACGTGCCGTAGGCACGTGTTAACAGGAAAACCGAGTAGAATTATAAAATGTCTTAAATTCTTCTTAATAGGTACATCGAGAATATATAAACCAAATATCAAGCAAGGTTCCTACTTGGGTAAGCAAGATGTTGAGTGTAGTAGTTTCCATGCTCAAATGTAGATTGGAGAGCATTCTTCTACAACATCATTCAGTTGCCCACGCTTTTAGATGTGTTGTAGAGAATGTTTAGTTAGTTTACCGTTCTTGCTATCATCACCTCAACTTATTATGAAGCTTCTTGATGGAAAATAGAAAAACCTTGGTCAAAATACAAGGATCTGGTCAGGATTTATAATTCATTTTTCTCCTTCACATCGATGAGAGGAAAAATTGACGTATTGGTCATGGGTGGGAGGGGACCATATACTTCAAAATAATTGGATTAAATTATCACCGGATTGGTTCTCTTCTTCTAGTTGAAGGGGTCGAACCTAAATTTGCACAGTTGTATATCCATGATGGTCTATACGATTTGGATCAACGTACAAATCATGCAAAAAATATGGGAATCAATAACACAAATAGAGAAGCTATGGAGAAACTACAAAATTTGTTGGATGAAGTTATCAGTATGTAAAGATGTTTCGACGTGCAAGAGATCTACTTCGTCCTCCAGGAGAAGATATGCATCAACACCATTTGTCGATGATTTTGAGAATACGTATCATAAATGAGAGGGCACGTGATGGTCGAAGGTATATTTTACCTTCAAGTTATGAGGTTGTTGCCCTCATGGTCGGTAATGGCTCAGAGAATGTGAGTAAGCGGGATATCGTAGTATGCACGAAAAGTGGAGCCTTACAAAGGATATTTGAAACACAACCATTTTACAAGCCTCTGCAATATCCATTGCTTTTTCCACTTGTCGAGAAAAGGTGGAGAACTGACATTAAATTCATAGATGGAAGACAGGTTGGTCGACAAACAACTGTTTCTCTTCGAGAGTATTATGCATTCCGCTTGTAATCATGCAGATGTGAGCATAATGCCTTATTAAGAAGTAGTAGACTAACTCAGTAATATTTTGTTGATTCATATGATGCAATAGAACAAAATCATCTCAACTGGATGAGGATGAACAAAACCAGTATACAGAATGCGCTGTTAGGTGGTCTTCAAGATGCATTCACCGCAGGGAAAACAGAAGCAAGGGCAGCAGGTAAACGATACTTTCTTACATCTTCTTTTACAGGGCACCGAGAGATATGTATCAACAATATCAGGATGCTATTGCAATATGTCGTTGGGGTGGAGCCCATATTTTTTCATAACTTTTACATGTAATCCTAAGTGGGCCGAAATCATTGAATTACTATAGTGTTTTCCAAATCTAAAACTAGAAGATAGACTAGATATTGTTACTAGAGTGTTCAGATTAAATTAAAGGAGCTTTTGAAAGATATCAAACAACAAAAGATGTTTGGATCAACTATTTCAAGTACAAAATCTAATAAATTTAATCATTTAAATTGAAGTTCAGTAAAAAGTATGAAAATTTGTAACATTTAACTTACAAATGAAATGGGGCTTTTTTTAATCAATCTTTTTTTTAACAGGTCTACATGTAATTGAATTTCAGAAAAGAGGGATTCCTCATGCTCACAACTTAGTTATCGTTCGAAGTGAAAACAAGATTGTCAATATTGAAGATAAGGAACAATTTTCCGAAGCTCATGCTTATGCTCATGCTCATATCTGCCGAGATTCGAATAAGGAACAATTTTTCGAAGCTCATTCAATTGTCCTTCAGTCTATGATTCATGGGCCATGCAGGGATTATAATCCAACATCTCTTTGTATGGAGAATGGTGTGTGCACAAAAAAATATTCAAGATAATTTATGAATGAAACTATTATGATAAGCATGGGTATGTTCAATATCTTCGTCGGTAAGACGGTCAAACGTTTGTAATAGGTGGCCACAATCCGAAGGTTGTTGACAATCGATGGTTGGTACCATACAATTTAAATTTAACAGCAAAATATGATGCTCATAAAAATAGTAAAATTTGTGCTAATCCTAAGTTACTCAAATACCTTTACAAATATGTGCATAAAGGCCATGATAGAGCTACAATAATTCTAGAGGACAATGAAAATCCTGTTCCGCGATGTTCTGAACCTCAATACATGCCAATTGATGAAATTCAGCAATATTTAGATTGTCGTTATGTCTCCTCTGTCGAAGAATGTTGGAGAATTTTTTAATTTAGTTTGCATCGTCATCATCCTTCGGTGGAATGTTTACAGTGTCATCTAGAAAATCAGCAGTGTATATTTCAATGAATATGCTAACTTGGCTGATGTTGTCTTAAGAGCTGAAGATCATAGGACGATGTTAGATGGTTGGTTTGAGGCTAAAAAGGCCTGTGAAGATCCTCGAGATCTTACATACTCTGAATTTTTGGAAAAATGGGTATGGAAACATGTGGATAAGAAGTGGTCAAGAAGACTTCTTAGTCTCGCCATTGAGAGGTTGTACTATGCACCTCCAGCTGTAGGAGAGTTTTATTTAAGGATGCTATTGTGCGTGCTACGTGGAGCGGCAAACTATGCACATTTAAGAACCATGAATGGAGTGACCTATCATAATTATCAGTCTGCATGTTGTGCATTTGGGTTGTTAGAGGATGACAACGAATGACACCAGACATTAACCGAAGCATCTTTTTATGTATCAGGTCGTTGGCTCAGATGCTTTTTTGCTTTGATATTGATGTTTTCTGAGCCAACTAATCCCATTGATTTCTGTAACAAACATTGGGGCAATTTATCTGATGACATATTGCATAAATGCAGGACTGAACCACATGATTTTCGTTTAGAATTAACACAAAAAGCAATTGAAGAATTGGGCTCTTTCAAATATTGAAAGCATTTTGAATCAGAATGGATGGTCTCTTAAAGAATTCCCATCAATCCCATTTCCCGAGGATGTACATGTACATGTCTTTCAAAACCGACAGATACGCAATGTATTGTGTTATGATGTTAATGAGTCAAAACAAGATTTTGAGCATTTATTCCATAGGTTGACTCATGAGCAAATTTGAATATTGGAAGCTGTGGTTTCGGCGCACTCAAGTTATAGGGGTAGTATTTTCTTTGTTCATGGTAATGGCGGTATAGGAAAAACATTTTTATGGAATAAATTAGTTGCAAGATTTCGTGCGAAAAGAAAAACAGTCCTCATTGCAGCTTCTTCTGGAATAGTAGCTCTATTATTACCTACAGGTCAAACTCCGCATTCGAGCTTTCGTATTCCAATAAAGGTCCATGAAACTTCTACATGTTCTATTTTCTGACAGGATGATTTATCCCAACTCATTCAACAAACATATTTGATCATTTGGGACGAAGCATCAATTATGTGTCACCATGAATTTGAAGCTGTTGATCGAACTTTCAAGGATCTAATGAATCTTAAGAATGACTGTGCAGTTGATGTCGTGTTTTGCGAAAAAGTTGTTGTTCTCGGTGGGGACTTCGATAAATTTTGCTTGTCGTTCCAGTAGGTGGACGACCCCGTATTTTATCCGCATCATTGCAAAGAATAAATATTTGGTCTTCGTGTAAAGTGTATGAGTTGACGAAAAACAAGAGATTGATAGGAAGTTCACTCGATCAAGTTAGTAAAAATGAACAGGAGAAATTTGCAAAGTGGATTTTAGATGTGGAAGGTAAAATTCCTGGAGAATCTAATACTGGAGGTTCTGAAAATGATTGGATACAAATACCAAATGACTTTCTAATTAAAGTTGCAGATGGACTAAAGGGTTTGATAGACTCGATTTATCCTAAAATTGAATCTAGATATAATGACCAAGCATTCCTTGAAAAACGTGCTATTCTAGCACCTACAGATGAAGAAGTTGATGTCATTAATTCTCATATTTTGTCTATGGTTCCAGGACAAGTTGTCAACTACTCAAGTGCAGATTCAGTCGATCATACCCCGAATGGTACAAATGAGCAAGATATGTATCCTCATGAATTTCTACACACAATAAAGATGAGCGGGCTACCAAACCATTGTTTAGAATTGAAGCAAGGAGTACCAATTATACTACGAAGAAATTTTAATCGGTCTCTAGGACTTTGCAATAGAACACGTCTTACTGAGCTACAATTATTATGGGAAGGTGTACAGGTGAGACAATTGTGATTCAAAGAATGAGCATGTCGCCTACAGAAACTAGGTGACCAATTTTCTTGTGAAGAAGACAATTTCCTGTAAGTTGACATTTGCTATGACAATAAACAAAAGTCAGGGCCAAACTCTCCATAGTGTTGGGGTTTATCATAAAAAATCTATGTTTACGGATGGTGAATTGTATGTAGCAATATCGCGTTGCACTTCCCGTTCTGGTTTGAAGATGTTTCTGACAGATAACTCAAATGATCCTGGAAAGATTATTGACCGTACACGTAAAGTGGTACATCAAGAAGTTCTTCAAGAAGTGCGTAACTCCATGATAATCAATTGAAAGGTAAATATCATTAAGTTTTGCAATTATATTTAAATGATTAAAATAATAGTTTTTGGTATACAGTTTTTTTACATTTAAAAAATCTAATAATGTCATCTTATTAGAGTTTATCATAGCCTTAGTTATTGTTTTCTTTTTTATGTATTGTCTTATATCAATTCAAAACTATTCATGCCGCTATATAAGTAATTAGCTTTTAATGTGATGCAGATAACTAAATTTTTATTTTAATATTTTCTTGTTATGTAAGCTGACATGTGATGTTCATATGTGGAATTAAGTCGCTCGATGGTGTAATTCTGTATTGAAATTACTCAAATATTTTGATACCACCATGTTTAAATTAGTACACGGTTTTTTTTGTTGGATATGTATTTACCTAGCTATAAACAATAGTTGGTTAGAAAATTAATTTTGCATTTTAACAATAGTTGGTTAGAAAATTAATTTAGCTTTTGTTGAATGTTGTTATACTATATTATAATTATATTGGAAAAAAGTTGTATATATGGGGAGGTTTTGCTGATTTTTTTATTGAATATTTTTTATATTTTAATATATCTTTTGGTAAGGTCGGTACAATTTGCACATGGGGTATACTAGTTACACTTACGCAGTGTGTGTTCAGTAATGGGCTTCTTCCTTTCCAATTTGCAATGGGCCGGCAATAGCAGACAAACCGTGGCGGGCCCCACTAAGGATGGACCACTTAACTTTTGAAAGATTGCAACTTTAGAATGGTACGGTGATGAATGAGGTTGCGAGTGCCTATAACAGTACTGGATGGTCCTCCTTATTCCTTAGAGCAACTCCAACTAAAGCCTTCAAAAAAAATATTCTTGAAATATTTCTTTTTGAAGACTCGTCAACTTCAACCACACTCCTTTAAATATGATTTCTTCAAACATTGTTTGTTTTTCGTAATTAAACTAAAATAAACTATACATTATTTGTAATACTAGTATAATCTTGCTTAATATTGCATATAATTTTCAAAAATGAGAAAATTAAAAAAAAGAAAAAATTCATCTAATAACATGCATATAGTATTGCAATGCTTTTAGGTTTGATTTACAGATATGATTCATTTAGGGGAGTTAACTCTGGCATTGGTATCGAGTCAGTTGGGTTGGGTCATGCACTACCGAACCCGTACCCGTTCCTCTATGATTCCAAATATTGAACTGAGACCCGACCCGTGAGAAACAAGTCCGGGTCTTGTTTAAACTTCTATCTATCTGGTCCAGGTAGAGGCGTACGGGGAGTGGGGAGCGGGTTTGACGGTGTTTGGTGGCGTTGGCATCGGTGTCGAGCAGGAAAGGGAGGTCGGGGCTGCTGGTTCGTGTCTTCTAATTGTTGTTTCTTTTTTGGATATTAGGGGTTTTATAATTGGGTGGTTAAGGTTTTTTAGGGTTATTTTTTGTTCCTGGTCCTAGGTCGGGTCCATTTTAAGTGGACGCAGACCCAACCTAAAAATTATTGTTGGTGTATGCCCTAGAGGCCAATTGTGTATTGAAATTACTAGTTTACACTGTATCATGACCTTTATTTCATATATAGAAACTTCATTTATTGTGCTATTTATTGTGAATTAAATAAACATAATGAAGTCCTTAGAATAGTACGTTCAATGTCATGGGATATCAAGTGCATGACTTGATTCTAAGATCCTATTGGCTGAAATTAGAACATTGTTCTTAAATGTCCCTAGTCAGGTATTATTTTGAATTAGGAGAACGATAATAGATAGAGACTAGTGTGTGCGTAGACAGATTACCATTCTCACGTGTCATGGATGTGAGATATCAAGTCTTCACATGGGTACATATTAGAGTAGTAATGTACTAGACTAACCCACCATGAGAACATTGCATGGATCGTTACGTGAGTGTCATAAGCGGTTCTTACAGTGACCATAGTGTACGTAGTCTTTTGACTTGAAGTCACTACGGTTCCCTTCATGAGAAGCTATATATTTTAATGTCGTCAAACGTTGCCTGTAATTAGGTGATTATAAAATTGACTATTGGATATACTACAAATCATGTGGAAGGATGTGAGTGTCTTAGATATGATTTGTCCCTCTTACATAAAAAGAGTAATATCTATGGCCCCCTTGATTGAGTGAGACTGCAAAATGCCTGACCGTACTCAAATAAGTTAATATGAGATATTGATCTTATTCGTTTTACTATGTCTACTCGGATATCAAAAAACTAAAGAATGAACTATACAAGGGTGACACGCTTATGACTTGTGGTTAATTAAAATATCTGGACAAAGGGACTAGACTACATGGTAACAATAGTCACAAATAGATTATGTCAAATCACTGACATTCCCGTTACTTGAGTAGCAGTGATGTATTGTTAGATAACGCTCACTGTTTGTAATACTCGAATAGGATTTTAGTATTACTATCAATGTAATTAGAATCTACAGGGTCACATACTTAGAATGGATCGAAATTGGGATTTAAATTCATAAGATGAATTTAATTAGGAATCCAAGTAAGACTTGGACTCCTGAAATTGGCTGGACATTTAATTAGATTAAATGTGCAGACTAAAGTTCAAAAGCCCATACATGAATCTGACCAAGGTCAGATTGTGAGTCCAACAACCTCATTACTCTATTAGGGTTAGTTTTCTGCACCTATATATATGATATGTATCTGGCGAAAAGACTCATAAAAAATCCTAGCCATCACAGAAAGTGAGAGAGAGAGATCGTGAGGAGGAACATCTCCTTCCCGCAGCTAGCACCGCATTCTGAGGGAGAGCTGTTTTTTGTTCCGTTCGTGTGGATATCGTAGAGGCATGGGAATATTACAGTGTTGCGATCAGCATACTATGCAGACATCAGATCCATCTTTAAGGTATAACTCCTAAACACGATTTATAGTTTTTGCATAGATCCATTGCTAGATTTCGATAATTTTGGAATTTTTCCGTTGTATAATTAATCTGTGATTGCCTTCGAAACCTAACAAATATGAATGTGTCCTATTTTAGGACCCGGACCCTAGCCGCAGTAGATTAGGTTGGTTTCAATCCAATGTCGGGTCTGGGTTTGTTCAGGGTATTTGGTTTTAGTGACACTACTTGTTATCTCCAACATTTGAGCTTTTCTTTTTTAATTTTGAAAAAAAAAATGACAAAAGAATTTTAGATCAAAAGTGGTCTTAAAATATAATATATTGTGTAGATAGTATAAACATGTATAATATTGCACCAAATATTTTGAAATCAGAAATTTAATAAAATTATTTTTGAAAAAAAAATCATCTAATAACTTATATACATTGTTGCACGATTTTTTAGGTCTGATTAAGGTATAGGATTCCATTGCAAAATTTGGATGGAGAAAGAGTGGGTATTTGCCTCGTACATTTTCTCTCCTTTTTGTATTTTAAAAACAAAAATAGGAAAAATCCGAAACCAAAGTGGTTTAGCATAATATATTGTATAGATTAGAAAATTTTAAAAGTACTTTAATTTTTTGATAAATATTTTTTATTATCACATTATTAGATTAATTTCACTTTAAGAAATTATTAATGACTTATAAATTTCATAAAATATTAATTATATTTAGTTATCACCTTACTTATAAATGGATTAAGGCTGGTGATTATCAATGTAATATTTTTGATATTTTTATCATTCAGTTATATCTATTGCACTGGCCAACATTGTGTCGTTTATCTATTTCCAATTAACGATCACATTTTTTGAGTTTGTGCAATATATTTATTAAGTAATCTTTTGAAAATATATTAATCTAATACAAAATAAATAAATAATCTTAAATATTAATATTGTATCAATTATTATTTTCAAAAAATAAAAAAAGGATTCGAAATTTGTCTAATCAAGAAGGTATCGTCGAGACCTTTCCAATGGTACCAAAATAATAAAATTTGAATTAATCTTTTATAAGATACATTGATTTAATATATATATATATATATATGATGCGGTTTGTTTTTGGGGTGTGGTTGCAATAGGTGTGAGTTCTTGTAGTTTGTATAGTGAGAGTTACGGTACTGACTTCGGTCCGACCCTCGGCGGGGGAGTCGACTCGGGGGTAGCAGGAGTGAGGTGGGGACCGGGTGCTCGGCTCGGATCCAGTAGCTCGGCTCGAATTTGTGGGCTCGGCTCGGTCCTAGGTACCTGCACACTGCCTAGAAACACCCAGAGAAGTCCCAGCGACAGGTCCTCCGACGATCTAGTCAGTCACTTGGAAAAGCAACAGTAGCTAGGGTTCAGGGGTAGAAAATTTGATTACCTGGCTAGTGGGGGAGGGGGTCGGGTATTTATAGGCAGAGGAAATGGGTCTGAAATCCTGCTGGGCTGGGTTGGACCCGTTTGAACGTGGGCCTGAAGTGGAAGAGGCCCATCCGGCTCTGGGTTGATCTGATGATCAGGAAAGAGCGAGTTTTGAGGAGATCTGACGGCCCAGGAGGGGCCACATCATCTAACCCATATCAGGAGCCCCCACTCCTAGTGGGCTGGGTAATCCAGCCGTGTAGGAGTGATTTGCCTCTGTCGGAAGACCGGAGCGGTGTGTACGGAGAAAATGTGGTTTGTATCTTCCTGGAGAAGCCAGCGGGGTAGGATGAAGACGATCCCTTTGGAAGTATGAAGGGCATTGAGAGCCTAAAATAGGGGGTCACTTAGCCGAGCATCGAGGTTCAGGAGACGAGCCCCCTACTTGCGGTGAAAGCTAGGGGTGGCTCGAGGTTACCACCGAGCACCGAGCCCCCATGCTTGTTGGAAAATCTATGGGGGCATCGAGATCCGAAAAGTAGGGGGGTCGCTTCGCCGAGCATCGTGGGTCGGGAGATGAGCCCCCTTGCTTGTGGTGAAAGCTAGGGGTGGCTTGAGGTTACCACCGAGCACCGAGCCCCCATGCTTGTTGGAAAAGCTATAGGGGCGTCGAGAGCCGAAAAGTAGGGGGTCGCTTCGCCCAATGCCCAAGTCAAGAGACGCGCCCCCCTGCTTGCGGTGAAAGCTATCGGTGGCTCGAGGTTACCACCGAGCGCCTGAGCCCCCATGCTTGTTGGAAAAGCTATGGGGGACATCGAGAGCCGAGAATAGAGGGTCGGTTGGCCGAGCATCGAGGGTCGAGAAACGAGCCCCTCTGCTTGTGGTGAAAGCCAGGGGTGGCTCGAGGTTACCACTGAGCGCCGAGCCCCCCACACTTGATGGAAAAGATCTGCTATAGCTCGAGATTACAACCGAGCTCCGAGCCCCAAGATTTGTTAGAAAAGCCTGGGTATGGCTTATGGTTACAACCGAGCGCCGAGCCCCCAAGACTTGTTAGAAAAGCCTTGGTGTGGCTTGAGGCTACAACCGAGCATCGAGCCCCAAGACTTGTTGGAAAAGTTCTGGTATGGCTCGAGGTTACAACCGAGCTCCGATCCCCAAAACTTGGTGGAAAAGTTTTCGTAACGAACTGGCTGAACCTGCTCCTCTGTTGTGGGAGGAAGGGAGAGTAGTGGTAACGAAGAAAGTGTAGTACTTGAGCCATTGCTATGGGACGCCGAGCAACTATACCAGCTGACAAGGTCGAGGGTAAAACTGGAATTTTACGTGCCAGGCTGACGCCATGGGGGTGAAAATCGAGGTTTTTGAGATCCTAGTAGCCGTTAAATCTTGATGATCAAGATTGGATGGTGAAGATCCTTTTGCGGAATTTGAGGAGTCTTTCCCCTCCTATAAGTCCTCCACCCCTCCCCTCAATTCTCCACTTCACACTCTCTCTCTTCATAACAGGAATTTTCCTCTCGTTTGCTGTCGGTGACAACTTTTTCAGTGATTCTCCCTTTTTTCGGTAATCAAGTTAGTAATCTATTTCCATATGTCGCGCTCTCAGTCCAGTTCCGAGGTGAGCACTTCGGGTTGCGGTATTGTTGTGGAGGTCAAGTCACAGTCGACGCCTTGGTCCCTGGATGACCTTACTTCGAAGAAGGAGGAACAGTCGGATATGGGGTCCGAGGGCACGAGCGATGTGCTTCTTGACATGTACCCTTTGCAAATTCGTATGCTAGAAGAGGAGACGTCGGGGGAGGAGAGTGAGGAGGGGTCCGAGGAAAAGGGCGAACAAGAGGGGGCCGAAGAAGGAATCGATGGAGAGGGCGACCAGGAGGGAGGTGAAGGAGGAGCAGAGGGAGTGGTAGGGGAGGAAGTAATGGGTCTCCTACCTCTGCCCCCATTGTTGCCTCCGTCTCCGGAAAGGAAGCCTCGCCCCCGTAGGAGGAAAAGAAAGGGACTCGGTCGGATAGTCCGAACATGCCGGACGAGCTCGAAGAAGGGCTTGCGGATCCTCCCCTGACCAATAGGAACCCAGGGTCAATCAGGATGTATCCTGACAACATTGAGGAACTTATCCAATTTACTGCGAGGGAGCGTGCATCTGATCGGACCATGATAAAGATGAACAGCGTCCAGGGTGTGCTGAGGCGGACTACCTGCCGATATTAAGGGCGGCTTACTTTATTCCTCGGGAGTTTGAGCTATTGATTCCGAGCCCCGGTCTTTGTCCAACTACTGAGCTGGAGAAGAGTTTCTGAATGTTCCATGAGGATGCTTTTGTCTCAGGATTGAGGTTGTTGCTGCACCCGTTTATCAAGAGGGTGCTGAGGTAGGGGGAGCTGAGTCCGATGCAGTACAGCTCCAACTCGTGGAAGCATCTGGTCTGCTTCATCCTAAAGTGTCAGGAGAAGTGGGTCAAGCTGAAGCTTAAGTATTTCCGCTCCGTATTGGGGGTAAGCTCGCTCGGAGATATGGAGGGGATCTTCTATATGTTGCCACGCCCCCACAAGAGAGTGATGCACGGTCACCCGAACTCGATAAAGGCATGGAAGGAAGTACCTCGTTGTCCAGAGTGAGATGCCTTGGGAAATCCCCACAGTCTGGAATTTTTACAAGCTGAACCATAAATCCCCGAGGCGGAGGGATTCGAAGTAAAAGGAATGGGCTGAAGTGGATAAAATTGTAGAAGGGCATAGCATCGATTGGCCGCGCGTCATAGAGTTACATCTAGCCCCAGCCGGACTGAGCCCAGCGCCTCCTTGTATGTTTTTTGTTTCTACTTTGCTTAATTTTCTGCCTTCGTGTTAACATTTTTCTTTTTCTTTAGCGACGGACGCGAAGATTCTCGATACAAGGAATGCCCTCCTGGCCTTGGCAGCGAAGAGGAGAGCTGACAGGGAGAAGGCTGCCAAGGAGAAGGCTGCCCCGGCAGCAGGGTCCACCCAGGGGGCCGCCCAGGGTGCGGCCGAAGGATCTTTGGAGCGGCCTCCGAAGAATTCGAAGAGGATCCGCCTATCTAGGGGGCCGAGGTAGTCAGAGTCGAGCTCCATTAGTAAGAAGGTGATGGAGGTTCTAAAGGCAAGGATCCCAGCACTTCGCCCGGACGCCCAGGAGATGTGGGCAGAAGGGGTCTAAGGCTGTTCACCCCGGATTGGGCGGTTAAGGAGGGCAACACCATGACGGAAGGCCCGATTGCGGTGGAGGTTGCAGAGAAGCTCATCACGGAGCGTGACCGGATGACTCTGGCGATGGAGACATCCGAGGTGGCCTACATGAAGTGGGCTCAGGCGCAGTAAGTATTTGTTAGTTATCCGCGTTGTGTTTAGTATTTATGAATTTTGCGTCTAACTCAATTCCCCTCGGCCAGGCGCTGCTGCACGCGGCACATCGAAAGAAGTGTCTGGAGAAGGAGGTTCAGCTCGAGAAGAGGAATGCCGAGCGGTACCTCTAGGAGGGAAAGAAGCTGAAGGACGAGCTGACGATGACTCAGGGAGCTCATGCGATCCTACAAGCAGAGATGGCTACTCTGCAGGATCAGCATGCGTGCGAGGTCGCGAAGGTTCGTGCAGTGGCAAAGTTTGCATATGACGAGTTGGAGATGTCCTCTGCAGACGAGCTGATCCAAGCTCAAGACGACGCCTACGACCGGGCCAAGGAGCACTTCCTGCACCTCTACCCGGAGGCCAAGATCGACCACATAAACTACGGGTGGGCACCTCCCTTGCTTCCACCGACCCCGGGGGTGAGGAAGATGAGGCTCCGAAGGACCTTCGTCAGGAGGAAGAGGCAGGGGTGAAGCGGCTACCGAAGATGTGCCAAACTAGTGTAGGATTTTTACTTTCTTTATTGATTTGTACTTGCCTTGTGCGGACTGGCCACTGCTTTTTGTAACACAATTTTTGAATTTATAAAAACATAATTTTGGGCGATCCCCTGTGACTTGTTGTTTTTAGCAAGCGTTCTTAGTGAATCGTTGCCTCTCCCATGTTTTTGCTAGATGACCGAGACTGCCAAGGCCGACCTCAGTTCCGCCAAGGTCCGGCAACTTCGAAATAAGCTGGAGTCCAAGGAGAGTGTGCTGATTCGCTATCGTAAACAAGCTCGCGACCGAGAGGTTGTAGTGGACTATTTTATGAACAAGTCTAAGGAGCTTAGCTTAGAGGCGGTTCATCTGAAGAAGGCCCTAGCCAATCGCGATTAGGGAAGTGTCGAGATGAACTGGGCTCTATCTGATGCCTCCACCAGGCATCAGACCTCCGAATCTGTTCTTCGCGATGTCGTTATTGAGGAGTTGGAGAATCAGAGGCTGAAGGTGCTGTTAGGCATCAAACAACCGCGGCTCGGCCGTCTGGAGCTAGGAGGCCCCTCTATCTTAGGCTCCTCACTGACACTGTATCTGGAGATGGCGAGGCTTGCTGCCGGACAGAGATCGGTTGTAGGGACGTCAACAATGGCTATGCCTAAGTTGGGGGATGAGATTGCTGGAGGGCGGAGCCGTTCCACCGGACTCGAGGTGGCTCTTGTGAGCCCAAGGGGTCCCTGGGAGAGACCCTTATGTAGAAGTTTAGGGAAAATATTGTAACGTTTTTTATTTGTACTGTAGCCTTTGAGGGTGTTTATCAATAAGACTTGATTTGTCCGACCCTTGTTGACATGGAAAAATTAGGATGTTGACTGCCCCTCGAACCATGCTCCGAACCCCCTACTTTACTCGGGCACCGAGCCGTGTCGTTCTCCGATAGCACTTGATGGGGAACGTTTCATCTTCCGATAACACTTAATCTGGGACATTTCATCTTCCGTCGTTTGGACTCCCCAATACCATAAATGCGCCTCACCGGAAGGCTATATAACCCTCACCCCTCCACCAGAAGTTCATCAGAAATTGTCTCGCTTCACCATGAAATCTCGTCGCCGATGACTTTCTTGCCACCCTCTGAAAATTTAGGGTTGCAGCTTCCAGGGCCGTTTACCCCAAGTTGTCAGCAGGTGAGTCGACCCCAGGGGCGGGACTCGAGGTGCTCGCCGAAGGCGGGTACCCTAAAATAGAATTATTGGTCGAGAGCACTGGAGCAGTGGCTCCCCTGCCACCCTCTGACAATTCAGGGTTTTGGCTCCGAGCACCGTTTACCCCGGGTTCTCAGCAGGTCAGAGGTGGGTCGACCCAAGGTTCGGGGCTCAGGGTGTTTGCCGAAGGCGAGCGTCCTAAATCTTAATGAAAACTTTCGGGTAAGGAGGAGAGCTGGAATCCTGAAGGCCGAGCCCCCGTATCTTGGGAGAGTTGTTGGGTCATGGCTCGGGGGTACTGCCGAGCGCGAAGCCTTGGTAGCTTGAGAAAGCTATGGCGTGGATCGAGGTGAGTGCCGAGGGTCGAGCCTCCTTAACTTGGGGGGGGGGAGTTGTCGGGTTGTGGCTCGGAGGCACTGTCGAGCGTGAAGCGCTGTTAGCTTGAGAAAGCTAAAGCATGGCTCGAGATGAGTGCCGAGGGTCGAGCCCCCTTAACGTAAGAGAAGAGTTGTCAGTTTGTGGCTCGAAGGCACTATCGAGCACGAAGCCCTGTTAGCTTGAGAAAGCTAGGGTGTGGCTCGAGGTGAGTGCCGAAGGTCGAGCCCCCTTAACGTAAGAGAAGAGTTATCGGGTTGTGGCTCGGAGGCACTGCCGAGCGCGAATCCTTGTTTGCTTGAGAAAGCTAAGGCGTGGCTCGAGTTGAGTGCTGAGGGTCGAGCCCCCTCAACGTAAGAGAAGAGTTGTCGTGTTGTGGCTCAGAGGCACTACTGAGTATGAAGCCTTGTTTAGCTTGAGAAAGCTAGGGCGTGGCTCGACATGAGTACCGAGGGTAGAGCCCCCTTAACATAAGAAAAGATTTGTCGGGTTGTGGCTTGAAAGCATAGTCGAGGCACAAAGCCCTGTTAGCTTGAGAAAGCTAGGGCGTGGCTCGAGGTGAGTGCCGAGGGTCGAGCCCCCTTAACGTAAGAGAAGAGTTGTCGGGTTGTGGCTCGGAGGCACTGCCGAGCGTGAAGCCATGTTAGCTTAAGAAATCTAGGGCATGGATCGAGGTGAGTGCCGAGGGTCGAGCCCCCTTAACGTACGAGAAGAGTTGTGGGTTGTGGCTCGGAGGCACTACCGAGCGAGAAGCCCTATTAGCTTGAGAAAGCTAGGGCATGGCTCGAGGTGAGTTCCGAGGGTCGAGCCCCCTTAACGTAAGAGAAGCGTTGACGGGTTGTGGCTCGGAGGCACTGCCCAGTGCGAAGCCCTGTTTAGCTTGAGAAAGCTAGGGTATGGCTCGAGGTGAGTGCCGAGGGTCGAGCCCCCTTAACGTAAGAGAAGAGTTTTCGGGTTGTGGCTCGAAGCACTACCGAGCACAAAGCTCTGTTAGCTTGAGAAATCTAGGGCATAGATCGAGGTAAGTGCCGAGGGTTGAGCCCCCTTAATTTAAGAGAAGAGCTGTCGGGTTGTGGCTCGGAGGTACCGCCGAACGCAAAGCCCTGTTAGCTTAAGAAAGCTAGGGCATGGCTCGAGGTTAGTGCCGAGGGTCGAGCGTCCTTAACATAAGAGAAGAGTTGTCCGGGTTGTGGCTTGGAGACACTGCCGAGCGCGAAGCCCTATTAGCTTAAGAAAGCCAGGGCGTGGCTCGAGGTGAGTGCCGAGGGTTGAGCCCCCTTAACTAGGCAGAAAGAGTTGTCAGGTTGTGGCTCTGAGGCACTGCGGAGCGCGAAGCTCTTTTAGCTTAAGAAATCTAGGGCATGGCTCGAGGTGAGTACCGAGGGTCGAGCCCCTTTATCTTGGAGGAAAATGTTATCGGGTTGTGGCACGGAAGCACTACCGAGCGCGAAGCCCTGTTTAGCTTGAGAAAGCTAGGGCGTGGCTAGAGGTGAGTACCGAGGGTCGAGCTCCCTTAACTTAAGAGAAGAGTTGTCGGGTTGTGGCTGGGAGGCACTGCCGAGCGCGAAGCTCTGATAGTTTGAGAAAGCTAGGGCATGGCTCGAGGTAAGTGTGGAGGGTCGAGCCCCCTTAATGTACGAGAAGAGTTGTCGGGTTATGTCTCAGAGGCACTGCCGAGCGGGAAGCCCTGTTAGCTTGAGAAAGCTAGGGCATGGCTAGAGGTGAGTGTCGAGGGTTGGGCACCCGTAATGTAAGAGAAGAGTTATCAGGTTATGGCTCGGAGGCACTGTCGAGCGCGAAGCCCTGTTTAGCTTGAGAAAGTTAGGGCGTGGCTCGAGGTGAGTGCCGAGGGTCGAGCCCCCTTAACTTGGCCGAAAGAGTTGTCGGGTTGTGGCTCTGAGGCACTGCTGAGCGTGAAGCCCTGTTAGCTTAAGAAAGCTAGGGCGTGGCTCGAGGTGAGTATCGAGGGTCGAGCCCCCTTATCTTGGTAGAAAAAGTTATCGTGTTGTCTCTCGGAAGCACTGCCGAGTGCGAAGCCCTATTTAGTTTGAGAAAGAATTGACCTCTCGGACGAAGGTTTTGTGAGAGGTATTGGAGTCTCCTCCTATGGGTCCACCGTGGATGCAATGGAGGATAGCCGGTCCCCCGGCATCCCCGGGTTCGGGGTCCTGCTCAGGGCGGTGGCTGTTTGCTCGAGGAGGAGGCGAAGGCCTCGGGCTCCTTGGTTCTCTTCGATATTTGGGACTGTTTTGGGTGAACTCCCTCAGATACCCTCGTTGGATGAGGGCTTTAATCTAGTCTTTGAGGGCTCGGTAATGATCTGTATCGTGCCCGGTGTCTCGGTGGAAGCGGCAGTAGAACCTTTGGTCTCGCTTCTTGCCGTTGTTCATCTATCGGGGAGGGAAGCAGGACGATCCCCTTGTCCTCGATCTCCATTAAGATTTCCGAGACGTTCTTTCTCAGGGGCATATATCTCTCGAATCGGGGGACCGGGGGGACCCTTTTGAGACTAGTTGCTTCTTTCACGACTCTCTTGAAAGGCTCAGCGTCATCGAACTTACGCTTTCCCCTTAGCGGTGGCTTCCTTGGCGCCCTCAGGATTGAGGGCCTCCTCGGTCCAGATATACTTCTCTACCCTATTGAGTAGGTCGGGGAAGTCTACGGGTGGCTTTTTGGCTAAGGAAGCCTTAAGCTGGCCGTGACGGACATTGTGTCGGAAGGAGGCCGAAGCGACCCCTGCATCGAGGGAGGAAACTGACCTCTCCTCAGTTGTGAATCTTCGAACGAACTCGCGGAGGGATTCCCCCTCCTTCTATTTGAGGTCCAAAAGGGAAGAGCTCGTCTTTTCGACCTTCCTGCTGGTTACGAAGTGGGCCAGGAAGCCTACCTTTAGTTGTTCGAAAGAGAAGACCGAGCCGAGGGTAAGTTTGGAGAGCCATTCCCAAGCCGGTCCACGGAGGGTAGCAGGGAAGGCACGGTAGAGAAGGAGGGGATCCGCAGCGTTGTGAATCATCATGAGGGTCCTAAATCCCTCCATGTGATCAGCAGGATCACCCTCGCCATTGTAGGTCTCGAATTGGGGTGGCCTAAAATTCTGAGGGATCTCGACCTCTAGGATTTGGGGGGAAAAGGGGGTCTGGTCTGTCGATGAACACGACCCGGTATTGGTCCGCCCTCACCAAGATGGGCGAGGCAGTTCTCCATTTCCTCCAATCGATGAAGGATGGCGTCTGCCTGTTCCTGGGGATGAGCAGATCCGTAGGACTCGTCGGCTCTTGTTCCTGGCTGGGGGTCGGAACTATTGCGGACCTCGGTGGTCTGGATGCCTCGGATGGCTTGGAGAATCTCGTCCCAGAAATTCTGGAATTCGACCCTTGTGATGGGGGCTTGCCCCACCGGGTCCTACAGGGATTGCACACCTAGGAAGGCTGTCGACGATGGTTCGAGACCGAGTTGGAAGCGGCTTCTCCCCTCGTCCGGCTGGCCTGCCTGTCCGAGATGACGCGACACAAATCAGACGCACTTGAAGGTTGGGCCGCACCGTTGACCCGAGGTTGGTTGGAACCCTGGTCATTCACGCGGCTATGATGTAGGGGGTCCGGATGTCGTGTCGAGGTGATGGCCCTCCGGGCTTTGGGAGCCATGGAAGGGCTCGGACCCAAGGTGACGACTCTGGCTGGGCTCGGAAGGACGACAGTACTTAGAAGGAAGTTTTCCACATCCGGCAACATGATGCGGTTTGTTTTTGGGGTGTGGCTGCAACAGGTGTGAGTTCTTATAGTTTGTATAGTGGGAGTTGCGGTACTTGCTTCGGTTCGACCCTCGGCGGGGGAGTTGACTCGAGGGTAGCAGGAGTGAGGTGGGGACCGGGTGTTCGGGTCGGATCCAGCAGCTCGGCTCGGATTTGTTGGCTCGGCTCGGTCCTGGGTACCTTCACACTACCTAGAAACATCGGGAGAAGTCTCAGCAACAGGCCCTCCGACGATCTAGTCAGTCACTTGGAAAAGCAATAGTAGCTAGGGTTCAGGGGTAGAAAATTTGATTATCTGGCCATTGGGGGAGGGGGTCTGGTATTTATAGGCAGAGGAAACGGATCTGAAATCCTGCTGGGCTAGGTCGGACCCGTTTGCTTGTGGGCCTGAAGTGGAAAAGGCCCATCTGGCTCTGGGTTGATCTAATGATCAGGGAAGAGCGGGTTTTTAGGAGATCTAACGGCCCAGGAGGGGCCACGTCGTCTGACCCATATCAATATATTAAAAGGATACAAAAATAATGATTGAAAAGATGTTAAGATGCAAGTAGGTAGAATGGGCATAAAAAATTTTGAATAGTGATTTGCAGGTTTGGACAACAGCCATCAAATTTGAATGCTGGGAGAGATCCTCATTCAAAATAAGGGAGGGTTTCAAGGCCAGTTGGAGCACACCCGGTTTGAAGGCCGTCAGAGTTGCTCTTAATCCTTATCATGCGATGATCCATGAATGTAGTTATTTCTTCTAAAAATTAAATAGTAAATGGGGGTTTTTCATACAGATCCCCAACCATTATTAAAAATTTTATTAGTCCCCCACAATTCGCTAATTCTAGATTTTTCACTCGATTGATTCCGAAATTGATCAAAATTAATCAATTTGAGAACCAAGTATAATATTATAAAAATTATGAATCATTGAACCAATTTTTTAGGAAAATTTTTAAGCGAGATATTCTTAAGAATAAGATCGCAAGAATAAGAAGATTATTTTGAAGTAATGAGACACTTTTACTCAAGATTTTTTTTTTCGAAAGTAGGTTCATTGGATTAGAATGTGCAAGATGTTACAATTGAGACTCTAACCATTCACTCAAGTTAAGTCGATCGAAGAAAAAATATGAAATTAGAGAATTGTGGCGACTAATATATAATTTCAATAATTGTTGAGGACCTTTGTGAAGGAAACCCTAATTAAATATTATAAAATTAAAAATAATAATAAGTTTCCATCAAAGGATTAAACCTCAAAGAGTTTTTTCTTTTTCGATGGGACACTGAAAAGAATTCTAAGTAGGAAAACTTGTATAAGAGCATCTGTAGTCATCTTGACCTATATTTTGGGTATTTGGCAAATAGAAATAGGAAAAATGAATTTGCGCTGTAGTCGTCAAAACCCAAAAAATGGGTAAGACGAAAGATAATCTTTCGTCTCAGAAAATTAGCATAATATATATATATATATATATATATATATATATATATATATATATATATATAAATGCATTGAAGTGAGGGATGAAGTAAACAAAACAAAAAAAATTAAAACAGTTAAGAAAATGTACACAAATGGACAAAAAAAATCTTTAAAAAATCAAAAAAGCACCAATTGCCTTGGACGGTGTATTGTTTCCCGTCCTCGGCCAATTGGCTTTTGGGAATCTTGCATTGGTCGGTACATAATGTACTGTCCGTGATTTTTTTTATTATTTTTTTAATTTAATTATTCAGACGGGGATTATCTTCTGTCTGTCGCTCTTGTCGTATACGAAATTGCAGCGACGGTGTATTGTTTGTTGTCCGTCATTTCGGATGAAAGATTATCTATCTTCCGGCTATATTTTGGCAATTGCCATTTCGATTGCCAAATATAGCCGAGTCCTGTAGCGATCAAACCCAATTTTTGGGTATTTGGCCAACGACTACAGAGGTTTTTTTTTCCAAATTTTGGAAAATTTGGCTATACGGCAAACGACTACAGATGCTCTAAGTAAATCTGAAAAGCTTTTGTTTTGCTAATTTGTGTTCGCTGCAAATCTGTAAAAAATGTGCAAGTGCTCTTTCAAGTAGCTAAGAGCATCCACACTCATTTTTTTTTCAAATTTAGAATTTTGCAAAAATTAAAAAATGGCAAAATATTTGGTTCTCTGTTCTTGTCGTTTACCAAAAGATGACAAAATAGGGATAAAATAATAATCGGACAGAATATGTTGTTCCTTCCGATCTTTTTTTTAATAATGTTTAAGATGATTAAATTAGGGATTAGTTATTAAATTAGATAAATTAAATAAATTAGATATTAAATTAGCTAGATTAAGACATTAAACAACCTATTAGACCATCTCCAACCTTAATCGCTATTCCTTCCAATTAGCCAAAATAGCGACTATATCCCCAAAAATTCTCTCCAACGGACTCCCAAATCAGTCGCTATCCTGGCGATTGAAGTTTCGCTCGCGATCCGCTCGCCAAATCTGGCGAGCGGGATCCGCTCGCCATATTACTTCCAAAATCGCAGCCCTCCTCCAAAATCGCGAGCAAATCAAAATCGCAGCTCTGTGGTCGTCGAAGCCCTCATCGAAGCCGAAGCCCTATTGTCGTCGAAGCCATGTCGTCGTCATCGACGCCCTTATCGAAGTAGCCCTGTCGTTGTCGAAGCGGGAGGAGGGGGAGTTGTTGGGAATGTGGGTGAGGGGTTTGGAGGCAGTGGAGCGAGAGACGGAGAGGAGGATCTCATAGAGTTTCTTGTTTCTTGTTCTGGTTTAAGGTGATTTAAGGTCATTGACTGGGAACCCTAGGTTTTGTTCTTGTTCAGTTTTCTTGTACTTGGTTTAATGAATAGAAGCTGTGTTTGTTAATGTTCAGATTATTGTAAACCCTTTATCCAATTTATATCATCTGGTGCTTATTGTTCTTTGAAGCATTATAGTAAAGATTCAGTATCTGTACAATGGTCAATTACATGGTCTACTACGAAATTCTATTTCAAATCCATTAAGGGCCTCTGCACAGTTGAAGTGGTGTTTAGTTTTTGAGTTGAGTAGCCAGCCCAATTGCATGGTGTGCACTCGTGCAGTGCACATGTGAATGGATTAACTGGGAACCCTAGGAAGAACCCATTGGCAACTTGTCTTGGATGAATGCAGGATCTAATAGAATAAATTTATTAACATGATGAAATTATGAAACATCAAGGAGCCTGCGTAATAAATTCAAGAATAAAGCTTTGCTTTGGTATTCCTGTTTTAGTAGTGTTCATGTGAATTTATCTCTGGAAATGCTGTGGTGTTTGACAGACTTGAACTCTCCTTGTGTAATATTCTGGGAATTTGTTATTGTTGCATCTTGCAAACTAATTGACCTGTATTCCAGACATAAAGGTCTCATTCATTAAATATATTTGCAAAACTCTGTTGGAGAAGAATCACACTTAGCTATAGAAACTAGTGGACATGGAGCTTTGAAGGAGAACCACTGGCTTGATGATGGAGCATACCTCATGGTAGGGGGTTCTTCACTGTGTTATACTCCTCTTATTCTTTTTATCTGGGCAATGAATTGAATATCTGCAATCTTATTTAAGACCACTTCTCCAATTACCTTTGCTAGCTCATGACTGTCTAATTATGAATAATGGTGCAGTTTTAACTTATGACTCAGTGATTTCCACTTCTTCAAAAGTCTTTATAGCATCCTTAAATGCAATCTCAGCACCAGACAAATCTCCACTTTCCAGCTTATATGGGCCAAGTTCATTGCACACCCATCCCTTCTTTTTTAATATGGATTGTACTTCTTCAGAATAGGTAGGAAAAGTCGTAATTGACTTCATAGCTGAATCATAACAGGCTATGGCAGCTGAAAGATTGTTCTCCACATCAGCTAATTTTAAGCTTTGAGTTTCTAGGAATTTAAAGATACCTCCACACCTTAACTCAGATACAACTTCGTTCCCATCATTAGTTATAACACCATCAGCTGTTGAACTTTCTTGATGCTCAGAATGTTTTGTGGGAGTAGCAATCATGTCTCCATCCCCACTGTCATGCAATTGCTCAGCACTATAATTATGAGAACTTCCGATTCTGAGTGAAATTTTATCATCAACAGTAGGTCCAGAAATTTTATCATCAACAGTATTATTGTAAACATTTATTAGTTAATAAAAATTAAATTATTTATGGCTAGCCAAAATAGATAGCATGGTTGGAGTGTGAGTTTTTTTCGCTAGCCAAATTATCTATTTGTTATCTACTTTGGCTATTCTAGCTAGCCAAAATAGCTAGCGTGGTTGGAGATGCTCTTAACACTTTAAACTATGTTTGGGGCTTGGATGGGACATGTTGTACTATCCAAGCAAAAAAATTGCATCAGACGGAACAACATGTTGTGTCCGATGTTTTTGTTTTGTTTGTTTTTTTTTAATTTTTAATTTTTAATTTTTTGATGTACCGTCCGATCAATTTTTAATTTAAAAAAATACTTAGGCGAAACAACAAGATGAGTCCAATCCCCTTAAAAAATTATAAAAAAATATGAGATGAAACATTATGTACCATTCTGTATATTTGGTAATTTCTAAATCTGTTTCTCAAATATAAGAAGCAAATATTTCCTATTTCTCATAATTTGCAAATTATAAACGAGTGCAGTGTACATTTTCTCATAATTTAACAAATTTGGTAAAATAGCAAACAAGTGGGCTGCTCTAACTAACGTTCTTCCTAGAAAGTTATCAAGATGGTTTTGTGGGTAGTGGTGTAAAATGTACAATTCCGAGGAGTATTTGCAGATTATATCTGTTACTTTTGTTCGGTACGATTAATTGCGAAACAATGATTCAGTTCGTAGACATACACTGGAAAATTTCATTGAATAAAAAAATTAAGTTTAACTTAATATTTCGTTTAAAAAAAAAAGTTTAACTTTACATGTATGAATAAACTATATTTTTTATGGATTAAATGCTCCCATAATCCCTGATGTGTCAAATTGATGAAAATGAGATTACACAAAGTAAAGGCTTAAATTCAGAAAGGGTTAAGAATGAAATTGCACTTAAAGTTTATCTTAATTATCAAATAGTACCCAAAATTTGTATAATACTCAAATAGCATCTGGAGTTTTTGTAATTTGAACAATTAGCACTTGCTGATAATATTTCTGCTAATTCAGTGAAATTTTCATCGAATATACTTCTTAATGGGTTTAAACCAGTTAAGAAGCGTGTGACATGTCTACAATACTCTTTCCTTCATCTTCCTAAACCCCCGACCTCTTCCATTGTATATTTTCCTTTTCTCTCCATAAACCCTATCTCTCATCTCATCAAATCCCTCAATTACTCACTCAATTTCCTCATTGAATCCTTCACATAAATCGCCGCATCTCCCATCTCCACTCCTCCATCTCCAAAGATAAGTATGCTTCTCCAACTGAGATGCAACTTCTGAATATATTTATCTTAATGCTCCCATGGCATCACAGTATTACAAAAACTGAGTAGGCTTTAGCTGCTCACCATACAAATCTTTCATATACTTCACCAGAGATGTTATTGTTGTTCATAGATGTCTAACACAACATCCATGTTCTGCCTCTGGCATCAATAAAGACACAGTTTCTTGTAGACCATTCTCTTGATCACTCATGATAGTGATATCTCACATGTCATTCCCAAGTGCTTCTTTCAAGTTCTGAATAACCTAGTACCAAGAATGGAGGTCCTCTTATTCAAAAACTACCAAAGCTAAAGTGTACAAACCATTATTCCCATCCATTGCAATTGCTGCAAGAAAAGAGCCTAGATATTTTCCCCTCAAATGACACCCTTCGAGGCCAAGAAATGGTTTACAACCTAACTTGAAATCATATTCACATTGTTTAAACGATACAAACATTCTTTTGAATGATTTTTCATTCTCCAGTTCAATCACTATATGACTGCCTGTGTTTCTTGCCTTCAGTTCCATCCTCAAGAGCAGACAAGGTTGAAGCTCTGGTCAATGTTGCTAAACGCCAACTACCTAGCTGCTTCCCTTCCCTCCATGCATACTTATATCCAATCTTCAATCCCTTTACAAATTTTCATAGGTGTCAAATTATGATTGAGTTTTATATCTCCCACAATCTATATAATAAAACACAAAGAAAGCTATCAAGTGGCTCTGCTTCAATCCCCCATAAATCAAAGGCCCAGATCTAACCTCACAAAACACATTTTCCCTCCAAAAGTTTTCTCCCAAAACTCAAATTCAAATCTCCCCACCAAAAACAACTCCTTTATTTATTTAATTATTTCTCTCCATCTCTCTTTCACTCACTCTCTCTCTCTCCTATTCAACAAATTAAGAAAATAAAATTTTTAAAACTTAAAAACTTAAAAAAATGAAAATTTTAAAATTTTAAAAAATTTAAAAACTAAAAAATTTCATAAAATTTTAGAAATTTAAAAATTTAAAGATAAATTAAAAAAACTAAAACTTTAAAAACTTTTTAAAAATAAAAAACATTAAAAAAAATTTTAAAAAATTTTAAAGTTTTTTAAAAATTAGTAAAATATAAAAGTTTTAAAAATTTTAAAATTTTAAAATTTTAAAAATTTTGAAAATTTGAAAATTTGAAAATCTCAAAGCAAATCCAAATCCAATGTCGAACACCAATCAAGAGGTCGTCGTCGATATCGGATCCGCTGTTGATTCTGTATCGGTGACTCCTTTCCACCAAATCAAGAGCGAATATCAAACGACTCTGTATCGGCGACTCCCCTCCACCGAATTGAGAGCCTTTATATGCAATGTGACGACTTTAATTTCATCTCATTAACCGAATTCTCATTCTAATTTTTAATTTTGTATGTGCAGGGGATTACTCAGTTTTTTACTGACTCGAATTTTGTGTGTGCATGGGATCTAAGTTCACAAAGGTATGATTGTTTTATTTTTTTGTTTAAAATTTTTTAATTTGGTGATTTATTTAATGAGTTTATTATTGGTTTTGATTTAAGGTGTACGCAAGTGAGAGATGGAATATTTGGTGGCCTCAATTTGGGCTTTCAAACCATAGCAGGACAGGTAAGCAGACCAGCAACCTAAAATAACTTGTCAAATATGCAACATCAATTTTTTTACTACAAGAGAAAATACTATCGTGAAGTGTTCCTTTCACCGGTAATTAGAAACCATGGATAACATAACATATAAGAACTTTTTGTGTATATTTGGATATATAGGATTAGGATGACTGGAGTTTACTAGTGAAGGGTGCAAACTCTCCACTCAAGAAAGACAGCTAAAGTAAATTTGTTATTTATCCATTTTAATTTTTTTTATAAAGGTGCAATGGGGAGACAAAGTGGAGATAAAAGAAATGATTAGCTTGGTTTAGAGTTTTGAGAACTTCTTGTATTTCATTTCGGTTGAAATAATAATAAGAGGTATTTTAATTGCAAACTGAGTCTCAAACAAACAAATATTTAGATTATTGGTATTGTAGATACCTTCACACCTGCACTTGCGTTACCATTGTATTTAGACATGCTCATAGTGGTTATGGGATTACAGTATGCTCTATAAAATCTATATGATAATGTCCTTGCATAACTATTACAAGCATCTAAAAGTGATGCTGAAGTTAAAAAAAACTTTATGCAGTATTTCTAACAAACTATATGCATTCCAGGTAAGTTCATGCTAATGATCAAGAAGACGATGGTTGAGCTTAAAGGTAGATATACTGCTTCCTCATATAATATGTTTGCTACTTCAATTAATTTGCTGGACCTCCAAAACTATTTTATATAATCAAATCAGGTGTACCGTTTCGAAGACGTGTCGTAGGCACGTGTCAACGGGCAAACCTAGTTCTCTTTACAATACACTAGCAGCTCCATTCCCACATTTACTTATGTCAATACAGTTATGAGTTGTTAATACATTATCACCTCAAATGTGACATTGTCTGACATTCTAGCAGCTCTTATATACCATGGACAATCCTACATACCACATACTGCTACAATTGTAGTATTGTCATTCTTTTTCAATAAATATTTGAAGTTTGCGTTTATACTGAATAGTTTCAATACCATTCTAAACCTGTTACTATCTATGAACTTGCTGCCAATCTGACAATCAAAATCTTAAACATCTACATTATCAACCCACACTAGACCTACATTCTCTTGAACTTTTCTTGTATTTCCCTCTGCCTCTGCCTCTGCCTCTCCATTCAACTCTTTTTCATCCTCAACTTCTTCTACTTCTTCATATTCACTACAAAAAAGTGGTATGAATCTTCAAAGTAACAATTATCTGCATCATCATATGCAACTTCCACATTTTCAGTTTGTATATCTTCTTCCTCATCATCTTCATCATCATCATTGTCTTCACCACCTACATATTCTGGATCATCTTCATCACTATATGCATAATCAGGCTCATAACTGGGCAGTGCATCAGCTTCCACTGTTCTCTCACCCTGTTCATTTGCCTCATCTTCACTGCCTAGATCCAACTCAATTAGTTCAAATGCAAATACCCTACTCCTGCCATATAAAATCCTAGAAATTTAAATAATGTTTTTGAGATTAATAAATGAATTAAACTGATTTTTGGTGATTTAACAAAAATTATTCTGAAATTTATCTTTTTGCACGTCCAACTATTTTCTTGGGAAACTCAAATTCAGAAATTATTTTGGGAAAACCTAATATTTATTAGTAGGTATTATTTGTGAATTTTTCTTGAATTTGTATTATTTTTATTTGAATGTTTGCAAATGTTACCAAAAGAGGGGCTTTTGTTCAAAATTACCACCTGGAGAAAGAACTCCAGTTTTTCAAATTTCTAGGCTGAGCATGATGGCTGGCCAACTCAGAGGTAAAGAGTTTAATTTTCTTCTAATGAATTTGTCTTATTTTGCTAATTTATTAAAGAATGATCTTTTTGCAAAATTGTCACTTGGAGGCAAAAATTACAAAATTAATTTTTCTGGATTTGAAACTGATGCCGGCCAGATCTGGAGAGAATATTTTAATTTCAATCTCATCTAAATTGGTTAATCTAGTTACCTAGTATAAATCATCTATATATGTAAAGGTATATTCTAAAGGAATATTTTGTAAAATCCTCTCAAAACCCTAAAAATTGGATTTCGGCCTATATAGCCGAAATACAACCGTCTCTCCTCTGCAGAAAATAAAAAGTATATTTTTATTATTGATTTTCTTGGAGTTTCGAAGTGAGGATCTTGGATTTTTGCGAAAGGAGGAGTTTTTTCTTATTCTTTATTACTTCGGTTGATTCTTGATTGAGGTGAGTAACATATGTTTGATGGCTTGTTGTTCTATGCCTGATAAATTTGATGACTTCTTTAGCAGAATACACGATAGATGATTTTATGATGAAGTGATGATGAATGAGTAATTAAAAATACAACTTTGTGAATAATATGCCATGGATGATTAAACCTGCTATATGGATAACTTAAGAACATTAAGAACATTAAGAACTTAGTAGAACTCTTGAAAATGCTATTTCTCATAACTTCTTACTGATTTGAATGTGCATGTTGAGAGTGGTATGATGTGTAATGCATATAAGTTGAATAAAGAAGGGTTATTTACTAATGGTATTGATATACATGATCTGTTGATGTTTGACGAAGAAAAATTTGATTAAAACATGTTGTAGATGCAAGTAATCAAGGGCAAAGTGATGTAACTAGTTTGGATGTGTGTTTAACAAATTACAAGAGAAGTTTTAAAAACAAAGATCGAGTTTTTATGCATTGAAGATTGAGTTTTTGGTTTTCGGGTCTAATGGCATGGGCCAAAATTGAACTTTGAATTTTTGTGATGTTTTCAAGTGGATCTTCGGTGTAAATTGATGCTGAGATTGAGTTGAACATTATACTACTCATATACGAAGAATTTTGATGAAGTTACTGACACATCTACACATCTATACACATATAAATATACATATCTGTATATATTAATCTGATTTGAAGATTTTGAGGAAAAATTGCTCTTTTGTGAATTTGATGAGAGTTTGATCTGATTTATTAACTCCAGCATGTTAAATAAGTTATATTTGATCATCTCAGGATTTTTATTTCACAAATTCATGTTTTTGAAGATTACAAACTATGTATCAATTGAGAGGTGCACGAATATTAAAGCTGTGTTTTTTAACATGTCAGTCGACTGCACCCATTTAACACACAAAGTGTCGGTCGACTGTCAGTTGTGGATGTTGGGACTTTCAGCTTGACAGTCGACCGTCATTTTTTGAACTAGCATGATAGTCGACCGTCTGCTGTGCTGCTGATTGCTTTTGTTGAGTTTTATTGCTGATTTCCTGACCAATTATTTCTTCAAACTTATGGATTATTGATCTACTGTTTTAGGTAAAGTTTTTGATCTACTGATTATTGTATTTTACAGAGATATATAATTTGATTAATAATGGAATTTAATTGGTATTTCTATGGCTTTAGAAAGTGAAATATATACGGTTTTCGAGGGGTTGATGTTTTGTGATTTTTCTATGACTTCAAAAATGTGAAACTCAGTTGTTTAAGAGATTTGATCTCAAATTTTACTTCTGGAAATTTGTGGGTATTTGAATAAATTTGTATTTGTTTGATTAAAGGGGTTTTTTTTAATGTAAATGAATTGATGATGGAACCAAGAGTATTAATTAAAGATTTGTGTTGATATTTGAGTTGTGAGTCTTGAGAGGTTGCGTGGGATTCCTGTAAACTGGCAGATGAGATTTTGTAGTTCTTGGCTAGTTAGGGGCTTGTGGTTGTTTTGGTGAAATTAAGTCCGGCAGGGTACACCAACTCTAGAGAGGAGGAATTTGTGTTTTTATTAATGATAATCAACCTAAGGACAGACACTAGTGGAGATATGATAGAACTTGGGAAACGTAAGTATGGCTCTGTTGTTAGTCCAACGGATGTATTCCAATACTGTGTGTTATTGTGTCCCTAGAGAACAGTTGGTATGTTCGCATGGGTCGGCAGGCCTATTCACAGAACATACGGTGCATTCTCGTGTCGAGGGTCAGCAGGCCTATTCATGGGATGTACTGTGTATCTGCACGTTGAGGGTCGGTAGGCCTATTCATGGGGTACACGGCAGGGAGGTAATTCTCCGGTTTTAAAGCTATGCTTACATGATGCTTGTGCGGCGAGGGTTGTTAGGCCTATTCACGGAGTATTCTAGATCTTGTTTTTATCATTTTAGTAGGATTAGTTGCATAATGAGGGATTTAACCCTACAAAGTGGAGAACGATAAGGGCTTGCACCAGACCTATATAGTATGGAATGCATAGAATCCGACAAGTGTGCATTAGAGAGTCATCATTTTGCATCTGTATTTTCTTGACTTGTATTATACATGATGTTTTCTATTTTTCCAACACTTGACAATTAGCTTAGCTTCACTCGATGTTTTCAGTTTTATTTATTCGTTATTTCATATTCTATTTGTTACTACTGTGGGAATATGTTGATTATGAATTTATTCTTTATGTTTCATTTAAATTGTATTCTTTTGATGTCACTCACACCGCTATGGCTGACCCCGTAGTTTTGGGGGTTCGGGTTATCTCTAACTTCATGTTTTACAGGTAGGTACCATTAGCTTGGGAATTGGATGCATGTGGTAGAATGATAATATGTCTTGTGCAAATTGTTAAAGAATGGGTTGTAAAAGAAAGAAATTTTAATTCATGGTGTTTATTTTCCACTGTGCCATGTAAAGAATTGATGTAATAAAAGTTAGAAAATTTTTTGTATTGTTATGTTTACTATTACATTGAGGTAGATGCTGGAAATTGTGCCACATATTTTCGTATTTATTTATTAGAAATTAGGGGTGCTACAGAGTTTGGTATCAGAGCATGCTTCAATAGCAATGATAAACATGGTATAAGAATCAACCTAGGTGGACATTAGAGCGTGAGTACCTAGGTGTGGACATTAGAGTGTGAGTATCACATGGAATTAAAGCAAGATGAAATGGTTTAGGGCATGATTGAGATTTTTCCATAAGGTATTGATGTGAATATGAATTTTATTGTGATGCGGTAATCTTTTTCCTCATTTTGCAGTATTCAATATAATGGAAGGACCCACGACCAAGAATGGTAGAAATGGTGATGGGGCTGAGGGTTCCCATGGGGCCGGACTTGATCTCGAGACAGAAATTGCCAGGTTGTATAAGACCTTGAACACATTCATTGCATCCAACATGACTCGAAATCAGAATCAAGGGGCTGGACCAGTGCTTGTTAATGTTGATCCAATTGAGCAGGTGGAGTCCTTCAAGCGGATGAAGCTGCCTATTTTTGAAGGGCGTTCTGATCCAAATGAGGCTGATGATGGGTTTGACAGATGGAAGCGGTCTTCGAGGTTTTGGAAACCCCAGTAGCCAACATGGTGAAATTGGCTATAATGCAGTTAGAGAAGGATGCTGGCATCTGGTGACAGTCAGTGAAAATGACTTTTGGCGATCAACAGGTGACTTAGGAGGATTTTCAGGAGGAGTTCAGGGATCGTTTCTTTCCTCTGGATATTCAGGAGAGGAAGGCAACGGAATTCTTAAACCTGCAACATGGCAGCATGTCAGTGCACAAATATGAGACTAAGTTCACCTAGCTATCAAGGTATGCACCGGAGCTGATAGTTGATGAAGCGAAGAAGGCCAAGAAATTCAAGCAGGGTTTGAGGACGGATTTGAGGTCTCGGATGATACAGTTGGGCATCAGAATGTTTGATAAGCTGGTCAGGAGAGCAGTAATGACAGAAGAAGATATGGATCAGTTCCAGAAGAAGCAGGAGACCTGGAACAGGAATAAGAGGCCAGTAGCAAGTCAGAGTGGGACCAGCGAAGCAGGGCAGGTTCAATATGCCAGAGCAGAAGTTACCTGTAGTTGAAGGCGTGACTTGTTTCAACTGTGGAGAGGTAGACCACTATCAGTCAGCATGCACCAAGCCACTTAAGGTGCAGTCTTGTTATCAGTGTGTTCGTGAAGGGCATATCATACCAAACTGTCCGCAACTGAAGAAGGAAGGTGCAAGTGGAGGCAAATTCCAGAGGCAGGGGGGCGAGTGTTCGCATTAATTGAGGAGGATGTGGGTAACTCAAAAGATGTGATCCAGGGTACGCAAGAATTTTAAATTCATTTATTTGATGTATTAATTAAAACTTTGTTGAAGAATAAATTGGAGATTTGAGTATCATTCTTCATGTAACAAGATTTGTCTTGATTAATGGAATAAAAGCAAAAGTTTTATTTGATACTGGTTCTTCGTATACATTTGTGTCACCCAATTTTGCTAAAGTTTTAGGTGTGAAACCTAATGTATTTCCAGGCAGAGTCTTGTCAGTAGAAACACCATCAGGGGAAGAACTGATTGCTGATCGGTATTATGAGGGCTGTGATACCGAGATTGAAGGGAGATTATTTGGCATTGATCTCATCGAACTGCATGTCTTAGGGGTGGATGTGATCGTGGGCATTGACTGGATGGCAATATATGATGCCACAATTGAATGCAAAAAGAAAGAGGTGTTAGTAAAGGCATCAGGAGGTCCCGCAGTGACTTTTCAGGGGAAGAAGAAGAACCCGAAAGTGCCTACAATGGTATCTATGTTGATGATTCTAGATGAAGTCAGAAGGATTCCAGTTGTCAGGGATTTTCCTACGGTATTCTTGGAAGATTTGTCGAGGTTGCTGCCGCAGCGAGATGTTGAGTTCTACATCAATGTTCAGCCGGGAAGTGTTCTGATTTCTAAGGATCCGTACAGGATGGCACCCGTAGAGCAGGATGAAGTTAAGAAGCAGATTGAGGAATTACTGAGTAAGGGATTCATCAGGCCGAGTACTTCGCCGTGGGGTGCATCAGTGTTGTTAGTGAAGAAGAAGGATGGGTCAATGAGGATGTGCATTGACTACCGGAAGTTGAACATGGTGACTATTCATAACAAGTATTCGGTTCTACGAATTGATGATCTATTTGATAGGCTTCAGGGAGCAGGTATTTTTAAAGATTGATCCATGGTCAGGGTATCATCAGGTCCGAGTTAAGGAGGAAGTTATGAGCAAGACAGCTTTCAGAACTCGTTATGGGCTCTATGAGTTTTTGGTGATGCCATTCGGAGTGACGAATGCGCCGGCAGTATTCATGGACATGATGAACCAGATTTTGCGGCCATTTATTGATTCATTCATTGTGGTTTTCATTGATGATATTCTAGTATATTCGAAGTTTGAGGGTGAGCACTCTAAGCACTTTGCAGAGGTATTGAAGAAGTTGCAGGAGCATAACTTGTATGCCAAGCTGTCGAAGTGTGAGTTTTGGAAATTCGAGGTAGCTTTCCTTGGTCATATCCTTTCTAAGGAGGGAGTGGCCACCGATCCTCAGAAGGTTGAAGCAGTGTGGAATTGGCCCAGGCCGATGACAGTGAAGGAAGTCAAGAGTTTCTTGGAGTTGGCTGGATATTACAGGAGATTCATTCAAGGCACAGATTGCAGTTCCTTTGACAAGATTGAGTTTCCTTGAGCTAAAGGAGATGTTGATGACTGCTCCTATCTTAGCTTTGCCACAAGCTGGGAAGGACTATGATATCCTCAGTGATGCGTCACTCAGAGGTTTCGGGTGCGTCTTGATGCAAGAAGGGTAGGTTATTGCATACGGTTCGAGGAAGTTGCGTCTGCATGAGAAGAACTATCTGACGCACGATCTGGAATTGGCAGCTATTATCTTTGCCTTGAAGCAGTGGAGGCATTATGTATATGGAGAGAAGGTCAACATGTATACCGACCACAAGAGCCTGAAGTAAATTTATCAGCAAAGGGATCTAAATCTTCGGCAGAGAAGATAGTTGGAAGTGTTGGAAGATATTCTTCCTGAGATCACGTATCATCCGGGCAAGGCGAATGTGGTAGCCAATGAGCTTAGTCGGAAAAGCAGCCTATCGAGTTTGATCACTACTTAGAGAGAGTTGGCAGCAGAGTTAGATCAGACAGGTATTGAGGTTGTACTGCAGGGTTTGGGAGCATCTTTGGCTCATTTGAGGCTGCAGCCTTCTTCGAGAGAGAAGATTATGGAGGGTCAGAAATCAGATGCAGAAATTTAGAGGACATTGCAGCAGGTTTCCGAAGGCAAGTTATCAGAGTTACGTATCCAAGATGGAGTTCTATGGATGGGTGAGAGGTTGTGTGTACCGGAGAATGAAGATTTGAGAGAGAGTATCTTGCAGGAAGCATACAGTGCGTTGTTGTCAGTATATCCTGAAGGTACGAAGATGTACAAGGATATCAAACAACACTTTTGGTGGTCTGCTATGAAGAGAGATGTGGCAGATTTTGTGGTGAGATGTCCGACTTGCTAGCAGATCAAAGCAGAGAATTAGAGGCCTGGAGGTTTGTTACAACCATTGCCTATTCCAAAATGGATGTGGGAGAATATCAGCATGGATTTCATCACTGGGTCATCAAGGAGTCCGAAGGACAATGACTCAATTTGCGTTATTATGGACCGTTTGACCAAGTCAGCTCACTTTCTGTCTATGAAGATTACTTAGTCATTGGAGAAACTGGCAGAGTTGTACATTGATGAGATTGTGAGACTTCATGGGGATCTTGTGTCGATTGTTTTCGACAGGGATGCGAGGTTCAATCGAGGTTTTTGAAGGGTTTGCAAGCAGCTTTGGGTACCGGAACTGATTTTAGTACTGCTTTCCATCTACAGATCGATGGTCAGACTGAAATGGTGAATCGGGTTTTAGAGGATATGCTGATGGCTTGTATTATGGATTTTGGTGGCAGTTGGGAGAGGTACTTGGCATTGGTTGAGTTTGCTTATAACAACAGTTACCATGCGAGTATCGGGATTTCGAACGTATTCGCATGCTATGAACGTATTCGAACTCGGTCCAAAACCCAGGCAATACGAACGTATTTGCATGTTACAACCCTGAACTTGGATTTCGTCAATACTCCGGTCCACGATCAACCAACTCGGTTAAGATCTGACGGTACACGCAAAGTGACTCGTCCACAGTCCCTTAGGAGTAAGGTAAACACACGTCTTGCTGGTCGATAGCCTCTAGGGCAATGATATCACCATAGACGATCACAACAAACTGCGTACTAGCTAATAAGCTACATACGAGTAAACAAAACACATACGAGCTAAACAAGCTACGTATGAACCCAACAACTACATACGAGCCAGGTGAGTTACATATGAGACAAAAACCTACATACGAGGCAAATAAGCTACGTATGAGACCAACAGCCATACGGGTCAAGCGAGCCACGTATGAGACAACAACATACATACGAGTCAAATAAGCTACGTATGAGACCACAGCTATATACGGGCTAGGCGAGCCGCGTATGAGCAAAACCACATATAAAAACAACTATACAGGTATTCTAATAACCTAGAAGCAACCAAACGTGCAGACTAGCAAAACTTAATCTTCTATAATTAGAAACAGCAGAAGAATCTACTAACAGTCTAAAATAGGCATACTATCGATGAGAAGCCCAAAAGTGACGTAAAAACCTACCGACAGCCGAAAACTTTGAACACTTTTTTAGATTCTGTAAGGAATCCAAAATCCGTTCCATCGAACACACGCAAACAGTTTAACTAAACTGCGGATTTTCAACAAAAAGCTGAAACTTCTACGGCTCATAACTTTTGCTCCACTTATCGGAATCTAACGAAACTGGACAATTTGGAAAGGTGGGAACATCTACTACAATTCCCTAGTTGACCACTTTCTCAGATTCCATAAGTAATTCCAAATTCCTGACCCTCGAACATACACAAATAGTTAACCAAACTGCGGATTTTCAACAAAAAACTGAAACTTCTACAGCTCGTAACTTTCCACTTATCGAAATCTAACTAAACTAGAAAATTTGGAAAGGTGGGAACATCTACTACAATTCTCTTGTTGACCACTTTCTCACATTCCGTAAGGAATTCCAAATTCCTGACCCTCGAACATACACAAATAGTTAACCAAACTGCAGATTTTCAACAAAAAGCTGAAACTTCTACAGCTTGTAACTTTTGCTCTAATTGTCGGAATCTAATGAGACTGGACAATTTGGAAATGTGAGAACATCTACTACAACTCTCTAGTTGACCACTTTCTCAGATTCCGTAAGGAATTCCAAATTTCTGACCTCGAACACACACAAATGCTAACAAAAACAGCAGATTTGACAAAAAGACTGAAACTTTGAAAGCTTGTAACTTTTTCTCCGCTTATCGGAATTTAACCAAATCATACAATTTAGAAAGGTGGGAACATCTACTACAACTCTCTAGTTGACCACTTTTCCAAATTCCCTTTGGAACTCAATCTACCGTCCTCTGAACAGACGCAAAAACTAAGCAAGGACAGCCGAAGCTACAACAAGGCTGAAACATTCAAAGCACAACTTATACTCCGCTTATCGAAATCTAACCAAATAGGTCAATTTGGAAAGGTGAGAGACTCTACTACAACTTCCTAGTTTGTCTCCTCCTCGGATTCAACAAGTACGACACTCAAAAACAACAAGGAAGCAAAATAGTGAACGCTTCAGCCAACCTGGCTGTTGTGTTTTGTAAAGACCATAAATCCTACTCCGCTTGTCGGAATCTAACCAAATAGGGAAATTTGGAAAGGTGGGAACATCTACTACAACTTCCTAGTTTGTCACTTCCACTGATTCCGCAAGTAAGACACTCAAAAATAACAAAGAAGCAAAACAGCGAGCGCTTCAGCCAATGCTGACTGCGCTGTTCTGCAACGGTCATAACTTTTGCGTCTCTTATCAGAATCTAACCAAATTGGGCATTTTGGAAAGGTGAGAATGTCTACTACAACTTCCTGGTTGGTCACTTTTCCAAATTTCGTAAGGAACACCAAGTTCCAGCCCCTCGAACATAGTCGTTGTTCACCCCCCAAAATAGCAAGTGTTGGCTTTTACCCGCGCTCGCTGTTTTGGGGGAAACGGTCGTTTCACCCAACAAAACAACTCCGAAAAATCTATAAAAATTATAGCATGCTAATAACACATAGGAGAACCTCCCACATAAATTTCGGGTCAAAAATCCTATTTTAACATAGTTAAATAAATCAAACCCTAGAACCATAAAAATTTAATCTTTATGTTCTAGTTTGGTGTTCTACCACTTCAAACTTTACATGCCCCTTACTCTAGCCTATATTCACATGAAATTACTTCAATACAACACATAAAACAATAATATCCCTAATAATAGCTAAAAAGATATGAGAATGAGAAACCCCCACCCAAATTTTTGGAAGAACTTGCTAACTATCCTTCTCCTCCTTGCTCCTTGTTCTTTCTCCTCTTCAGAGAGAACCCATGAACCCTAACCCCTCTTTTGATTTGATTTGATCTCTCTTTTCTTTTCTTTTCTTCTCAATCTTTGTCTTTTCTAAAATAAATAGAAGAAGAAGTAGAAGAAGTGAAATGAGATGAGAGTGAGAAGAGATGGAGGAAACAAGAAAGAGGGCTTGCCCTCTTTGAGAATGGCCGGCCTCTTGTATGGGGAGAGAGAAAGAGCTTGCGGATGAGAGAGAGCCACTTGTCTCTCTCTCTTGTGGTTCACAAAAATTTGGATCAATTCGCAATTTTAATTTACAATCAAACCCAATTAAATTTGCAATCAAACCCTAATCCAATTCTAACCCTTCATCTCATCGAGATTGATCAAGAATAAGAGATATTTTTCCCAAATCACATACTACATGATTTCGTACAAACGTACGATATCGATACGATTCAAATACGTACATATATCTGATTATACAGATAATTTTTATTAGTTAAAACGAATAATCTGTAAAAAAATCATTTAATTCTGAGAAAATAATTTTATTACCAATTCGGAAGATTCCAGTATCAATTTGATACAAAACAGTCATATACCGACTAGTATATACGTATAGATAATGTTTATTAACAAAACCGGGTGATATCCACCAAAAACATTTCATTTCTGAAAATAAAATAAAACAATAATTTTTAATATCCGCCTGGGATTTTTCCAGATATTTTCTCAAAAACAAATTTTTCAAGATTTTGTACAAGTGCACAAAACTGATACAATACCCGTATATACTTACTAGTATATATATCCAGATAACTTTTTATATGAAAAACCAGTAATTTCTATAAAAATATTTTAACTTTTAAAAATAATAATTATATAAATATAATATCCATTCGGGATATTACAAGAAGTATGCATTAGTGTCATCTTAGTGTAAACACCTGCATTAGGCATTAAGACATTGCATACACCGACATGTTTAGGATAGTCACTTTTACACATTATGATGCATTCAAGTTTGTGGTTGCTAAAGTAACTGAGTCGCTATATTACGGCATAGCGAGGATCGCCGTGTATAGTATTGCGTCAGTTGTATGTAACTGACGTGCCTACAGTATTCAATACAGGGCTTGGATTGGCAAAGGCTTAAAGCTGAATTTAAAGCTAAAGACTGTTTTAAATGTTGTTGATTAAATTGTACATATTTTGTATTGTAATCTTTAATTTTCCACTGTGTTGATGTAAAATGAACAGTGTTGTACAAATAAAATTTTTTAAATTCCTTGTAAAATTGTACGAAATGAAGTAAAGATCCTGTTGTGCTACGAATTACCGTGTTAATGGCATTCGGGGCGTTACAGAGTGGTATCAGAGCCAACATTCGACATCGAATGTAGAGCTTGCATATATGATATGTGTAAGACCCTTGGTGGGCAGCGATGTGTGATGCGTAAGACCATTGGTGGGCAGCAATATGTGTAGTTGATCTAGGAGATAAGTCTACAATTGACTAGAAAGGCGATCCTATACTAAATTGCACGTCCCGTATTCAGCGAGGACGCTGAATTCTTAAGAGGGGGTGAATGTAACACCCCATATTTATAAGATATAAATATATATGAGTATTGGAGTAGGGCCTATAGAAATGGCCTATGGGATATAAATTTAAGTGGATTAAGAAAAGGAACCTATAGAGACTTATATGGGGTGTCACGCCCCGCTCTTAAAAAAACGGATTACAAGTACATGACATCGGCCCAGCGAATGACTAACGTCACCCATAAGCTATTTATCCGATCAACTCAACAATCTAATCAATACAGAACAAATGCACAGGCAATAATAATAATCTCATGAACAATAATTCTTGGAATGAAGCAATATGAAATATCCAAATACAATAATCCAACGTCTGAAAAAAATAATAAAATCCAGGGCATAGGCCCAATACAATAATAAATCCAATCTCAAATAATAATAAGTCTCAAACATTAAGTTCAATAAAACGATAAGCAATTAGAAAGCATTAAATCTTCAGAAAGTTTGTTATCCAATCCCAGCTGGCAATTCTCCATCATTACCTGTGAACACTTCATGTAAAAAGAGGAGAAAAATTGTTCTTAGAGCAAATCATGGACAGCAAGTAGAGAAAGCAAGGAACAATGGAATACGATATAACAATGAATTCAATGGATCAATAGGAATCAATAATATGGGACAATAGCAATAATCAATATCACTAATAATCGATGCAATAGTGTAAACAATGATTCAATATTCGATAACAATATTCAATGATCAATATCAATAACACTTAGACAATATTCGATATCAGTAGGAACAATGATGAATAATATGCAATGTCGATGTTGTGTCAATCTTAAGTATGTTATTCATTTTAATCCTAACTAATGCACGTACTACTGCATCCCATACTACAGGTTTGCTGCATAAGATCAACTTTTTTTAGACTTAAGAGGAAGATTCTATAGATCATGTACATGGCACGATAACATTATTTGCAGCATTGGTGCATACTGGTTGGCTCAACAATAATAAAACAATACACGATCAATTGGGATACTGTGTCAGTAATCCAATAATAAACCGATAACAATAACAATAGCCAACACACGATATTTTGGAAAACATGGCCCACACTTCTGTGTACAGTCACTATGACATCCGACAACAGTAGATAGATCAAACACAACATACTTTAGATATTTTATGTTCAGGCAGAAATTTGACATCTAGATATTATAATTTTAGAAACAGTAAAAACTCAATATTAAATTCTTTAAAAATATTTTTTAAACTCCTAAACATGTTAAGCAACAATCTGAAAATTTTCAGAGCAATATTTTATCATTTGATCAGCCTTTTAACCATTTAAACATGAAACATACAAGAATCTGAAAATCTGGAAATAAAAACACAGCTGTAGTAAAACGGGCATAACTTTTTAGTACAAAACTCGGAATTTAGGAATTAAAGATGTTCTAGAAACTAAAAAGATAAGGATACAATTCTTATTTAGAAAGTTATTAATTTTAAGATCATTTACTGGGTCGAAAATAATAGACCAGATACAACCAGCAAGCAAGATAAAGGGTTTTGGATATTTTCATGAAATAAATTAATTAAACATGATAGGTATCAATTCTATTAGTTGATAAACTTCATAATCAACAAGATGGTAACAAAAATATGGTAAATAAAATTAAGAACACATACATGCATTAATTTAACATCAATCAAACAACAAACGATGAATCAAACATACAACCTAGCAATTGTTTCTACAATAGATTAGTTGTGTGACAATTATATGAACAACCATATTCTCAATTCTATATGAACACATGAAAGATTCAATCTTTGGAATCAATAGAGGCACGAAGTTAAGTAAATTGGGGTTAGCTCGTGTAAACCCTCAATATACCTAACGAAAGAGATGAACAATGTATAATACAATAAACAATGGGATCTACTTGCAAGAGTTTCAACAAAAACTTGAATTTGATTCAATAACAATTCAAGAGGAAAGTGAATTGCATTATTGACAATGAAATCAAATACCAAGAATAACGGGATGAGAATCCTGAAGCAACGAACCCACGAACTAACACGTGCACAATACGTGTAAAGGGAACAAAGCAATAACAGCAAGATACACAACAATAGTAAAGACAGCAATGGCATCAATAGTAGAGACCAGGGGTCTGACATCACTGGTGGTCGTCGGCGTCGCAGGCGGCGGCGCAACGGGGACAGGAGCATCGGGGCGGCGCTACTGCATTGAGCGATGGGATTGGGAGCTGCAGCGGGTTCGGCTGCTGTTGTCGAGTGCAGAATAGGGAAGAGACAAGGGGGTTTGGGTTTTGGGTGTGCTGGGCATCGACAGGGGGTGTCGACGGAAGTGGCGACGAAGGGGGTGGATGGAGTTTGGCCGGGGAAGAAGCACAGTAATGGGTTTCGGGATTTGGACGTGAAACTAATCGGGGAGAGAGAAACGTGAGGAAAGAGAGATTAGACGGTTATTAGGGTTTCAATTTTTGCAATTTTTAGGGTTTGCAATAGGATTGTATTTATAGATTGTAATTAGGATGTTGGGTTAATGGTTTAGGATATAATAATAGTGGTTTTGGGTCAAGTACAGTTGAAATTGAGTTTTATGGTTCAATAAGAGATGGTTTTAAGGACAACAAGGTTCAAATAAAATACCCACAATTCAATAAAAGAAAATAGGATAAACAAGAATAGTTCAATCAAGAAGAACGAAGAATTTCATTAGAAAATTTAATTAAAATAATAAAGGAAGAGAAAATTAGAGTATTTTATTCAATTACAAATAAATATTACAAAATGGGGAAAATTAAAAGAACGAAAACAGTAGTTACATGGGGCTTAGGATTAATAAGTGGGCATTAAATGAAGAAAATGAAATAAAGAGAAAATGAGAAAGAAAAGAAAAGGAAGTGGCTGCATGTTGGATGGTGACGTGGACATGGAGGAAAAAAGATGAGATGAGATGGATGGTTGGGATCAATGTGTGTGTGTGATGTGTGGCCTAGATTTGAAAAAGAAAAATGAGAGAAAGAGTGGTGTGATGTGTGCTTGGGGTGACGTGGCTTTGAGTGTGGTTTAGTCCTACATCACCAAGGTGAGAAGAGAGAGAAATGAATAAATAGAAATGCCAAGGATCAAGAGGTACCTATTAATCCGGACACCTTTTGTGAGGCCATTCTATGGTGGATAGTTGTTAACATTTAGTTAATTGTGTCTGTACACGTTGGATATGGGGTGTTACATTCAATGAGGCAAATCTGCAGCTTGATGTCATGGTGGAAGTCGGCAAGAACCAGACGCCACAACTAAAGCCACGGGTGGAAATCCAAGAAGCAATGTTCCGGATGGTAGAGTAATTCTAGCGCCAAGCAGGCTGAAGGAGATACAACTATAGGGATTCATTAGGCCTAGTGCTTCGCCTTGAGAAGCACCATTTTTGCTTGTAGGAAAAGGATGGATCAGTGGGAGTGTGCATCAAACGTCATGAGTCGAACAAGGTTACGGTTCGAGGAAGTTTTTCATTGCCTCAAAATCGATGGCTTGTTAGGTCAACTTCGAGAGAGACGACATTCTTTCGATATCAACTTGCAGTAAGGACTACCACCAGATCCACATCGAGAAGGAGGATCACGCCAACGAGGAACGTCAACAAGCTGCAAGGAGACTGAAGTGGCATTTCTTGGTTTCGTTCCTTTTTCTAAGGAGAAAGTGGCCACCGATCGGGAAAGGAAATATCAAGGCACGAAGTAGCATTGCTGGTGGATAGGAACGAAGCAAAACATTGCTAACCTTGTGGTTAGGTATTGTAGGTACTTGAAGGAACCAAAATATTAAGACCGGAAGCCTGATGACTAATGCGGCTGTTGCCTACTCTAGAATGAAAGAAAGGAAATATCGACAGAAATCTAATCGGGAAGCCAGTAGAAGTACACATCAAAGGATTCTGAAGTTTCAGGAGTACCAGTATCAGCACTTTCGATGGGATTGCAAGCTTACTTCGCGGTGCTGGGGGAATCTACGAGAGGCTCTGGGATCGAGGACCGACTTTAGTTCCGCTTTTCATGCTCAGGCAGATGGGCAAATGGGAGGAATCACACTAATTGCGAGGGGGCGCTGAAAGCTGCCATCGACCACTTTGGAGGAAAAAGTTCATGAAGGGAGCCACTTGGGAATCTAAAGATGGTTGGGGAATGTATTTCCTTAACATTTTAGTTGGTGTGATTGTTTTACCTCTCCACTCTACGTCGTTCTTAGGACTATTTTGGGGCTTTTGTAAGAACCTAAGCATTTTATATACTCTCACACTCAACCCCTCACATAATCAACCTCTCTCTCTCGCCTGGTTTGTCCGGCCAAGCTTAAATTTGGGGCAAGGGCTCTTGTGTGCTCATTTTGTTCCATTATCCATTTCATCATACATTTTCCTACAATCTCAAACTACTTCAAACCAATCTCTCCCACTCCAAAACACCTAATCTCTACTCTGGCTACTGAAATTAGAGGCATGAAGGAGCCAAGGAGGACCAATGAGAAAAAGACTAGGAGCTAGGAGCAAGAAGGGCCAAAGGCAAAGCTCGGAACTCGGAGTTGCAATTTTATCAACAATCAGGGTGGGTGTCTCTAGGACCTTATGGATGTTTTAAAAATGATGTAGCATATTCTTGTCATGATTGTGAACTGCATGATGTGGTATGGTGATGTTATTATATGATTGATTTGATTTTATGTTAAGATATGCTAAGTAAAAGTCTAGAAATTCATTTAAATGCAGTTCTGAAATTTCACCGTTGGTCTGGACATTATAACTCCGTCAATACTATGAATTTTGAATTGAAATTTTTATGGTAGTAAGATATGCATGTTAGGTATCCTTCCACCAAATGTCATAGCTTTTGGAGTTAATTTGCAATTTTAATTAAATATGAACTTGCTATTGCTCGTAAAAGAAAACTAGATCTGATGCATGTTCTGATTTGATTTTCAAAAGCTAATATCTCACCAATTACATGGAATAACTTGATGAAATTTTTATATATGTTACTTCAAAGAACCTTTATGTTGAATTTTATATTTTCTGGACAAAGTTTGCTATTTTAATAAAATCCAAAGTCATTGGTTGATGAAAAGGGGAAACAGAGGTGAATGTTTAATTGTTATGTTTTAATTCACTTTTCAAAGGACCATAACTTTGTAAATACTTCATTGAATTGTTTGAAATTTAGATATGTATTGTTTCCATGTGTAATGAGCTTATGTTCTAAATTTTGTGAAGTTTATAATTTTATATTTTAAAAGGATTTTTATGTCAGCACTGGTGTTGTTCTGTTCTGAAAATTATTGCATGCATGTTAAACAACGACTTTTTGGATCACTTAAATGATATAATTTGAAGAAATCTTTAACTAAGAAATTGTAGCTAACACTTATATCTTTCTAGAATAAATGATAACTTAATTTTCTAAGCAGCGCGTAATTTATAACGAATTTTTCAATAAACATAAACTGTGCCTTGATTTCCAGACTTATTGCTTTGACTATATTGCATGCTATCATGAATTAGACTTGCAACTTGAACTAAAACTTGTTGTTTAGTAGCCCTAAAATTTTTATGAGTGTGTGGGTTAAGTTGTGCAACTTGTAATCTCGTTTCCAAGTCATAGGGTAGCCATATATGACTCACAATGTTGATTGAGATAAGATCACTCACTATTTAGGAGTATAACTTCTAAAGGAAATTATCTCGCCCCGCTTTCTAAAAATATGTAATGCAAGCACGTGACATGGTGCAGCGAATGACTTGCGTCACCCATGAGCTGTTACCGATTCAACTCAACAATATAAATATGAAGTAATACAACCACACATGAAATAAAGGAGTAAACACATGAATAATAATACTTGAATTTTAAGCATGAAATAACCAACAAAATAACAATCCAACATCTGGAATCAACAATAACATTATTCAGGTGAAAAGCCCACAATACAGAAAAAACAACATTGTTCAATTATTAAAGTTCTCAAAATGAAACAATAATTATTTAAGTAGCGCAGCAAAATAATTCTTTCACCATTGTTGCTCTCCTAGTTCGTAAGGCAAATCTCCTTGATTACCTGTACGCTGATCATCTAAAAGAGAGAAAAATATGTCCTTAGAGCAAGTCGTTGACAGCATGTAGAGAAACAGAGAAACAATGACATTTACGGTATAATAATGAATTCAATAAATAATAGATTCAATGGCAATGAACAATGACAAAATGATAACAATGCAATGTACAATAACGATGATTGATAACGATGACAATAAACGATAACAATAACGGTAAACAATAACGATAACAGTGTTCAATAATGATGACACTATGCAATGGTGATGCGATGAAAATCTTAAGTCTGTTGTTCATTCTAATCCTAACTAATGCACGTACTAATACATCCCATACTACAGGTTCGATGCATCCAATCAATTTCGTTTAGACTAAGGTGGTAGATTCTATAGGTCGTATACTCGGTACGATATAATATTTAAATAATAACACTGGCTATTGAGAATTTCTTGCAAAATAACGATATCACTGGCCATTGGAATTTTTTTGCACAATGACGATAATACTGGCCATTTGCAATTTCTTGCACAATGACGATAACACTAACCATTTGCAATTTCTTGCACAATGAAGATAAAGATATTTTGGGAACGAGACCCATATTTTCGAGTACAGTCACTATATTGTCAACCACTCTCGTCAACCCTTAACCCCGGCTTAATTAACATTCTTTATTCAATTAACATGCAATATTAATAGGAAACAATAGGGACAGAAATATCAATGGAAAATGATAAGGCTATTAATAAGGGACATTAGAATGATGACAACACAACCCTAAGATCATGCAATGTACTCTATACAATTAAATGCACCAAATACAATATTATAGATTCAATTATATATCATCAAACATGGAAACTCAATTCTGTACAACAGTAGGTTGCTGTACCAAAATTGAATTTCCCGCTGCTATAGAATAGCAAATTTGGATCCGTCAGAAGGTCTAGAAACTAGACTCATGCCCGGTTCGAACGCATATTTAAAGTCCAAATTCCAACAAGGGTAGCTAGGTTTGTTTCAGTGTTCTTTACAGGTTACAGGTTTTAGCTAGTCATCAGTGTTAACTAGTTTCAGTTGTAACAGCAGTAAATATTCATTTTTAAAATCAGTAAAAATAATTTTTATTACCCTAAGCATGTCAACCATCAATCTGGAAATTATCATGGCAATATTTGATCATTAGTTTACCTAATTCATCAGCTTAACATGGTATGTGCATAAATATGAAAATAGAGTGCAACAGCAGTAAAAAGGTAATGACTCATGCAATATAAGTCAGAATTCAAAAATTCTGGATGTTCTGGAAACTAGAAACATGGGGATATATTTCATATTCAAAAAGTTATTGATTTTGATGACATTATCTCGATCGAAACAGCATGACAATGTTGAGGATGGCGATAAATTTTAGGGTTTGAACATATTCTTCATGAATAAAATAATTAAAATCTTATAAACGATGAATTAGGGATTGAAAACAAATCACAGCAAGTTACATCTATGTAAACATGGTATTAAGATGTATAATGTCCATAACCCTACTAATCACAATCAACTAACACACCATCATCAATCATATGAACAATCAACACTAGTATACAATCTACAATAGTTGTAATGTCATGACATGAAATACAATAGCAATCCCTATTCCTATATTCTATAATTAACTATATGAATGCATGTAAGATCCCAATAAGTCAGAGGAAAAAATACGGAACGAATTCAAGACTACTATTTGGATTCACTCGTGTAAATCCGTAGTGTCCCAACATTGAACAACAATAAACAATATACGATAATCAATATGGATCTACTTGCGGGATTCAATAAACAATCTCGAATACAATACAATACAATTCGAGAGTGAGATGACTTGCCTTTAGAACGACGTTAGATTAATATGAATATGCAAAGAATAATGAGATTGGAATCTCGGCGACACGGCGATAAGCATACGATCACAATGATCATGACCGAGCACGAATCTTGATGGGGATCAAGATCGAATGATCGGACGACTGAGATCAAAGATCAAGATCAAGATCTAGATGATGATCACGATCGTGATGATCAAAAGAGATCCGATGATCGAGATCAACTAGCTTGATGAAGAGGATGATGATGATGATGATCAACGCAAATTCGACGACCACGATAAATGGATCAAGAAGTGATCATGATCGCGATGATCAACGATCAGACGACCGAGATCGAAGATCAAGAAGAGGATCGGATGGCTGCGATCGCTTGATCCCAAAATAGCAACCGGCCACACAGAACAGCAGATCCCCTAACTCACAAAATAGCACACACACAAACCAGCCAATCCCTGAGCTTCCTCTCCGACACTATAGAGAGAGAGTGAGTGATGGCGGGAGACTCGACGGCGACTGCGGCAAGGAGCTAGGGTGGCGACGGCAAGGCGCTGGCGGGCGGGGAGTGACACCACGATGAGAACTCTGGAGCTCGAGTGATGCCCTGTTTCGTGCCGAAATAGGGGAGGCAAATACGACAGGCGTCTGAGCATTCGATGATGATGACGAGGGGGCAAGGGATCTGCGGTGGTTGCAGGGTGAACGGAGAGGCGAAGAAGTTGGTGACAAGGCGGATGAGTTCGAGCTCTGGCAATGGTGAGGGGGACTCGACGACGAGTGGAATTGCGGTAATGGCAGGGAAAGTAGCAATGGCTCTCGGTGGTTGGGCGCTACGAGCGGTTGCTGCGACGAAGAGAGGAAGCGATGGCACGAGGAAGATGACGTCGAGTGTGGCAATGGAGGGCGACGAGGCTGACGAAACTGCGGTGGAGGAGGAAGAGCTCGGGAGCGGGAAGGTAAGGAGGAAGGAAGGTGAACAGTAGGGGGGTTTGCACAATATAGGGTTAGGGTGGGGTTAGGTTTTCTGTGTGTTGAATAGGAGAGAGAGAGAGAGAGGTTTGAGGGGTTTTAATAATTAATTAATAACAGTTATCATAATGGGGAGAGATTGTAGGTATAGTGGAGAGATATGGGGAATTGGGGTTACGAGAAATGAAGGGTGAGAGAGTGTGAGGGGTTTTGTTGATCTAGTCAGCACATAAATAGGAGGGGAAGTGGGTTTGGATTAACTTGGGCTTTATATTTGGGCTTCACAAATAAAATAATAATTTTAGAAAGAATACAAAATTGAGCTTCAAAATTAAATAATTATACAATACAAGATCAATCGAAATCAATGGGCTTTACAAAAAATAATAATACTAATAATAATATGATAAGAATAATAATACATGACAGAATTTGGTTCAACATATTCATGGAAATAATTCAACAACAACAACAACTATCAACTTTATATTAAAATAATCCAAACGGGAAAAATATATAATCGATCAATTATAAAATGGAAAATGAAGTTAAAATACACTATAATTTCAAATAACATAATTTTCGTTTAGAAAAGTTTTAATAGAAGATTCAAAACAAATTTAACAAATAATAATCGAAACACAAAAAATATTCGGTAAATACATATTTACGGAAACAGGGGTTACAGAAATGATGTGTATGATTTCAGTTGTTGGGGGTTGTATATACCCAATTGAGTTGTTTATCTTGCTGTATACTCAGTGTAGAAGCTTGGGGTTCACCCGGGCCCGTTTTCTCTATGAAAACTGGACCGAAAGAATCTAATTTTGGCAATTTTGCCTTTATTGTGCTTGCTGTTTGAAATTGGGTTTTCTCACTTTTAAGACACTTAGATAATCTTTTAGGCGTGAGAACATTGTGGAGTTGTACCCTAAGTTTTGGTGCATAAGTAGTGTCACCAAGATAGAGTTTTGGGACCCCAGGACTATGTCTTTGTTTGTTTGGATAGACTGTTTGAATAAGAACCTTGTCACCTCGAGTGTGTTGGAGGAGACGACTCGTGCGCCGACGTGCTCGACGTACATGGAAGAATCTAGTGTTTTTGGTGCCACCACTTATCAAGGGACCGTGAAGCATTAGTTGAGCGGGAGCAACATATTTTGGTCGGGCTGAAGTCATTGGTCAACTCGAACTGTGGAAGGTCGTGGCATTCGACGGTGGTCGTTTCACCTCTTAGTTGGGCCGAGTTGAGCCCTATTTGGGATTTGGGTTAAGTACTAAAATTATAAGTTAAATTAATTAAATGGAACCTATAAGTAGAACATAGCTAGTTGTCCATAATAAATCAATCTTTGTGTCCACTAAGTTAGGTTGTGGAACTAGTGAATAGATCGCCTAACTAGTTGATTAGTCAAGTAGACCTAGATCGCCTAATGATTTATTAGTAATTCATTAATGAGTTAATATAAAAAGATTAGAGCTGGAACTAGAGCCATCGGAATCGGTAAATCAGATAATAACAATGATAAATTAGTAAATGTAGAATTTAACTGTAGTCATTAGTTTTAGACCTAGTTTTAGTTTGATTACTGTTCTGGTGCATGGTAGTACCTTAGGATTAGATCGAGTCATTTTTGTGTGTTAAAAACAGACATTAGTGGGTGTTAGGCTCACCTGTCAGGGGAACACAAGGCGTTGTCTCGCCTGGCCAAGTCCTAGGTTTGTTTAATGCGGGCAGGAGACAAGATTAAGACGTTTGAACGTAAGACTCTAATATCTTCGGTGAATGAGGTTATCGTGGAGTGTCTTTATGTCCGTAACAACTTTTGATGAGGACTGGGGTGGCGGTGGCGTCTTGACTGCAAGTTCTGATTTAGTGTAACGACGAGTAAAGTGAAGATTATGGAAAACCCTAAAATTGTCCCATGTCCTATGTTGCTCAATGCGGACTAGGGACTTAGAGTAAGACTCGATGAGTAACACTCTAGTGTCTTCGGTGAACGGGGTTACCGTGGAGTGCCTTTATGTCAGTACAGTAGCTTTGTGATGAAGTCCGAGAAGGCAAATTTACGGCAACACCATTATTGACTGCAACAACCGGAATAAACCATACGAATGCAACCTGGGCATAGTGGAAAACGAACAGGGTACAAACACCACTACTAACTACAGCAACGGGAGTGAATCATACGACTGCAACCACTTCATCACTAGAACATCAGAAACAAGAGAGTGCACACGATTAGGATGCATGACAGGGGATCGAACCCCATCATCTGAAGAATGTCAATTGGTTGGGAAGTGTGTAGTATGGGATGCATATATCTCCAATCATGTGTACATCAGATTAGGATCATAGTGTGCATTTGCGTGTGCATTTGATCCTAGGTCATGGCATACACCGACAATTGGTTTGACATCACGTTTTTCTTTGCATCAATATTTTGGTTTTTGAGGTTTTGGGGTCGCTGGTTTCATTAGCTTTGCGTCTGTTGCATTCAACTGACATCCTCACAGATTGTTAGTTGTAGGATTGCAGATCATAGAAGTGGAAACTCAAGCTGTGAGGGGCATTCAAGTATAGAATATCGATCATTGTAATTCTAGAATATCTATGTAATCCATGATGTAACACTTTATTGCAATCATTAGACATTGTAATAACGTTTGTGGAAATAAAAGTTTTTAATTTCCTATGTTTTTTCTGTGTTATGTAATCATTTGAAGGAAAAGATCTTGGCTGTGTCTCGAATTTTCGGTATTTGGATTTCAGGGCGGTACAGAGTGGTATCAGAACCAACTTCAAATTGTAGTACTAACACAGTGGAAAATTAAACTTGGATGCCCCAGTTAGAGTCAGGTTTTGTTGAACAATGGGATGATCGTAAATTATACTGTTGCATTTTTGGAACTAATGTTTATGATCTTTCCTATTTATGAACTAACCCCAGTAATATTTCTTTTACTGAAAATTATGGTTCAACTAGATGTCGAGGATTCAAATCTGCAACCGGACGTCGATGGAGGTAAACTTGCAACTGGATGTCGGTGAGGCAAAATCTGCAATCGAATGTCCCAACGGCAAACCTGCAACCGGATGTTGAGGAGGCAAATCTGCAGCCTCATGTCATGGTGGCAAGCATGCAGCCGATCGTCGATAGAGGTGAGCCCACAACGCAAGATTCGAGGATAAAGGCGGAGGACCGAATGGCAGGTGACCTCGAAGTCGAGGCGAGAATTCAACAGGATGAACCAACTGAAGGGAGCATTCAAGGAAGTCAGCAAGAACCAGATCCCACAACTAAAGCCGCGAGCGAAAATCCAAGAAGTGATGTTTCGAATGGTTGAGTTATTCAAGCGCCAAGTAGACTGAAGGAGCTACAACTAAAGGGATTCATTGGCCTAGCACTTTACCTTGAGAAGTGTAACACCCCGAATTCCAAATAAGTCTGAATTCGAAGTTCCACAAGATCTTTACACTTCACTTTGTACAATTTTACAAGGAATTTAAAACTTTTATTTACATCAGAGTCTTTTACATCAACACGCAGCGAAATAAATAAAATACAACAATGATAAATATACAATTGTAACAACTTTAGCATTTAAGTAATCATCAACAACAAATTCATCTTTATATCTTCTTGTAAACTCCAAGTTCTGCATATAAAACTGTGGGCACGTCAGTTGCTTACAACCGACGAAATATTATACACGACCATACTCGCTATGTTGAAAGTATAACGATTCTTTAATACTTAGCAAGCACAAACTTGATCACAAACAAAGCTAAAAAGGAACTATCATGTTGATGTCGTGGGTGCTGTGCACTTAATCCTTAATGCAGTTATTTATACTAGTATCATGCACGTGCGATGCACGTGGAGGGAGAAGGAAAAAGACCCCCAAAAAAACCGAATGAAAAGGATTAAAAAAATAAATGCACGTGCGATGCACGTGGAGGAAGAAGGAAAAAAACCTTAAAAAAAAGGAATGAAAAGGAAAAAAAAAAAAGATAATGAAAAGGATAAAAAGAAAATAATTTCCAAACTGATCCATTTTCGAAAATATTTACCAAACTGGTCCGCTTTCGAAAATATTTACCAAAGTTAGTCATTTTGTCAACACGTGCAGCGCACGTGTTGACAAAATGACATCCGGTGACAGATGACACTAAGCCCTTCTCCCAATATAATAGTAGAGATTTAATGACACTAATGCACACTTGTCCGGATTCTATGCATCCCATACTACATAGGTCTGAGGTCAAGACCTTAATCGCACTTCGTCTTGTAGGGTTGGATCCCTCGCTATGAGTTTAACTACTATGGTAACTACGGTAAGTATCCTAGATATTCTATGAGTTACGAGCCCATGTCCAGACATCCTGGAAGGAATCCCACGTCATGACATGACGCATCATGCAGACAACCTATGGACAATTCGCCTCCGCCATGGAACGATGGCACTACGTAGTCACCAAGCACCCCACAAGCGTCGCCATGGTCCCGATATTCTAGAGATGTATTCATGTCCTGACATGACGCATCATGTAGACATCTTGTGAACACTCTCACACCGTAGATCCGAGGCCCTCATACTTGTGTTTTTCTATTACTCTCATCACATCTTCACTATATTGTAGTCCTTACATTTTTAGTTTGTTTTAGAAGAAAATCATCACAGCCTAGAGCTAAATTACCCTACCGGACTTAAACCAAACAAAAGAGTCAGTCATCCCAACTGGCTACTTCTCAAGAGATGCTCAACCCAAAGTGGTTAGCTCTCAAATTCATAAATAAAAATTGCCGGTCACTAGGGTCTTGGCTAGCCTCTAGATCCCAACAACTATCTCTTTCTAGAGATCAACAATATGTTACATTCAATCTCCAAAATAATATTTCAATTTCTTTATTCACAATCTCTTTCTCAAAGAAAACATTTCTTTATAAATCTCAAAACAATAAATAATTCAATTCAACTTCTTTTATCAATTTAATCACTTATAACATTGTGTGCAATTCAATAATCTTAATAAAAAGTTAATCACCATAAAATCTCATTGAGAAGAAATCTAATTGAATTCCAAAACTTCATCTCTTTTTAATTTACAAGAGTCACATTTTTAATCGATAAAATATAGTTCTTCAACATTATTTAATGTAAAATCCCCTTTCAATTCTCACAAAATATACCAAAATATTGTAGAAATAATTTTTATAAAGTCCAAACAATTTTAGAAGAATAATAGAATTTTTCCCAATTTTTATTTCACTTAAAAACTACAAAATACCAAAAAACCAAAAAAAGGAAAACAAAGTGTCAAGGGTCAGATTCGAACCCAGGACCAAGCCTTCCGCCGATGAATAGTAACCGACCAAAAGCGCACCCATCCACCAGAAGGCCAGAGTGACTAACTGATATGAAAGGGGCTCGAATGGTACTTAAGTATTGTTTCAGTGAGTTGATTTAAAAATCGAAATTTTGTAAAAACAGAGCCCCTTCAAGACTCGAACCCGAGACCAACACCTCCGCCCATGAACAGTAACGGACCCAAAGCGCACTCGAAGACCAATTGGTCCTAGTGACTAACTGATATGAAAAGAGTTAAATTCTTTAAGTATAAACCGCATTGTATTTAATTCTTCCTTTAAATAACCCGATTTTTCAATTAATTTGTACTCACTCAAAATCTAAAACTTTTTTTCCAGAATGTATCAAAATAATATAGTATAGTGCGTATATTTAAATTCACAAAATTTATTTCCGACAATATAACAAAATCTTAATCTTGCATTAAAGAACTCATATTATTAATTTACAAATAGAAAATCGTCTTTCATCAAAACTTCTTCATAAATTTTTTTAGACTCATAAAATAAACTCATGAGACTATTTCTCTACTATAATCGTATTATAAAATCATTTTCATACATGTTACATTATTTTGACTATAATAGAAAATATTCTACCATGCATCAATTTTCATTCCAATAAATTCACTAGATGATACTTTCTTTTTTTTTCTTTTTCTATTTTAACAAGGGTCTAGTCATTTATTAAATCACAAATATCAATCCAACACATCATGACACAATTGAATTAAATTTAAGCAATCTACATTTACCATACCAATCAAAATTTAACAATTAAATTATATATTATCTATCATGCAATTTACTCTTAAATTAGAAAGGATTTTAGAAATACCCACCCAAGAAATGTAATTTCTTAGCGGTTGAACTCCTATAATGAAAAGCTCCTAGTAGCAAAAACTCCTTCAAAGGCTCCAAGAGAAGCTCCACTTCGCCTCCTCAAAATCAGTGCACAAAGAGAACCCCAACCTCCATTTCGGCAAGCAACAGTGAAGGCACTTTCATCTCATCTCACTTACATATATGTATATCTACGTATATCTGCATATGTTTACATATGCATATATATACATATATGTATACAAACTATTTTTGTGTATAAATGTGTGGTGGGTAGGTGGAGAAAGCAAAAAGGAATGTGCTGGATTGGTTTTGGTCTCGGATTAGGCAGAGAAGGAAAGGAGAAGGAAATATGAGAGTGTAAAAGGTTATGGAGGTGTTTTTATAGATTAATAGTAGAGTAGTTAAAATAACTACTTTCCACTAGTGCACCCATTAAACCACTCTCTAACTCAAAAACTTGTCTTTCCCTCCATCCCAAAAAACAGCCGGCCTCAATTGATTGAGTGTGCACATTGCACGTGTGCACGTGCACGTGCTTTATGTACACTTCAATAAATTAATTATTTATATTTTTAAATTAAAACAAAAGTTATATATATAGAGTCCCTTTCGGTTGCACACTACTTTTGGTGAGCACTCCATGAGCACTCACGAACTAGAGACCCTATGAAAAATCCGAACCGCTCATATTGTTCTATATGCCTTAGATAGCCTAACAATAAAAAATCAAGTAATTTGAAGTTCATTTGCCCATCCATCAAGCTGTTAGAATTTTCAGCCATACAGTTTTGTGATGATGTAAATCATGGGCAAATGAACTTCAAATTACTTGATTTTTTATTGTTAAGCTATCTAAGGCATATAGAACGATATGAGCGGTTTGGATTTTTCATAGGGTCTCTAGTTCGTGAGTGCTTACGGAGTGCTCACCAAAGTAGTGTGCAACCGAAGATTTCTCTCTCTCTCTCTCTCTCTCTCTCTATATATATATATATATATATATATATATATATATAATATGTATGTAAAATTAGTTTAATTAAAAATTATAATTTTTCATGCACAAATAAAATAAACAAACACACTTCAAAATTTTATTTTGAAAACGAATACGCCAAAATATGTGCACTGCAAACACGTGCGTCGCACGTAAAAATACGAAATCAACTTTATCCACCAAAAAATATTAAAGATAACCAAAATAAAACATAAGAAAATATATTTATTAATTTATATATATTCCACAACGTAATCACTACGTACATAGAAAACACGTGCACCACACGTATAATAATATTTAAGGCAAAATTAGAGAAAAATGAATTTTCATTTATAAAACGAATTCAAACACGTCATTAAATAAATAACTGAAACACGTAGAAGTTATCTCACGTAGCGGTGGAAAATACGAAATCGATACGTGTATCGATAATACACATGAAGAACGTAAAAATACAGAGATTGAAATTTTATATTTGAGTTGACCCAAATAGGATTTTAAGAATACGGAAAATGCATAAATAGTCGAAATCCAAAGTACGTAGTAAAACACGTTACAAATATTACCAGTAACAGTACAAAATACAAAATACACGTGCGTAACACACGAGGGCAAAATTGTCATTTCTAATTTTGCAGGGTGTTACAAGAAGCACCATTTTTTCTTGTAGGAAAAAGGACGGATCAGTGGGAGCGTGCATCAAACGTTATGAGTCGAACGTGGTTACAGTTCGAGGAAGTTATTCATTGCCTCGAATCGACGACTTGTTAGGTCAACTTCAAGAAAGACGGCATTCTCCTAGTTCAGCTTGCAGTCAGGACTACCACGAGGTCCACATCGAGGAGGAGGATCACGCCAACGAGGAAGGTAGATAAGCTGCAAGGAGACTAAAGCAGCATTTCTTGGTTTCGTTCATTTTTCTAGGGAGGGAGTGGCCACGAGAAAGGAAGTATCAAGGCATGAAGCAGCATTGCTGGTGGACAGGAACAAAGCAAAACATTGCTAGCATTGTGGTTAGGTATTGCAGGTACTAGAAGAAACCAGAAAATTATGACCGGAAGCCCAATGACTGATGCGGCCATTGCCTACTCCAAAATGGAAAAGAAGAAATATCAGCAGAAATGTAATCAGGAAGCCGACAGAAGTACACAACGAAAGACTCTAAAGTTTCAGTAGTACCAGTATCGACAACTTTCGACGGGATTACAAGTTTACTTCACGGTACCGAGGGAATCTGCGAGAGGCTCTATGAACGAGAACCAACTTCAGCTCAGCTTTTCACGCTTCGGTAGATGGGCAAACAGAAGGATTCAAACTAAGTGTGAAGGCGGCGCTAATAGCTACCATCGAGCATTTTGGAGGAACCAGCTCATCAAGGAAGCCACTTGAGAATCTAAAGACGGTTGAGGAATGTATTTCCTTAGCATTTTAATTGGTGTGATTGTTTTACCTCTCCACTCTGTGTCGTTCTCAGGACATAATGATTCTAAGGAGGGAGTGATGTAAGACTCCCCAAAATAGTATATATATCTATTTTGTATATTGATCTGTGCAAATTGAGAGTTGCACATATTAATGGATTTCCAAATTTTAATTGTGGAAGTGTAGAAACATATTATTTTTCGATATGTTTTGAACTCGACCACGGTGTATTTGTAGAACGGGAGTTGAGGTGTTTTCTCAATTCAATTATGTACTTGTCTCAATTATAATTGAGAAGAAATGTATAAATAATTGCCTATTATTTTGTATAATAATATATGAATCTGATTGCTTGTGTTTATAAAATTTTGTCTTGAAATTTATTTTTGAGGGTGCTACAATTTATTTGTACAAATTTATTTTTATTGTGCACCAACTTGTGTGTATGTTTGAGTCAACCAAACTCAACTTGGTTGGGCATTTGAGGTCTAGCCATGATGAATTTTATTCTGTGAGCCTAACATATAATGTGCACATCATATATGTATAGTCCACTACACACTACACTATACACACATATATCAATATATAAATGCAAAACAATGGGCTTGTGTGGGGTGTGGCCGGTTTTGAATGGAGGAAAAGAGAGTTAGGGTTTTTGTTTTTTATTTTAAATGGGCTTCATAATGAAGGTGTGAGTTTCCAAGGAGCTTTTATAAGAACCTAAGCATTTTATCTACTCTTCCACTCAACCCCTCACACACTCAACCTCTCTCTCTCACTTGGTTTGGCCGGCCAGCATAAATTTGGGGCTAGGGCTCTTGCGTGCTCATTTTGTTCCATTCTTCATTTCATCATACATTTCCCTACACTCTCAAACTACTTCAAACCACACTTTTCCACTCCAAAACACCTAATCTCTACTTTAGCTACTGAAATTATTGGCAATAAGAAGCCAAGAAGGACCGAGGAGAAGAAGAACTAGGATCTTGGAGCAAGATGGGCCAAAGGCAAAGTTAGGAGCTCGGAGTTGCAATTTCATCAACAATCAATGTGGGTGTCTCTAGGACCTTATATTTGTATTTAAAATGATGTAGCATGTTCTTGTGATGATTGTGAAAAGCATGATATTGTATGGTGATGTTATTGTATGATTGATTTGAGTTCATGTTAAGATGTGCTAAGTAAAAGTCTAGAAACTCAATTAAATGCGATTATAAAATTTCACCTCAAGTCTGGATATTATAACTCCGTAAATACAATGATTTTTGATTAAATGTTTTATTGTGGTAAGATATGCATGTTATGCATCCTTACACCTAATTTCATAATTTTTGGAGGTTAACTGCTATTTTAATTAAATACGAACTTGTTACTGCTCATAAAAGAAAACCAGATCTGATGCAAGTTCTGTTTTGATTTTCAAAAGCTAATATCTCTCTAATTACATGGAATAACTTGATGAAATTTTTATATGCGTTACTTCTCTGTGTAAAAAACCTGCATGTTAAGTTTTATAATTTTTGGATAACGTTTGCTATTTTAATAAAATCCAAAGTCAATGGTTGATTAAAAGGGAAAAACAGAGGTGAACGTTTAACTATTCTGTTTTGAGTCACTTTTCAAAGAACCATAACTTTGTAAATAATTCATAGAATTGTTTGAAATTTTGATATGTACTATTGCCATGTGTAAGGAGCTTATGTTCTAAATTTTGTGAAGTTTAGATATCATTTGATATTTTAAAAGGATTTTTATGTCAGCACTGGTTAATTGTTGTTGTGTTCTGGAAATTATTGCATGCATGTTAAACAACGACTCTTTTTATCACTTAAATGATATAATTTGAAGTAGACTTCAACAAAGAAATTGTAGCTAACACTTATGCCTTTCTGGAATGACTGAGATCTTAAGATCTTAATTTTCTAAGCAGTGTGCAATTTATAACGAATTTTTCAATAAACACAAACTGTGCATTGATTTTCAGACTTACTGTATTGACTATATGGCATTCTCTCATGAATTAGACTTGCAACATGAACTTAGAATTGTTGTTTAGTAGACCTAGAATTTGTTATGAGTGTGGATTGAGTTGTGATACTTGTAATCTCATTTTGAAGTTGGAGTAGTCATATATGACTCACAAAATTGATGGAGATAAGATCACTTAATGTTTAGGAGTATAACTTGTAATGGAAATGATGTGAATGATTTCAGTTGTTGGGGGTTGTATATACTCCAATTGAGTTGTTTATCTTGTTGTATACTTAGTGTAGAAGCTTGGTGTTCACCCGAGCGCGTTTTCTCTATAAAAACGGGGTCGGGAAGAACCAAATATTGGCATTTTTGCCTTTATTCTGCTTGCTTTTTGGATTTGTATTTTCACACTTTTAAGGCATTTAGATACCCTTTTAGGCGTGAGATCATTGTAGAGTTCTACCCAAAGTTTTGGTGCTTAAATAGGGTCACCTAGATAGAGTTTTGGGACCATAGGACTAAGTCCTTTTTTGTTTAGATAATGGGTAGAAGAAGAACCCGTGTTACCTCGAGCGAGTTGGAGTAGAGGACTCGTGCGCCAACGTGCTCGTCGTACGTGGAAGAATCCAATGTTGTTTGTGCCACCACTTTTCAAGGGACCGTGGAGCATGAAGTTTAGTGGGAGCAGCATGTTTTGGTCGGGCCGAAGTCATTGGTCAACTCCAAGTGTTGAAGGTGGTTGTGGCAATCGACGGTGGTCGTTTCGCCGCTTAGTTGAGCCGAGTCGAGCCCTATTTTGGGATTTGGGTTAAGTTATAAAATTATAAGTTAGGTTAAATAAAAGGAACCTATAAGTACTTATCCAGTTGTTTATAATAAATCAATCTTTGTGTCTACTAAGTTAAGATGTGGAACTAGTGGATAGATCGCCTAACTAGTTGATTAGTCAAGTAGACCAAGATCGCCTAATAATTTATTAGTGATTCATTAATAGTTTAATATAAAGGGATTAGAGCTGGAACTAGAGCCATCGGAATCGGTAAATCGGATAATAATAATCGTTAACCATAGTCATTAGTTCTGACCTTAGTTTTAGTTTGATTAGTGTTCTGGTTCATGGAAGTACCTTAGAATTAGATCGAGTCATTAATGTGTATTAAGGACAAGCATTAGTGGGTGTTGTGTTCACCTGTTAGGGGGACACAAGGCGTCGTCTCGCCTGGCCAAGTTCTAAGTTCGTTTAATGCAGGTAGGAGACTTAGTGTAAGATGTTTGAACGTAAGACTCTAATATCTTCGGTGAACGAGATTACCTTGGAGTGCCTTTATGTCCGTAACAACTTTTGATAAGGACTAGGGTGGTGGCACGTCTCGACTGCAAGTTCTGGTTTAGTTTATAGAAAAGTAAAGCGGAGATTAGGGGAAACCCTAAAAACCTGATCACGCCACTTGCCGCTTTATCATAGCGCTCCCCGCTTTGCCTCACAGCCATCCGATCCAATTAGCGCACGAGCTCCATCATGATGGATGCACGCGATTGCGCCACGTCGCCTGTTTCATTACGACTTCTCCATCACAATTGTTGAACTCACTCAGCGGGTGAGCCTCCAAAAGTGCATCAGGTTTGATAATTCAATAAAAATTCCCCAAAATCAATTAAAATTTGAAAATTTAATTAAAAGTTTCAGATAATAATAATTAAATTTGAAAAATCAATTAAACTTTTTGAAAAATAATTACAAATTGGGATAAATAATTAAAGAATTCGAAAAAACAATTATTAATTGGGGATAAATTCCAGCAAATTTGTAAAAGTTCAGGAAAATATTCGTCGCATCCAGAAGCTTTCCACAAGTTTCTAAAATCATTAATCATCCCTGAAAGCTACTTTAGTATCCCGAAAATCTGAAGTAAGGCAAACTACTTCCCAAAAGCCAAGAAAATCGTCTTCCGTGAGTTAGGGACTTATGAAAATGCAATAATCGCAACAAATTAGGGTCGTACGATTCCAGCATAGATCTTAAAGCTTATACATGCAGATTAGCAGTAATGAGCCTCCCTAACATGTACATGCATTCTCCAGGCTTACTAATAAGACATAGGCTGCTTTCAAGCCCATTAAAAGCAACTGGGCCCACCAAGAGAGACACTCGGCCCATTAGGGCTGTAAGTCAAATATATTGTCTCCATAAGAGAGTAACCGATTGTATCTCCTAGGGGGGGGGGGGAATCTACAGGAGATAACAGATTTATGAAAATCTCCGAACTATTTCTTATGCCTACAAATACCCTCCCTCCTCCCTCAGTAGTGTAATGCCCCGAATTCCATTTACATGTAATTCGTAGCACAACATGATCTTTTACTTCAGTTCGTACAATTTTACAAGAAATTTAAACTTTTATTTACAACAACTTCATTAAAACTGCACATCGGAATTAAAATGAATACAATGAAATCTACAAAATTAAAATTTCTTCAATCTTGTAATCAACTCATCATGGTGACTTCAAGTCCATTCCAAGTCCAATCCTATATCTGGAAAACTATGGACACATACAACCGACACAATGCTATAATACAACGATTCTCTGACTTTAGCAAACACAAACTTGAATGCACAATAAAGTGTAAAAAATGGCTATCCTAAACATGTCAGTGTATGATATGACTTAATGCCTAATGCAGATGTTTATACTATGATGACACTAATGCATACTTGTTCGAATTCTATGCATCCCATACTACACAGGTTCGAGGGCAAGTCTATATCGTACTCCACATTATATGGTTTAATCCCTCGCTATGAAAATTCTACTACGGTAACAAAAGCAAGTTTTAGACATTCCACGAGTACGGACTCCAGTCATGGAATCCACCGTCAGACTATATACAGATCCTCATCATCGGAACATCCCATAAGTGCGGCTCCAGCCCCGCTATATACATATATAATGGTGATCTGCCTCCTATCCATTGGACTATTCATGATCCCGGAATCCACCGTCAAATCAATCATAGTCCCGGATTTAATTGAGACCTGACTCACCCCACAAGCAACCATAGTCCACGAATCCACTGTCTGACTGGGTCTATAATTCAGGAATCCACGGTCATAATATATAGATGCACCCCACTTATGTTTGCCCAAGTTTTATTACATCTTATCCAAGTGCCTATCCTTGAATTTAAAACATGAATAATAATCTCACATAGAGCTAGCTTACCCTCCTATCGGTCTTAAACTATATACCGAGAACGATAGTCCATATTGGCCACTTCGCAAATTCAATTAATCAATTTCATCACTTTGCCAGTACCTGGGTCTCACTTAGCCTCTAGAATCAACAACTTTCATGTTATGGGGTAATCAAACCCTCATGAATCACATTTCTTATTTATCCACTTTCTTTATATATCATGAAGCATTCAATTTCTTATAACGACATTCAATAGCAATTTATCAAATCAAATTTTAGGTTAACAACCAAACCATTCACTTTAATAAATTCAACACTCTTTCAATCAATAGAATCTTTTTCATGTTTATCTACACTTCAAGTATATTCCTCAATACCCAAGTTCTTCAATATTAAATCACTATTTCTTAGTACAAAATCTTCAAGATCAATCACTAGAAATTTCCCATTTTAATCTCCTAATCATGTGTTTGAGTTTATTTTTAACCAACTCTTAAAATCTTAAATTATGTACATCTTCTTTCAAAACTTGGATTCAAAACTCATCTAATACATGAATATGACTTTTAAATTCACAAAATATCATTTAGAATAATATGAAATAATTCCCAAGTGTTCTAATAATATTCTTTAATATTTCTATGCACATTCCGAATTTTTATAACTTGAAAAATCTCAAAAAAATAAAATTAAACCCAAAAGTAGATCCCCGAATTCGAACCCAGGACCAACAAAAACCCCAAGAATCGCCAAGACCAATGAGCCATCTCACATTTGTGATAAAAGGCCCCTGATTTGTTTTTGTAACCGAGTCACGCCATTTAATTAATTTCAAAAAAAGTTAAAAGAGGTAGAGCCTCCTTCGGCTTCGAACCCGCTACCTAGAACCCCAAACACGCGACACGTGGTAGCGCCAGGCACGCTGGCTCCTGCAGGAGCCACAAGAGCCAAGCGCTCAACTGATCATATTGGCGTTTAAAACCTTTCAACCCATTTCTCTGATTTCATCTCATTTTTAACTCTTTCAATAAATTTTGATTTCTATTACTTTCCATCATAATCAATACTACTAAAATACATTTCTAAATTTCCAAGAATACTTTTTCACTGATCTTATCTATATTAAAGTAAAATTTTACACAAATATTGTAAAGTCATTTTCTCTTAAACATATACTTTTATATTATCATCAAAACTACATGAATATTATTTCTCTTTACCATTGTAAGCAGAATTCTCATCTCCCTATTTAATTAATTATAATCCTCCCCAATATTTACACAATTTCTTATGTCTAATTTAACAACTTTATTTATATATGTACACAATTCATATATCTAATCATGGTATACTATTATGTGCCTAACAACACTACAAAATGCTCTTAAATGGAATTTTAACTTACAACCTAATAATTCTATGATGAAACTTTCAATTAGCATGCATTAATTCTCACATTTCATTACTACTAAAAATTTTAGAACACAACATGCATCACAAAAGTAACCAAAGAACTTATACCAAATATCCATTTCAAGCATAATCTACCTACATATGCATTCTACAATAATTTAGAAAGTAAAAAAGACACCCACCTTTTCTTGATGGAATTTGTAAATAGAACTCCTAGAAAATTGCTCCAAGCTCCAACAAGATTGCCTTCTCCCCCTTAGTAATGAAACTGAAAGCCTTCCCTCTCTTTCAAAAATCTGAGCCCTCTTTTTTTTCTCTCTTTTGATTTTATTTTAGTTTTTGTGTGTGTTCATGTTTAAGGAGGGGGGTATTTATAAGATTATTGTGTGTTCATTTGATGACCCCCATTACTCAAATAACTACCCACTCTCTCAACCCACTCTCCCACTCTCCCCTCTGTCTTGAATGGTTGGCCAACATCCTTGCACACACTCTTTCTCATTTTTTTATTAATTGTTATTAGTTTATTATTAGGCTAGGTGTATGTTACATGACAAGTGTGCTAGAGTTTAAAATGTGTATTTAAATGTAGAATTATTTATGGGCCTCTATTTTGTAATTAATTTTTAGTGGGTTAAAAATAGATTTATGCCTAATTGGTTTAATTAAAATGAATAACACGAGTGTGATAAATAAAATGAGAAGAAAATTGTGCATAAATCTAAAAAAAATAGGGACTAAAAAGCATAAAATTTTTCGTGCAATGCACGCGAAAAAATATTAGAATTAATTTATTTTTCTGGGATTTTAAAGCACTCCCTCCTTAGAATAGTTCCGTCCTCAGAACTACGCTTAAAGAGTGAGAAAAACAGAAGAAATAAAATTACAGTGTTTAGGCAGAAAGCTCGGGATGGTCCCCCAACATTCTTTCCTCTGATTCCTAGGTGGCTTCCACAACTAGTTGATTTTTCCACATAACCTTGACCATGGGTGTAGTTTTGTTCCTCAAAACTTTTTCCCGTCAATCAACAATCTCCACCGGACGCTCCTTGTAGCTCAAATCTAACTGTAGACCCTCTGGCACATCTGGTAAGTGACGATTCTGATCAGGAATGTAGCCTCACACCAAGACACGTGAAAAACATTGTGTACTTGGGCTATCTCTTCCGGCAATTCCAACCGATAAGCTATCTTCCCAATCCTCTGCAATATCTTATATGGTCCAATGTACCTTGGAGTTAATTTTCCTCCCTTCCCAAATCGAATCACACCCTTAGTTGGAGATACTTTCAGGAAAACATAGTCACCCTCTTCAAACTCCAGACCCCTTCTCCGATTGTCAGCATAACTCTTCTGTCTACTCTGTGCGCCAACCAGCCTCTTCCTGATCAGCGTAATCTTCTCCGAAGTGTGTTGTACTATTTTCGGCCCATACATCTGCTTTCCCTCACTTCATACCAGCATGCTGGTATCCTACATTTCCTTCCATACAAGGCTTCATAGGGGCCATGTCGATGCTAGTCTGAAAGCTGTTATTGTAGGAAAAATCTACCCGAGCTAAATGCCTCTCCTAGCTGCCACCAAAATCCATCACAGAACACCTTTGGAATGGGTAACGGCTGCAATAATCCTCCGGGTTTCTGATTTTCTGCCTTGATTTCTTGAAAAGTTTCACACCTTGCAACAAACTCTGCTACATCCCACTTCATCCCCGACCACTAGAAATGCTGCTTGATATCCTTGTACATCTTGGTACTCCCTGGATGTACTGACAATAGAGTGGTGAGTCCCTCCGGTAGGATGCTCTCTTTCAATTCTGTTTGATCTGGTACACACAACCTTTCTCCAAACCACAGCACTTCGTCCTTCACTCGAAATTCTGCCAATTTGCCTGCGCCAACCTGCTCTTTCATCTTCTAAATCTCTGGATCAGACTTCTGACCATCGACAATCTTCTCTCTCAGTGTGGGCTGAAGTCTCAACTGTGCTAAAGACACTCCCAGCCTTACAACACAACTTCGATTCCAACACGATCGAGCTCCTCTGCTAGTTTCTCTTGAGTCCTAATCAAACAGGATAAGATGCTCTTCCGACTGAGCGCATCTACCACCACATTTGCTTTGCCTAGATGATACTTTATCTCAAGACGGATATCCTCTAGCACTTCCAACCACCTCCTCTGCCTCAAATTTAGATCCCTTTGCTGGTAGATGTACTTCAGGCTCTTGTGGTTTGTGTACATATTGACCTTCTTTCCATACACATATTGCCTCTATTGCTTCAAAGCAAATATAATCGCTGCCAACTCCAGATTATGGGTTAGGTAATTTTTCTTATGCGGTCTCAATTGTCTAGACCCAAAAGCTATTACCTTCTCCTCTTGCATCAGTATGCAGCCTAAAACTCAATGTGAAGCATCACTGTAGACATCATAATCAATCCCTGTTTTCGTCAAAGCCAGTACTGGAGCGGTAGTCAACCTCTCCTTCAACTCTTGGAAACTTGCTTCGCACTGCACCATCCACTTAAAACTCACATTCTTCCTCGTAAGTCCTGTGAATGGCACGGCTATCTGAGCATAGCACTGAACAAACCTCTGGTAATAAATAGTCAAGCCCAAGAAGTTTTTGATCTCCTTCACTGATGTTGGTCTTGGCCAATCCTCACTGACTCTATCTTCTGCGGATCAGTGGCCACTCCCTCCTTAGAAAGGATATGACCTAGGAACGCGACTTCGAACTTCCAGAAGTCACACTTGGATAACTTGGCATACAACTTCTGTTCCTGCAACTTCTTTAATACCTCTGCTAAGTGCCCTGCATGCTCTTCCTTCGACTTGGAGTATACCAAAATATCGTCGAAAAAAGCCACGACGAAAGAGTTGATGAATGACTGCAGGTAGGACCATATTCATCATGTCCATGAAAATAGTCGGTGCACGAGTTCGGAACATAGTCTTATGCACATCCTCCTCCTTAACACGAACCTAGTGATAATTGACCGAAGGTCGATCTTGGAGAAAATTTATGCTCCTTGAAATCGTTTAAACAAATCATCGATTCGCATTCTCGGATACTTATTCTGGACAGTCACCTTGTTCAGTTCCCTGAAATCGATGCACATCCTCATCGATCTATCCTTCTTCTTCACCAATAAAACTGGCACTCCCCAAGGCAACCCACTCGATCAGATAAAATCCTTGTGCAAAAGCACTTCAATTTGCTTCTTGACCTCATCCTATTCAACTGGCACCATTCTATAAGGTGCCTTGGATATCGGTGTACTCTCTGGTTGCATGAAAATGCTGAATTCCACATCCCAATGCGGTGGAAGCCCGAGTAGATCTTCCAAGAATACTGTCGAAAAGTTTCAGACCACAGGAATCTTCTTGACTTGCTCAGGAATCTTCTTCTTGGTCAAAGCTGACACCAACTGCATACACTTTCTTTTCCCCTGAAATGTTACTGCTGGTCCTCCTGGTGCCTTCACTATAACCTCCTTGCTCTTGCATTCGATACTGGCATTGTAGATCGACATCCAATCTATGACAATGATTACATCGACTCCCAAGACTGCCAACTCTATGAGATCAATTCCAAAGACTCTTCCTCCGATCTCGAGACCACAACCAACATAGTACCGATCGGTAGTCAGTGTTTCTCCCGATGGTGTAGCTACTGCTAGAACCTTGCCAGGAAAAATTTTCGGCTCTGCCCCAAATTCTTTTGCAAATTTAGGAGACAAACGTGTGGGACGATCCAGTATCAAACAAAATAGTAGCCTTCATTCCATTTATTAGAAGTTCCCCTGTTACGTAATGAATACTCTCAGAACATAACACTCTTCTAATACAAAACTGGAAACAACAGCAGTAAACTCTATTCAGATGCTCCCAAACCGGTGATGACATTGTCTGCATTCTCTGCATTCTCTTCTGTCAGAGAGAATACTCGCCCCTACTAGTAGGGTTTCCCATTCTTCCCTGATGGGTCCCTGTTAGCATTTCCTGGGTTCAGTTGCGGGCAGAACGGCGGAACATGCCCCTCATGCCACAGTGGAAACAAGACTTGATCCTCTTCGATTTAGGACTCCCCGTTGCAATGTGGCTCATCTCTCCACATCTGTAGCAGGTGCCTGGCCTTCCAGCTATAGCAACAGCATTCGCCCCGGTAGGTTTGAACCTCTGTGCTGGGAGCTGTCCCTTGAAGTTGCTTGGTGTTGCGGGCCTCTTGCCAGCACTCCAGTTGTTCTTCTTGTTATAAAGCACTTGGTACTGTTCTATAGCTGCTTCTGTCACTGCAGCTCTCCGTACTCATTTGTCGAACCTCCTGATACAGCAGAGTATCATCTGAGACCTTAGACTTGGCCTCAGTCCCTACTCAAACATCCGTGCCTTCTTAGCCTCATTGATCACTAACTCCGGTGCATACCTCGAGAGCTGAGTCAACTTCGTCTCATACTCCCGAACTGATAAACTCCCCTGCTGCAGGCTCAGGAACTCCATTGCCTTTTTCTTCTGCACATCCATCGGGAAATAGTGGCTGCGGAACTCTTCATGAACTACTACCAGACCCCGGCATCCTTCTCTAGCTGAATAGTGGCCAGCTTCACCTTGCTAGCATTTGGAGTCTCCAATAACTCGAATACTGTTTCTGTCTGTCGGATCCAATCATCTGCTGCATTAGGATCTGCCTTGCCCTCAAACACGGGTGGTTTCATCCACTTGAATGATTCCACCAATTTAGTTTCCTCCGAAACTTGCACGGCCTGCCCCACCCTAGTGTTTTGGTTCACACTTGCGATAAAAGGTGTTAAGAGTTTTGTACACCCGGGCCAGTTCTGTTTCCAGATCAAGCCTGTTGCCTTCACCGCTAGATCCCTCACCATTTTGGGTTCTTCGTCCGGCCATTTCTAGGTCATAAAATTTCATTAATCACCAAAAACCAGCAACAACAAAAACTTTTCTTCCAACATAATTTATTCATTTCCAAAAATAAACTTTATACATTTAGAAATAAAACTTTTCCATACATCTACATAATAAAATACAAAGAAAGCTATCAAGTGGCTTTCCTTCATTAGGGTTGAAATCAATGGTCCCAATCTAACCTCACAAAACATATTTTCCCTGCCCGCTACAGTAACGGTACTACAGGTTCTCTCTTTTTTTTCGTAAGGATAATGATCAACATTTAGATTAGGCTACTGTAGACTAATACGTAGTATCCTCATATATGGTTGAGATCAAGCCTGAGATCATTGACCACTACCTTGCTGGGTTCTCCATTTCATACAAACCCGTCAAGCATGGTAGACCTGGTATTGGTGCTATTCACTCTTCCAGGTTCATTCCCTTCAAGTGAAGAGTCACCAAGATGTCTTTGAGAGTCTAGAAGCTGTACTGCTAGGCTATTTAATTTAGGAATAAGTGGTTCCATGTTTTCTGCTCTGAACTTTGCTAAATTTTGACTTATGTAGTTGATAATTTTTTGTGTTTTAAAATTAATTAAAATTTAATCCCTGCTTTTAATTAATTAAGAAAAGACTAATTAAAATCACACTAATCTTAATTAAGAAAAGCTTTAACTATTGTGATTTAATTAGTCTTTTCTTAATTAATTAAAATTTAGAAGTTAAAAGTTAATTAGTTTAAATCTAATTAAGCTTAATTAACTCATCCAAATCAATAGGTATTAAGCTTAAATAAAATTAATTAATCTCTAATTTTGGATTAATTTCATGTAAAACAAAAAATGAAAAAGTGTTTTAAATTACTTTTGTTGCAGTATTACTATAACCAAAACAAAGCTAACATTTAATTATTGCTATAGTAAACCTATATTCACCCAAAGCTACTTTTAAAAAATCAAATCCAAGTATTGCTTTCGCTACAGTGTTTTTCCCTCTATTCATTTTTTACAACTAACCAAACCACCCCTAATTGTTTTAGTATGTAATTATTTTACAACATTCTAATTATTTTTTATAACTTATCGTGTAGCCACTAACCAGATGGTATTACATATAAATGTTCACCTATGTGATTTGTTAGTCAAATATGATTGCATATATTTTACTGTTACAGTATTTTTAATATATTGCATTGTTCAGAAGACGTGTCGTAGGCACGTGTCCACGGGTAAACCTAGTCCATACATAAAACACCAGAAATTTCAAACATAAAGCAGTCTAGATCCTACAGTTCCTCTTGGCTTCTCTGAGCTCTCCCCGTAGTTCATCTATTTCATTCTGCATTTCCTCGCATCTTTGATGACATTCTTGCATTCCCTAACGAGTTTTGTTGTCTAGCAGGGTGAAATGCTGAGCATTCCTGTGTCGAATCTTCTCTAGCTCCCACACTCGGTGACTCAAAGCTACAATGTTCTGCTTGTCCTCCGCAAGATGTTCTTCCAAGTGGTTTACTCTCCACTTATGGATGATCAATTCTTCCCGGGTGGAAGCGATGATGTGATCCTTCTTGTGTCGAACTGGTTCTTAGTCCGAGGATTCATCTGGGAAATTAGGTGGAGGTGGAGTTTTCTCCCAAGATTCGGGCAGTTCTCCCTCTTCCTCTTCTGGTTCTTCTTCTTCTTCGGGTTCTTCTTCTTCTTCAGGGTCTTCAAAGAACCATTCAACTTCATCCACTGAGTCTTCGTTACCAACTATCTTATAGGGAAAGGAAGGAGAGGACATCAGTATATAGAGCAACACAAATGTTAATCAACTTACATTTAAATCACTATAAATTGAACTCACACTTCTAATGTCTATGTTGTCTAGTATTTTTGTACTACTTGTTGAACCTGGCTCTGATACCACTCTATAACGCCGCGAATTTCATTTACATGTAATTCGTAGCACAACAGAATCTTTTACTTCAATTCGTACAATTTTACAAGAAATTTAAAACTTTTACTTACAACAAGTTATATACAACTGCACAGTGGAATTAAAATGAATACAATGTAATCTACAAAATAAAACTTTTTTCAATCTTGTAATCAACTCTTCACGGTGACTTCAAGCTCATGCAAAGTCCAATCCTGCATCTGGGAAACTATGGGCACGTCAGTTACATACAACTGACGCAAAGCTCTAATACAATGATTCTCTTACTTTAGCGAACACAAACTTGAATGCACAAAAAAGTGTAAAAAGTGACTATCCTAAACAAGTCAATGTATGATATGACTTAATGCCTAATGCAGATGTTTATACTATGATGACACTAATGCATACTTGTTCGAATTCTATGCATCCCATACTACATAGGTCCGAGGGCAAGTCCTTATCGTACTCCACATTATAGGGTTTAATTCCTCGCTATAAAAATTCTGCTACGGTAACAAAAGCAAGTTTTAGACATTCCACTAGTACGGACTCCAGTCCTGGAATCCACCATCAGACTATACAGAGATCCTTGTCGTGCGAACATCTCCTTAGTGCCGTTCTAGCCGCGGTATATACATATATAATGGTGATCTGCCTCCCATCCTCCCGACGATTCATGATCCTGAAATCCACCATCAAATCAATCATAGTCCCAGATTTAATTGAGACTCGACTCACCCCGCAAGCAACCACAGTCCAGGAATCCACCATCTGACTAGGTCTATAGTCCAGGAATCCACTGTCAGACTATATAGATGCACCCCACTTACGTTGGCCCAAGTTTTATTATATCTTCTCTTAGTGCCTATCCTTAAATTTGAAACATGAATAATAATCTCACCGAAAGCTAGCTTACCCTCCTACCGGCCTTAAACAATATACCAAGAACAATAGCCCATATTGGCCACTTCTCAAATTCAATTAATCAATTTCATCACTTTGCCGGTACCTGGGTCTCACTTAGGCTCTAAAATCGACATCTTCATTTTCAACATTATGGGGTAATCATACCCTCATGATTCACATTTCTTATTTATCCTCTTTCTTTATATATCATTAAGCATTCAATTTTTTATAACGACAGTCAATAGGAATTTATCAAATAAAATTCTTGGTTAACAACCAAACCATTCACTTTAATAAATTCAATGCTCTTTCAATCAATAGAACATTTTTCATGTTTATCTACACTTCAAGTATATTCCTCAATACCCAAGTTCTTTAAGATTAAATCACTATTTCTTAGCAATCTCTTTAAGATCAATCATTAGAAATTTCCTATTTTAATCTCCTAACCATGTGTTTGAGTTTATTATTAACCAACTTTTAAGATCATTAATTATGTACATCTTCTTTCAAAAATTGGATTCAAAACTCATCTAATACATGAATATGACTTCTAAATTCTCAAAATATCTTTTAGAATAATAAAAAATAATTCCCAACTGTTCTAATAATATTCTTTAATATATCTATGAAGTTTCCCAATTTTTAGAACTGGAAAAATCGTAAAAAATAAAATTAAACCCCCAAAAGTAGGAAATTTCTAGTGATTTCCTACATAGGTCCAAGGGCAAGCCCGTATCGTGCTCCACATTATAGGGTTTAAATCCTCGCTATAAAAATTCTACTATGGTAACAAAAGCAAGTTATAGACATTCCACGAGTACGGATTCCAGTCCTAGAATCCACTGTCAAATTATACGGAGATCCTCATCATGCGAACATCCCGTAAGTGCCATTCTAGTCCCAGTATATACATATATAATGGTGATCTACCTCCCATTCGCCCAACTTTTCATGATCCGTAATCCACTATCAAATCAATCATAGTCCCAGATTTAATTAAGACTCGACTTAGCCCGCAAGCAACCACAGTCTAGAAATCCACAATCTGACTAGGTTTATAGTCTAGGAATCCATCGTCAGACTATATACACTCGCCCCACTTACGTTTGCCCAAGTTTTATTACATTTTCTCCTAGTGCCTATCCTTGAATTTGACACATGAATAATAATCTCACCTGGAGCTAGCTTACTCTTTTACCGGTCCTAAAAAATATACCGAGAACGATAGCCAATATTGGCCACCTCTCAAATTCAATTAATCAATTTCATCACTTTGCCGGTACCTGAGTCTCACTTAACCTCTAAAATCGACATCTTCATGTTCAACATTATGGGGGTAATCATACCCTCATGATTCACATTTTTTATTTATCCACTTTCTTTATATATCATGAAGCATTCAATTTCTTATAACGACAGTCAATAGCAATTTATCAAATCAAATTCTTGGTTAACAACCAAACCATTCACTTTAATAAATTCAACGCTCTTTCAATCAATAGAACATTTTTCATGTTTATCTATACTTCAAGTATATTCCTCAATACCCAAGTTCTTTAAGATTAAATCACTATTTCTTAGTACAATCTCTTAAAGTTCAATCACTAGAAATTTCCTATTTTAATCTCCTAATCATTTGTTTGAGTTTATTGTTAACCAGCTCTTAAGATCTTTAATTATATACATCTTCTTTAAAAAATTGGATTCAAAACTCATCTAATACATGATTATGAATTTTAAATTCTCAAAATATTTTTTAGAATAATATGAAATAATTCCCACGTGTTCTGATAATATTCTTTAATATTTCTATGAAGTTTCCCAATTATAGAACATGAACATTCTCAAAAAGTAAAATTAAACCCAAATGTAGACCCCCGAATTCGAACCCAGGATCAACAGAAACCCCAAGAGTCGACCAAACCAATGAGCCAACTAAAAATTGTGATAGAAAGGCCCATGAGTTATTTTTGTAACCTAGTCACGCCATTTAATTAATTTCAAAAAAAATTAAATGAGGCAGAGCCACCCTCGCCTTTCAACCCGCGACCTAGAACCCCAAACACCCGGCATATGGCAGCGCCAGGCGCGCTGGCGCATGCACTAGCCACAAGTGCCAAGCGTTCAACTGATCAAATAGGGGTTTTAAATCTTTTAACCCAATTATCTGAATTCATCTCATTTTTAACTCTTTCAATAAATTTGGATTTCTATTACTTTCCATCATAATCAAAACTACTAAAATACATTTCTAAATTTCCAGGAATACTTTTTCAATGATTTTATCTATATTAAAGTAAAATTTTATACAAATATTGTAAATAGTAATTTTTGAAAACCTTCTTAAACATATACTTTTATATTATCATCAAGACTACATAGATATAATTTCTTTTAGCCATTGTATGAAGAATTCTCATCTCCCTATTTAATTAATTATAATCCTTCCCAATATTTACTCAATTTCTTACGTCTAATTTAACAACTTTATGTATATATATGTTCACATTTCATATAATATAATCATGTCATACTATTACGTGCCTAACAACACTGTAACCCCTGTTTTTCATTTTGTGTATTTTGAAGTGTATTTTTCATTTCGGTGTATTTTCTCCCTTGTAATTTTTTCTGAACCGTATATCGGAGTCATTTTCAATATATATATATTCGTTTTATTTCATTTTGAGCTCTTGTGTTTGATCGGTTGTTTCTTTTGTTTCGTTCTTCATTAGTTGTGTTCTTTCTTCATTTTTGGTCTCGTTCTCCTCATTTTATTTTTGGGTATTTGAGGTGGTGGTGTTTGGTTGTGATCCTATTTTCAATCCCATTATTGATCCCTATTTGACTACCAAAGCCAAATTTAAATTTTCAATCCTATTTGTATTCCTAATTGATTGACCCAATATCCAAAAACCCATTTGGTAAATCCTATTACTAATCTTAATACCCACAACCCAATACCCATAAAACCACAACTAAAACCCTATATATATATATACCTCTACCTCACAAACCCTAACCCTAACTCCATCTCTCACAAATCCCAGCTTCCCTCTCTCTCTCCCTCTCCTTACTTGCATCCCGACCCGCACACAACCCCAAGCCAGGCCGACCCTACCCTAGGCCGACAACCCCCCTCCTCTTCTTCGGCCTGTGTGGAACCCCGGCAACACCACCAGCCCTACACCGATCGGCATCTCCCCTCTCCTTGTCCATCCCGACCATCTCTTTCACCACCATAACAACCCTCTTGCACCATATAATCCCTCTACTCTTTCGTGGTGTTCTCTTGTGGCCGCAAGCCACTTTGATCGTCTCTCGCTTTTGGAAGTCTTGTTCGTGTGGAGGTTTTCGCTCTAGTTGCTTGGATTTGTTGATTCGCAGATTTTCGTTCGTGGATTTTGCTCCTACTTTTGATTTGCATAGTTCTTCATCCCCGATTTAAGGCAAGTAACTTGTACTCCAATTTATTTGTTTGATACAAGTCAAAAAGTTCACCTATAGTGTAGTTGGGTCTAGAGACGACTTTTGTTTATGTTTTGCTTGGTGGGTTTTGTCTCTATTGTGAAAACTTGACCATAAATGACTCACGACACAATCTTGACATGAATTAACTTAGGATTTGTCTGTTCTTGATTTTGATCTTGTATGTGAGATTTTTATGAGAATTCGTGATTTGGTTGAGACCCATGTGAAACACTTGGTTTGGACATGTTAGATACCCTAATTCATGATGTTTAGACACTTGGTAGACTCGATTTCATGTTTGGGTGTGTTTGGACTAATTTTCTTGAATCTATGTCGATTTTGTTTTCAAAGGAAGAATCTGTAGTTTGTCGTTGTTCTGTTTTGGTTGCTGTTTTGGACTATTTTAAAGTCAGTATCTTGATTTCGGTATAAACATGAGTTTTAGATAATTTCTTCTATTTTCAAACCCTTCTGACCTTGCTTGATTTTGATTTCGTATGACTGATTTATGACTGTTTTAGTATAGAGGTGTCGATCTTTTCCAGATTCTGTTTTTCAATAATTTTCATAACAAATTATTTTAAAGAACTATGCTACATATAATATTTTGATTCAAAACTTTGGTCAGTGTTTCTTTATCTAGTTAGGGATTACCCAGAATTTTGGTGAATTTTATTGATGAGTTTTGTGTGTTGTTTCATGCTCGTTTATGAAATCTATACTTGCTGTATTTTGCTCGTTGATCTGTAAAGAACCTTATTTTCACTATGATTCCTTTTACTGTATGAAAATGTTTGTGAAATATGAAAGCTAATATATTTTGTCTATTTTCATCTCCCTTTGACGAATTTGGATTTCGTTTCACTAGTTGCGAGATACTTCAGTTTTTATACAGCAGTGTTAGGACTTCCAGATTTTCCAAAAAGTCGTTTCTTGATATTTTCGTATTTTTGATGACTAAACTAATTTCTCTGGAATATTATGAAACTTTATATTTTGATGCTAGACATATAGGGGAATACCCCAGATTTTTCCTGAATTTATTTGAGAGGTTTTAATGCAGTTTTCCTGACTGAGAATTCGTTTTCCTGATTTTTGACTGAACATGTTTTCTGTTTTCAAATCTGTTTTGAGTTATGATGTTGTGAATTACTATATGACTTATTTATACTCGATGGATTCGTGTGGAAGTATATTTTTCAGATCCTTCGACGGATCCAGATTTGGATGTTTGTAGTAGCAGAAATCATTGTTTTTTTACAACATTGTCTTGCTGTCCTAAATTAGAAAACTAGTTGTTTTACCCTGTTATGTGTTATCTTGTACCTGTACTTGTTTATCATGCACCCTGAACCTGATACATGATGGAACTGCGATGATTCCCAGGACCACGGATTGGTGTGCGTATCGATCATAAAAGCTTAACAGATTTAATACGTGATCTAACCCTTTATAGCGGAATCTAGGGTTCACGAATTATACCTGCGATGAGAAGAAGACGATAGTTTCTAGCAACCTCGAGCCGTCAGCGACCCCAAGATCTTCTGCACGTATTCCTTCCTCGGGTTGGACGTCGTGTGGGCGACGGTCTACCAACCTTTCTTCTCCTTGGCTGACCTCTCTTTCTCTCCTTACGTGAATCACGAATTTAGAGAAAACTTCTTATCTCTGATAATGGTTTTGACGGCCAGAGAATAGAGGATATATATATAAGGCTACGGCAGGGACCATGAGGAGAAATTAGGGTTAAGTCTCCTAACGAATCTGGGTATCCCGTATTCAGCCCGAACACACAACCCAGGCCCATTAATAATAGCTCGGTCCACTAAAGAGCTATTGTTGCACTACCTTCCTAATCCCAAATTATATTTATGGGCTCCTTTTATTATATGCTCGTTCAGCTTCCCATGTTAAGATATCGAATGTCCGTCAATCAAATTAAGTTACTGACAACTATATTGATCAACATCTTTTATCCTTAAGTAGTACCACTCAACTTTATTTGTCATGTCGGATGTAATCCACCTGCAGTGTTTACATGACAATCCTTATGAGCTCCTTAAGGGGACATCATCAACCCGACGTATCGGGACATGGATTCCTTTTACAATCAACAGCCCATCATACATACAATGCTATTACCTAATTAATAGAGGTTGTTGATCCATAATGAATCTCACTCTTTTATGAGTCAAAGTAATGCACACTGCATATACATGTCTGTTATTATATCTGGATTAAGAGCATAAGCATCCATAATAACAGAGGTGTTTGTTCTCTTTTGTAGTCAGTACAAAGAGAACAACCTCAAGTGGTCCTGTTCAATACACACAAAGTGTACTAGTATAAACCTATAGTCAAGATAGACTAATACCAGATTACACTACAACCTTTCCAATGGATTGTCCAAGTCCGTCTAGGTTGTGAACTATTTATATATTCCATAGGGAACTGATAATATGATCTTCTGTGTATCTCCTCACACCATATTATCAACCTTATAGAATACCAGATACTTGCATTAATATTATAATAAACACAATATGCAAACATATGCCCATATGATTCTCATTCAAAAAAATAAGAAAATAAAGTTAATACAAAAGTGATGCTTTCAGTATATAACCCTAACAATACATGTTATACCCTGTTATCCTTGCTTTGTTTTGTGACACGTACTTGCATGCCTGATTATAATAATAAATGACCAAGCCGGGGTTAAGGAAAAGATCTAGTAGTGGAAAATATAGAAACGTGTACTTGGAAGAGGACCTGTGTCCTACCTGCCTGTTACATGTTCATGACTACATAATTCACAATCCTGTTACCTGTATCTGATTGCATGCTTTCCTGTAGGAATATGTACTTGGAAGATAACCACTAGGTTATGCCTGTTTTCTGTATCTAACTGCATATTTTCCTTAGGAAGGTGTACTCAGAAGAGAACCACTAGGTTCTACCTGTTCCTGTTATTCCTGTTTCCTGTATCTGAGTACACTGCCCTATGGACTCCATTACGAAATCTAAAGCAAAACTGTTTGTTGTAGCAACCATGTGTTATGTTTTTGGGGCGCATGAAGTGCTACCTAGATAGTAATATAACACGACTGACAAGACATAAACTGATTTTCTGTTTACCTGAATACCTGATTATCCTGTTACATGATTACCTGTATACCTGTATACCTGATTACCTGTTACCTGTTACCTATTTATCTGTTTACTTGACACTTGATACATGTTACCTGTACCTGTTAGTATACCATGCTACTTGCTTCTATTTTCCTGATTCATGTTAGATATTATATTTCTGTTGACACACTTATACCATGCTAGGCCTGTTACTTAGAATTTTCTAAACCCGGTACTTGTATCCTACATTATAAGTGGCACATAACTTGCAATTGACGGGTACTTGTTTTCTCTTTCCTTCTTCTGCAAATTTACTAATTGCAGATCAAGATGGTCGACTGCCAGATGGTATTGGCGAGATGATGTACTAGTGCTGGATTTTTTTGCTTTATAATTATTATTATCATTGTTGCTTAAACTTGAATAAAAATATACTTGATGACTTGGATATTTATCTTATATTTGGGCGATGTGACCCAGGATATTTGACTTGTTCAGAACCTGATTATTTGAGATTGTTATATTTGGTTTCAAGTAATTTATGTTGGTATCTTGTTTCTATATATGCATGCCTGGTTGTATCTTTTGCTTCCGACTCTGATTATTCCTGTGGTATGTTGTAAAGATTCCTAAACAGCTTATAGATGATGAAAATCATTCGATGAGCTTTTGTTACGTATCCGTATTTCGTATTCTTTTTGGGAAGCAGGGCGTGACAAACACTACAACATGCTTTTAAATGGAATTTCAACTTACAACCTAACTATTATATGATGAAACTTTCAATTAGCATTGATTAATTCTCACATTTCATTATTACTAAAATTTTTAGAACACAATATGCATCACAAAAGTAACTAAAGAACTTATACCAAATATTCATTTCAAGCATAATCTACCTACACATGCATTCTACAATAACGTAGAAAGTAAAAGACACACCCACCTTTTCTTGATGCAAATTGCAAATCAATTTCCTAGAAAATTGCTCCAAGCTCCAACAAGATTGCCTTCTTAACCTTAGTAATGAAACCGAAAGCCTTCCCTCTCTTTCAAAAATCCGAGCCCTCTCTTTTTTTTCTCTCTTTTGATTTTCTTTTAATTTTTGTGTATGTTCATGTTTAAGGAGGGAGGTATTTATAGAAGTATTGAGTAGTTGAGATGACTCCCACTACTCAAATAACTACCCACTCTCTCAACCCACACTCCCACTCTCCCCTCTCTCTTGAATGGCCGGCCAACATCCTTGTGCACACCACGTGCACGTGCACCTTATGTGCACAATATTTCTCATTTTATTATTAATTGTTATTAGTTTATTATTAGGCTAGGTGTATGTTACATGACAAGTGTGTTAGTTAAAATGTGCATTTAAATATAGAATTATTTATGGGCTTCTATTTTGTAATTAATTTTTAGTGGGCTAAAAATATATTTACGCCTAATGGGTTTAATTAAAATAAATAACACAAGTATGACAAATAAAATGAGAAGAAAAACGTGCATAACTCTTGAAAATTTTAGAGCCTATAATGCATAAAATTTTACGTCAATGCACGTGTAAAAATATTAAATTAATTTATTTTTTTGGGATGTTACAGCTAGGAAGGTAATATAAAATTTCTTTCTCTAACCCTCTTTCTCTATCTGGTTCAGACTTGAGCTCTGGAGGGTCTGTCACCGGGGCCAATCCCGGTGTTTTAGAATTTTTACCGGTCCATCGGCTCCGTCAACAACCATCTGATTCAGATCAACATGCTTTTTGAACGATCCAGATCCAATATCAGGAGTCTAATCGCTTTTTATGGTGGCTATCAAATGTTAGATTTGTAGTAATTTTATTCAAAATATAAACTCACTGTCTATTTGCTCCCACACAAAAATGAGCTTCAACAGAAACCGCATGATAATACTAGCCAGACCTTCTTGATTAAGCTTTAAGAATCTGAAGTCTGTGAGTAATCCAGATTCCTTAAACCCAAATGACATACACTATCACCATCTAGGACCGCTGAAGTGTGAAAAAAACGACGTTTATGTGTAGATGTGATAAAGATTGTTAATAATTAATGTGTGGTCATAGTCCAATCTCGATTTACATCATACCACTCAGAATTTAATTTAGAAGGGACTATTATGTGTAACATTTTCTTAGTTTCATCTAAATCCACGACCACTTCTCTCCCATTTTTTCATTTGCACTGTCTCCAAATGTCTTTTTCGTGTTTGTTTTCGTCATTAATAAGTTTTGAGAATCCTGTCTATGACGATTAGGATGGTTTTAATTAATATGTTTTCGAAACTAATATTCGTTGTTGCAGCACCTTGGGAATTACCCAGTTACAAGGCCGGCCTTGGGATCTGTGCGGTTGCACATGGACCACTAATAATGAGAGCCTAAAAACTCTTGGTCTTCCTATCTTATAAAAAATGGCTTTATGTGATCGAGTTTCTAAAAAATACTCTGGGTCATCCTATCCATTTTCAAGAAATACTCTTGATCTTCCTACTGTTAGAGCATCCACCGTCGTTGAAGCCAAATTTTGGCTATTTGGACATTTGGAAATAGAAAAAAAAGAATGTTGCTGCAGTCGTTCAAGCTATTTTCGAGCTATTTTCGATTGGTCGTTTGTTTTCGTTTAAACGACGGAAGATTATCTTGCGTCAAACTTATAGGACGGTATATGATAGGCCGTTTCTTTATTTACATAATTTTTTTTTTTTAAAACCCAACGACGGAGAAAAAACAACCGTCAATCTCCGCAAACGGTATATTATACACCGTGGGTGGACTGGTGATTAATTTTTTGTTTTTTTTTTAAAAAAAAACCCAACAACGGGTTATAATACACCGTTAATTAAATCACACGGCACATTATTCATCGTCGGTTGACTTCCTTTAAATTTATTTTTAAAAAAAAAAAAAAACCAAAAACGGTTGATGATGTACCGTCAATTACATCACACGGCAGATAATCCACCGTTGGTTGACTTCTGGTTATTATTTTTTTTTTTTTTAAACAAAACACCACCAACGGGTGATAAAGCACCGTTAATGTGGATACACGGTACATTATTCACCGTCTGAAGCTTCGATTTATTTTTTTCTTTTTTTTTTAAAAAAAAAACCACCCACGGGTGATAATGCACCGTTAATGTTATTACACGGCACTTTATTCACCGTCCTTGGACCACCTTTTAAATTTTTTTTTTTTAAAAAAGCAACAACGGTATATGAATCACCGTTAATCTCATTAGACGGACAATAATACACCGTCGGTACACAATTCTGAAATTTTTTTAAAAAAAAAACCGAAAAACGGATAACATTCCACCGTCAATCTGAAGCCACGGTATTTTATACACCGTCGGTGGATTTTTTTTTAACCTTTTTTCTGTTTAAATGGTGGGATGTGATTGGGGGTTTGGAATTTGGTGTCACGGGTATGTGAGTATTTGGGCACTTTCGTTAGAGTTAAAAAAAAAAAAAAAAAAATTTCAAAGGCCAAATCATCTTGCCTGCCATACATCTTATTTGTGACTATTATACCCTTGTATGTTTTCCTTTAAATTGCTACCGATCGGAACAAGATTAGCCAAACTTAAGATTGTGACACTAAACAATATTTCTTCCAATTCTTATAGTTTCGGCTTCACGAATCAAAACTTCGTTCCTTCAACATCATTCAATTCTCGAATTCAAGTCTCGAAGCGAAAGTTTAACAAGATGTCGATACGGCGTTTTATTGGCAGACTCAAATCAAAAGGTATATCTAGTTCTGAACAAGGAAATAGAGGCAAAGAACCTGAAGTAGATACCGGAGAAGTTGATTTAAGCGATCCAACAATGTGGACACAGGTATTCGACAACGATTTTCATATATGTAAGAATGTTGCTGAAAATTCTTTTGGTGGGTTCTGTAAATTTAGGGGTAGTTGGAATGGTCCAATTAAAGCCTATAAAGTATGCTCTCGTATTCCCGTTGTAAAACAAATAATAGATAACACTGGTTGGCAAAGATTTTTCACAATTGATACAGAAAAATCATCCCAAAAAATTACCGAAGCTTTGGTTGAGAGGTGGTGGGATACTACCCACACATTTCATTTCCCGTGCGGCGAGTTAGGATTTACCCCTGTTAGATTGGGCAATGTTAACGGGAATATCCATTGGGATCGGCGATCAACCACCATGTTTGGATGAGGCATATCCATTTGAAATAGTACAATCCCGCTTCTTTCCAGAAATTACTGAAGACGATTGGAAGTCTCAGGGAATACGCTGTTCGTTCTTGAAGAAATATTTCCATAGAAGTGTGATTGAGCAAGCAATAACAGACAACAATGTTGCAGCAAGAGTCGAAAGGGCTTTTTTTGTTTACTTCCTGGGCGATTTTCTTTTCGCCAATGGTGCTTCTTTAATTAGGTGTGGATGGCTTACAGCTCTTGAAGATCTGACTAAAGTTGGGACATATGATTGGGGTGGTCAAGCCGTGGCACTCTTGTACATGTCCCTGGATGCTTGCTCCAGGCAGAAGGTTAAATCATTCAACGGTCCATGGTAAGTTTTACAGGTAATTTTTTTATTTACTGGAAATACTTGATTTATTATCTACATGGTCGATATTAATACAACTATATATTTTCAGTACTGGGCGTATGAATACACACATTGTTGTGTTCCAATCACTGTAAATACGGGAAATGTTGTCAACGATGTGCAGGCCGCTGATAAAAGGCCAAGAATAACACGCTGGAACAAATCTGAAATTGACACCTGCAGAACGGATCAAGTTAGATACAATGTATCTATAGCTAGGTACCAATTAGAGATGAGAACTCCTGCATCAATTATATGGCAACCGTATTTAGGATCTTCCCATGAAGTTGAGAATGATATTACGTACGCTAATATCATGTCTCGTCATCGAGTGATTCTCCAGCATTGGAATCAGGTAATAGTTTATATTTGTCGCTACTTTCCAAGTTATTCATGTAATGTTCATTTTTTTTCTCCCATCTCTGTAGGGTGTATGGTATCTTGGTGATCGGTGTTACCGTCAATTGACTGGAATTATAGCAATACCAAGACAGCCACCAGTTGTTATGAAAAGAATACCTGCAAATGATATCTGCCCACCGATTGACGCTACACAATTGGTCCAACTAGTAACCCAAAGAATATATGATAAGTATTGGTCCAAAGTATCAATAGGTCCTATAATGAAGAAAGTTTCACATGCAGCAAATATTGACTTCATCGGACCAGCTAGCGTTACTGATCCAACTGCACAGTTACCCTTCCCAGCTCCGCCATTTTGGGCACCTTCTGAGTACGTAACACAACCAATACAAGAGGAGCGAGTTGATTATGGAGATTGTATAGTGGAAATTCCACTATTTTCCGGGGGTACAGTTAGAAGAAGTTATCCGCGAGAACCAGTTTATGTGGAACCGCGTGGGACCAAGTCTTATGTAAGTTTAGTTTCCAACGAATCAATATTTACCCCCATATACACACTTTTATTTACCATATATAACTTTCAACAGGAGGAATTGTACCAGGAGAATGCTCTATTGTCTAATACAGAAGCACAATTACGACGGCTCATTCTAACCGACATGGTATTAAGGTCGTCTATTCCAACACAAGTTGACAATCGTCGGAGATCAATATCGGGAGAACGGCCTTCGCATTCAGCTCGGGGAGGGAGGGGTTGGAATTATGACTACAGTAATTATCATTTTGGATCATCTAACCCATCACAGGAATATGTCCCTGAAAGTGAAAATGAGTATAGTGAATAGATAAAGTTTGCCTGTAAATATTAATAATGTTTTAAGAATTAATAGATTGTGGTGTTTAAGGAAACAGGTTACTAAAATAATAAGGGCATTTTAGAGAATTGGTATATTTGTCAATTGATGTGACAAATGAATGATCACATCCTTTTACTATTTGGACTTTTTGTTTGTGTCCACTTTCTGTTTGAAGTCCAATTGGTGTTCACTAATTCTAATCCTATTTAAACCCATCGTCCCCCTTTCAGAATGAGAAACCAGTAGATAAAAAAACAACCCAAACATTCTAACGAAATGGCTTCTTCAAGTAACGCTATGGATTCATCGTCATCCGACGAAGAGAATGACATGATAGCGAGGGTTATTAATCAACGCATGACTGTGTTATCGTTAGCTGTTCAGGAAAATCGTGATACACAACACCGCCGCTATATTCGTCGGGAAAGAGAAGATGGTGATAGACGGCTTCACAGGGATTATTTTGCCAATAATCCTATCTACGGCGATAGTCTATTTCGGCGTTGCTTCCGTATGCGCCGGGATTTATTTTGCCGAATCCTCCAAGCAACTATAAGTTTTGACACTTATTTTCTTAAGCGGCAAGATGCGACAAAAACATTTGGCTTATCACCGCATCAAAAAATTACTGCCGCAATTCGTTGTTTAGCATATGGATCATCAACCGATGCAATCGACGAGTATGTACGTATTGGCGAAACAACGGTATTGAAGACATTACGCCGCTTTTGTGTGGCAATTGTTAATGTATTTGGTCCAGAATACACGAGACATCCAACGGTTAATGATGTTCAAAGATTGCTGGCAGAAAATTCAGCGAGGAGATTTCCCGGAATGTTAGGAAGTATTGACTGCATGCATTGGCAATGGAAAAATTGTCCGGCAGCCTGGCATGGTCAATACACGGGCCACGTACGTGAACCCACTATTGTGCTTGAAGCTATTGCATCCTACGATCTATGGTTTTGGCATTCTTTTTTTGGAATGCCGGGGTGCAATAACGATCTGAACGTCCTTAACCGTTCTCCACTGTTCAACAACGTCCTCGATGGTTGTGCACCACCTGCTAAATTTGTAATAAACAATCACGCATACAATATGGGGTACTATTTAGCTGATGGTATATACCCTCTATTGGCGACTATAGTTAAGACTTACTCAGCCCCAGATACACCAAAAAAGAAAAAAATTGCATAGATGCAAGAGGCTGCACGAAAGGATGTTGAGCGCGCCTTTGGGGTTTTACAAGCACGATTTGCTATAGTGAAAGGACCAGCTAGACTATGGGATGCAGACAGCCTATCATACATCATGAAAACGTGTATCATATTACACAATATGATTGTTGAAGATGAAAGGGAAGCAAGGATCAGTGACTATGTGTACGATCATGATTCCAACTCGTCATTTGTCGTACCTGATAGGTCTGACCCAACTGAGCGTGCAGCACGAACGGCACGCACTGTGCAGCTTCATGATAGACAAATCCATCATAGACTGCGTCTTGATTTAGTTGAGCACATTTGGAACGCATATGGGGAAGATGAAGAGGCTGAAGATTAAGTGAAGATGTACTGGAAAGCAATGGATTACACTGTGTTTGTGCCATATATGTTATTTTTCATTAATGTTCCTTCCTTCTTTTTCTAATGTAATGTTTTTTAAATTACAATAATGAATAAAATACTATTTTCATCCCGGAGAAGATTGTTTAATTAGGTTTGAAATTGAATGGATTTCCTTCGTATCACAAGAAATAATTACATAACAACTTTAATGTTAAACAATTTTACATTAATCTCATCTAAGAACAGGAATAATAAGCATAAGAACAACATACGAACAACAATAAAAAAAAAATTATTATATTTTAGTAGATGGAATTTAATACATCTTCAACCCGGATGATAGCCCCTTTTTTGAGCAATTTCATGTTGTCGACTAAGAAAATAATAACGCTGATGTTCAGGTAAGCTACTTAGATCCATAGCCATTATACGATCTTCTTCACTTGACACTCTGAAATCAAAATCTCTTTGTTTCAGTTCAAGCCTGTCTTTCTGATTGCTCATATAAAAATTGTTAAAATTACGCGTTTCTTCCACCATCGCGGAAATGCCACTGGCTTCAACAGTGCGCTTCCCTTTTTTCTTTGCTTCTTTCCTGCCGGGTGGTCGCGATAGTGGCGAGGGCGCATTTAAATCAATCGGTATATCTGAATCCCACTGAATGGATGTGGGGGAAGGTGTTGAACAACCACCATCGGCATATTGACTATTCGGAACATTCTCGAAAACTTGTGTAGTACGTACAGAAAATTTGGGTTGATCTTTCAAAATTTCGTAGCACTCTTCAAATTTGAAGGGCTTTCCGGCCGATTGCATATATTCTAATCTTGCATCACGTACCTATCATAGTTTAATAATTGGTAACAAAAAATACGTTATCAAAATTTAAATTAGAAAAAAATAACACAATCATTGCAATAAAATACAATCCTACAAAACAAACCTTATCGGCGTTCGTCGTACCACTTGCCGCTCTATTTGTCACACCGCTCAACTTTGCAATGTACAGTGATACTTCCTTGGCCATAGTGGAAAATCTACTAGAAAGAAAGCCGGCCGTTCGATCTGTTGTACACCCAGACAGATTCTCAAATGTGAAATATATCCTATTCCAAAATTGGTTGCCAGTTTGATAGCTACCGATCAACGGATCTTGGGTTATAGCAACCCAACTTTGTGCCAAAAGAATATCCTCATACACGGTATATGCTCGGCCTCTAATTGGACGGGGATTAGCCATAAAATGAACTGAAAATAAATTTGAAAACGACCGTGAGATAGGAAGAAATTATACTGAAAAATTAAACAAAATTATAAACTGTTTTGAATACCTCAGTTGATTATGAACAGAGAGAGAGGAACACCTCGTTGATAATGAGCAGAGAGACAGGAACACCTGGTTGATAATGAACAGAGAGAGAGGAATTGAGCTAGCACAGAGCAGGAGGATATGTAGAGAAGTGAAGGCTGTCTTCCTTTCTCACTATCGATTATATAAGAAATTTTTTTCTAACCGTTGGCTCAGAAAAAAATAGCCGTTGAAAGAAGCGATTCTGATTTTTTTCTAGCCGTTGAAAAGAAAAAAAATGGCAAAGAGAGACCGGATTCAATAGGGAAGGGTAAGTTGGTAATTGTGAATCGGTAAACAAAAATTTTTTTTTACAGCGGACGGTAGTTTAACTACCGTCCTTCACAATTCTCAAATTCCCATTCATTTAGCACACGGTGTATAATACACCGTCTCTCATTTTTATTTTTATTTTTAATTTTTTTTTATCCGAAAGCTTCTTAATCATTGGGAACAGTGTTTTTGGTACGAGACGGACCATTATTAGCCGTTAATTAGATCGGACGGAGTATTTTCTTCCGTTAGCTATATTTTCCATTTCGCCATATCTCCGGCTATATTTGGCAGCGCACTGTTCATCGTCAACCCAAATTTTGGGTATTTGGACGACGACTGCAGTACGTTTTTTTTCCAAATTTTCCAAATTTTGGGTATTTAGCCCACGACTGTGGATGCTCTTAGTAATTCATTTGACGATACCCAAATGTGACGATACCCAAATGAAAGCATGATGCGATCGATCATCTTGAATTTGTTCTAAAGCATGAAATATTTTCTGATCTTGACGGAAAAGATTTATTTGGAGAACTAAAAATTTTACGAAAAATTTTACTAGTAGAAATAAAGACTGCTATTGATATACTGAACATTTTTAAAAAGCAAAGACTATTTTGCAAATATATTTATTGCTTGTAGAATATTATGGACTATACCCATTACTATTGCGTCTGCGAAAAAAAGTTTTTCCATATTAGAATTATTGAAATCTTAACTCAAATCGACAATGTGACAAGAAAGACTAAATGGACTAGCTTTAATATCTATTGAAACTGATTTAAAAAAAAATAGTTATATGAGTACCATTGTCACGCCCCGTTTTCCATTATACGGAAACACATGCATAAAACTGAGGCTCATTGAATGATATAACTATACTAACTCATATCATTCAAAAACAGTACAATACTAGTAAGCTCAACTATACAATAATAATCACAGGAAAAAGAATATAATGCAATAACCAATATATGAGATACAAAAACTTACAGAATGCCGAGAATACACAATGCAATAGCAGTACGTCAAGTTCTTGAGTAACGCATCATTAGTACCTGTACAAATATTAACTCAAAAGAAATATGGAGAATACCCATTAGAACAAGCTTCGGGCAACAAGTAGTAGCAAGCAGCGAAAGAAATAAAGGACTATATAACAAACATAAGAAATTGGAACGATATCAGAGTCAATAAATGATAAATGAGAACAAGATTAAAAGTAAATAATCAATGGTACGATGGTCGATAAATAATAGTCAATAATGAGTAAAATAATAATCGATAATCAATAGTCAATAATAAAATCAATAGTCGATAATCAATGATTGATAAACAATAGTCAATTGGGCAAATAGTCGATATTCAATAATCAATAAACAATAAATAATAGACGATAAAAAATAATCAATAATCAATGAATCAATAGTCAATGAACAATAATCAGTAGACAATAATCAATAGTCGATGAACAATAATCAATAAACAATAATCAATAGTCGATGTTCTTTAGGTCTATCAATATTTTATTAACCTATCTAATCTGCGTAATACTGTGTCCCATGCTACAGGTTCGGTGCATGTAAACAGTGATCATATAGACTATAGTGATAAACTCTACAGATCATGTACTTGGCACGATAACAATAACGAGAATCCATAATCCACAATCCATAACGACAATTTATCCACAATACGATACAAGATAACGATAACAATATAGGAAAACACGGGCCCCTCATCCGAGTACAGTCTCTGATTGTTCACTACCAAGTCGACCATTATTACCCCAACTTGTTATTATTTTATTAACATGAATCATGAATATGCAATTGATATGATCAAGGAGAACTGTGGTATCATGATTTATGCAATGGGTATAATCGATGAGAATGACAGTATCAATACAATATCAAGAAGATATCAAGGCTATACAATACATAAAATATACATAGTTCAATTCGTTAAATATGAAAATTAACTGGTTTATTTGCAAAAACATTGTAGTACCCCATATTTTTTAAATACTATTTTTGAGATTAGAAAATGAATTAAAATGATTTTTGGTGATTTAATAAATGTTCATTTAGAAATTTATCTTTTACACGTACAAAACACGTGCGAATGTTGTCTTTGAAAGCTTAAAGCCAAAAATTATTTTGGAAAAACTCATTATTTATTATTTGAGATTATTCGTGATTTTTCTATATTTTTCTGATAATTATTAGACTTATTTGCAAATATTTCAAAAAGGACTTTTGTGCAAAATTACCAATGGGGTGAAAACTCCAGAGTTTCGGATTTTTAGGTTGGATATAATGCCTAGTCAATTCATGTATAACGAGTTTACCATTTTTTTCAACATATTCAATTTATTTTACAAGTTTTGATAAAAGATGATCTTTTCGCAAAATTTGCTATTTTAAGGGGTGAAAGTGCAAAACTATTTTTCTAAATTTTACTACATAGCTGGCTAATGCTAGAGGGGATCTTTTTGATTTTTGAACTTGATTATATTGGTTTTAAACTAATTTTCAATAAAAGATCTAATTATGTGAAGTGATATTTTAAAAGGAGTATTTTGCAAATGTTTTCTAAAACCCTAAAATCTTAATTCCCGGACTATATATGATTTTGTGCAGCAGTCTTTTGCTGTACAACACAATAGATTTCTTGTTTCTTATTATTTTGGATTTCAAAGGTGGAGATCTTGGATTTCTTGCGAAGGAGGAGCTTTTCTTATTTTTCTATTCATCTTCGTTCGATCTCTTCAAAAAGGTGAGTGATATATTTATTTTTTTTGTTCTTTGAATGATGTATGTGGTGTTTTATCTCCTAGAAATCATGCTAGGGTTTGGGTATTATATAGATGTTGGATTGATGGTCAAAAATTGGATTTTTGTGAAAACCTTAATTATTTATGAGTAGAATTTTATGTGGATGATTTGAAAATGTTGAACGACCTATTATAGATCATGGGTAGGTTACTTCTTGGGGATAGAAGTTGACTTGATTGAGTTTGGTGATTGTCATGCATAGATTGAATAAAGATGATATTTTATTACCCTTGAGTAATGGTTAAATGCAATTGATATGGTAATGTTAAATTTGTTTATGTTCATGAGTTTATCATGGTGATTGAGTTTGAGGAACCTTAAGAAGGGTTAATGAATCAAGAGATTAAGTCTTGAGAATTAAATTGTGAAAATTGATTTGGGGTTTGATGTAGTATAACCAAATTGGGGATTTTGAAATTTTGGTGAAAGGTTTGTTTGAGTTTGGATTTTGTAAATCCCGAGATTTAATTCTGAATATGTCTTATTTTATTGATGGATTGTGAAGTTCTTTGGTTCATAAACATGCACAATATTTTCATGAATACCTTATGTTGTGAGTTTTGAAGGAAATTGAGTTTTTATGTGTTTTCGAAGAATTTGACTATATCTCGATGTATTTTGGTATTGATATGGTTTGAAGCTAAATACGAAGCTATTTCAATGAATTATTAATTCTTAAGAAACTCTATTTTGATTATATGCACAACTCATGTTTTAATTGAAAGAAATCAACAAATTGGTATTTTTATAAATTCAAATAGTTTCGATTTGGTTTTATTGATTATTATATATCCTATAAGTTGTATTTGATCATATAAGAAATATGCTTTTGTAGAAATTGTTATCATAAAGTAAAACTCCGTATCGGTTGAAATGTGCACAACCAAAAATCTGCAGTCTGCAGGTCGACAGTCGACCGGTGGTATTTTACAGTCGACCGTCGCGACCTGGCTGCGCTGCTTTTTAGTTTTCTTGAAACTTCATTCTGGAAAGTCGACCGATGACTTTTTACAGTCGACTGGCGCTACTTAGAATTATTTTAATTGAAGTTTTGGATTTTTTGCTCTGGACAATCGACCGACGCTTGTCTATAGTCGACTGATACTGATGTATCTTGATATATTTGAATGTTCTTTTAAATGATTTATTCTCTAAATATTTTAATCTATAACTTACTATTCTATACCTTATCTTCTACTGAACATATGTTTTCAAGTTGTTTTAATTGACCAATTTATGATGGCAGATTGGTTTGGATATTTGGGTGTGAGTCTCTAGAGGGTATGTGTGACCCTAGTCTACCGGCAGTTGAGATATTTGTGTTTTGGGCCTGTTGAGGTATTTTAGTTGATCAGTTGTTAAGTTAAGTCCAGTAGGGTACACCAACTCTAGGAGATTCGTAAAGTAATTAAATAACCTAAATGATAAGGACAGGCACTAGTGGTGATATGATGAATGAGAACATGGGTTATGGACCTCAGTATAGCTTGCGGTGTGAGATAATCCCCAGAATTATCCAGGTATAAGTGAAATAGTCTCTGAAATTACCTGTGGTGTGGGATTGATATCCGTAATTATCGGGGTCGAGGCGACACTCATGTGGTATTCGTGTGATGAGGTGCCATAGCTTGCGGTGTGGCGCATTGTCGAAGATTCCCAAGTGTGAGTGAAATAGTCTCTGAAATTATCTGTGGATAGAGATTGACCTCCAAAATTATCAGAGCATGGACTAATACTCACAGTGTATCTATATCTCGTAGTAATCATAAAAGTAGGATTAGTTGCATAGCGGAGAATTAAACCCTATAAAGTGGAGAACGTTAAGGGCTTGCACCGGACTTATGTAGAGTGGGATGCATAGACTCCGACAAGTATGCATTAGAGAGTCAGCATATAGCATTGATGTTTTCTTGACTTGGTACTATGCATGTGTTTTCAGTTTTCTACACTTGATACTTAGTCTAGCTTCACTTGATATTTTCATGTTTCATTTTTATTCCCTAATTCATTTACTCTTGTTTATTTTCTGTTATTGATGAATCTATGCTCTATTTATGTTGTTTGTTTTTATGTCACTCACACCGTTATGGCTGACCCCTTTAGTTTTGGGGGTTAGAGTTATCCCTAGCCTCATATTTTACAGGTGATTATCTATAGCTTGGGATTTGGATGCTTGAGTTAAAGTGATGTAATGGATTGTGTGATTTTGTAAAAGAAAGTGTTGTAAAGAAAGAAAGTTTGTAATTCAAGGTCTATGTATTTCGCTGTGCTATGTAAATATTATTGTAATAAAAGTTTGAGAAAAATTTTATTGGTATTTTGGGTTGTGTTTAATATTACATTTGAAGTTGATGCTGGAAATTGTGCCACGTATTTCTGAGATATCATATTGGAAATTCGGGGCGCTACAGAGATTAGTATCAGAGCATGCTTCAGTAGTAATAATAAACATGGTATAAAAATAACCTAGGTATGGACACTAGAGCGTGAGTACCAATGTATGGACATTAGAGTGTGAGTATCACATAGAGCTAAAACATGATGTTATACTTTTGGAGTATGGTTGAGGTTTTGCTAGAGGGTATTGATGTGAATATGAATTATGTTGTGGTGCTCTAACTTTTTTTCTGATTTCATAGTATTCAGAATGGTTGGACCCAGAACCAGGAATGGTAACAATGGAGATGGAACTGGAAGTTCCCAAGGGGTAGGAGTTGATCTCGAGGCTGAGTTCGCCAGGGTGTATCAGACTTTGAATGCACTAATGGCAACTAATATGGTGCAGAATCAGAACCATAATCAGAATTATGGGGTTGGACCAGTGTTTGTTAATGCTGATCCTATCAAGCAGATTGAGTCCTTCAAGAGGATGAGGCCGCCCGTGTTTGAGGGGCAGTCTGATCCAAATGAGGCTGATGATTGGATTAAACGGATGGAGACAATCTTCGAGGTCTCGGAAACTCCGACAGCCAATAAGGTAAAGTTGGCCACTATGCAGTTGGAAAAGGATGCTGGTGTTTGGTGGCAATCAGTGAAGAGAACTTTGGGGGACCAGCAAATGACTTGGGAGGCTTTTCTAAATGAATTCAGGGACCCATTCTTTCCCTAGATATTCAGGAGAAGAAGGCGACAGAATTATTGAATCTACAGCAATGCAGCATGACCGTGTGCGAGTATGAGACTAAGTTCGCTCAGCTATCGAGGTATGCACCAGAGCTGATAGCTGATGAAACGAAGAAGGCCGAAAAATTTGAACAGGGCTTGATGCCAAATTTGATGTCGAGGATGATTCCTTTGGGCATATGGAGGTTCGATAAGCTGGTCAGGAGCATAGCTTGTATGCTAAGTTGTCGAAGTGTAAGTTTTGGAAGTTTGAGGTAGCTTCCCTTGGTCATATCCTTTATAAGGAGGGAGTGGCCACTAATCCTCAGACGGTTGAAGAAGTATTGGATTGGCCCAGGCCAACATCTGTAAAGGAAGTCAGGAGTTTCTTAGATTTGGCTGGTTACTACAGGAGATTCATTCAGGGCTATTCTCAGTTTGCAGTTCCTTTGACAGGTTTGACCCGGAATAATATGGCATTTACATGGACTGATAAGTGTGAGGCAAGTTTCCTTGAGTCAAAGGAGAGGTTGACTACTGCACCTATCTTAGTTTTGCCACAAGCTTGGAAGGATTATGATATCTACAGTGATGCATCTCTCAGAGATTTGGGGTGTGTCTTGATGTAAGAAGGCAAGGTTATTACTTATGATTCTAGGCAATTGCGTCCGCATGAGAAGAATTATCCAACGCATGATTTGGAGTTAGAAGCTATTATCTTTGCCTTGAAGCAGTGGAGACATTATGTTTATGGTGAGAATGTCAATATGTACACTGATCATAAGAGTCTGAAGTACATTTATCAACAGAAAGATCTAAATCTTCGGCAGAGAAGGTGGTTGGAAGTGTTGGAAGACATTCGTCCTGAGATCAAGTATCATCCGGGAAAGGAGAATGTGGTAGCAGATGGGCTTAGTCGGAAGAGTAGTTTATCGAGTTTGGTCACTACTCGAAGTGAGTTGGCAGCAGAGATTGATCGGACAGGTATCATGGTGGTACTGCAGGGTTTGGGGACGTCTTTGGCTCAGTTGAGGCTGCAGCCTTTCTTGAGAGAGAGGATTGTGGAAGTTCAGGGATCAGATTCAGAGATTCAGAAGATATTGCAGGAGGTTAAAGCAGGCAAGCTATCAGAGTTTCGTATCCAAGATGGAGTTCTATGGATGGGTGAGAGGTTATGTGTTCTGGATAATGCAGATTTGAGAGAGAATATCTTATAGGAAGCATACAGTACCTTGTTGTCAGTATATCCTGGAGGCACTAAGATGTACAAGAACATCAAACAGCACTTTTGGTGGTCTGGTATGAAGAGGGATGTGGCAGATTTTGTAGCGAGGTGTCTGACTTGTCAGCAGATCAAAGCAGAAAATCAGAGACCTGGAGGTTTGTTGTAACCGTTGCCCATTCCGGAGTGGAAATGGGAGAATATCAGTATGGATTTCATCACGGATTTACCGAGGAGTTCGAAGGGCAATGACTCGATTTGGGTTATTGTGGACCGTTTGACTAAGTCGGCTCACTTTTTGACCATGAAGATTACTTGGTCATTGGAGAAATTGGCAGAGCTGTACATTGGTGAGATTGTGAGGCTTCATAGAGTTCCTATGTCGATTGTTTCTGACAAAGATGTAAGGTTCACTTTAAGGTTTTGGAAGATCCTACAAGCAGCTTTAGGCACCAGAACTGATTTCAGTACCGCTTTTCATCCACAGATTGATGGTCCAGACTGAGAGGGTGAATCGAGTGCTGGAAGATATGCTGAGGGCTTGTGTTATAAATTTTGGTGGTAGCTGGGAGAGATACTTGGCATTGGTTGAGTTTGCTTATAACAATAGTTACCATGTGAGTATCGGGATAGCTCCGTATGAGGCTTTGTACGGGCGGAGGTGCAGGACGCATGTTTCTTGGTATAAGGTTGGCGAGAGGCAGATGTTTGGGCCTGAGATCATGCAGCAGACGTTAGAGAAGATTGAGCTGATTCGCAAGAGGTTGGTTGAGGCTCAAAGTCAGCAAAAGAGTTATGCAGATTCTTGAAGAAGAGACTTGGAGTTTAAGGTTAGGGATGCAGTTTTCCTCAAGGTGTCTCCGACCAAATGAGTGATCAGGTTTGGTAAGGGAGGTAAGTTGGCGACAAGGTAGATTGGGCCATACAGGATTGTGGAGCGGATTGGCAAGACGGCATATAGATTGGAGCTCCTGAGGAGTTGGCACAGGTGCATGATGTGTTCCATGTGTTGTTGTTGAGGAAGTATGTGCCAGATCAGAGTCATCATTTGGTAGAGGTTCCTGAAGGTCTACAGGTGAACTTGTGTTACAAGGAACAGCCGGTAGAGATTGTTGACCGTAGGGAGAAGGTTCTAAGGAGCAAGATGATACCTATGATCAAGGTGTTGTGGAGGAATCAGCAGTTTGAGGAGGCTACTTGGGAGCCAGAGGATCGCATGCAGAAGGATTTTCCTGAGCTTTTTGTATGATTGTATTTTCTTATATGTGATTGTAATTCTTTTGTATGAATGTTTCTTCTATTTGATTATGTTCTCATATGTGATCGTATTGGACTATGTTTCCATTTATGAGATATTGCATTCCTTTGTTTATATGTTTGTTTGGACCCTATTAGTAGTAGTTCTGAGGACAGAACACTTCTAAGGAGGGAGTGATGTAGTACCCTGTATTTTTTAAATACTATTTTCGAGATTCGAAAATAAATTAAAATGATTTTTGGTGATTAATAAATGTTCAATTAGAAATTTATTTTTTACACATACAAAACACGTGCGAATGTTGTCTTTGAAAGCTTAAAACCAAAAATTATTTTGGGAAAAACTCATTATTTATTATTTGAGATCATTCATGATTTTTCTAGATTTTTCTGATAATTATTGGACTTATTTACAAATATTTCAAAAAGAATGACTTTTGTACAAAATTACCAAAGGGGTGAAAACTCCAGATTTTCGGATTTTTAGGCTAGATATAATGCCTAGTCAATTCAGGTATAACGAGCTTTTTTCAACATATTCGATTTATTTTATAAGTTTTGATAAAAGATGATCTTTTCGCAAAATTTGCTATTTTAAGGGGTGAAAGTGCAAAACTGTTTTTCTGGATTTTCCTACAGAGCTGGTTGATGCTGGAGGGGATCTTTTTGATTTTTGAACTTGATTATATTGGTTTTAAACTAATTTCCAATAAAAGATCTAATTATGTGAATGGATATTTTAAAAGGAGTATTTTGCAAATGTTTTCTAAAACCCTAGAATCTTAAATCCCGGACTATATAGGATTTTGTGCAGCCGTCTTTTGCTATACACCACAGGAGATTTCTTCTTTCTTACTATTTTAGATTTCAAAGGAGGAGATCTTGGATTTCTTGCGAAGGAGGAGTTTTTTTTATTTTTCTATTCATCTTCGTTCGATCTCTTCAACAAGGTGAGTGATATATTTGTTTTGTTTTGTTCTTTGAATGATGTATGTGGTGTTTCATCTCCTAGAAATCATGCCAGAGTTTGGGTATTAACATAGATGTTGGATTGATGGTCAAAATTTGGGATTTTGTGAAAACCTTAACTATTTATGAGTAGAATTTTATGTGGATGATTTGAAAATGTTGAACGACCTATTATAGATCATGGGTAGGTTATTTCTTGGGGATAGATTTTGACTGGATTAAGTATGGTGATTGTCATGCATAGATTGAATAAAGATGAGATTTTTATTATCCTTGAGTAATGGTTGAATGCAATTGATATGGTAATGTTAAATTTGTTTATGTTCATAAGTTAATCATGGTGATTGAGTTTGAGGAACCTTGAGAAGGGCTAATGAATCAAGAGATTAAGTCTCGAGAATTAAATTGTGGAAATTGATTTGGTGTTTGATGTAGTATAACCAAATTGGGGATTTTGAGATTTTGGTGAAAGGTTTGTTTGAGATTGGATTTCGTAAACCCTGAGATTTAATTCTGAATGTGTCTTATTTTAATTGATGGATTGTGAAGTTCTTTGGTCATAAACATGCACAATATTTTTCATGAATACCATATGTTGTGAGTTTTGAAGGAAATTGAGTTTTTATGTGTTTTCGAAGAATTTGACTATATCTCGACCTGTTTTGGTATTGATATGGTTTGAACCTGAATACGAAGCTATTTCAATGAATAATTGATTCTTAAGAAACTCTATTTTGATTATATGCACAATTCATGTTTTAATTGAAAGAAATCAACAAATTGGTATTTTTATAAATTCAAGTAGTTTTGATTTGGTTTTATTAACTATTATATATCTTATAAGTTGTATTTGATCATATAAGAAATATGCTTTTTGTAGAAATCATTTTCCTAAAGTAAAACTCCGTATCGGTTGAAATGTGCACAACCAAAAATCTAAAGTCTGCAGGTTGACAGTCGACTGGTGGTATTTTACAGTCGACCGTCGCGACCTGGCTGCGCTGCTTTTTAGTTTTCTTAAAATTTCGTTCTGGACAGTCGACCGATGACTTTTTACAGTCGGCTAGCGCTACTTAGAATTATTTTAATTGAAGTTTTGGATTTTTCGCTCTGGACAGTCGACCGACGCTTGTCTATAGTCGACTGATACTGATGTATCTTGATATATTTGAATGTTCTTTTGAATGATTTATTCTCTAAATATTTTAATCTATAAATTACTATTCTATACCTTATCTTCTACTGAACATATGTTTTCAAGTTGTTTTAATTGAGCAATTTATGATGGCAAATTGGTTTGAATATTTGGGTGTGAGTCTCTAGAGGATATGTGTGACCCTAGTCTATCGGTGGTTTAGATATTTGTGTTTTGGGCCTGTTGAGGCATTTTAGTTGATCAGTTGTTAAGTTAAGTCCAGTAGGGTACACCAACTCTAGGAGATTCGTAAAGTAATTAAATAACCTAAATGATAAGGACAGGCACTAGTGGTGATATGATAAATGAGAACATGGATTATGGACCTCAGTATGGCTCGCGGTGTGAGATAATCCCCGGAATTATCCGGGTGTGAGTGAAATAGTCTCCGAAATTACCTGTGGTGTGGGATTGATATTCGTAATTATCGGGGTCGAAGCGACACTCATGTGGTATTCGTGTGATGAGGTGCCATAGCTTGCGGTGTGGGGTATTCTCGAAGATTCCCAAGTGTGAGTGAAATAGTCTCCGGAATTATTTGTGGATAGAGATTGACCTCCGAAATTATCGGGGCATGAGCTAATACTCATAGTGTATCTATATCTCGTAGTTCTCATAGAAGTAAGATTAGTTGCATAGCGGGGGGATTAAACCCTATAAAGTGGAGAACGTTAAGGGCTTGCACCGTACCTATGTAGGGTGGGATGCATAGACTCCGACAAGTACCCATTAGAGAGTCAGCATATAGCATTGATGTTTTCTTGACTTGGTATTATGCATGTGTTTTCGGTTTTCTACACTTGATACTTAGTCTAGCTTCACTTGATGTTTTCGTGTTTCATGGTTATTCCCTAATTCAATTACTCTTGTTTATTTCCTGTTGTTGATGAATTTATGCTCTATTTATGTTGTTTCGTTTTTATGTCACTCACACCGTTATGGCTGACCCCTTTAATTGTGGGGGTTAGAATTATCTCTAGCCTCATATTTTACAGGTGATTACCTATAGCTTGGGATTTGGATGCTTGAAGTGATGTAATGGACTGTATGATTTTGTAAAAGAAAGTGTTGTAAAGAAAGAAAGTTTGTAATTCAAGGTCTATGTATTCCGCTGTGCTATGTAAATATTATTTAAAAGTTTCAGAAAAATTTTATTGGTATTTTGGGCTGTGTTTAATATTACGTTTGAAGTTGATGCTGGGAATTGTGCCACGTATTTTTGAGATATCATATTGAAAATTTTGAACCCCACCAAAATTTTTGAAAATTTTTATAACCCCTATTTAAATATATTAAATTTTTTTTTTTGACGAGTTTAAATATATTAAATTTTATTGTTTGCCCTTCCTAAAAATTATTTTAAAACACATATATTTATATATAGTCATAGGATTTTTTTTTCTTGACCCCCTAGATGAAATTGTTCTGGCTTCGCCCCTTTTTGTGATGTTTCTAATGATATCAAAAATTATTTTCTATCTGCAGAACAACCCTTGGTAAATAGCTAGTTTCTTCTTATTTTAATTAATTTTAGTTTTGAAGCGAAATTATAACAATAATCTGTGGTTGAGTTGAAAAACTTCACAATATTTACATACAACTTCTTAAACAAAGACAGATACTTTTATTTTTTCATGATAGTTTTACCCTTCTAAATAATTGCACTCGACCAAATTATAGAAATGAAGTTGTAATGCTTCAATTAATAATTAATTAAACCTCCTAATCATTCAGCATGATGACTAATGAAGATCAATAAACAAAGTTTGCTGTTATTAACCGTGGAGTCAGCAGTGACTGTATACTAATCAGAAGCACTAGACAACAATAGAAATAAGCAGCAACCAGCAATTGCTTCTTCCAGTTGGCACATGTGGTGTTTGTATAGATACTCTAGTAGAATATTGTTGCATGTGATCTTGATTCTGTGATATGATTTGTTCCTTGTAGATGCTAGCTATGCATATATATGTGACAATTAACTAGGGACGAACATCCGATCTTCCACGAAGCAAACATATAGTGAATAATCATATACCTTAATACCTTATATGTATAAAACCAGTATACCCCATATACAAATTGTGCAGACTTTATCAAAAAATATATATAAACATCAATAACATTCAATACAGTTTCGGAATAACCTCCCCATACATAGAACTTTTTACCTGTATAATTATAATCCAGCATATCTACATTCAACAATTATGTAGTAAAGTTGTTACAGAAAACATAATCTTTAAACTCAGGCATTTGATAGCAATAAGACACCTCCAAATTCAATCACAATAATCTTTCAATTGACCAAATACTTAAATCCCAATTATATATCTAACGGATGACTTAAATAAATTGTTCATGATAATAAAAGACTCCAATCCAAATAATTTAAATGCAAAATTAATTTTCTAACCAACTACTATTTATAGCTAGGTAAATAAAAAACCAAAATAAAAAATAAAACATACCAAACTATTTTTTATAGCTAGGTAAACACAGTTCCTACAGTGCTTTTCTTGTTGGACATTTCTAATTAATTTAGAGTGTTGATCTAAAGTGTTTAGGTTGAATGTCACCATCTTTTTAGATGTACGGGTAGACAAATCATTTGTCATAATACTTCGCAAGCGTTTTAGTCTTAAGTTTAAAATTCTTATTGTACGTACAATTTTGTGTGAATCTAAAGTCAATAGTGTCCTCATAGGACGATGCCTTTTCTGCCGCAATATTTCAAATCTTTGACGTCGTGCACATGCAGAAATTGCATTATTGAGTTAGAAAGACGAAGTATTATTTATGTCATGCATCCTACATTAATAAGTGTGGTTTTGGACAATTATTTAAATACAAATAATAATATTTAATTTTATTATTTATGTAATTAAACACAATGAAGAAAAATAGAATGAAACATTACATATTGAGATAAATGACAATAAGGATTAACTCAAAAGAAAGTACAACAGAAGATAAGCACACATATAACATACATGATATAATGAAAAAGTCTGAATTTTCTCAATATAATTGGAAATCTCTCGGTATTTTTGAATCTTCACACCTACAGTTGGAAACAAAATAGTTAAAAAATTTGTCAACAATACCAATTTTTTGATTATTGATTATTAAAATTTAACAATCGGCCATCGAAATTTGTCCCTTCGATTAGATTTTTGTTGCAGTAGGTCCACCTCAGTACTACACATTTTAATACAAAGTTCACAATTGAATTTAAAATAATATATAGTAGGGAAATGATTCAAAACTAATATACAGAAGCCAAATGAATACAACTAAAGGTATTGATTGCCAAGTTTACCGACTTCAAAAGGCTAATGGGGAAAAAATTCACCGCAAATGATGATTAACCATTTTTTCGAAGGCAATGTTCTTTGGTTTACCAATTGTTTATGTTTTGGTAAAAATCACATTTGGGTATGAAGTAAAATTTTGACCCAGTTGTCATTACAACCCCTATATTCTTTTCATTGATACCATAATGTATTTGAGTTGGGCTTATTTGGAGCAAAATATAGGGAACCAGTATGTGATCACTGAAACTTTCATTCTTAATGAAAGCTTTAGTGTCACGCCCCGTTTTCCAAAAAGAATACGGAATACGGATACGTGGCTAAGCCCAGCGAATAATTTTCATCATCCATAAGCTGTTCAGAAATCTTTTCAATATCTCACAAAATAATCAGAGTCGAAAGCAAAAAAATCAACTACACATGCATAACCTGAATTAATAAACCAACAGAATTTAATTGAAACAAAATATAATATTCTCAAATAAATCAGAAACTGAACAAGTCAAATATCCTGGGCCACATTGCCCAAATACAAAATAAATATTCAAGTACTCAAAATACATTGTTCCAAAGCAACAACAATAATAATACTAATAAACAAAAAATCCAGCACTAATATCTTATTTCGCCAATACCGACGGGCAACTGACCATCCTGATCTGCAATTAATAATTGCAGGAGAAGAAAAGAGAAAACGAGTACCCGTCAATTGCAAGTTACGGGGCACTTATAATGTAGGATACACGTACATGGGAAACTAAAAAAATCTAAATAATAGCAGAAACAGGTATAGCATGGTATAGCAGAATCAACTAGCATGGTATAGTAACAGGTGTCCAGTACAGTGTCATATGGCAACTAATAGTGTCCAGTAATAGTAAGCTCAGTATATCAGTGTAACAGTATAACAGTATCAGTCTAACAGTCTCAGTCTTATGTTCTTACAGTCTTGTGTGTATTACTAGGTAGGTAGCATTTCATGCGTCCCAAAAACATGACACATGGTTGCTACAATAAACAGTTTCGCTTTTAGATTTCATAGTGGACCATAATGGGGCAATGTACTCAGGTATCAGTAATAGTAACAGTAGCAGAAAAGTAACAGTAACAGTAACAGAAAAGTAAAAATAACAGTAGTAGAAAAGTAACTGTAACAGTAGCAGTACAGAAACACTAGTTCCCTTCCAAGTACACGTTTCCATATTTTCCACTACTAGATCTTCCCTTAAGAAACCCCAGCTTGGTTACTTTTATTATGATCATCAAACAGGCATGAATGTATACGAAATAGTATCAAACTAACATGGTACAATCAGTATTAGGTTCAGAGAAACAAATAAACATGCATAGATGATATACAGTCACATAAACGAGCAAAACAGTGTATGTTCATATTCAGGACAGCATGACAGTACAGTACTAAAACAGTGATTCTGGATTCGTCGAAGAATCTGGAAAATAGACTCCCAACCGAATCCAGCGAATATAAATAAGTCATATAGTAATTCACAAAATCATAACTCAAAACTGATTTGAATGCAGAAAACATGTTCAGTCAGAAATCAGTAAAACGAATTATCAGTCCGAAAAACAGCATCAAAACTTCTCAAATAAATCCAGAAAAAATGTGAGGTATTCCCCTATATGTATAAAATCAAAATATAAAGTTTCATAATATTTCAGTAAAATTAGTTTGGTCATCAAAAATAAGAAAACATCAAGAAATGATAGTTTGGCAAATCTAGAATTCCCAACACTGCTGTACGAAAACTGAAATATCTCGCAAGCCGTGAAACGAACTCCAAATCTGCAAAAGAGAGATGAAAATAGACAAAATATATTAAATTTTATATTTTACGAATATTTTTCATACAGTAAAAGGAATCAGGGTGAAAATATGATTCTTTACAGAACAGCGAGCAAAATACAGCAGTATAACTTCATAAACAAGCATGAAACGACGTATAAAACTCATCAATAAAATCCACCAAAATTCTGAGTAATCCCTAGATAGATATAGCAATGCTGACCAAAGTTTCATATCAAAATAATATGGGTAGCACAAGTATCAAAATAATTTAGTTATTAAAATCAACAAGAAATCTGGAATTTATATACACCTCTGTAATAAAACAGTCATATCTCACACATACGAAAACGAAATCAAACAAGGTCAGAGAGGTTGGAAAGAAGACGAATTCCTCTAAAACTCATGTTTTATACCGAAATTAAGATACTGACCCTAAACTGGTCTAAATTACTGATCAAGACAGAATATCGGCAAAACACAGAATTTTCTCAAAAACCAAAATCAATAAATTCAAACAAAACTTGATCCAAACACAACCAAATATTAAATCGAGTCTACCAAGTGTCCAAACAACATGAAATAGGGCAATTAACGTATCTAAAATAAGTCTATCACATAGATCCAACAAATGCATAATTTCTCATAACTAACTCACATATTCCAATTACCTCAAATAAACGGTAAATCCTAAGTTGTACTCATGTAATAAATGTCGTGAGGCAACTATGATCAAGTTTTCACAATAGAGACAAAACCCATCTAAGATAACACACACACATGAGTTGTCTCTAGAACCCATCTACACTATAGGTAGTATTTTTGACTTATATCAAACAAAAAAATTTTAGTACAAGTGACATGCCTGAGAGACGACGACGGTAACAAAGCAACAACAAGAGTAACGAGAACGGATCTCGGCAATGAACAAAACCCACGAACGAAAAATCAACGAACCCACGAACGAAAAATCTACTCGCGAACCAAACTAGAACACACCACAATCACCCGAAATCCAACACACAACCCACGAACGAATAATCACGCACACACACTCAACCCCGAGAGTACGAGGAAGAGAGGGAGAGAGGATGGCGGACGGCGGGGTTCGGATGAGGCCGGAAGTGCAAGAGGGTCGGGGAGAATTGCTCACGCTCGGGAGAACAGGGGAAAAAATCTTTTTTTTTGAAGGCGGCTAGGTAGGAGGAACTCAGCCTGGGGAAAGGTTAATATAATTAGAGATTAGGGTTTGGGTTGCATGGGTAGCGGCACATTAAGGCCAACGGGTACGAGGGCTTTTGGGTTGGGCATGCAGGGAACGGTCTTCATGGACCCACACAGTTCGGTTGTAGTTAGGTGGGAAAGAAATGGGTATAGGGATAGGTATCTTTGGTTAGTGATTTTAAGGGATTGATTAAATGGGGTTTGGTTATTAAATAAAAGTAGGGGTTAGTGTAAACAGGGCTTTAGGTCATAATCAGGGCCGGCCCTGAGTTCCGGGGGGCCCTAGGCGAACATCCGAAATGGGCCCCCCCTGCCCCATACATTTAAAAAAAACATGCAAAAAAAATTTTACGCGCGAAATGCGTGCCTATATTTACAAGGGAAGTTTGAAATTGGAGGCCCCTAAAATCGCGATTTCGGCGGGGGCCCGAGGCGGCCGCCTTGCCCGCCTACATATCAGGGCCGGCCCTGGTCATAATACATGGTGTAAACAGAGCTTTAGGTCTGAGGATTATATGGTTTGATGATGGGTTGAATATTAGGTAATGGTTAATGGTTTGGGTAGTTTTAGGTAGATAATTAAGGTATATGAATGAGTTTGGGTATAAGAGATCCAAAAAAATGATAGGGTAAAAATGAATGAATTAAAATAACAAAATGGAAATAAAAATAAATTTAACAGTGAAAATAAAAAATAATGGCACGAGCAAAAATAGATGAATCAAAAGACGAACAACGAATCAAGAACTCAAATAAAAGAAGACAACATAATAAAAATGAAAATATATTGAAACAAAAATCGCATATATGGTCCAAAAGAAATACAAGAAGTATACATGGGGAGAAAAATACACTAAAACGAAAAATACACTAAAAAATACCTAAAATGAAAAACAAGGGTTACAATCCTATCCACCTAACAGAAAGAATTTCGTCCTCGAAATTCAAAAGAAGATGCATAGGGTAACCCCAAAAGAATAGAAACAAAACAAAGCAAAACAACCACTACTCAAACAAATGAGGAAACTTCTGCTGAATCTCCTCCTCTAGCTCCCAAGTCGAGTCACTAGGCGAGTGAGGATTCCAAGCAACACAAACCAACTTAATGACCTTGTTCTTAAGCACTTTGTCTCGCCGATCCACAATAGCAACTGGCAGAATCTCACAAGTCAAATCCGGCCAAACGGTCAACTCAGAATAGTCGATCACGTGGCTATCATCTCGGATATATCTCCTGAGTTGTGAGACATGGAAAATATGGTGCACTCCTGATAAAACTGGCGGCAATGCAAAACGATAGGCCACCTTGCCTACTCGCTCCAAAATCTCAAATGGTCCAATAAATCTAGGGCTAAGCTTGCCCCCACCACCGAACCAAATGACACCGCGCCACGGCGATACCTTAAGGAAAACATGGTCACTAACAACAAACTCCAAGGCTCTCTGATGGACATCAGCCTATCGCTTTTGCCGATCCTGAGCTGCCTGCAAGTGCTTCCTGATCTGAACCACTGCATCAACTGTCCTGGTGATCAACTCCGGACCTAACAACCTTCTCTCACCAATGTCATCCCAGCACACTGGTGATCTGCACTTCCGCCCATAGAGTGCCTCGAACGGAGCAGCTTTAATACTGGCCTGAAAGCTGTTATTGTACGAGAATTCCACGAGATGCAACTGGTCCTCCCAAGATCCACCAAATTGCAACATACAGGACCGCAATATGTCCTCAAGAATCTGAATAGTCCGTTCTGACTGTCCATCAATCTAGAGATGAAAAGCTGTACTGTACTTCAATTTACTCCCCAAACTGTTCTAAAGACTCTCCCAGAATTGAGATCTGAATTACGTATCCCTGTCGGATACAATACTGACTCGAACCCCATGAAGTCTGACAATCTGTTGCATATACTTCTCAGCAAGGCTCTTAGTAGACTGACTGATCCGAAAAGGAAGGAAGTGAGCATTCTTCGTTAAACGGTCGACAATCACTCAAACAACATTGTAACCCTTAAAACTCCTCGGCAAAGCGGTCACAAAATCCATAGTAATATGCTCCCACTTCCACTCTGGAATAGGAAGCGGTTGAAGAAATCCAGCGGTTCTCTGATGCTCTGCCTTAACCTGCTAACAGATCAAACACTGAGCCACAAACCGAGCATAGCCCCTCTTCATACCATGCCACCAGAAATGAAGCTTCAAATCCCGATACATCTTAGTACTGTCAGGATGGATAGAATATGAAGACTGATGAGCTTCTTCAAGCAACCTCTAACGAACTTCACCCGTAGGGACACACAACCGGGAACCAAAACGAAGTGAACCATCTGCATGAATAACCATGTCTGTCCTGGACCCGAACTCAACCTCAGCAGCCTGAGCCTCTTTGATCTGATCAACAAGAGACGACTGAAGCTGGAGCACAAGACAACTCCGACCAGAACTCGGCAACACAACCTCCAAATCCAACCTCCTCATCTGCTCAATGAGATCACTTTGCTGAGTAAGAAACATAACTGCTAGTCTTCTTCTCAAAGCATCAGGTACCAAGTTTACTTTACCAGGATGGTATTACAAACAGATGTCATAATCGGCCATAAGTTCCAACCAACGCCTTTGCCTCATGTTTAATTCTTTCTGGGTGAAGACGTACTTGAGACTTTTGTGGTCTGTAAAGATCTACATGCGGTCTCCAAGTAAATAATGTCTCCACAGCTTCAGAGCAAAGATCACTGCCGCTAACTCCAAGTCATGAGTATGATAGTTCTTTTCATGCGGCCTCAACTACCTCGATGCATACGCAACAACACGACTCTTCTGCATAAAAGAACTGCTCCAAGATCCTTACCAGATGCATCACAGTGAATTACAAATCCGCCTGAACCATCTGGAATAGTCAACACAAGCGCTGACGTCAATCTGTTCTTCAACTCAATAAAAGCCTCATTGCACTCATCAGACCAATAAAACTTCTGATCCTTTCCTATTAATTTACTCAATGGTCCTGTTATCTTTGAAAAATCTTGGTCAAATTTTCGATAATAGCCAGCGAGACCAAGAAAACTCCGCACTTCGAAAACCGACTTAGGAATAGGCCAATCCTTCACAGCTGCAACCTTAGAATGATCCACAGAAAGCCCATTGCCAGAAATAATGTGCCTCAAGAAAGAAACCCTATCGAGCCAAAACTCGCACTTGCTGAGTTTCCCATAGAGCTGATTCTCTCTCAAAGTCTGCATAATCACTCTAAGATGCTCAGCATGATCTTTCCGATTCCGAGAATACACCAAAATATCATCAATGAAGACCACCACAAATCTATCCAAGTACTGAGAGAAAACCCGGTTCATAAGACTCATGAATACAGCCGGTGCGTTCGTAACCCCGAACGGCATCACAAGATACTCATAGTGCCCGTATCTAGTCCTGAATACAGTCTTCTGTATATCAGCAGCCTTCACCTTGACTTGGTGATACCTAGAATGAAGATCCAACTTCGAGAAAACAGCAGCCCCACTCAACTGATCAAACAAATCATCGATCCTAGGCAACGGATAATGATTCTTCACAGTGACACTATTCAGTTCCCGATAATCCACACACAGTCAATGACTATCATCCTTCTTATTGACGAAAAGGACCGGAGCACTCCAAGGCAAAATGCTAGGTCTGATGAAACCCAAATCAAGAAACTCCTGAAGCTGCACCTTAAGCTTTGCTAGCTCAACCGGTGCCATCCTGTAGGGACTCTTCGATATCCATGCCGTTCCAGACTGAAGATCAATACCAAACTCCACTTCCCTATCACGGGGTAAGCTAGGCAACTCATCTAGAAAAACATCCAAGAAATCCCGAACTACTAGAGGCGCAGCCTCACAGCCTGAGTGCAATCCATCGCACAATCCACCTGTTCAACTGCAGTCTTTGCTCGGCCAAGGGTAGACTCTCCGGCATGGAACTCAAATTCTGTTCGATCTGGAATTCTGAAGACAACCTTCTTGGCACGGCAATCAATAATGGCATGGGCTTCACACAACCAATCCATACTCAGAATAATGTCGAATCCTGAATTCCCAATTATAATTAGGTTGGCTTTGAATTCTGCGTCTCTAATAACAACTGGACATTGCCTGCACTCACGGGAACATATGACAACTCCACCACCTGTCACAATGTTTCAAGTCTTTGACATGATGCTGCACTCTAACTGATGGCGAGCAACAAATCGAGAGGAGACAAAAGAATGGGTTGCCCCAGAATCAAAAAGAACATGGGCAGGAAAAGAGCAAACAAGGATGATACCTAAAAGAATTAAAAGACAAGGAGAAAGAATAGAGAATCAAGGGTGAGGGAAAAACAATGCAGGAAAATAACATAAAGAAACAAAGTAAGACTAAAAGAAATGAAACAAAGATAAACAAAACAACAAAATAACAAAACAAGATATATCTGCCACAACTCCTTCAGCTGTCTTAGCATCTGCAGCAGTCAAGTTGAAAGCCTAACCTCTCCTCGGAACAGCGGTCCTCTGACCGACAATATGGCATTGTGGAGGAAGCAGAGGCCTAACGGGACCACGAGCTGGGCCAGCTTGCTGAACAGGGCCCCTGGCTAGAAGCGCCACCTACTGCTGTAGCGGACAATTGCGCATAGAATGATCAGCGGCGCCACACCTAAAGCACCGGTGGTTGATGCGCCAACAATTCTTACGCTCATGCCCAGATATCTGACAGAAGTTGCAAAAACCACCCTTCTGGAAGCCAGCAGAAGGATACGGAGCTGCCCTGACCGGATGGATTGGGAGAAGCCTCCGAACAGGATCACCAGAAGGCCTAGCAGCAGAATGCGGAATAGTCTGCGGAGAAGGAACCAAACCACCACGAGCCTGCTCCTGAGCTCGAACTGCCTCAAGAGCTTTAGCGTAACTACGCAATCAAAGAGAGACAAGATGCCTCTTGATATCCTGCTCAAATCCAATTGTGAGTCTACGAGCCTTATCCTCTTCGGTTGCCACAAGAACGGCAGCAAAGCTGCTAAGCCTAGTAAACTCAGCTGCGTACTCATCCACTGACCTGGAACCCTGTTGCAAGAAAGTTCATGTTACAATATTGCATGAACAATTATGTAACAAATTCAAAATAGAATAATGACTTAATCTATTTTAGGGCCAGGAATTGCCGCTCCATCTCAACTCGAGTACTACTGAGGAAGAACTTCTCCAAGAATTCCCGAGTGAAAGTAGCCCAAGCAATAGGCCTCTCAAGACGCTCGGACTCGGCCATCCACCAAATATGAGCCAAATCCACCAGCTGGATGGAAACCACGTCCACCCTATCAGCTTCGGCAACACATGCCGCCAAGAGTAAGCACTCGGCTTGGATCAACCACTGTTCAGCTTCCAAAGGCGTCTGAGTACCGAAAAAACGGTTGGGATGCAGCCTCATAAAATCTGTAACTATTTCTGGACGAGGCGAAAGATTTGCCTACACAGGAACAACAAGAGGCGGAACCCGGGCAGCTTCAACAGCAGCTATCACAAGATCACTGTGGTTTTGCTGCTGATTAATCAGCTGCTCAAGCACAGCAGTGAAAGCCTCAATCGGATCAGACTGAGAAGAATTCCATGGTTGGTGAAATATTGAGCCGATTCCAGTTCGAGCCAAGCTTGTCTAATATATTAGGCAACTAATACATTAGCCAAACCTGGGCTCTGATACCACTAAAAACCTTGTCACGCTCCGCTTCCCAAAAAGAATACGGAATACAGATACATGGCTAAGGCCAGCGAATGATTTTCATCATCTATAAGCTGTTCAGAAATCTTTACAATATCTTACAAAATAATCAGAGTCGGAAGCAAAAGAGTCAACCACACATGCATAACTAAATTAATAAATCAACAGAATTTACTTGAAACAAAATATAATATTCTCAAATAAATCAGAATCTGGACAAGTCAAATATCCTGGGTCACATCGCCTAAATACAGAATAAATATTTAAGTACTCAAAATATATTGTTCCAAAGCAACAATAATAATAATACTAATAAACAAGAAATCCAGCACTAATATCTCATTTCTCCAATACCGTCGGGCAGCTGACCATCATGATCTGCAATTAATAATTGCAGAAGAAGAAAAGAGAAAACAAGTACCAGTCAATTGCAAGTTATGGGCCACTTATAATGTAGGATACAAGTACATGGGAAACTAAACAAATCTAAATAATAGCAGAAACAGGTACAGCAAGGTATAGCAGAATTAACTAGCTTGGTATACTAATAGGTATCCAGTACAGTGTCATATGGCAACTAACAGTGTCCAGTAACAGTAAGCTCAGTATATCAGTGTAACAGTATAACAATATCAGTCTAACAGTCTCAGTCTTATGTTCTTACAGTCTTGTGTGTATTACAAGCTAGGTAGCATTTCATGCGCCCTAAAAATATAACACATGGTTGCTACCACAAACAGTTTCACTTTTAGATTTCATAGTGGACCAAAATGGGGCAGTGTACTCAGGTATCAGTAATAGTAGCAGTAGCAGTAAAGTAACAGTAACAACAGCAAAAAAGTAACAGTAACAGTAGCAGAAAGTAACAGTAATAGTAGCAGTACGGAACACTAGTTCCCTTCCAAGTATACGTTTCCATATTTTCCACTACTAGATCTTCCCTTAAGAAACTCCGGCTTGGTTACTTTTATTATGGTCATCAAACATGCATAAATGTCTATGAAATAGTATCAAATTAACATGGTATAATCAGTATTAGGTTAAGGGAAACAAATAAAAATGCATAGATAATAAACAGTCACATAAACGAGCAAAACAGCGTATGTTCATATTCAGGACAGCATGACAGTACAGTACTAAAACAGTGATTCTTGTCGCTACAGAAATGTAAATCTGGATCCTTCGAAGAATATAGAAAATAGACTCTCAACCAAATCCAGCGAATATAAATAGGTCTATAGTAATTCACAAAATCATAACTCAAAACTGATTTGAATCCAGAAAAAATGTTCAGTCAAAAATCAGTAAAACGAATTCTCAGTCCGAAAAATAGCATCAAAACGTTTCAAATAAATCCAGAGAAAATGTGGGTTATTCCCCTATATGTCTAGAATAAAAATATAAAGTTTCATAATATTTCAGTAAAATTAATTTGGTCATCAAAAATAAGAAAATATCAAGAAACGATAGTTTGGCAAATCTGAATTTCCAACACTACTGTACGAAAACTGAAATATCTCGCAAGCCGTAAAACGAACTCCAAATCCGCCAAAGGGAGATGAAAATAGACAATATAGATTAACTTTCATATTTTACGAATATTTTTCATACAGTAAAAGGAATCAGGGTGAAAATATGATTCTTTACAGAACAACGAACAAAATACAGCAGTATAGCTTTCATAAATAAGCATGAAACGATGTATAAAACTCATCAATAAAATCCACCAAAATTCTGGGTAATCTCTAGATAGATATAGCAATGCTGACCAAAGTTTCAGATCAAAATAATATGGGTAGCACAAGTATCAAGATAATTTAGTTATCAAAATCAACAAGAAATGGAATCTGGAATTTATATACACCTCTGTAGTAAAACAGTTATATCTCACACATACAAAAACGAAATCGAACAAGGTTAGAGGGGTTGGAAAGAAGACGAATTCCTAAAACTCATGTTTTATACCGAAATTAAGATACTGACCCGAAACTGGTCTAAATTACTGATCAAGACAGAATATCGACAAAACACAGAATTTTCTCAAAAACCAAAATCAATATAATTCAAACGAAACTTGATCCACACACAACCAAACATGAAATCGAGTCTACCAAGTGTCCAAACAACACGAAATAGGATAATTAACATATCTAAAATAAGTCTATCACATGGATCCAACAAATGCACAATTTCTCATAACTAACTCACATATTCGAATTACCTCAAACAAACGGTAAATCCTAAATTGTACTCATGTAATAAACGTCGTAAGGCAACTATGGTCAAGTTTTCACAATAGAGACAAAACCCATCAGAGATAACACGCACACGGGTTCTCTCTAGAACCCATGTAAACTATAGGTGGTATTTTTGAATTATATCAAATAAAAAAATTTGAGTACAAGTTACTTGTCTGAGAGACGACGAAGGAAACAAAGCAAGAACAAGAGTAACGGGAACGGATCCTGGCAACGAACAAAACCCACGAACGAAAAATCAACGAACCCACGAACGAAAAATCAACTCGTGAACCAAACTAGAACACACCACGATCACCCAAAATCCTACACACAACCCACGAACGAATAACCACGCACACACACTCAATCCCGAGAGTACGAGGAAGAGAGGGAGAGAGGATGGCGGACGGCGGGGTTCGGATGAGGCCGGAAGTGCAAGAGGGTCGGGGAGAATTGCTCACGCTCGGGAGAACAGGGGAAAAAAATCCTTTTTTTTTTTTTTTTTTGAAGGCGGCTAGGTAGGAGGAACTCAGCCTGGGGAAAGGTTAATATAAGTAGAGATTAGGGTTTGGGTTGCATGGGCAGCGGCACATTAAGGCTAACGGGTACGAGGGCTTTCGGGTTGGGCATGCAGGGAACGGTCTGCATGGACCCACAAAGTTCGGTTGTAGTTAGGTGGGAAAGAAAATGGGTATAGGATAGGTATCTTTGGTTAGTGATTTTAGGGGATTGATTAAATGGGGTTTGGTTATTAATTAAAAGTAGGGGTTAGTGTAAACAGGGCTTTAGGTCATAATACATGGTGTAAACAGAGCTTTAGGTCTGAGGATTATATGGTTTGATGATGGGTTGAATATTAGGTAATGGTTAATGGTTTGGGTAGTTTTAGGTAGATAATTAAGGTATATGAATGAGTTTGGGTATAAGAGATCCAAAAAAATGATAGGATAAAAATGAATGAATTAAAATAATAAAATGGAAATAAAAATAAATTTAACAGTGAAAATAAAATATAATGGCACGAGCAAAAAGAGACGAATCAAAAGACGAACAACGAATCAAAAACTCAAATAAAAGAAGACAAAATAATAAAAATGAAAATATATTGAAACAAAAATCCCATATATGGTCCAAAAGAAATACAAGAGGAATTCAAGGAGAGAAAAATACACTAAAACGAAAAATACACTCAAAAATACTTAAAATGAAAAACAGGGGTTACATTTAGTGATCACATACACAATGATGAATTTGGCTTCCTCTCCGAAATCCACACAAGCAATCAAAATGACCAAGAGAACTTGAAAGTGGGAAAGCAAAGGATACTATCTTGATTTGAACCTCCACAGGCAATTTGTAGCAAAAATCAGCCAACTTTGTCCTTATATTAACACCTGAAAATTAAAATGTTAAAATTATAGAACAGAAATTTAAAAAGAGAATAATTTGATGATTGGAACAACAATAGTTACAACACAAATGTGACAATGATCATGAAGAAGATAGCAATAGATTTTAGAACTATAAGTAATGAATTAATCAGGCAACTGAAGAAAATTAACAACTTGTATGATGAAGGAAATTAACAACATGTATGATGAAAAAAGGAATGCTTTTATTAAATTCAGAGATTATCTAAATAATATAGAGGTTCGTACATATGATGAAGAAGTGAATGCTTATATTAAATTCAGAGATTATCCAAATAATATAGCAATTTGTACAATAATAGGTGTGAAGAACATTTACACAATATGATGAATTTGGCTTCCTCTCCCAAATCAACAGAAACAATCAAAATGACCTAGAAAATATGGAAGAGGTTCAAATCAAGGTAGGGAAACTACCTTGATTTGAACCTTCACAGGCAAATTACAGCAAAAATCTGCCGACATTTGATTACTTATGCAAGAATTGGGACCAACACACTAAAACTCATACATTAAGAACACCGAAGTCCCTCACATTTGATTACTGCTATTAGAAGACCATAAATTTTGTTTCTCATATTTGGTTTAAACGAAATAGTTACATGGAAAAGAATGTTTTTCACAGAATCAGGTCGGGTGTTACAATGACATTTCAAAAAAAAAGCATCCCACATAATGTTCCTATGATAACAAAACTTCCCAACTTCAATTTTAAATAGAAGATGCAATGCGACAATAGCTGAACATAAGATTGAGTATATAATTTACCACAATAAGCTCAGTAACAATCTATGAATGGTCTCCCATAATGAAGTATTCGATAGTACAATATCCTTGCAAATCTAAGGCTACATGAGACCTTCATGAAAACCAACAACACCTACAAAGTTATAGCAGATAGATCTGTGTCATATATTGATAATGGTTCATAAGGTAGAATTTTATTTATTAACATTCAGAAGAAAGATCTCTACTACTATAACGGGAAAAGGCCTTAGTGTAATTTGTCCTTCTACCAACCCGTGCAACACGCGTGCCTGAATTTTTACTTTTAAAAATATAAATATATGTATTTATTAAGCCGTGCAACGCACGTGTAAATTACTAGTAGATTGTAACTGTTAAGAGTAAAAGCATAATTTAATCCATGACTACATATACAATATCATTAAATAGTTGAAGAACGAAACATCATGATTGAAATACATGAAATTACTAAATTTTAAAAAACTGAATGGTTCATATATTGATAGACCTACAAAGTTACAGCTGATAGATCTGTGTAATATAATGATAATGGTTAAGGTAGAATTTTTCTAGTTGTTAACATAATTACTTAATTTTCAAAAACGTGATGAATTACCAAATTGCAACAGACAATCGAATTAAAAAAATAATCACATGGGCTCATTAAAGAGTAAAGCATCATGTAACATCCTAGAAATTTTAAATGAATTTTTGTGATTTAATAGGCATTTTTTTGAAATTTATCTTTTTGCATGTGCAAAACACATGCAAATATTTTTCTTGGGAAACAAAAAGTCAGAAAATTTTCTTGGAAAATCTAATATTTATTAGTAGATAATAATTCTAAATTTTCTGAATTTTTATGAATAAATTATGACATGTTTGCAAATATTTCAAAATGAGGGACTTTTGTGTTAAATTACCACTTGGGGAAAAATTAAAAATTTCAAATTTAAAAGAATGGCACACAGGGCCGGCCAGATTGGGGAGCTAGAGGAAAAGATATCTTTTGGTTTAAGTTGATTTAACTAGTTGATTTTTTAAAGATCTATATACGTAAAGATATTATTTTAAGGAATATTTTGTGAATATATTGTAGAAACAAATAATATTGTAGAAACCCTAATAACAAAATCCCGACCTATATTAACACCACAACAGCCGTTTTCTCCTGTTGCAAACCAAAAACTTTATTTCTTCATTATTTTCCTGGAGTGGAGGCTTGGATGTTGGATTTTTGCAAGGAGAAGGAAGAGACTTTTCTTTATTGTTCTTCAAGTTAATCTTCTTTGAGGTAGGTGGTATTTCTCATCTCTTGATTTGTTATATGCTTGTATAATGTGATGATGATTGATCCAATATGATATATATATATTGCATGATTAGAAAACTTGATGTGGATCCATTGGAAGATAAATCTCTATGAATAGTAGTCAAATCACTTTTACATGAACAAAAACTCTAATTAGTGGATGATTCTTTGACACTTTGATATGTTCTTGGATCATGATCGAATAGATTTAACTGCATATATTAGTGATTCAATCCTGAATTTATTGTTGTGATAGAATTAATTAATTCCATGAAGTAAAGGTCAAATTTTTAATATGTGATGATCATGTATAGTTTATTCTTGAGAATGAATTTGATTGATAAACTGAAGTAGATTGGATGAGATGCACATGCTATATTTTAGATTTTATCATGTATGTATATGTATCAGTGTGAAAAGGGGTTCGAATTGATTGTTTTGTTGTCGCAGACTGTATGTCAGTCGACCCTACGGTCGATTGGAGTCGGTCGACCGTAGTTCATGTGTTACTATTGTCGGTCAACTGCCGAAATTGGATATTTACCACTCTATATTCTACTGAATCTTTTCTTGAATGAATATTTCTCCAAATTTGCAACAATGGTCATCAGTTTCTTTCCCAAAGTACCTAGATTTCAGTATTGGACAAGTATATAGGTACTCATGTCTCTGTATGTGGAAGAATCTTGACTATATTATAGTGTTCGAAATGTTCATATGAAAGGTTCAATTAAAATCTGTTTATTCAATGTTATGACTTGGAAAAATTGGGATTTTCAGAGTTTATGAAAGAATTTTTGTTGATGTATGTACTGAGATGGTTTGGCCAAGATACACTTAGTTTGGTTGTAGATTTTTATCATATGAAATTGATATAAACTTGTATCAGTTTAAGAGATCTCCAAAATTGAAATGGCATTTGCAAACTGCCTGTTAGTAGACCTCGCAGTCAACTGCAGTTCTTTTGAACTGGTCGTGCAGTCGACTGACATGAATGTGCTGCCACCACTTTTCTACTGCCTGTCGATTGCGAATTTTTACACTGTGTCTGCCAGTCGACTGCCATAATTTTGAATTGTGTTTTCCTTTGAATGCTGGCGATCGATTGCAACTTTTGTACTGTGGAATGTCGGTCTACTGTCATGTCTTAATTTTCACACTCTGATTGCTGCTGCTTTCGTTTCTTTGAACGATTATTTCTTTGAATTTGCAAACAATGATTCTCTGTTTTTACAAAGCAATTAGGTTCAGATCTTACTACTTTCAGATAGCGTATTTTCAAATTTTAAATGCAGTTCAACCCAGGTTTTTGTCATTTAGAAAGTAAATGTTCTCGAAATTCAAGAGTATTACATTTCAGAATTTCTACTAATAGAGATATAAATCTCATTCCTATTGACGTTGGTTTCAGTTTTCCTTGACAAATTATGTAGAGATAGTCGTTGTAACATCCCAAAAAGAAAAAAAATAAAATAAATTTTAATATTTTTGCACGTCCATTGCACTTAAAATTTTATACAATTTAGTCCCTAAAATTTTCTATGAGTTTCGCACAATTTTTCCTCTCATTTTATTTGTCACGTTGTGTTATTTATTTTTAATAAAAACCCATATTCCTAAAATCTATTTTATAGCCCACTAGAAAATTAATTAAAAAGAGAAGCCCATAATTAAATTCTACATTTAAATACACATTTAAATCCTACACACATGTCATGTAACAAACAACTACAATTAATAAATAACAATTAATTAAAAGAATGAGAAGAATGTGTGCGCATTGGGTGCACGTGCACGTGTGTGCACAAAAGAGACCTGGCCGGCCATGAGTAAGAGGATAGGGAGAGTGGGAGAGTGTCTGCATGAGTGAGGTAGTTATTTGAGCAGTGGGAGTCTTCTCATCCATATAATACTCCTATAAATACCCCCCTCCTATTGTATGAACAATGCACTAAAATCAAAAGAAAACAAAAGAGAGAAAATAAAAGGAGGGTTTCGGATTGCTTGAGAGGAAGGCTATAGCTTCGGTTTTGCTAGGAGGAGAAGAGAAGGCTATTGTGTTGGAGCTTGGAGCAATTTTTCGAGGAGTCTAATTTCAATTTGCATCAAAATAAGGTGGGTCTCTTTTGCATTCAAAATCAAAATATAATGCATGTGTAGGTAATTTGATGCTTGAAATTGATATTTCGTATGAGGTTTTAGTTAATTTTTGTGATGCATGTGATGTTTTTATTTAGAATGTTTGGTAGAAATGAAACATGTAAATTGTTGCATGCTAAATAAAAGTTTCATCATGATATAATTTGATTGTTGAATTAGAATTCTATTTCAATAGTATGTTGAAGTGGTTAGACACAAATAGTATGTCATGGCTGGATTATAGGAATTATGCATTTATATATGTATAAAGTTGTTAATTAGACACAAGAAATTGTGTAATTATTAGAGGAGAATTATAAAATCAATAGGGATGAGAACTGATAAAAGAACAAAAAAATAAAATAAAATAATAATAATATATATATATATATATATATATATATATATATATATATATATATATATATATTCATGATAGAAAGTAAATTCTTCTAATTGCAATATAGGTACACTAGATTTCTAAAAATATAATTAATTGAGTTAATTTGTGAACAACCTTATGCTAATGTGAGTAAAATCTGTAAAAGAGTATTTCTGGAAGTTTAGAAATATAACTTGGTAATATTAATTTAATAAAAAGATTAGAAATCAAAAATAATTGAAATAGTAAAATATGAGAATAAACAGAGAGTAGAGTTAAATGAATTTAAACGCATATACTATCAAGTAATGGCTTTGGCCTCAGTGGCTAGCTTAGGCGCCTTTGCGCTAGGCACTGCCACGTGGCGCGTTGGGGTTTCTGTGGTCACGGATTCGAGTGGGGGAAGGCTCTGTTTTTCTTTGAAATCTTTTTAAAAATAAAAACAATGTTGAGTTAGGTATTTAAAATACTCAGAGAACTTTATACTCAAATGTAAGCTGGCTCATCTGGTTTGAGTGGGGGGGTTTGGCTGCTTTTGGCTCTGGTTCGAGTCAAAGCATGCACATCAGGTTTTAAATTTTTATTCTCTTATCGTTTTTCAAGCTTTAAAATGGGGAAAACTTCATAGGAAATTTAAATAATATTATTAGAACATTAGGAAGTTATTTCATATTATTCTAAAGATATTCTGTGAATTTAAAAGTTCTATTCATATATTAGTTGAGTTTGAATTCATGTTTAAGAAGAGATGTATATTGTTAAAGATTTGTAGAGTTGGCTTGATGAAATTAAGACAAAATTATGAGTTGGGAATAAAGAGTCTCTAGTGATTAATCTTTGAAGAAGTTTTTGTAATAGAAAGAAAATCGTGATCTATTCTAAAAAGAGGTTTTCATATTATGCTTGAAGTATAAATTAACATGAAAGGGGTTAATTAATTGAGAGAACTTTGAGAATCATAAAAGTAATAGTTTGGTTGGCTAATTAAGAAGTTGTTTACAAGAAATTCGATTTGGAAAATTATTATTGAATGTGAATATAAGAAGTTGAATAGTTCATGATTTATGAACGTAAAGGAAAAGAAATGATGATTAATGAATGAGACATTTATGTTGGGGTTGGATATAACCTAATCGATCTCTACTATTGAGATGGTTGTTGGAATCTAGAGGTTAGGCGAGACCCTTAGTAACCGGCAATTTGTGAATAAAGAAATTTGAGAAGTAGTCAGTGTGGGCTATTGTTTCTCGTATTTTTGATTAAGTCCGGTAGGGTAAGCTAGCTTTAGGTTGTGATGATTATAATTAAACATAAGGATAGACACTATAAGAAGATATGATAGAAACAACGAAGAACATGTCCGGTAAAGAATGTACCGCTCCTAGGGATCGGAGATCGAGGAATATGCCCGGTAAATCTATGTATATGGGCCAGGGGTATGTCTATCTATCATCGGAAAGGCCGGTAAAGATATTGCAGTTCCTAGGAATGTTCAGGACGGACAGGATACGCCCGGTAAATCCACTGAGGTGGGCTAGGGGTAGGCTTGGTTCGTAGTTGCGGGAGATCGACTTGCTAGGGTTTTTGGCTGAGAATACACCCGGTAAATCCACTGAGGTGGGCTAGGGGTAGGCCGATAAGGTCCAATATCCTGGGGTGTGACTCCTCGGTGACTACGCGTTGGACTATATTCAATGGGTTAGGCTGCATGACATGGGATGTAAACCCTGTAATGAGGAGTACCTTAAGGGCTTGTCCTTAAGACCTATGTAGTTTGGGATGCGTAGAATCTGAACAATTTTGCATTAGTGTATTGAAGTGTAAATTTGCATTAGGCATTAAGTCATATCATACACTGACATGTTTAGGATAGTCATTTTTTTTACACTTTATTGTGCATTCAAGTTTGTGTTTGCTAAAATAAGAGAATAGTTGTTTTATAACATTGCGTCAGTTGTATGCAACTGACGTGACCACAGCTTTTCAGTGCAGGGCTTGGATTCGAAAAAAGACATAATGATGAATTGATGCTAAAGATTATTTTCATATTTAAGTTGTTGATATTAATGTTGTATGTTTCATGTTGTATTCATTTAAATTCTGCTGCGTTGATGTAAAGAACAATGTTGAATAATGAAAAGTTTTAAATTCCTTATAAAATTGTATGAATTTGAAGTAAAAGATCATGCTGTGCTACGAATTACTTATAAATGGAATTCGGGGCGTTACAGTCGTACATGAAAGTACTTGGTTTTGATTATTGGAATTGAGGAAAATCCTCGTTATGAGCTAGATGATTTTGGATTTATTGTGACATAAATAAGTATTTGAGTTCTTATTTGAGTTATGAGACTCTAGAGGTTGGGTGGGACCGTAGTATGCTGGCAAATGAGATTTTGTTGGAAATTGGCCAGTGAGGACTTTTGTTCTGATTCAGTAAAGTTAAGTCCGACAGGGTACACCAGCTCTAGGGAGACTGTGATTGTAATTAAACATAATAAACATAAGGACATGCACTAATTGGAATTGTGATGAAATGGGAGAAAATGTGAGTATGAGGGCCTCAGGATGATCTGCGGTGTGCGATAGTCCCGAGAATTATTGAGGTGTGAGTGAAATAGTCTCCAAAACTACCTGCGGTGTGGGATTGATCTCCAGAATTATCGGGATCGAGGCGACGCTCATGGGATATTCGTGTGATTAGGTGCCATAGCTTGCGGCGTGGGGTATTCTCGAAGATTCCTAAGTGTGAGTGAAATAGTCTCTAGAATTATCTGTGGATAGAGACTGACCTCCAGAATTATCGAGGCATGAGCTAGATACTCACAGAATAATCTAAACCTTAAAGTAATCATTGAAGTAGGTTATTCGCATAACGTGAGATTGAACCCAAGAAAGTGGAGAAAGATAAGGGCTTGCACAGGGCCTATGTAGTATGTGATGCATAGAATCCGACAAGTATGCATTAGAAATCATCATATGCATTTGTGTTTCTTGACTTGTTTTATATATGCATGTTTTCTGTTTTTCATCTCATACACTTGATACTTAGCCTAACTTCACTTGTTGTTTTACGTTTCATTCATCATTGTTTCATGTTTCGTCTGTTATTGTTGCGTTAATATGTTTTCACTTGTTGTTCTATTTATTATTTTTTATGCATCATTCATTACTAGTAAATAAATGTGCGTCAAGTTTGTGATTGTGAGATCTAGAAGTACCACTGTTACTATAGTTGAGATCAGTTGCATTTAACTAACGTGCCCACTTTTCATAGACCTTTTGCAGTATTTTCAGTTATGGATAGCTTTGGTTCAAGTAAAGCTTGGAGTATAAATGAAAGATGAAAATGTAATATGTTGTAATTAAAGTTGAAATTAATGCGTTTAAATTCCGCTGTGCTTTGTTAAAGAGTTGATGTAATAAAAAGTGTTTAAATTTTCCCTGCATTTGGATGTTGTATTTATGATTACAATTGAAGTCGATTCTGGAATTTGTGCCACGTATTTCTAATTTTATTTGTTAGAAATTCGGGGCGCTACAAGAGTTGGTATCAGAGCATGCTTTAATATTAATGTTAAACATGGTATAAGGAATGAACCTAGGTTTGGACAGTGGAGCGTGAGTACCTAGGTGTGGACTCTAGAGTGTGAGTGTTAAACATGAACTAAACTAAATGATATGGTTTGAGTGTGAATAGATTTATGCCGTAGGCAGTTGGTATGAAAGTGATTTTTTGTTGTGGTGCTCTAATATTTCCACATGTTTTGCAGTACTCAGTGAAAATGGCAGGACCCAGGACTAGGAATGGTGGGAATGATGATGGGGCTGAAGGTTCCCACGGGGGAAGACTGGATTTGGAAACGGAGATTGCCAAAGTGTATCAGACTTTGAATACATTTATGGCAGCTCGTGCGACTCGGAATCGTGGAGCAGGGCCTATACCTATTAATGCAGATCCGATCAAGCAAGTAGAATCTTTCAAGTGGATGAAGCTGCCAGTTTTGAAGGGCAAGATGATCCAAACGAGGCCGATGATTGGATCAGACAGATGGAAGTGGTCTTCGAGGATCTAGAGACCCCTGCAGCCAACAAGGTGAAATTGGCTACAATGCAGCTGGAAAAAGATGCTCGTGTCGGGTGGCAATCAGTGAAGAGGACTTTGGGTGAAGAGCAGGTGACTTGGGAGGTTTTTCTTGATGAGTTCAGGGATCACTCTTTCCCTTTGGACATCCCGGAGAAATAAGCGATGGAGTTTCTGAACCTACAGCAGGGAAGTATGTCAGTGTGTGAGTACGAGACTACGTTCACGCAGTTGTCGAGTTATGCACCGGAGCTAGTAGTTGATGAAGCAAAGAAAGCCAGGAATATTTATCAAGTCTTGAGGCCAAACCTTAGGTCCCGAATGATATCGTTTGGGATCAGGAGGTTCGAAAAACTTGTTAGGAGGGCATCCATGACTAAGGAGGACATGGATCAGTCCCAGAAGAAGCAGGAAACCTGCAACAAAAATAAAAGGCCAGCAACAAATCAGAGTAGGAGGAGGTTCCCGGAGAAGAAGGGAAGATTCAGTAGGCCCGAGCAGAAGCCAATAGCAGTTGAAGGGTGACTTTCTATAACTATGGAGAACCGGGTCACTACTGTAGCGCCCCGAATTTCTAATATAATATCTTAGAAAATACGTGGCACAATTTCCAGCATCAACTTCAATGTAATATTACACATAGCCCAAAAATACAGATAATTTTATTTCAAACTTTTGTTACAACAATCATTTACAACACAGCGGAATACAAAACACCTTGAATTACAAACTTTATTTTTACAACACTTCTTTTACAAAAGCTCTTTTACATCAATCTATCTCAAGCATCCAACCCCAAGCTCTAAGCAACAACAACCTGTAAAATATGAGGCTAGAGATGATCCCTAACCCCCAAAACTAAAGGGGTCAGCCATAAAGGTGTGAGTGACATAAAAACAAGCAACAAGCAACAAGTAACATAATTAATCATAAAACACTGAGTCATCAACAACATGTATTAACAGCAAGAATAAATGAAATGAGAAATAACAAATAAGTAAAGCACGAAAACATCAAGGAATATAAGATAGTAAATAGTAATGCACGAAAACATCAAGTGAATCTAGACTAAGTGTCCAGTGTAGGAAAAACAGGAAAACACCATCATAAAACTAAGTCAAGAAAACACAATTCTATATGCTGACTCTTTAATGCATACTTGTCGGATTCTATGTATTCCATAGTACATGGGTCCGGTGCAAGCCCTTAACGATCTCCACTTTATAGGGATAACCCCTCGTTATGCAACTAATCCTACCACAATGATGGAAAATAAGATCCAGAATACTTCGCGAATGGGCACCACAGTCCTCGACGCGCAACCATCATGTAAGATAGCTCAAAAACAACCGGAGAATCATCTTCCAAACCCATGTACCCCTACGAATAGGCTTGCAAGGCCCTCGGCGTGTAGATACACCAAGTACATTCCGTGAATAGGCCTGTAGACCCTCGACACGCGAATGCACCCTGCATGTTCCGTGAATAGGCCTGCAGACCCTCGACACGCGAACACACAAATGTCCTCTCGATACAAAATAACAAACAGTCCTGGAACGCATCCGTTGGACTAACAAAACCAAGAGTCTATACTTACGTTTCCCAAGTTCCATCACATCCCCACTAGTGCCTGTCCTTAAGTTGATTATTATTAAAACACCAAATCTCCATCTCTAGAGTTAGTGTATCCTGCCGGACTTAAATACTCAACAACAACTAAACCAAGACCCCCCAGGTCTAACTCAACAAATCTCAACTGCCGATTCACAGGACTCCCACTCAACTCCTAGAGATCTCAACAAGACCAAAATTCACTAATCCATCGTCAAAACGATCATAGGGAGAAACCTCTCCAATCAACAAAACCCAAATCTTTATGAAATTCCAGAATCCAAATCCAACAATAAAATATCTTGAAAACTTATGTTCTGTAGAAACAATAATATTTAGAATAGTAAGTTATAGATCCAAAAACATTTAAAGAATCAACCATTTAAAGAACATCTGAAAAACTCACGAAAAGCATCAGAATCAGTCGACTGTAAAAGGTCATCAGTCGACTATCCAGAGTGAAAAACCGATATCTTTAAGAAAATAATACTAAGTGTTGACGGTCGACTTGTAAAAGACACCAGTCGACTGTCCAGAAAGAGAATTTCCATGATTTTAAGAAAACAATCTAAGTGTTATAAGTCGACTATAAAACTATCGGTCGACTGTCCAGAGAAAAATCCAATAATCCTTTAAGAAATAATTCTAAGGGGTACCAGTCGACTGTGAAAATTCTCAGTCGACTGTCCAGAACGAAATTTCAAGAAAACTAGAGAACATAGCAGCCGGGTCGTGTCGGTTGACTGAGAAGTCATACCAGTTGACTGTCGACCTATAGACTGTATACTTTTGGTTGTGCACATTTCAACCGATACGTAGTTTTACTTTATGAAAACGATTTCTACAAAAGCATATTTCTTATATGATCAAATACGACTTATAGGATTTATAATAACCCATAAAGCTAAACCAAAACTACTTGAGTTTATAAAAATAGAGATTTGTTAATTTCTTTCAATCAAACATGAATTTGTGCATATAATAAAAATAGAGTTTCTTAAAAAAATCGATTACTCATTGAAATTACTTCGTATTCAAATCCAAACCACATCAATACCAAATCTCATAAGAAAATCCCAAATTAAACCAAAATGTATCAAATCTCAAATTTTTGTCATCAACTCAAATCCTCAAGACGTGGTCTTTTAATCCATTATTCATTCTCAAAATTCCTCAAACTCAATCTCAACTATTCACAATAGCTGATTCATAAACAAATTTATCCTTAACATGGCCAAGTTGCATTCATCCAACTCACCAATAGTCCAAGAAATCTCATCTTTAATTAATTAATGTATAACATCCATCATACTCAATTAAATCAGCAATAATCCAAAAGAAATAGCATACTCATAGTTTATATTAGGTTCTCCAACAATCTAAAATCATCCACATGAAATCCTACTCACAATAACTAGGGTTCTTCTCAAAGATCCAATTTTATCATCCATGCAATATACATATTCATACCAAACCCTAGCATGATTTCTAATAGATAAAACACCACATACAACATACATAAAACAAAACAACAAACAATTTACATCACTCACATACATCATACACAAAACAAAATAAAACAAAACAAGTCAGTCACCTTATTGGAGAGATCAAACAAATATATCAAAGCAAGACGAAGAATCCCTCCTTTGCAAAGAATCCAAGATCTCCTCTTTAAATCTCCAAAGAAGTAAAAATAATAAAACCTTGTGTTGTGCAGCGAAAGACAACTGCACTTCACCTTTTAAATAGGCCGGAAATTGAAGGATTAGGGTTTTAAACACATTTGCAAAATAATCCTTTAATAAATTATTACTTTACATATATAAACCTTTCTTTATAAAGTAGTTAAAATAAGTTAAATAAATTAAAACCAAATCAAATCCTTTTACTACTGAGTTGTCCAGCAATCCAGCACAGCCAAAAAATAAAGAAAAATCGGATTTGTACTCAGGATGGCCATTTTGCACAAAATTCCTTCTTTTTGTAATATTTGCAAATACATCATAAAATATTCGTAAAAATCCAAAAAATTCAGAAATAATAAATATTATATTTTCCAATTAAAATATCTAACTTTTACTTTCCAGGAAAATATTTGCACAAGATCCAACATAAATTTCATATTTGCAAAAACACCATATTTGTTTAAATCTTTACCAAATCGACTCTAAATAAAATTTAAATATATTTTAATTTCAACGATGACTATGGAAAGCCCAAAAATCAGTAAAAATGAAATTTTATTATTTATTTGAGATCAAAACGGCTTTTTTACATAAAATCCCTTCTCTTTCGAGGTATTTATAAAAATAGTTTATTTATTCAGAAAAATTCCAAAATTTAGAATGTACTCTATTATAAGTAGGAGAATTTATTTAAAATATAAAATTGGATATTTACACCAAAAATATTTGCACGTGTTTCGCACGTGTGTAAAAAGATGAATCTTTAGAAACATATTTATTAAATCTCCAGAAAATCATTTTAATTCATTTATAAATATTTAAAATTATATTTAAAAATAAAGGGTACTACAACCACAGGTCAGCATGCCCCAAGCCAGCAAAGGGTCCGACTTGTTACCAGTGTGGGTGAGAGGGTCATACCAAGTCGTTTTGCCTGCATCTTAAGAAGGATTTTGCGAATGGGAGCAAATTCCAGAGGCAGGGGCGAGTGTTCGCATTAACTGAGGAGGATACTGGTAACTCAGAAGATGTGATCCACGGTATGCAAGAATTTTAATTTATTTATTGGATGTATTAAATGAGACTTTGTTTAAGAATAAAATGGAGTTTTGAGTATCATTCTTCATGTAACAGGATGTGTTTTGATTAATAAAATAAAAGCAAAGATTTTATTTGATAATGGTTATTCGCATGCATTTGTATCGCCCAATTTTGTTAAGGTGTTAGGTGTGGAACCTAAGATTTTTCCAGGCAGAGTCTTGTCAGTGGCAACACCATCAGGAGAGGAGTTGGTTGCTGATCGGTATTACAAGGGTTGTGATATCGAGATCAATGGGACACTATTGGAATCAATGTCATCAAACTGCAGGTCTTGGATGTAGATGTGATTGTGGGCATTGATTGGATGACAATTTATGATGCTGCAATTGAATGCAAGAATAAGGAAGTTATAGTGAAGGCACCGGGAGGACCCACAGTGAGTTTTCGAGGGAAGAACGGAAACTCGAAGGTGATTAAAAATTTTACATGTAACTCCTCGCATTACATGTAATTCGTACAATTTTACAAGGAAATTAAAAATTTTCATTATACAACATTATTCTTTACAGAATACACAACGGAAATTTAAATGAATACAACATAATATACAATAATAAAATGCTTCAATCTTATAACAACTCGTCATATTGACTTTAAGTCCATGCCAAGTCCAGTCCTGCAACTAGAAAACTGTGCACGTCAGTTGCATAACTGTGCTATAAAACAATGATCTTATTGACTTAGCAACCACAAACTTGAATGCATAAAAGAAAATGTGATTATCCTAAACATGTCGGTGTATGCAATGACTTAATGCCAAATACAAATGTTTATACTACGATGACACTAATGCATACTTGTTCGGATTCTATGCATCCCATTCTACATAGGATCGAGATCAAGCACCTACGTACACCACATTATAGGGTTAAATCCCTCGCCAAGCAACCTTCTGCTATGACTACTACAAGATTTAGACACTGCGAGTATTGGTTCTCGCTCCGAAATACTGGAGATCAATCCCGCTCTGTGGATCATTCTGTGGCCTTTACATCCATCGTCCCGGAATACTGGGGATTGTCTCACTCCATAAGCCATTCTAGAACCCTCGTCGCACAAATACCCCATGAGCATCGCTTTTGTCCCGGAATACTGGAGATCATTCCCGCTCCATGGATCATTCTGTGGTCTTTACATCCATCGTCCCGAAATACTGGGGATTGTCACTCTCCAAGAATCATTCTGGAGTCCATAACTCACGTTTGCTCTTGTTTCATCATGTCACCAATTAGTGCATGTCCTTAAGTTTAAGATATAGTTATTAAGACGTAAAGTTCAGCTTACCCACCGGGTTTAAACGAAAACACTGAAATAGTTAGCCCCCAATGGCCACTTCTCAAGAGAAAGTCAACCCACAATGGTTACTTCTCAAATTCCGTATATTCCAACTGCCGATTTTTTGGGCCTCACTCACTCTAGAACAACAACCGTCTCAACAGAGACTACAAAGGTTATATCTAACCTCAACTTAGATAAATCATTTTTTTATTCATAATTTCTTCATATTCATCTCTTTGTATTCATAAAACATGATGTGACCAACTTCACTCTCATTATCGATTAAATTAATTAAAGCCTTGTAAGCAAACCCAACTATTTTCTTAATCAAGTAGATTAATAATCATGAAATTTCACCAAAGTGAGGCTAAATTGTATTATATTTTTAATCTTCTTTAATCATAAAAATCTCCCTTTTAATTTGAATTCAAAGTTCTCCAACACATTATTTAATGTGAATACCACTTTTGATTCACAAAATATATCTTAAAAGCATTGTAGAATTATTTCTAGAACTTTAATGCTATATTAGAATACTATTATAATTTTTCCCCAAATTTTATAGCTTGAAAAACTCTTCAAAATAATATTAATAAAATTGTGTATGTCCTGGATCGAACCCCAGACCCAAAGCAGTGCCCAAGACAGCAAGCCAAAACCACTAATCCAACTCGCGCTAATGATAGAAAGACCCTTCAGTTTCTTTTATACTGCTCCTACTATTAATCTCAAAAAATCAAATTTTTGGGAAAAGACAGAGCCTCCCATGACTCGAATCCACGACCCGAGCCACTGTACACAGCACAGAGCCAGTGCCAGCATGCTCACGCAGTAGCCAGTATACCTAACTCCACATCTGAGTATAATGTTGTTAATATCCTTTTATTCCACTTCTCTGCTTCTAACACTTTTTAAAAAATTTTGATTTCTAAAATTGTTTTGTATTAATAAGTTCTAATATCTTCTAGATTACATTCTTCTCACATTATGTATATTCGCATGAAATAGAAACTCATAAAACTTTTACTTTTAACAACATAATGAAATTTCTCCCCAAAATTTATATTAATTTGCTTATATTTCTATACTTTGATTCATATAAAATATTGTTCCTCATCCAATAGTATATTGGAAAACTTTACACCAATAGGATGCAAATATTAATATCAGTGAGGTTACTTTCATACAATTCTATCATAATAGGATTTTCAAAGTTTCTTACACACAATATTTTATTTTGACCTCTACATGAACAATCTAACACGTATCAATTAAAATAGTATGAAGAGTTCTATTCTTGCATTCCATTAGTACTACTTATATTTTCCTTCTAATTAACATGGATTATTAGCAATCAAATTGAGATACAAAACATCTTCACAAGTTATACCATGATTATACTAACATTGAGCAATCCATATTCAACATACCAAATAAAATTTAGCAACTACTCATACAGAAATTTAGCATGCACAATTCTACTAAGTTAGAAAGCAACAAGAACACCCACCTATCAGAAGATCTTAATTTCTCTCTAGCAAATGAACTCCGAGAAGCCTCCAAGCCTTTCCTCGATATTCGTGCCCAAAGGGAGAAGGAACCTCAAGCAAAGCATTCGGTAGCAAGAAAAGCACAGAGAACACACACTTTTCATTTTTTTTGATTTTTTTGTTTGTTTTTCTTTTTTGATTAGAAGTAAGGTGGTGGTGTTTTATAGGATTAATTAATTAGTATAAGTTATAAGTTAATTTAATTAACCCACTAATCCTAATTAACTACCCACTAACCCTCTTACTCCACTCACCCTCTCTCCAAGCAAATACCCTGTCAAAACCTATTACATGTTGTTGGGTTTTGGTGTGCAATGCACGTGCACGTGCGTGCTACGTGTGTGCACACAATTTATTAATAATTTTTATTTAAATTTAAAGTATAATATGTAGTATGTATTTAAGGAAACTAGTTTAATTTAATTAAAATAGAGTTTTCATGAATGAAATAAAAATAAACACACACACAAACTTCATAAATTTTATTTTGAAAAAGAATATACCCAACACATGCACCACAAACACGTGCATCGCACGTAAAATAAATATTCAAAAAGATTTGACTAACGAGGAAATGTTTATAATTAATTGGAATATAATATACGAAAAATATTTATTTTGATAATGTTACAGATATTTCGCATAACGGTGAATTTTACGTAATCGACACGTGTATTGAAAGCACGTGCAATACACATAAAAACAGAAAAAATTAAAATAAATGTTTAAGTTGGCTAAAAATAAGATAAAAATGAGTTTTAAGGAGACAAAAAAATGTATAAATAATTAAAATGCAGAAATACATAGAAAAATACGTTACGACTATTACTCGTAACAGTACGAAATATATGTGCTTAACACACGTGGAGCAAAATTATCGTAACTCAATTTTGCGAGGTATTACAATTGCAGTCGTATCGAAGTTGATGATTCCAGATGAGGCTAGGGAGATCCCAATTATCAGAGATTTTCCTACTGTGTTCTTGGAAGATCTACCGGGGCTACTGCCACAGCGAGATGTGGAGTTTTGCATCAGTGTTTAGCCAGGAAGTGCTTCAATGTCTAAGGCTCCAAACAGGATGGCACCTGTAGAGCAAGATGAGGTAAAGAAGCAGAATGAGGAATTGCTAAGCAAGGGGTTCATCAGACCTGCAAAAGATTAAAATAAATATTTAAGTTAGCTAAAAATAGGATAAAAGTGAGTTTTGAGGAGACAAAAAATGTATAAATAATTAAAATGCAGAAATACGTAGGAAATTACGTTACGACTATTACTCGTAACAGTATGAAATATATGTGTGTAACACACGTGGAACAAAATTTTCGTAATTCAATTTTGCGAGGTGTTACAATTGCAGCTGTATCGAAGTTGATGATTCCAGATAAAGCTAGGAAGATCCCAGTTATCAATGATTTTCCTACTGTGTTCTTGGAAGATCTGCCGGGGCTACCTGCCACAGCGAGATGTGGAGTTTTGCATCATTGTTCAGCCAGGAAGTGCTCCAATTTCTAAGGCTTCGTACAGGATGGTACCTGTAGAGCAAGATGAGGTAAAGAAGCAGATTGAGGAATTGGTAAGCAAGGGGTTCATCAGGCCGAGTACTTTACCATGGGGTGCACCTATGTTGGTAGTGAAGAAGAATGATAGGTCAATGAGGATGTGCATTGACTACCGGGAATTGAACAAGGTGACCATTCAGAACAAGTATCCACTTCGTGGATTGATTATCTGTTTGATAGGCTTCAGAGAGCGGCAATATTTTTGAAGATTGATCTGCGATCAGGGTTTCATCAAGTCCGAGTTAAAGAGGAGAATGTGAGCAAGAGAACCTTCAGAACTCGGCATGGACTTTATGAGTTTTTGGTGATGCCATTTGGGGTTACGAATGCACTGGCAGTATTCATGGATATGATGAATCGAATTTTGCGGCCATATATTGATACTTTCGTGGTGGTATTCATTGATGATATACTGGAGCTTCTTGGGATTGAAGAGTTGGCCTAGATCGATGACTATGAAGAATGTCAGGAGCTTCTTGGGAATGGCAGGATATTACAGATGGTTCATTCAAGGCTATGCATAGATTGCAGTTCCTTTGACAGGGTTGACCCGAAAGGATGTGAGTTTCGCTTGGACTGATAAATGTGAGGCGAGCTTTCTGGAGTTGAAGGAGAGGTTGACGACAATACCTATTCTAGCTTTGCCGCAAGCTGGGAAGGACTATGATATTTATAGTGATGCATCGCTCAGAGGTTTGGGTTGCGTCTTAATGCAAGAGGGGATGGTTATCGCTTATGGTTGAGGCAGTTGTGTCCTCAGGAGAAGAACTATCCGACGCATGACCTGGAGCTTGCAGCTATTATCTTTTCTCTGAAGCAGTGGAGGCACTATGTATATGGAGAGAAGTTCAATATGTTTACTGACCACAAGAGCTTGAAGTATATTTACCAGTAAAGGGATCTGAATCTTCGGTAGAGGAGGTGGTTGGAGGTATTGGAAGGCATTCGTCCTGGTATCAAGTATCATCCAGACAAGGCGAATGTAGTAGCTGATGGGCTGAGTCAGAAGAGTAGTATGTCGAGTTTGATCACGACACAGAAGGAGTTGACTGCAGAATTAGATCGGGCAGGTATTGAGGTGGTACTGCATGGATTGGGCGCATCGTTGGCACTGTTGAGGCTTTAGCCTTCATTGAGGGAGTAGATTATAAAGGGTCAGAAATCATATGCAGAGATTTAAAGGATGTTATAGCATGTTTCCAATGGCAAGCTATCAGAATTTCGTGTCCAAGATGGAGTTCTATGGATGGGCGAGAGGTTGTGTACCGGAGAGTGCAATTCTGAAAGAGAGCATCTTATAAGAAGCATATAGTACCTTGTTATCAGTACATCATGAGAGTGATAGAACTGAGATGATTCCCAGGACTACGGATTGGTGTGCGTATCGATCATAAAAGATTAACAGATTAAATACGTGATCTAACCCTATATAGCGGAATCTAGGGTTCACGAATTATACCTGCGATAAGAAGAAGACAACAGCGACCCCAAGATCTTCTGCACGTATTCCTTCCTCGGGTTGGACATCATGTGGGCGACGATCTCCCAACCTTTCTTCTCATTGGTTGACCTCTCTTTCTCTCCTTACGTGAATCACGAATTTAGAGAAAAAATCTTATATTTCAGATGATCAATGTCGGCCAGAGAAATAGAGGATATATATAAGGCTACGGCAGGGACCATGAGGAGAAATTAGGGTTAGGTCTCCTAACGAATTTGGGTATTCCGTGTTCTCGGTCCACTAAGGAGCTATTGTTGCACTACCTTCCTAATCCCAAATTATATTTATGGCCTCCTTTTATTATATGCTCGTTGAGCTCCCCATGTTAAGATATCGAATGTCCGTCGATCAAATTAAGTTACTGACAACTATATTGATCAACATCTTTTATCCTTAAGTAGTACCACTCAACTTTATTTGTCATGTCGAATGTAATCCACCTGCAGGGTTTACATGACAATCCTTATGAGCTCCTTAAGGGGACATCATCAACCCGACGTATCGGGACATGGATTCCTTTTACAATCAACAGCCCATCATACATACAATGCTATTACCCAATTCATAGAGGTTGTTGATCCATAATGAATCTCACTCTTTTATGAGTCAAAGTAATGCACACTGCATATACATGTCTGTTATTATATCTGGATTAAGAGCATAAGCATCCATAATAACAGAGGTGTTTGTTCTCTTTTATAGTCAGTACAAAGAGAACAACCTCAAGTGGTCCTGTTCAATACACACAAAGTGTACTAGTATAAATCTATAGTCAAGATAGACTAATACCAGATTACACTACAACCTTTCCAATGGATTATCCAAGTCCGTTTAGGTTGTGAACTATTTATATATTCCATAGGGAACTGATAATATGATCTTCTGTGTGTCACCTCACACCATATTATCAACCTTATAGAATATCAGATACTTGCATTAATATTATAATAAACACAATATGCAAACATATGCCCATATGATTCTCATTCAAAAAAAATAAGGAAATAAAGTTAATACAAAAGTGATGCTTTCAGTATATAACCCTAACAGAGAGTAAGAAGATGTACAAGGACATCAAGCAGCACTTTTGGTGGCAAGGAATGAAGAGAGATGTTGCGGATTTTATGGCAAGGTGTTTGACTTTCCAGTAAGTTAAAGCAGAGAACCAGAAGCTCGGAGGATTGTTGCAGCCGTTGCCTATACCTTAATGGAAGTGTGATAATATCAGCATGGATTTCATCACTGGTTTGCCAAGGAGTCCGAAGGGCAACGACTTGATTTGGGTCATTGTGGATCGTTTGACCAAGTTGGCTCATTTCTTGCCTATGAAGATTACATGGTCTTTGGAGAAGCTAGCAGAACTGTACATTGAAGAGATTGTGAGTCTTCATAGGTTTCCCGTGTCTATTATTTCCGACAGGGATGTGAGGTTCACATCGAGATTTTGGAGGAGTTTGCAAGCAGCTTTGGGTACCAGGACTGACTTCAATTCTGCTTTTCATCCACAGACCGATAGTCAAACAGAGAGGGTGAATCAGGTATTGGAGGATATGCTAAGATCATGTGTCATGGATTTTGGTGGCAGATGGGAGAGGTACCTGGCATTGGTTGAGTTGATTTTGGGCCTGAAATTGTGCATCAGATGTCAGAGAAGATCGAGCTGATTGGAAGAGACTGGTCGAAACCCAGAGCCGGCAGAAGAGTTATGCAGATACTTGGCGTAGGGACTTGGAGTTCGAGGTTGGGGTGCAATTTTCCTCAAGATTTCTCCGACGAAGGGAGTGATTAGTTTTGGGAAAGGAAGCAAGTTGGTACCAAGGTACATTGGACCATACAAAATTTTGAGGCAAATCGGAAAGACAGCGTACAAGTTGGAATTACGGGAGGAGTTGGCTTAAGTGCATGATTTATTCCATGTATCGATGTTGAGAAAGTATGTGCCAGACCAAAGTCATCAGTTGACGGAAGTGCCTGATGGATTGCATCTAAATTTGAGCTGTAAGGAGCAGTCGTAGAGATTGTTGATCTAATATTTGCTTGGAAAATCTAATATTTATTAGCAGATAATAATTCTAAATTTTCTGGATTTTTATGAATAAATTATGACATGTTTGCAAACATTTCAAAATGAGGGACTTTTGTGTAAATTTTCCACTTGGGGTAAAAATTCAAAATTTTAAATTTTTAGGACTGCACATAGGACCGGCCAAATTAGGCAGTTAGAGGAAAAGATATGTTTTGGTTTTAGTTGATTTAACTAAGGAATATTTTAGAGGAAATATCTATATATGTAAAGATATTATTTTAAGGAATATTTTGTGAAAATAATGTAGAAATCCTAATAACCAAATCCCGGCCTATATTAACACCACAGGAGCCGTTTTCTGTTGTTGCAAACCAAAAATTTTGTTTCTTCATTATTTTCATGGAGTGGAGGCTTGGATCTTGGATTTTTGCAACGAGAAGGAAGGGACTTTTCTTCATTGTTCTTCAAGTTAATCTTCTTTGAGGTGGGTGGTATTTCTCATCTCTTGATTTGTTCTATGCTTGTATAATGTGATGATGATTGATTCAAAGTGATATATATATATATAGTCTTCCATTGTGCACCACCTATGGTGCACACGGCGTGTGTACTCGGCCTTCCCGCCTTCGTATCGAAGATCCGAACTGTTCACATTGATCTACACATCTAAATTAGTCTAAATATGTAAAATCAAATCATTTAAAATTCATTTGAACAATGATTTTCAACTATACAATCTGTAACACTTCAATGGATAGGAAAATGAATTTCAAATGATTTGATTTTACATATTTTGACTAATTTAGATATGTAGATCAATGTGAACGGTTCGGATCGTCGATACGAAGGTGGGAAGGTCGAGTGCACACGGAGGGATGGTGCACAATGGAAGATTTTTCTATATATATATATATATATATATATATATATATATATATATATATATATATATATATATTGGATGATTATAAAACTTGATGTGGATCCATTTGAAGATAAATCTCTATGAATAGTATTCAAATCACTTCTACATGAACAAAAACCCTAATTAGTAGATGATTCCTTAACTCTTTGATATGTTCTTGAATCATGATCGAATAGATGTCATGCTAGAAATCTCTATGTGAATCTTTGATTAATTTAACTGCATAATGATTCTACGCTGAATTTATTGTTGTGATAGAATTAATTAATTCAATAAAGTAAATGTCAAATTTTTAATATGTGATGATCATGTATAGTTTATCCTTGAGAATGAATTTGATTGATAAACTGAGGTAGATTGGATGAGATGCACATGCTATATCTTAGATTTTATCATGTATGTATATGTATCAGTGTGAAAAGGGGTTCGAATAGATTGTTCTGTTGTCACATACTGTATGTCAGTCGACCCTACAGTCGACTGCAGTCAGTTGATCGCAGTTCATGTGTTAGTGCCGTCGGTCGACTGCCGAAATTAGATTTTTGCCACTCTCTATCCTACTGAATCTTTTCTTGAATGAATATTTCTCCAAAATTGCAACAAAGGTCATCAGTTTTTTTCCTCCAAAGTAGCTAGATTTTAGTATTGGACACATATATAGGTACTCATATCTCTGTACGTGGAAGAACTTGACTATATTATAGTGTTCGAAATGTTCATATGAAAGGTTTATTAAGATCTTCTTATTCAATGTTATGACTTGAAAAAATTGGGATTTTTGGAGTTTATGAATGAATTTTTGTTGATGTATGTACTGAGATGGTTTGGCCAAGATACACTTAGGTTGGTTGCAGATTTTTATCATATGAAATCGATATAAACATGTATTAGTTTATGAGATCTCCAAAATTGAAATGGCATTAGCAGACTGCGTGTCACTCGACCTCGCAGTCGGCTGCAGATTATCTGCCAGTCGACTACCGTTCTTTTGAGCTGGTCGTGCAGTCGACTGACATGGCTGTGCTGCTGCCACTTTTCTACTGGCGGTCAACTGCGGATTTTTACATTATATCTACCAGTCGACTGCCATGATTTTGAATTTGTTTTCTTTTGAATGCTGGTGGTCGACTGCAACTTTTGTACTGTGGAATATCGGTCAACTGTCATGTCTTAATTTTCACTCTATTTTGCTGCTGCTTTCATTTCTTTGAACGATTATTTCTTCAAATTTGCAGACAGTGATTCTCAATTTTTTCAAAGCAATTGGGTTCAAATCTTACTACTTTCAGAGAGCGTATTTTCAAATTTTAAATGGCATTCAGCCCAGATTTTTGTTGTTTAGAAAGTAAATGTTCTTGAAATTCAAGAGTATGACATTTCAGATTTTCTACATATTAAGGATATAAAAATCTCACTCATATTGATGTTGATTCAATTTTTCTTGGTGAATTATGTAGATATAATCGTACATGGAAGTACTTGGTTTTGATTATTGGAATTAAGGGAAATCGTCATTATGAGCTAGAAGATTTTGGATTTATTGTGACATAAAGGAGTATTTGAGTTGTTATTTGAGTTATGAGACTCTAGAGGTTGGGTGGGACCCTAGTATTGTAGCGCCCCAAATTTCTAGATGAATAGCATAGAAAATACGTGGCACATTCCCAGTGATCCACTTCAATATAACAATAAACACAACCAAACACCACTAGAATTTTCAACATTTATTACAACCAAACTTTTACATATCACAGCGGAAGACTAAACAACTCAAAATTTGCTCAACATAACTTTACAACTCAACATTGAACACTAAATAGTCCATTTATCCAAAAGCTACTAACTCAAGCATCCATTCTCCAACTCTAGGCATTAACCTGCAACAAGTGAGGCTAGAGTTGAACCCTAACCCCCAAACTAAAGGGGTCAGCCATAAATGGTGTGAGTGGCATAAAAATCAAATAGCAAATATAAATGAACTTATAACATAGTATCCAACCAAAAGTAACCGAAGATGTAAAGTGTGAAATAGTAAGAAATGTAAACAACGAGTGATATCCAAAACCAAAAGTCAAGTGTGAAAAAGCAGGAAATCCAAATGCAGAAAAGTGAGTCCAGAAAACATGATGACCAAATGCTGACAACGATGACTACTAAGAGATGAAGATAAACTATGATAATTTGCCCATGCTTGATCATTCAGGAGATAGATCCCACATCTCAGGTATTTCCCTGGATAATTCAGGAGATCTTCCCACATCTAAACACAGTCTCATCATCACAAGAGTACCACATAAGCGTCGCCTCGACCTTGATAATTCAGGAGTTCAATCTCACATCTCAAGATAATTACTTGGATAATTCAGGAGATATACCTCACATCTCAGGTTAACTACCTGGATAATTCAGGAGATAAATCTCACATCTCAAGTTAACTACTTGGATAATTCAGAAGATTGAGTCTCACATCTAAAGCCTTACTGAGGTGCATAACTCATGTTCCCATTCGTCATGACTTTACTAATGCCTGTCCTTATTAATTTGGGTTACTGAACAAAGTCTCCTAGAGTAGTGTACCCTACCGGACTAAAAATATGATTAACTGAAAATTCGCCTCAATGGGCCTCAACAAATAACTCAACAAATATCTCAACACCGGTATACTAGGGTCACGTACCTCTAGAGACTCAAAAACAAATATCTGAACAAAATCCCACTAACTGAGTGGCTCAACTGAATATCTCAAAATCATATTCTTAAAGAATATCTCACAATCAAATACTGAACAAATATCTCAAAATCAAATACTGAACAAATATAAAAAACTGAACAAGGATCTCAAATCAAACGTACAGATCCCTCAGTGCCAGTCGACTCATGCTCAGGTAAGTCGACTGTCCAGAGGACGATTCTCCAGAATTTCACAAAAATAATCTAAGGCAATATCAGTCGACTAGGGAAGGTCATCAGTCGACTGCCCCGAAACAAATCACAATAATTCTCAAAAATATAGTCTAAGTATTTAAGTCGACTGAAAGGTTCATAGGTCGACTGTCCAGAAAGGACTAAACAAAATTACAAACAGCAGACCAGTCGACTGACACAGTCTAAGTCGACTGTCCCGAACAATTCTCAAAGACTGAAAATAACCAGTAGCGTCGTACCAGTCGACTGTACAGTAGGCCAGTCGACTGTCGACCTACAGTTTTCAAAAATAAGATCTGGAATACAAAATCAAACTAAAGATTTCTAAAGAATCATGGTTCATTATTTATCAAACAATAGTTCATACACAAGCCAAAGATAACTCTCAAATAATCTCCAATACGATTGCATTACTCATAAATCAATCCCTCAAATCTCAACTTCTCAAGATCTAAACCACAAATCTTCCATTAGGGTTTCTCAACAAAACTTCTTCCTCAACTCAAAATTAAATCTGCTCTAACAATCATAAGATTTCGATGTATAGCATCCGATCACAATATAATCAGTTCTCATCATGATTTCCAACAATACGATTTCATAGATTAATATTTCCTCAACAATTCTTGATAGTTCTCATATATAGTCCGAATACCAATAAGTATGCTCATCATCCATATCCAATTAAAAGATCCATATCATACATACAATGGGACAAACAAATAGTATCATACCGATGCCCAAACAAAGTGTAACAAAGATCTTACGTCATTCATCAATCAAACAATCAAACCAAACAACAAAACAAAACAAACCACTCACATAGATTTGAAGAAAATCCACAAAAAGCTCTTCTCCTTGCTAGATCCAAAAGTCTCTTCTTGCTCCTCAAACAAAATCTCAAAATCTGAATATTCTCTCAATGACGGCTGGGAATAAAAATCCCTTATATATGCCGGATAATTATTAGGGTTTTACCACACTTTGCAAAACAATCCCTTCAAGAACACAACTTTCATATATATCCATTATTCTTGTAAATTCAATAAAACTCCTTTAAATTAGGATCTAATAGAAAATATACTTTTAAACTTCAGCCAATACTGCTCAAAACGTTCAGAATACTGATTTTGCATTTCAACCCTTGAAAATGTCAATTTTGCAAATAAGTCCTTCTTTTCTCAAAAATTGCAAATAGTATCAATTAATTTCAGAAAAATCTGGAAAAATACTACATAATTCCCAAATAATAAATAATGACTTTTCATAAAGAAATCTTAATTTTCCAACTTCTAAAAAGTCATTTGCACGAGTCTTGCACGTGTACAAAAGATAAATTTCTTAGAAAATATTAATTAAATCTCCAAAAATCATTTAAATTCATTTTCAAATAATTAAAATAATATTTGAAAATATGGGGTTCTACATCACTCCCTCCTTAGAAGAGTTCTGTCCTCAGAACTACGACTAATGAGTTCAAACGCATACCAAGCAAAAGAAAATAGTGTTTCATATATATATAGAATATAATCCAAACAATTTCTCATAACATCACAATCAAAACAAAAGAATACATCATATATCAGTCAATAGTACAATCATCCAAAGAATTCCAATCACATACAAGAAATACACTCATACAAACAATTCAGGAAATTCCTTCAGCATGCGATCCTCGGGCTCCCACGTAGCCACCTCGAACTGTTGATTCCTCCACAACACTTTGACCATAGGTATCACCTTGCTCCTAAGGACTTTCTCCCTATGATCAACGATCTCAACAGGCTGTTCCTTGTAGCTCAAGTTCACCTGTAGATCTTCAGGAACTCCTACCAACTGATGATTCTGATCGGCCACATACTTTCTTAACAGCGACACATGAAACACATCATGTACTTGTGCTAACTCCTCAGGAAGTTTCAATCTGTATGCTGTCTTGCCAATCCTCTCCACGATCTTGTACGGCCCAATATACCTCGGCGCCAACTTGCCTCCCTTACCAAATCTGATCACTCCCTTGGTCGGAGAAACCTTGAGGAAAACTGCATCCCCAACTTCAAATTCCAAATCTCTTCGTCGAGTGTCAGCATAACTCTTCTGCCGACTCTGAGCTTCAACTAACCTCTTGCGAAACAGCTCAATCTGCTCTGACGTCTGCTGCACGATCTCAGGACCATACATCTGCCTCTCGCCAACCTCATACCAACATACAGGTGTCCTGCACCTCCACCCGTACAAAGCCTCATACGGTGCCATCCCAATACTTGCATGGTAATTGTTGTTATAAGCAAACTCAACCAATGCCAAGTATCTCTCTCAACTACCACCGAAGTCCATAACATAAGCTCTCAACATATCTTCCAGCACTCGATTCACCCTTTCCGTCTGACCATCTGTCTGCGGATGAAATGCTGTACTGAAATCAGTTCTGGTGCCCAAAGCTGCTTGTAAACTCTTCCAAAACCTCGAAGTAAACCTTGGATCTCTGTCCGAAACAATCGACACAGGAACTCCATGAAGTCTCACAATCTCCCCAATGTACAACTCAGCCAACTTCTCCATTGACCAAGTAATCTTCATGGCTAGAAAATGTGCCGACTTAGTCAATCGGTCCACAACAACCCAAATCGAGTCATTGCCCTTCAAACTCCTCGGCAAACCCGTGATAAAGTCCATACTGATATTCTCCCACTTCCACACCGGAATGGGTAATGGCTGTAACAAACCTCCAGGTCTCTAATTCTCTGCCTTGATCTGCTGACAAGTCAGACACCTTGCCACAAAATCTGCTACATCCCGCTTCATACCAGACCACCAAAAATGTGGTTTGATGTCCCTGTACATCTTCGTGCCTCCTGGATGAACTGATAACAATGTACTGTGTGCCTCCTGCAAGATGCTTTCCCTCAACCCTGCATCATCTGGAACACACAACCTTTCACCCATCCAAAGAACTCCACCTTGGACACGAAATTCTGATAACTTGCCTTCTGAAACCTGCTGCAACATCTTCTGGATCTCTGAATCTGATCTCTGACCTTCCACAATCTTCTCCCTCAAGGACGGCTGCAGCCTCAACTGAGCCAAAGATGCCCCTAAACCTCGCAGTACCACCTCGACACCTGCCTGATCGATCTCTGCTGCCAACTCCCTTCGAGTAGTGATCAATCTCGATAAACTACTCTTCCTGCTAAGTCCATCAGCCACTACATTCGCCTTGCCCGGATGATACTTGATCTCAGGACGAATGTCTTCCAATACCTCCAACCACCTTCTCTGCCGAAGATTCAAATCCCTCTGCTGATAAATATACTTCAGGCTCTTGTGGTCAGTGTACATATTGACCTTCTCACCATAGACATAATGTCTCCATAGCTTCAGGGCATAAATGATAGCTGCTAGCTCCAGATCATGCGTAGGATAATTCTTCTCATGCGGACGCAACTGCCTCGAACCATAAGCAATGACCTTGCCTTCTTGCATCAGGACACATCCCAAACCTCTGAGAGACGCATCACTGTAGATATCATAATCCTTCCCAGCTTGCGGCAATGCCAATATAGGTGCGGTAGTCAGCCTTTCCTTTAACTCAAGGAAACTCTCTTCGCACTTATCGGTCCATACAAATGCCACACTCTTCCGGGTCAAACCTGTCATCGGAACTGCAATCTGAGAATACCCCTGAATAAACCTCCTGTAGTACCCAGCTAATCCCAAGAAGCTTCTGACTTCCTTCACTGACGTCGGCCTAGGCCAATCCTTCACTGCTTCCACTTTCTGAGGATCAGTAGCCACTCCCTCCTTAGAAAGAATATGGCCAAGGAAAGCTACTTCAGATTTCCAGAATTCACACTTCGATAATTTGGCATACAAACTGTGCTCCTGCAACGTCTGTAACACTGCTGTCAAGTGCGTCGAATGATCCTCCTCCGACTTTGAATATACCAAGATATCATCGATGAAGACCACTATGAAGGAATCAATGAACGGTCTCAACACCCGATTCATCATATCCATGAAAACTGCTGGCGCATTCGTCAACCCGAATAGCATCACTAAAAACTCATACAGCCCATGACGAGTCCTGAACGCTGTCTTACTCACATCTTCTTCCTTGACTCGCACCTGATGATACCCTGACCTCAGATCAATCTTCGAAAACACCGCTGCTCCTCGAAGCCTGTCGAACAAATCGTCAATCCGTGGCAGTGGGTACTTGTTCTGAATAGTCACCCTATTCAACTCCTGATAGTCAATGCACATCCTCATTGACCCATCTTTCTTTTTGACCAACAACACTGGCGCTCCCCACGGAGAAGAACTCGGTCTGATAAGCCCTTTGCTCAAAAGCTCCTCAATCTGCTTCTTCACTTCATCTTGCTCTACAGGTGCCATCCTGTATGGAGCCTTGGAAATCGGCGCGCTTCCCGACTGAACATTGATGCAAAACTCTACATCTCTCTGTGGCGGTAATCCTGGAAAATCATCCAAGAACACCTGAGGAAAATTTCGAACAACCGGAATGCCCTTGACTTCATCCGAGATTGCCATCTTTGATACCATTGCAGCCACCTTCGGGATCTTCTTCTTCCTATGGAAAGTTACTGCAGGTCCACCTGGTGCTTTCACCAACACCTCCTTCTGCTTGCAGTCAATTGTGGCATCATATATAGCCATCCAATCGATGCCTACAATGACATCTACTCCCAACACTTGAAGTTCGATCAAGTCGATGCTGAACATCCTTCCACCAATCTCGATATCACAGCCCTCGTAATATCGATCCGCTACTAGCTCTTCACCTGACGGCGTTGCCACCGACAAAACCCTGCCTGGAAATAATTTAGGTTCCAAACCTAAGATCTTTGCAAAACTTGCCGATACAAATGTATGCGATGAACCAGTGTCAAACAAAACCTTTGCTTTAATTCCATTTATCTCCTGTTACAATAAGAATGATACTCAATCTTAAATTGTTCTGAAATAAAAGCTTTATTCATTACACTGATTCAAAAATGAAAGAAATCAAAATTCCTGCATACCCTGTATTACATCTTCCGAGTTTCTCGCATCCTCCTCGGTCAATGCAAATACTCGCCCTTGCCTCTTCGGGACTTTGCTTCCACCCGAACCATCTTCCTTCAATTTTGGACAACGGAGCTTGGAATGTCCAGTCTGCCCATACTGAGAACAGATATGCTCTGCCAACTTCGGACATGATGACCTGTAATGTCCTACCTCCTTGCAGTAGTAACAGGTCACTCCCTGAGTTGCAGGCGCCTTCTGCACCGATCCACTGAACTTTGCCTGCTTCGCGGAGAATCCCTTCCCACTCTGGCCTGATGCTAGCCTCTTGTTCCGGTTCCATGTATCCTGCTTCTTCTGAAATAGGTCCATATCCTCCTCAGTCATCGCTGCTTTTCTGACCAGCTTGTCAAATCTTCTGATACCCAACGGAACCATCCTTGACCTCAAGTTTGGCCTCAAGCCCAGCTCAAACTTTTTGGCCTTCTTCGCTTCGTCCATGACCAGCTCTGGTGCATACCTCGAAAGTTGAGCAAATTTCGTCTCATACTCCCGAACAGTCATGCTGCCCTGCTGGAGGTTCATGAACTCGGTCGCCTTCTTCTCTTGAACATCCAGAGGAAAGAAGCGATCTCTAAACTCCTCCAGAAAAGCTTCCCATGTCAACTGCTGATCTCCCAAATTCCTCTTCAGTGACTCCCACCAGACACCAGCATCTTTCTCGAGCTGCATCGAAGCTAACTTCACCTTGCTAGCTGCGGGAGTCTCTAACACCTCGAAAATCGTCTCCATCTTCCTAATCCAATCATCTGCTGTTGTTGGATCAGCTTGCCCCTCAAAGACTGGCAGCCTCATCCTCTTAAAGGATTCGATCTGCTTGATGGGGTCGGCATTCACCAATCCATGTCCAGCTCCATGATTGGGCGGCGGATTCTGCTGCTGCTGAGCTTGCTGCTGTTGCGCCACGTTGAATGCCATCAACGTATTCAGTGTTTGATACACCTTGGCGAATTCAGCCTCTAGGTCGATCCCATTTCCTCGGGAACTACCCGATCCATCCTCATTGTTGCCACCATTTCTACCTCTGGGTGCAACCATTTTGAATACTGCAAAATGAGGGTAAAGTTAGAGTAATACACAATTCAAACTCATATCAATGCCCTATGGCAACACCATAACCACATCTCAAACCATAATTTCAAACCAAACATCATATTTTAACTTTATGTGATACTCACACTCTGATGTCCACACCTAGGTACTCACTCTCTAGTGTCCACACCTAGGTTGGTTTTCTTACTATGTCTATTATTACCATTGAAGCAGAGCTCTGATACCAATCTCTGTAGCGCCCCGAATTTCTAGATGAATAGCATAGAAAATACGTGGCACATTCCCAGTGATCCACTTCAATATAACAATAAACACAACCAAACACCACTAGAATTTTCAACATTTATTACAACCAAACTTTTACATATCACAGCGGAAGACTAAACAACTCAAAATTTGCTCAACATGACTTTACAACTCAACACTGAACACTAAATAGTCCATTTATCCAAAAGCTACTAACTCAAGCATCCATTCTCCAACTCTAGGCACTAACCTGCAACAAGTGAGGCTAGAGTTGAACCCTAACCCCCAAACTAAAGGGGTCAGCCATAAATGCTGTGAGTGGCATAAAAATCAAATAGCAAATATAAATGAACTTATAACATAGTATCCAACCAAAAGTAACCGAAGATGTAAAGTGTGAAATAGTAAGAAATGTAAACAACGAGTGATATCCAAAACCAAAAGTCAAGTGTGAAAAAGCGGGAAATCCAAATGCAGAAAAGTGAGTCCAGAAAACATGATGACCAAATGCTGACAACGATGACTACTAAGAGATGAAGATAAACTATGATAATTTGCCCATGCTTGATCATTCAGGAGATAGATCCCACATCTCAGGTATTTCCCTGGATAATTCAGGAGATCTTCCCACATCTAAACACAGTCTCATCATCACAAGAGTACCACATAAGCGTCGCCTCGACCTTGATAATTCAGGAGTTCAATCCCACATCTCAAGATAATTACTTGGATAATTCAGGAGATATACCTCACATCTCAGGTTAACTACCTGGATAATTCAGGAGATAAATCTCACATCTCAAGTTAACTACTTGGATAATTCAGAAGATTGAGTCTCACATCTAAAGCCTTACTGAGGTGCATAACTCATGTTCCCATTCGTCATGACTTTACTAATGCCTGTCCTTATTAATTTGGGTTACTGAACAAAGTCTCCTAGAGTAGTGTACCCTACCGGACTAAAAATATGATTAACTAAAAATTCGCCTCAATGGGCCTCAACAAATAACTCAACAAATATCTCAACACCGGTATACTAGGGTCACGTACCTCTAGAGACTCAAAAACAAATATCTGAACAAAATCCCACTAACTGAGTGGCTCAACTGAATATCTCAAAATCATATTCTTAAAGAATATCTCACAATCAAATACTGAACAAATATCTCAAAATCAAATACTGAACAAATATCAAAAACTGAACAAGGATCTCAAATCAAACGTACAGATCCCTCAGTGCCAGTCGACTCGTGCTCAGGTAAGTCGACTGTCCAGAGGACGATTCTCCAGAATTTCACAAAAATAATCTAAGGCAATATCAGTCGACTAGGGAAGGTCATTAGTCGACTGCCCCGAAACAAATCACAATAATTCTCAAAAATATAGTCTAAGTATTTAAGTCGACTGAAAGGTTCATAGGTCGACTGTCCAGAAAGGACTAAACAAAATTACAAACAGCGGACCAGTCGACTGACACAGTCTAAGTCGACTGTCCCGAACAATTCTCAAAGACTAAAAATAATTAGTAGCGTCGTACCAGTCGACTGTACAGTAGGCCAGTCGACTGTCGACCTACAGTTTTCAAAAATAAGATCTGGAATACAAAATCAAACTAAAGATTTCTAAAGAATCATGGTTCATTATTTATCAAACAATAGTTCATACACAAGCCAAAGATAACTCTCAAATAATCTCCAATACGATTGCATTACTCATAAATCAATCCCTCAAATCTCAACTTCTCAAGATCTAAACCACAAATCTTCCATTAGGGTTTCTCAACAAAACTTCTTCCTCAACTCAAAATTAAATCTGCTCTAACAATCATAAGATTTCGATGTCTAGCATCCGATCACAATATAATCAGTTCTCAACATGATTTCCAACAATACGATTTCATAGATCAATATTTCCTCAACAATTCTTGATAGTTCTCATATATAGTCCGAATACCAATAAGTATGCTCATCATCCATATCCAATTAAAAGATCCATATCATACATACAATGGGACAAACAAATAGTATCATACCGATGCCCAAACAAAGTGTAACAAAGATCTTACGTCATTCATCAATCAAACAATCAAACCAAACAACAAAACAAAACAAACCACTCACATAGATTTGAAGAAAATCCACAAAAAGCTCTTCTCCTTGCTAGATCCAAAAGTCTCTTCTTGCTCCTCAAACAAAATCTCAAAATCTGAATATTCTCTCAATGACGGCTGGGAATAAAAATCCCTTATATATGCCGGATAATTATTAGGGTTTTACCACACTTTGCAAAACAATCCCTTCAAGAACACAACTTTCATATATATCCATTATTCTTGTAAATTCAATAAAACTCCTTTAAATTAGGATCTAATAGAAAATATACTTTTAAACTTCAGCCAATACTGCTCAAAATGTTCAGAATACTGATTTTGCATTTCAACCCTTAAAAATGTCAATTTTGCAAATAAGTCCTTCTTTTCTCAAAAATTGCAAATAGTATCAATTAATTTCAGAAAAATCTGGAAAAATACTACATAATTCCCAAATAATAAATAATGATTTTTCATAAAGAAATCTTAATTTTCCAACTTCTAAAAAGTCATTTGCACGAGTCTTGCACGTGTACAAAAGATAAATTTCTTAGAAAATATTAATTAAATCTCCAAAAATCATTTGAATTCATTTTCAAATAATTAAAATAATATTTGAAAATATGGGGTTCTACAAGTATGCCATTAAATGAGATTTTGCTGGAAATCGGCCAGTGGGGGCTTTTGTTCTGATTCAGTAAAGTTAAGTCCGGTAGGATACACCAGCTCTAGGGAGACTGTGATTCTAATTAAAAATAATGAACATAAGGACATGCACTAATTGGATTTGTGATGAAATAGGAGAAAATGTGACTATGAGGGCCTCAATCTGCGGTGTGAGATAGTCCCCGGAATTATCGAGGCATGAGTGAAATAGTCTCCGGAATTATCTGCAGTGTGGGATTGATCTCCGGAATTATCGGGGTCGAGGCGACACTAATGGGATGTTCGTGTTATGAGGCCCCATAGCTTGTATTGTGGGATATTCTCGAAGATTCTCATGTGTGAGTAAAATAGTTTATGAAATTATCCGTGGATAGAGATTGACCTCCGAAATTATCGGTGCATGGGCTAGATACTCACAGAATAATCTAAATCATAAAGTACTCACTGAAGTAGGTTAGTTGCATAACGTAGGATTGAACCCAAGAAAGTTGAGAACGATAAAGGCTTGCACCGTACCTATGTAGTATAGGATACATCTAATCTGACAAGTATGCATTAGAAATCATCATATGCATTTGTATTTCTTGACTTGTTTTATGCATGCTCGTTTTCTATTTTTCATCGCATACACTTGGCACTTAGCCTAACTTCACTTGTTTTTTTATGTTTCATTCATCATTGTTTCATGTTTCATCTGTTATTGCTAGGTTCATATATTTTCACTTATTGTTCTATTTGTTACTGTTTATGCATCATTCATTACTACTATGTAAATATGCATCAAGTTTGTGATTGTGAGACCTCGAAGTACCACTATTACTATAGTTGACGTCTATTGCATTTAACTGACGTGACCACTTTTCGTAAGCCTTTTGCACGATTTTTAGTTATGGATAGCTTTGGTTCAAGTAAAGTTTGGAGTACAAATGAAAGATGAAAATGTAACATGTTGGAATTAAAATTGAAATTAATTTGTTTAAATTCCGATGTGATTTGTAAAAGACTTGTTGTAAGAAAAAGTGTTTAAATTTTTCCCTGCATTTGGATGTTGTGTTTATGATTACAATTGAAGTCGATTCTGAAATTTGTGCAACATATTTCTAATTTTATTTGTTAGAAATTAGGGGATCTACACATCAAACAAACCAAGCAAAGCTAACGAACAATACAACAGACAATATCGGATTCAGAAATTAATCACATGGGCAATTATAACTTTAAAAATAAAGGCAACAAATGTGGTAAAAAAACCCTAACTGAGATAGGTAGGCGAAGGAACGGGGAGAAGAGGAGGGTGCGGTGACGACATGTGGCTTTGCAAGCAAGCAGCGTATGGGGAAGGCAATAGTAGCTTGTGCCTGCCGCACGGCGACGGCAATGGTAGGGGCGGGTTGCGGTACGGTGCCGGCGAGTTCAGCGTCGGGTGGCGTACGCCGGGGGGGGGAGGGGGGAGTTGGGTGGGATTTAGGGAAGGGAGGGTCAGGGTTAGTGGGGGGGGGGGTGGGGGTGGAGTGGGTGATTTGGGAGTAGAACGGTGAGATTTTGTTGTTTTTTTATTTATTTTTATTTTGTTTTGTTAATGAAAAGATGTGGATTGCACGTATTAAGGTAAGTGTTACATCCTACTTTTGTTCTCATTTCTCTATTTCAAAATATAGAAAGGAGAGATGGGGTAGGCATATTAGCTTAATATATAGTATATGCAGAACAATAATCCGAGAATCTCCTAAGCATTTGCGCTTCTATATGGTTTCCTGTAATTTAGTATGTAATCGTGTTCCAGGTACACACATCCTTTGTTTTGGCTTAATTGTACGAATATCTCTAATCTCTAATCTATAAAATATATTATGCTAAGCCACTTTTGACTCGGTTTTCTCTCATTTTTTCTTTTTAAAATAAAAAATGGGAACAAATGTAGGAGATAACTCCCCACTCTTACTTCATCTAAATTGGAAATGGAATCTTCATTATTATGTAGATGTTATTAGATGATTTTTTCAAAAAAAAATTATTATTATTTTCTTAGTTTAAAAAAAATATGTGCAGTATGACACAGGTTATACTACATATTATATTATATTATATTATATAAGTTTGTGCAATATTGCACAAGGGTACACTAGTATTATAATGGGAGTGTTGGGATTGTCATTTGTAGACATTCAACCATCTAATCTCAATCATTTATATTTAAGTTGGAGTTATATTAACCATTATTTTACTCAACCGTTGTTAGTTAGCATAATATCCTAAAAGTTTTAATTTATTTACAACGTAATTATTTAGAAAAGTGTCACTCATATAAAATAAAAGTTGACACCACTAGGGTAATTTATAAAGAGTATGTGATGAGTAAAAAGAGGTCACATGTTCGAGATTAGATTACGTCTTACTATTTACTTTAAAAATTATATTTATTAGAACGTGCAAAGCACGTGCAGACTATTAGTAGTGTTATCAGTCCTAGTAGTCCAATACGCCTCTTTGCTAGTAACCACTGAACAAGAAGAAGAAAATTTGAGCCTGCACATGCACTTCTCTCTTATTAGTATGGAGGATGGGATTAGATTAATAGGGAAAAAATACAACTTGCACCACTCTTTTATTAGTACGGAGGACGGGATTAGTTAATAGGGAAAAAATGCATTTGCCCATTTGGGCAGTTGGTCTCTTATTGCAGAAGGCAACTGCCAGTAGATTTGCCTCAGTGCCCCCATGAATGATCCCTTAAAACCAGGCTTGAAAATCAGGGGATCATGTAAAAATGATCAGATTTTGAGGTAGTTCAAAGGCATTGATTGTGATGAGGATATCGGTTCGAGATGTTTTGTGCGCTTCTATCAGTGCAAGAATCGTCTAGAATGTCTATATTATTAGCTTAGTTATTTTCATATCAGCAATTGTAGTTATTTTTGGCATTTAGATGGCTATTTAGCCATATGTAGTAGTTTTTCTATTTGCACCCTTTATTTTATACACATTGGAAAAAAATTTAGATTTATTTTAAGCCTATATATAGCCCTTTGGACTAATAAAAAGATATGCTTTTGATGTAAGAACCCTAAAAATTTGCATATAACAATATTGTAGAACATAAAGTTTTGCTTATGAAAATTTCATTTTTTATTAATGGTGTGTATGAGACTATTTTTAATTAAACAATTTTAATTCTATAATTAGGACCCCAACTAGACCTAAACAAGAACTAAAACCAACCCAAATTGACCCTGGCTTGACTCTACACTTGTAGTGTAGTATGTCATCTAACCAAAAAAATAAAAAATAAAATAAAATAAAATAAACAACCCCTAGATGGCCGGCCAAAATGGAGGGAGAGAGACAGAGTTTTGATTTTTCAAAATTGGAATCTAGGGCTTTTTTTGAGACTCAAAACACTCGAGTGTTTGAGAAACCCCAAGAGGCAACACACTCTCACAGTCCACCTCCCCCCTCGTCCAATACAGCCCGGCCAAATCTCCCCCCCCCCCCCTCCCTCTCTCTATCTAAACCCCCTCAATTTTGTGCAGTCTAACTCCAAACAAATTTCTTCTACACTTCTAATCACTCTCTAAGGAGATATCTACTGTTTTAGTGGAGTCCAAGGAGCCAAGAAGAAGTGAAGGGAGCTAGCACAAGAAGCAAGCACAAGGAGCGAGAAGAACTAGGAGCTTAAAGCTAGGAGGATAAATTCCGAGCTACTAACAAGGTGGGTGTCTCTAGGATCTTAAGTTTGTTTTAAAAATGATGTAGCATGTTCTTGTGATCATTGTCAACAACATGATGTGGTATGGTGATGTTATTGTATAATCGATTTGACTTCATGTTAAGATGTGCTAAGTCTAGAAACTGATTTAAATACTGTTGTCTTAATTTCACCTTAGGTATGGATATTATAAATCCATAAATACATCGATTTTTAGATTGAAACTTCTATGGTAGTAATACATGCATGTTAGACATCCATATACCAAATTTTATAATTTCTGGAGTTTATTTGATATTACCAACTTGATTGCTGGATGAGCAGAAAACAGATTTATTATGTGTTCTATTATGATTTTGAAAGACTTATTACTCTTTGAATATTTGAGAATTGTTGCTTAAATTTTTACCTGTGTTGCTAGCCTATGTTTGGACCACGCATGTTAAATTTTATAATTTTTTGACAAAGTTTGCTATTTGAATAAAATTCAAAGTCACTTGCTGATTAAAAGGGAAAAACATAGGTGAACGTTTAACTATTATGTTTTGAGTCACTTTTCAAAGGACCATAATTTTGTACATAATTTATAGAATTGTTTGAAATTTAGAAATGTACTGTTGGCATGTGTAAGAATCTTATGTTCTAGTTTTTGTGAAGTTTATATATCATTTGATATTTTAAGAGGATTTTTATGTCAGCGCTGGTTAATTGTTGTTCTATTCTGAAAATTATTGCATGCATGTTAAACAATGACTCTTTTGATCACGTAAGTGATATAATTTGAAGAAGACTTAAACCAATAAATTGTAGCTAACAATTGAACCTTCTGGAATGACTAAGTTCTTAATTTTCTAAGCAGTATTCAATTTATAATGATTTTTTTGGTAAACAGAAACTGTTCCAGACTTACTATTTTTGCTATATTGCATGATATCATTAATTAGACTTAAAATTTGAACTTAAGCTTGTTGTTTAGTAGCCTTAGAATTTGTTATGAGTGTGTGGATTGAGTTGTGCTACTTGTAATCTTGTTTTCTAGTTGTAGAGTAGCCATATTTGACTCACAATATTGATTGAGATAAGATAACACACGGTTTAGCAGAATAACCTGCAATTGAAATGATGTGTATGATTACACTATATACCCCAATTGATTTGTTTATCTTGATTTCTACTTAGTGTAGAAGCTTGGGGTTCACCTGGGTGCATTTTCTCTATGAAAACGGGGCTGGGATGAACCCAATATTGGCACTTTTGCCTTTATCGTACTTGTTGTTTGAAATTGAATTTTTGAACTTTTAAGGCACTTAGATACCTTTTTAGGCGTGAGAATTGTGTAGTTCTACCGTATGTTTTGGTGCTTAGGTAGGGTCACCTAGATAGAGTTTTGGGATCCTAGGACTAAGTCCTTTATTGTTTGGATAAACAGGTAGAATAAGAACCCGTGCCACCTCGAGCGTGTTGAAGAAGACGACTCGTGCGCCGACGTGCTCACTGTACATGGAAGGATCCAGTGTTGTTGGTGCTACCACTTGTCAAGGGACTGTGGATCGTAAAGTTTAGCAGGAGCAGCATGTTTTGGTTGGGCCGAAGTCATTAATCAACTCCAATAGTGGGAGGCAGTTGTGGCAATTGATGTGATTTTTTTGCAATTGTAGAAAATCGCAACTAGTAGTATAGTTAAGTGAAAAGAGTGTCGAACCCACAAGAACTAATTATTTTATCGCGTGCCGAAATTAATAGATTAACTAATATTTGGAAAATCGAAATTCAATAAAGAAAGCAACTAAATTAAATTAATCTAAAGAACTAACAAAATTAATTAAAAGGACATAATCTGAAATTTTGTTATTTATTAATTGCAAAACTAATTCCAGGGCTTTTGATTTCACTTAGTTTATCCCACCAAATTCATAATCCCATGTAATAACAATTTTTTGTTTTTCCAAGTTGTAGACCAAAATTCCCTAATTATTCAATATTTTCTCTCGAACAACATCAAGAATATCTCCAACTAACAGTTTGTCATATCTCTATGCAAATTTAATTAATTGAAGACTCATTAAGTTCTATGGATTTCTTTATAGTCACATCAATCGTGGTAAATCATCTCTAATTTTGCTAAATCAATGGTGTTTAATTCTATAGTTCTAAATCACAAATTACTTCTCGCTCTCTCCATGATCCAATAAATCATACAAAAGTTGGACAAACAATTGTAGCATTAAGAACAAAAATTAAACACACAACCATGAAAAAATAGAAAAAATAATATGGAATTAAAATTGTGTTCTCAAAACTAGGCTACATCAAAGCCCTGGAAAATAAAATTAGTTCATAATAAATTTGCAACTAACAAACATGTTTATGGATTGCATAATAAAAATTAGAAGAGAAAAAGAAAAAACTCAATTTTGCAGAAAATCAACGTATCGAAATCCGTGCCGTCTTCTTCTTTCTTTCATTCTCTCCCCATTTCTTCTCTGATGCTAGTCGAAATCCGCGCCATCTACACAAGCCAGCTACTACGTCAACCCAACTACCCTCCATGCACAACCCCCTTCTCTGTCTTTCTATTTCTTTTTTCTTTTTTTATCTTTTTTTCTATTTTCTCTGCCACCTTTTTTTCTCTTCACTGCACACACACACACACACACACACACACACACACATATATATATATATATATATGGTAGTAGATATAGGGTAGTAAGACAACTAATCAATTAACTAACCCTAATTTAAATCCACTCAACTTTAATTTTTCTTACAAAATTTCATTCCCCTCCTACTTGATCATAATATTTTCTATTCATTCTTCAATGGGCCAATTTGTAAAACCGTGCATTCGGGTGCTTCAATCTTCTAGATTTCTTCACATAAAATCAATTTGAAATTTTGAAATCTTTATCTTCGTGCTCTTCCTTAATTTCACCAAAAACGCTCACATTTTGTACCTATCGCTCTCATTCTTACAAAATCAAACGAATAAATAATATTTAGTAGAAATACGATAAATTTAACAGAAATAAATGAGAACTCACAATTTTAATATATAAAAGAGTATTAAAAATTATGTATAAATTCCACTCATCAAATACCCCCAAACTTAAGATTTTGCTTGTTCTCGAGCAAAAAGTAAAATCATGAATAAAAGGGATAGTAATCATAATTAGATTCAACTCATCTCACCAAGAGATCTTATCATGCAAGCATCAAAATTTCTACTTAAAACATAAACAATAGCAAATAAAGTAAAACTAAGCATACTCACTTTCTCCTGTGTAATTATTCATACATAATTCCCAAACCAATCATATTTGTCATGCAATTAATGTAATTATAGCATGTAACAACTGCATCTGTGATTACCCCTTCTCACTACTACAAATCGAGTAGCAAACTAGAGTTTTTTTCTTTTTCTTTTCTAAGTTGTCACTTGTCTTTTGACGTGAATGCAAACATTTGTGATGAATTCACCCGGTTACTTAACAAGCCACACAATTAGAGTGCTTTTACATACTCATATTTTAAGTTGCCGTTTGACTTAAAAGTAAACATTGGTGATGAATACCCCTAATTACTAAGCAACTCAAAACATTGGAGTACATATAACTTTATTCATTAATATATATATATATATATATATATATTATCATTGTCACTATGTTTACTAAAACTATGTTTAAGAATAGATCAAAGAGGATAATCACAAGAAAAAGCATCACATTTTTCTTGTATATATAATCACATGACTCTTACAATTTTGTAAGTAAATAACTATGCTTAATCTTACTTAATAAGGTATTGTCTATCCTAACAAAAATTGTTTCAATACTTTAGCACAATAAAGAACTCAAACGTGTAATGGTAAGCCCAATTGTAGCACTTTGTTTTGTTTTTTTCTTTTCAAATATATATATAAAAAATTGTACCCCTTCATCCAAACTTGAATATCAAATTGTCCTCAATGGGAAAGGAAAAAAGAAAAACAAAAAGAATGCGAAAAGTTCAGAATTTCTCCCCTGATTCGTTTTAAAATTCTTGATGCGTGACATTCATTATTTCAGCGATATCTGGAGCTGTAGATGTCCAAATTGCCTGATTCTTTTTGTTCTGGAAAGCTAAGACAATTTTCTTTGATCGCTCTTCAAAACACTTTTCCACATTCAGACTGTAACCGACTCAAAAACAGCCATCAATGTAAGTGTAAAAAACAATCCCGCCCGACAACTTCCAAACTCATTCAATCCTACAAAATAAAATAAAAAAATAAAATTAAAATAAACAAAAGAAAAATTAAAAATGCAGCAAAAGAAAGCATGGGTTTTCTCTCAAGAAACGCTAAGTTTTAAGTCTTCAACCAGGCGTTGTAGCTGAGATGGATATGTAACGCCAAGATCCAACAACATACGAGCCTCTTTTCCAATAATTCTTTTCATATGTGGATTAGATTTTTTCTGTGCATCTGTCAAGATTGATGGTAGCGGCTCAAATTTCAGTCGTTTCTTTCTTGAAGATGGAGTCTTTGATATCGCCACTTCATTGAATGTCAGCTGAGAAGAAAAATTAATAGATGGTGCAACTTGAACGTATTTCAAAATATTTTCTTTCTCATATTCAAGAGTTGCTGAATTTGTTGGACACACTTTAATTGGTAATTTCTCAACTTCCGCTCTATGTGTCTCTCCCACAATTAGATTAGTTTCACAAACTTGAAAAAATGATTGAGCTTCAGCAGCAACCTCCTTAGATTTAAAAACATCAAACATTACTTGCTCGTCCTCAAGCCTCAAAATAAGCTTTCCTTGTTGAACATCAATCAAAGCTCTCCCCGTAGCTAGAAAGGGTCTCTCCAAAATCAAAGGCATTTGTTCATCTTGCTCCATGTCAAGCACTACAAAATCAGCTGGAAATATGAACTTGTTTACCTTTACCAAAACATCTTCAATTATTCCTCTTGGGTACTTGATAGATCTGTCCGTCAATTGCAGTGAGATTGTGGTGGGTTTTGCTTCTCCAATACCTAATTTTCTTAAAACAGAATAAGGCATAAGATTAATACTTGCTCCTAAATCACATAATGCTTTATCAAAGAAGAATTTCTAATAGTGCAAGGAATTGTAAAACTTCCTGGATCTTTAAGTTTAGGAGGCAACTTCTTTTGTAAAATTGTACTACTCCCTTCGGTTAGCATCACCATCTATGTTCCTCCAAATATTCCTTGTTTGATAAAATATCCTTAAAAAATTAAGCATATTTAGGCATTTGTTCCAAAGCTTTAATAAGAGGAATATTAATATGCAATTTCTTAAAAATATTGAAAAATTTAGAAAATTAATTTTTGAGATTGTTATTTTCAAATCTTTGTGGAAAAGGAATAGGTGGATCATAAGGTGAATTAGGATAATTGTCAGAATTAATCTCCCCTGAAATTGTTTGGCTTGAAACTCCTTTATCCTTCTTAGAATGGTGATTGGCAACTGCTGCGTTTGTTCCTCCACAATTTGCTCGATCTTACTTTGCTTTTCAATCACATTTTGGTCGGCAGTTTGGGTTTGTGGCTGCTCAATTGTTGTTCCACTTCTAAGTGTTATTGCTTTCACATGCTACTGTGTTATTGGGTAAGGTTCCTGCTGTTCTCTCTGTAATAATATTTAAAATCTGACCAGTCTGAGCCTCAAGGTTGTGAATTGAAGTCGTATTATTTTGTATCGCCAAATCTGTCTTTTGCATGTATTGCATAAACATCTCTTCAAGTATCGGCTTCTTTTCTTGATGCTAAAAATTCTGAGGTGGTCTAATTGCTTCTTGATTGTTGTTCCAAGAAAAGTTGGGGTTGTTTCTCTATCCATGATGATACGTGTTCAAATAAGGATTGTTTTGATGTTGAAAATTGGGCAGGTAAATTGCTTGGTTGAAATTTTGATTGAGCAAAAGGATTTCCCACTTGGTAATCAATACTTAGGTGATTTCCTACACAGTGATCACAAATAATATTAGTTTGAAAAAAATTAACATTCATATTACCTAATTGTTTAAATAAAATATCAATTTGTGTCGTCAATGAGGCAATAGGATCAAGCTCAAAAACTCCAGCCACTTTTTTTGGTATTGAACTCTCTGAAGACCATTGGTAATTATTGGATGCCATCGTGATACACTTCTATGTCCTGAAATATAGCTATTAAATAAAAGAAAAACTAAAAAAATATTAAAAATATATAATAAAAAAATAGAAAAATCCAAATTAGTAACAATCTTGCAATTATCAATATCAATAAAAGAATAATTAGACCCCGGCAACAGTGCCAAAAACTTGATGTGATTTATTTGCAAGTGTACAAAATCACAACAAGTAGTATAGTTAAGTGAAAAGAGTGTCGAACCCACAATGACTAATTATTTTATCGAGTACTGAAATTACTAGATTAACTACTATTTGGAAAATCGAAATTCAATAAACTAAGCAACTAAATTAAATTAATCTAAAAACTAACTAAATTAATTAAAAGGAGCGGAATCTGAAATTTTGTTGTTTATTAATTGCAAAACTAATTTTATGGCTTTTGATTTCACCTAGTTTATCCCACACAATTCATAATCTCATGTAATAACAATTTTTTTGTTTTTTCCAAGTTGTAGACCAAAATTTCCTATTTATTCAATGTTTTCTCTCGAACAACATCAAAAATATCTCCAACTAACAGTTTGTCATATCTCTATGCAAATTTAATTAATTGATGACTCATTAAGTTCCACGGATTTCTTTATAGTCACATCAATCGCGATAAATCATCTCTAATTGCGCTCAATCAATGGTGTTTAATTCTATAGTTCTAAATCACAAATTACCTCTCGGTCTTTCTATGATCTAATAAATCATACAAAAGTTGGAAAAACAATTGTCGCATTAAGAACAAAAATTAAACACATAATCAAGGAAAAATAGAAAAATAATATGGAATTAAAATTGTGTTATCAAAACAAGGCTACATTAAACCCCAAGAAAAATAAAATTAGTTCATAATAAATTTGCAACTAACAAACATGTTCATGGATTGCATAATAAAAATTAGAAGAGAAGAAGAAAAACTCAATTTTACAGAAAATCCACGAATGAAAATCCGCACCGTCTTCTTCTTTCTTTCTTTCTCTCTCTGTTTCTTCTCTGATGCCAGTTGAAATCCACGCCGTCTACACATGTTAGCCACCACGTCAGCCCAACTACCCTCCACGCAGCCCACTTCTCTGTCTTTCCTTTTTTTTAAATTTTATTTTCCTATTGCCACCCAGCATTGACTTTTTTTTTCCTCTTCACTGCTTATATATTGTAACCCACATTGCTCATATTTGTATTTTTAATTATATTCGATAAAATCCTTGACTTATTTTTATTTTATTTTTTTTGGTGGTATTTATTTTCATTTCTTTTGTATGGTGTGTTGTTCTTCTCTCTCTTGTGATTCATTTTGCATTGATTCAGCTTCTTATTATCATTTATTTGGCCTACAATTTGTTCTTGATCTTGTATATTGTTTGAACCTATTTCATGTCCTAATTGTCTCTTATTGGATTCTCTTTGCCCTATTGGATACTACCCAGTTCACCTAAATCTATATTGTCTCTATTTAAATACCCTAATTGCACCATAACCCTAATTACCAAACCCTAATAGAATACCTCTTTCTCTCCTACCCCCGTCCTATCTCTCTCCTGACCCTGCCTCTTTGCTGCCGTCGTTCTTCTCCGACGCCGGTGACACACACCCCCCGACCACCCATCTCCCGATCCCTCTCCGCTGCTCCTTGCTGTCGTCTATTCGAGCAGCACATGTAGTACCCCATAATTTCCGAATAATATATATATATATATATATATATATATATATATATATATATATATATATATAGTACTTTGAAAAAAGTGGTAGTTTGGTAAAAAAATATTCTTTGAGAAAGGGGGGCCCACGGAACAGTATACAAAAGCTGTATGCTGCTGTTCGATTTGGACGGTGACGTCACCGTGGGTGACGTGGCGAAAACTAAGAGGGGTCTGCCCATCTGCATCCTGCAGTTGAGAAAAACAAGAGACAACAGTTGCTGTCTTTGTGTGAGATGATCATGTGTACACTTTTGGTGTACGGATTGGTTTAAGAAAAAGAGATGGATTTGAGTTATCCCATATCGGGAGTACACAAAAATTAATTGAGTATAAATAAAATTGCCTATGATCAAGAGTTACCTAATTGGTTAACCACCATTTGAGAGACAGCCTGTGGTAGGAAGTTGTACTACATAGTATCTAATTTCTCTTCATAAAAATAATAAAATTGTCTGAGTATTGGGGCGGGGCGTTACAGCATAGTCGCGATGCCCAGCTGCAACGCCACAGTGCCGGCCCCTGTCATGACGCTGTCGTTGTCTTGTCCTCGAGCAGCCGCGACACCCAGCCCTAGCCACCATCATCTTCGCCCAAGCCGCCGCCCTTGCTGGTTGCTGTTGTTCGATCTTGCTATCGTTGGTTGCTATCCCTTGTGTGAGCATGTGTTTCGATTGGGTATTCTCGGTTCTTGTTCGAGTTCGTTGTGTTCGTTGTTCGGGATCCGTTTCCGTTATTCTTTCATCTTCGTTTTCATCGTCTTCATATCAGGCAAGTAGCTTGTGTGTGTTCTTTTTGTCATACATATTAATACCATAAGTAATCTAGTATAAAAATATTTGTACTCTCATGATGATCCATATTTGTTAGTTAAACCGTTGACATCATCTCTTGATCATGAGTAGTTACAAAAAATTGACCCCCATTGCATGAAAACAAATAGATTAGTGGACATCTTGACTGTATGACTGTTGCATAGATGATTGTTGGATGTATTATCTCATCATTGACCATTTATTCACATGCCATGCTGATTTGAGTAACCCACATATACCATGCTTTGTATGACATCAAGATTGGACCGTTTGTAATTAAGTTGTTTGATAAAATGCTCAAAAGAACTTTTGTTTTGCTGCTGCCCTATTTTATACAGTAATTTCGACACTGTTAATAGTAGTAAAATAAATAAGTTTGTGAACGTGGATTGTAGCCTTTGCTTTCTAGTTTCTAGAACTTTCGACGGATCTGAATTTCGAGTTTTGATGCATGAGATATTGCCGTTTTACTGCAGAGATATCGTATTTTCCAGATTCTAAACTATATGTATTCTGTATGAAATATTATTTTAAAACTGATATTAAAAGTAGAATTTGAACTCTATATTTTGTTGAGTATGTTTAGATATGACTGGGAGCAATCCTTAATTTTTTTGGAATTAATTAATGACTTCATCATCTCATTTTATACTTATGAAACCAATCGATATATTTTCAAACTGCATACTATTCAATAAAGAATTATGTTTTCAACCTGATCCTATTCGTTTTTGATGAAAATTTGTGAATATGAAATGCAACCTGATTTGTCTATTTTAACAGGACGGGCAGGATCAGATCAAAGAGGCGCATGCTGGTGATGTGCAGTTGCAAGGCTTTTCAGCTGAGGTTGAGTCTGGTTCCAGAATGGACATGATTATTCATGCTGATGGATCGCTTCGTTTTCGGTCCAGGTTATGTGTCCCGAAGGGTGAAGTTCGTCAAAGGTTACTTGAGGAAGCCCACCAGTCTTCGTATTGCATCCATCCTGGTGGTACTAAGATGTATCGGGATTTGAAGCTTCATTTCCGGTGGCATGGTATGAAGACAGTTGTGGCTCGGTTTGTATCTCAGTGTTTGATCTGCCAGCAGGTTAAGGCAGAGCATCAGAGGACCGCCACGAGCTCAAAACGAATATTAATAGTTTTGACAGGACGGGCAGGAACAGACCTCTGAATAGGCCCACCAGAAGGCCTAGCAACCACAGAGGAGTGCGGAACAGTCTGTTGAGAAAGAGCCAAACCACCACGAGCCTGCTCCTGAGCTCGAGCTGCCTCAAGAGCTTCTGCATAAGTGCGTAAGCAAAGGGAGACAAGCTGCACCCTAAACTCTCGCTCAAGCCCCAATATGAATCTAAGAACAGCTGTGAAGCGACTAAGTCTTGTAAATTTAGCTGCATACTCATCCACAGACCAGGAGTCCTGTTCCAAGAAAGTCTGATGTTACAACATTGCATGGACAATATGTAACAAAATTCCAATAATAGAAATAACGACCAACCTGTTTTACGGCCAGGAATTGTTGCTTCATCTTAACTCCATTGTTGTAGGGAAAGAACTTCTCCAAGGAGCCCCTAGTGAAACTGGCCCAAGTGATCGGTCGTTCGAGCCTTTCGTACTCGGACCTCCACCAAATATGAGCCAGGTCCACCAGCTGGATGGCTACCACATCCACTCGATCTGCATCTGCAACTCTAGCTACCAAAAGCAGTTGCTCAGTCCGGATCAACTATTGTTCATCCTCCAAAGGCATCTCAGTGCCTGAAAATCTGTCGGGATGCAGCCTCATGAAGTCCATGACTGTACCCAGACGGGGAGGAAGAGCTACCTGCATAGGCACGGCGTGCGGCGAAACCTGAGCAGCTTCCAAAGCAGTCATCACCAAGTCATTGTGGTTCTGCTGCATGTTGATCAGCCGCTCCAACACAGTGGTAACAGCCTCAATCCCAGGTTGATCTTCCTGGGGACAAGAAGTAGAACCTCTACAGTCCATAGTCTGCACAAAACGAAAAGCAATTAGTATCCAGATTTGATAATAATTCATTTATGCATGCATGGTTGGTGAAATGTTGAGCCGATACCAATTCAAGCCAAACTTGTCTAATATATTAGGCAACTAATACATTAACCAAACTTGGACTCTGATACCACTAAAAACCTTGTCACGCCTCGGTTCCCAAAAAGAGAATATGGAATACGGATACGTGACTATGCCCAGCGAATGATTTTCATCATCCAAAAGCAGTTCAGAAACTTTACAACATCTCACAGAAATAATCAGAGTCGGAAGCAAGAGAAATCAACCATATATGCATAATCGAATCAAATATTCCAAAAGAAATTTACTTGAAACCAAGACATAATAATCTCAAATAAATCAGGTCTGAACAGGTCAATATCCTGGGTCACATTGCCCAAACAGAAAATAAATCCAAGTATCAAATACAATTGTTCAAATAAGCATCAGAATAATAATAATAAAACTCCATCACTAATATCTCATATCACCAACTCTATCTGGCAGCTGATCACCCGGGTCTGCAATTAAATAAATTGCAGGAAGAGGAAAAAGAAAACAAACTCCAGTCAATACAAGTTACAGACCGCTTGTAGTACAGGATACAGGTAGAAAAAAAGGGTAAACAAATATGTAACAACAGCAGAAACTAACATAGTATGGAATAGGCATATTAACAGAAATATAATATCTAACATGAATCAGAAAAACAGAATCAAGTAGCATGGTATACTAACAGATACAGCTAACATGTGTCAAGTGTAAACAGTATGCAGACAGATATACAGATAGCAGTACAAGGTAACAGTCAGACAGTAACAAATAACAATGTCAGATAACAGTCAAATGATAGAAGGTAATAGTGTAATGATGTCAGTTCTTACTGTCTTGTATTTTTACTCACTAGATAGCACTTCATGCATCTAAAGTTTTTACTACATGGTTACTACATTCAAACAGTTTCGTTTAGATTTCGTAGGGGATCATATAGGGCCGTGTAATCAGACAGTAATCAGACAGTAATCAGATAATCAGAACCTATTGGTCCTCCTCCGAGTACACCTTCCGATAGGGAAGTGTGCAGTCAGGTAATCAGTCGAACAATATCATATCATATAACAGATGCTCACTATGGGAAACACGGGCCCCCTTCCAAGTACACATTTCTATAATTTTCTACTACTAGATCTTTCCCTTAAATCCCAACTTGGTTATTTATTATTATTATCAGACAAGCATGTACGTGTCATAAACAGAGCAAGAATAACATGGTATAAGCAATTAACAAGTTCAGGTTGCAAGATAAACATGTACAGGCAAAAGATAACTCATAACAGGATAGAATAACGAAAATTCTAGTTCAGGACAGCAAGACAGTATTGTACTAAAACTGGGATTACCATTGCTGCAAACACGCAAATCTGGATCTGTCAGAAAATATGGAAAATAGACTTCCGGCCGAATCCAACGAATATATATAAGTCATATAGTATTTCACAAAATCAAGTCTCAAAACAGCTTTGAATCCAGAAAACATGTTCAGTCAGAAATCAGTATTTTGTATTCATAGTCAGGAAAACAGCATGAAAACTCATTAATTAAATTCACGAAAAATTTAGGGTATTCCCCTATAGGTGCAGCATCAGAATATAAAGTTTTATAATTTTTCAGTATAAATAGTTTAGTCAACAAAAATCAGAAAACATCAAGATGCAGTAGTTTTATAAATCTTGAATTATAAATACTGCAGTACGAAAACAGCAATATCTCACAAACCATAAATCGAAATCCAAATCCGTCAAAAGGGTGATAAACTAGATACAGTAGGCTAACTTTTATATTCACAAAGATTTTAGAGACAGCAAGTGGAATCAGGTCAAAATTGGATTTCTTTACAGAACAAAGAGAAAATCTGCTAGTATAGTAATCGTTTTAGAAACATAGAACGGTTTGTAAAACAAATTAATTAAATCCAAAAAAATTTAGGATTAATCCCAATCAGGTCTAGTTATACTGTGCAAAATATTGGATCAAAATAATACTTTTAACATCACAATAAAAATAGATTACTCTTCAGAATTAATAGAAAACAAAATCTGGAAATTTCTCTACATCTCTGTAGTAAAATAGACATAACTCACAACTCGTAAAACGAAACTGAGATCCATCAGAAGGGTTGGAAAATAGACAGAATTCTCTACAGTTCATGTTCACAAAATATTTTCATATACGTATATGAAATATTTTCAATGGATGAGAAGGGGGAAGCCTCAAGGTGGAGGCCTAGAGTGGAGAGTTGGTCAAGGGACAGGGAGAGTTGACAAGGTGGAGCTTGTTCGGATACAGACGAAGGTGGAGATATTAGATTAGATGTCTTGCATTCAAACAAGAGAACAAAATCTTGCACAACCCAGGGTTGCATTGACCAATTTTTACTATGGATTGCATTTTGCAGTGTGGTAAACTGTAAACAGTCTTGTGCGGTAATTTAACGAAAAACAAAGGTGTTTAGGATGCATTGATGAGTGATATGAATTATCTTCCAATTTTTGTTCAGTTCTCAGAAAGAGACTGTTAGCAGTCCTTGAGAAACAAGGGTGGGAGAGGGGAGATCTCAAAGGGTTTCAGCTTGTAAACTTCTTCTCAAGGAAAAGGAAACTCCTCCCCTGTTTCCCTTTGGCATATCGTTTGTGATAAACTGCTTGTGAGTTTTCTTGCTTGATTTCTGCTTGTGGATTAATTTTGTCTTACCTTGTTAAGATTCATCCGTGTATAACAGACTTTGTTAGGATCCACTTCATACCCCATAAATCACAATGTCATACTGTGGTTCGTCTCTGTGGATCAGACTTTGTTGCAACATTGAAATATCTCCAAAACTGAAATGTCATACTACTTTTCCTACTCAATGCAACATTGAAATATCTCCAATTTCTTTTTCACCTGTTGTTTAATGATGAGTTGTTCTATGTTCTTCGTCTTGAGTTAGCTACAGTATTTTATGTAGTAAGTGTCATGTGAGCCATGTTAGTAGATTAGTAGTTTTGAAACCTCAGTCTTCCTATACTCTTTCCTGTTGTTTCCCCAGATGCCTATAAGCTATCACAATTATACAGTTACTCGGCCATCGTGTCCATCGTTACCCGAGGGAGGGGTTCAAATTATTTCCTGGCCTATGTCATTTTCTTTTAAAATAATTACTGAAGTTTGTCTGGGTACAAAATAATTCTGATAGTGTGCTATTTATTTATTTATTTATTTATTTTTCTTTTACCAAGAGAAGAAGAAAAAAAGCTATCTGTACATAACTATAACCCGAATATTTTCTTCAGAGATCTGTCTTCCATTAATTTCCTTGTCTTCCATACACCCTTCTACAACTCTGCTGCTGCATATATAAACCAAAAGATGCACTGTAGTAACTTGCCCATGCAGTGAGTCGCCTACAAGCCCCAAGTATAGAACCCCATAGCCATGAATTAGGCTTAACATTCATATTGAGTACGAAATCATATGCTTCTTGTAGTATACCTCTACCGAAGTATTCCATAGTTCTCACCATCAAATTGAAGAAATTCACACCTTCTGCATTCAACCCAGAATCACTACATTCAAAGAGAAGGGAAAGAAATGTAAGATAATTTGGCTTCACTCTCCCACCCTCCACGCTTACAATGAGTGTAATTGCACTTATGCCGGTAGCTAATAATTAGGAAAGTCCATGAGACCACATTTTGTGTTGTGCGACCGAGCACCTCACTTCTCCTGACTTGGCATACATGTCAATCTAATGCATTGTTCAAGGATGTCATAGTTATCGCTTTTATGAAGGGCATGTGCTTAATGAAGCTTTATTTTGCACATATATTGAGCATGTTGCAGAAAATAAATTGAGCATTAGTAAATAAATATAATTTAAGGTGTTGAATCACATGTATTTTGTATTTGTGCATCTAGCTCAAGTCGTACATCCTATCCGGACGTGTTCAAGATGCAGGCAGAGATTGACGGCTTGAAAGATATGATTGCTTCTTTAATCTTCCAACAAAACGTCAACTCTGAAAATCCAGTGCATGGAACTGTAAGCAATCAGCAAAATTTTATGATATCAGTATGAAATTTAACAGTAAGTCCATTTCTTATATTGCACTGTTTTTTATTTTGAAAAAAAACAGTGCAATATAACTCTGTTTTGACTACTTATGCATATTTAACTCTGTTTTGACTACTTATGCATATTGTATTTATCTTTAGTTTCTGTCAACTTACCAAATATCTGATCATACAAGTATATATGATGGGTGATGAGTGATGTGTCTGTAGATAGAAGTGTACAACTGTAACAAGGGGAAGGCTAAGTAGTAATACATAATTTTTTTGTTTGCAAATTGCGAACAACTGTTCTTCATCTAACAATGCCTAGTATATTTAGCTGGATGAGGATGGTTGTATGCAGCTTCTCCTGTAGGAATTTATATAGGAAGAAAATTAGACATTCTGGCGTCATTACTAAAAATCAAAGGGAATATTTCATTTGAAAACTACAGGAAAGCCTCGTACTATATTTATGTATTAATGCACCAAAATAAAAGGAGCTGCACATTCCCATTCACTTCATCTTTCTCTAGAAATCCTCTTCTATTGATATCATTCTTCTCATATAAGTTTAGGTTCTGCCACTTGCAATTAAAATGGCTTTAGATCCATCTGATGATGTGCATGTCAAACTGCTTGTAGCTAAACTTATGCAAATACATACCCAGACTACAACAGCGGTTGAAATGTGCCAATTTGCAGGTATATACTATTGCAGTATTGTCCAAATGCTAATATTTGTTACCTGGCCAATGATGTGGAATAGTTTCTTGTTAGCTTTGTTGTTTTTAGCTTTGCATGCTTAGTAAGTTTGACTTTGTGTTTTTCAGAAGTCACTTTTTTTTACAGTTATATCAACTTCATCTTAAGGCCCTTTAATTCGAGTATTACTCTAAGCTTTTGCCTCTCCCAGGATTCATATTGCTTTGCCCTTTGCATTACTCTAGCTACTTCTTAACCATGAGTTGTTTCTTATGTTCCCATCGCTATATCTGAATTTATAAGCCTACGACAAGCTGTAAATATGAATTTACGAAGCTTATATAGCTGTAAGTTGTTTCTTATGCTAGTGTTGGTTCCTCTTCAATGAGACTAATAACAGGTGAGGGATAAAGACTGGCAATTGAAAAGGATGGAATGATTGTTAATGATTGGTATGAGAATATTCTGAGTGATACTAGCTGTTGTTACCTGCCATAACATTTTTTGTTGTTGCTGAAAATGATATCAATCTGTGAGTTTAGCTAGGTATCAGGTCTACTTATCCTACTAGATTACCTCATCTCTTATTTAGTTCTTGCTGTGTGTACTTGAATCTAGTTAGCTCCTCTGTTCTTAGTAGAGAAAGGTTATGGCTTGTTGTATGTTGTTTATTCGTAGTTCTTTTCAGCATTTGTAATTTTGGATCTTATGGTCTCTTTATTTTAGATGGTACGAATAAACCTAATATGAGTTTTAAATTAAATCTCCTTCAAAACTATAATGATAATTGAGAATTCTCTGGTGAATAAACTAATAAATGACACTATTGTGAATTATACAGGGCCAGCGAATTCCATCGAGTTCTAGTCATGCACGTACAACTGGGCAAAATATCGATGGGAATGAGAGCAATGCCGAGCCACACCTGGAGACTTCGCCATAGTTTAGTTGTATTTGTTTAGTTTTTTTATGTTTTGTCGAAACTTTATTTATGTTTTGTTATAAGAAACTGATATATAACATATATATTTCTAACTCTTCGTATGGTAGTTTTTAGACAAGTAATTATTGTTTATTGTGGTCCGTGATTATATGGTTGTCTATTATGCTGCTATTAGTGATTTTAAGATTTGATCATTCAAATTTGATGTGACTACACATATTTTTAATTTGTGATTAATTATTTGTGACCCATTTTTAAATTAACTGGAAAAAACCCGAAACTCCCTATCCCGGTGTTTTGAGAAAATATGTCGGGATAGATATCGATCTACCAAATGTGGTGAATAATTTAAAAATGTTTAATTGAACCTATCCCGACATTTTTCAAACGCCGGTATAGGATATTAAAAGTTATTTAAAAATATATAATGGCATTGCGAAATGCCGAAACATGTCAGTATTTTATTAAAAATTGGAAATGATAAAACGTCTATCACGGCATTCAATACGCGCCGTTATAGCTCTACGACTTATAACGGCGGTCAGTAAAAATACCGTTATAGGCCCATGTTTTGTCCCGACGCTCGATACAATGGCATTACGTGCGACATTGTTGGAATCGCCGCTATCATCTATAGCGGCATTTATAAACGCCTTTATAGATTAAAAAAAATTGCCGTTAAACCCCTAGCCGTTTGTAGTGTACTGACCTTAATAGGGTCTAAAATACTGATCAAAAGTAAAGTAACAGAAAATACAGAATTATTCTTCGAACATAAAGTCATCTAGTTCATGTAAAACTCATCCAAATCAAACCAAACATGAAATATAATGTACCAGATGTCCAAATAACATGGTATAGGAAATTTTGCGAGTCCACGACAAGTATAACATGAATAATACATCAAGCACACGATATCACAAAAAAACATACATATATCCATCCAAAAAGTGGTAATCCCTAGTTGTTTCTTGTTATGTATGTCGTGAGGCAACTATGATCGAATCAACACAATAGAGACAATATCAATAAGGGGTTTCACGCACAAATTGTCTCTAGAACCCAACTACACTATAGGAGTTATTTAGTACTTGTATTACACAAAGAAAAGAATACAAGTTACTTGCCTGAGAGACGACGATAGAAACGACGAAGATAAAAAATAATAGGAATGGATTTCCGGACGAACGAACAATGAACCGAACTCACGAACAACGAACTCCATGTACACACGAACGAACGAAACCCAACGAACACAACCACGACACCAACTGCATGAACTAACACACGCACACCCAAGGGGACACGGCCGCGCTTGAGAGACTGGCTGCTGACTCGACAAGTGGGCGGCACGGCACGGTGGCTGAGACAGCACTGCTGTTCCTACAGTCGCCGAAGAGGATCACGGTAGAGCTGAGGGTAGGCGGGGCTGGTCGAGTGTGGTGCTCGCAATCAGGGGAACAAGAGAGATGAGAGGGAGGTCAGGAGAGAGATGAAGGAGCACAGTGAGATGGTCGGGAGGCTAGGGTTCTCAGTGAAGAAGGTGAACAGTTAGCAAAGGGTGTATCTATATATATGGGTTTAGAGATAGCTGTTAGGGTTAAGCGGTAGGGTGACGGAGAAACAGTAAATGAGAGGGGGTAGCGGGTCGGGTTAGGGAGAGTAGTATTAGGATTGGTTTATAATTGGGTTTAGGGGACTTTATATATAAATGGGTATGGGTTAAGTGGGTAATGGGTTTAACGGGTTAGGTAAAACAGATATAGGGTGATTCAAAAATAAGATGGCCACAAAATGAACAAACAAAATAGGCACGAACAATATAAAATAGAGAGGATAAAAAATAATATAATAGTTCGATCAGACAGAGACAAAACAAAAGAGACAACAGAATCAAGAACTTAAATAAAGGCGATAAAAATAATAAAATGAATATATTGAAAACAAAGATCCAATATACGGTCCAAAAAAAGATACAAAGAGTGAAATGCACCAAAAAGAAAAATACACTCAAAAATACACAAAATGGAAAACAGAGGTTACAATGCGCCAGCAGTGTTCATGATTCTGATGAACAGGGTTTTCTCTATATTTTTGGATAGATTTGTTGTGGTCTTCATAGACAACATTTTGGTGTATTCTCAGAATCGGAAGGATCATGCTGATCATCTGCGGTTGGTTCTGCAGACCTTGAGGGAGAATCAGCTCTATGGAAAACTTAGCAAGTGTGAGTTCTGGCTTGATTGAGTTACCTTTTTGGGGCACATTATCTCAGGCGATGGTATCTCTGTCGATCCGACCAAGATTTCTGCGGTCAAGGATTGGCCTGTTCCTAAGTCAGTTTCGGAAGTGAGAAGTTTCCTTGGTTTGGTCGGGTATTATCGGAAGTTTGAACAAGACTTTTTGAAGATAGCTGGTCCGTTGACTAAGCTGACTGGGAGAGATCAGAATTTTGTTTGCGATGAAGCTTTTGGTGGAGCTTTTGCTGAGTTGAAAAGCCGGTTAACGTCTGTGCCAGTGTTGACTATTCTGGATGGTTCAGGTAGTTTTGTGGTTCACTGTGATGCTTATGGCAAAGGCCTAGGTGCAGTGTTGATGCAGAAGGGTCAAGTTGTTGCTTATGTGTCTCGACAGTTGAGGTCGCACGAGAAGAATTACCCTACCCATGATTTGGAACTGGCTGCCGTGATCTTTGTCTTGAAGTTATGGAGGCTTTATCTGCTTGGAGACCGAGTGGAGGTCTTTACTGACCAAAAAAGTCTCAAGTATGTGTTCACTCAGAAGGAGTTGAATATGAGACAGAGGCGATGGTTGGAGTTGATGGCTGACTATGACATCAGTTTGCATTACCATCCTAGTAGAGTGAACTTGTGCTAGATGTTTTGAGTAGGAGACCAGTCGCCATGTTCCTAACTCAGTAGAGAGAGCTTGTTGAGTAGATGAGGAGGTTGGATTTGGAGGTGATCTTGCTAGGTTCTATTCGAAGTTGCATGATGCTTCAGTTGCAGTCGTCTCTTGTTGAGCAGATTAAGGAAGCTCAGGCAGGTGATGAGCAATTGCAAGGGTTCAGAGCCGAAGTTGAAGCAGGTACGAGGACCAATATGGTTGTTCACTCAGATTGATCTCGTCATTTTGGGACCAGGTTGTGTGTCCAGAAGGGTGAGGTTCATCAGAATTTGCTTGAGGAAGCCCACCAATCATCGTACTCTATTCATCCTGGTGGTACTAAGATGTATCGGGACTTGAAGCTTCATTTTTGGTGGTATGGTATGAAGAGAGCGTTGCGAGATTTGTGTCGCAGTGCTTGATCTGCCAGCAGGTAAAGGTAGGGCATCAGAGGACCGCCGGACTTCTTCACCCTCTTCCCATTCCGGAGTAGAAGTGGGAGCATATCACCATGGATTTTGTGACCGCTTTGCCGAGGAGTCCTAAGGGTCACAACATCATTTGAGTGATTGTGGACAGGTTGAACAAGAATGCGGACTTCGTTCCCTTCAGAGTTAGACAGTTTACTAAGAGACTAGCTGAGAAGTACATACAAGAGATTGTCAAACTTCATGGGGTTCCAGTCAGTATTGTATCCGACAGGGATACGAGGTTCAGATCTCAGTTTTGGGAGTGCCTTCAGAGTAGTCAGGGGAGTAAGTTGAAGTACAGTACAATTTTTTACCCTCAGACAAATGGACAGTCAGAGAGGACCATCCAGACTCTAGAGGACATTTTGAGGTCCTGTGTGCTGCAATTTGGAGGTTCTTGGCAGGATCACTTGCATTTCGTAGAGTTCTCGTACAATAACAGCTTTCAGAACAGTCTTAAAGCTACTTCTTTCGAGGCACTCTATGGTCGTAAGTGTCGGTCACCAGTGTGTTGGGATGATATTGACGAGGGGAAATTATTATGCCCAGAGTTGATCACCAAGACGGTGGATGTTGTGAGTCAGATCAGGAAGCATCTTCAAGCTGCGCAAGACAGACAAAAGAGATGGGCTGATATTCTTCGTAGAGCCTTGGAGTTTGATATGGGAAACCATGTTTTTCTTAAGGTATCGCTGTTGCGAGGTGTCATTCGTTTCGGTGGCAGAGGCATGTTGAGCCCCAGGTTCATCGGACCATTTGACATCGTGGAACGAGTAGGCAAGGTGGCCTATCGTCTTGCATTGCCCCTGGCTTAATCTGAAGTGCACGACGTCTTTCATGTCTCGCAACTGCGGAAGTATATCCGTAATGAGAGCCACGTGATTGACTACTCGGAGTTATCTGTGAGGCCGGATTTATCTTGTGAAATCCCGCCAGTTGCTATTGTGGATCGGTGGGAGAAGGTTTTCAAGAACAAGGTGATCATGCTTGTTCGTGTTTCTTAGAATCCTCACTCGCTGGGTGAGTCGACTTGGGAGCTGGAGGAGGATATCCAGTGGAGGTTTCCTCATTTGTTTGTGTATCTCTTGTTTTGTTGTTTTTGCTTTTGTTCTTGTATTTTTTCCTTTCTCTTGGGGTTACCATATGTACTTATGGTTGAATTTCGAGGACGAAACTCTACTTGTTAGGTGGGTAGGATTTGTAATCCCTATTGCTCATATTTTTATTTTTAATTATATTTAATAAAGTCCTTGATTTATTTGTTTTTATTTTTTTTGGTTGTATTTATTTTCATAACTTTTGTATGGTGTGTTGTTCTTCTCTCTCTTATGATTCATTTTGCATTGATTCAACTTTTTATTCTCATTTATTTGGCCTACAATTTGTTCTTGATCTTGTCTATTGTTTAAACATATTTCATGACCTAATTGTCTCTTATTGGATTCTCTTTACCCTATTGGATACTACCTAGTTCACCCAAACCCATATTGTCTCTATTTAAGCACCCAATATTGCACCCTAACCCTAATTACCAAACCCTTATACAATACCCCTCTCTCTCTCTCTCTCCTGCCCCCGACCTATCTCTCTCCCGATCCTACCTCTTCGCTGTCGTCGTTCTTCCCCGATGCCTGCGACACACACATCCCGACCACCCATCTCCCGATCACTACTCTCCCGATCCCTCTTCGCTGCTCCCTGCCGTCGTCAGTTCGAGCAGCACAACCGTGATGCCCAACTGAAGTGCCGCCCCCTGTCCTGATGCAGCCATCGTCTTGTCCTCGAGCATCTGCGACACCCAGCCCTAGCCGCCGTCATCTTCGCCCAGGTCGCTGCCCTTGCTGGTGTTGCTGCTGTTCGATCTTGCTGTTGTTGGTTGTTGTCCCTTGTGTGTGCATGTGCATTTGTGTGCACGTGTTTCGGTTGGGTATTCTCGGTTCTTATTCGTGTTTGTTGTGTTAATTTGTTTAGGATCCGTTCCCGTTATTCTTTCATCTTCGTTTCTGTCATCTTCATATCAGGCAAGTAGCTTGTATGTGTTCTTTTTGTCATACAAGTTAATACCGTAAGTAATCTAGTATGAAAATATTGTACTCTCATGATGATCCATATTTGTTAGTTAAACCGTTGACATCATCTCTTGATCATGATTAGTTACAAATAATTGATACCCATTGCATGAAAATAATTAGACTAGTGGACATCTTGACTGTATGTTATTTGTAGCACACCGTATGTTATAGATGACTATTGCATAGATGATTGTTGGATGTATTTTCTCATCATAGACCTTTTTTTACATGCCATGCTGATTTGAGTAACCAACATATACCATGCTTTGTATGACATCTAGATTGGACCGTTTGTAGTTAGGTTGTTTGATAAAATGCTTAAAAGAACTTTTGTTTTGCTGGTGCCCTATTTTATACAGTAATTTCCACCCAGTTAACATCAGTAAAATAAATAAGTTTGTGAACGTGGATTGTAGCCTTTGTTTTCTAGTTTCCAGAACTTTCGACGAGTCTGAATTCCGAGTTTTGATGCATAAGTTATTGACGTTTTACTGCAGACATATCATATTTTTCAGATTCTGAACTATATGTATTCTGTCTGAAATATTATTTTAAAATTGATATTAAAAGTAGAATTTGAACTCTATGTTCTGCTGTGAATGTTTAGATATGACTGGGAGCAATCCCTAATTTTTCTGGAATTAATTAATGACTTTAGCATATCATTTTATGCTTATGAAACCAATCGATATTTTTCCCCAATTCAATATTAATTAATTTCCTTCACAAAACACTATTTATACAAAGAAAAATCTTAAAGTGTTCATGACATTCATTCAATAATATACAATTTGAATTTCTAAACTCACACACTTTATGAATTTAAAATTAATCATGCATTTCTTTCAATAGTTATTTGAAATTGTAGAATTCTTTACCACAAGCATCGTATCAAGAATTAGAGCATAAACTAAGCAAAATTTTATCTACCATTGCATTACAAATTATCTAAAGATGCTATAATTCTAGCAAATTAGAAGTATTTGGAAACACCCACCTTAAAGTAGAGTATACTAGCAATAATCTCCTTCACAAACTCCAAAACAAATCACCAAAAGCCCCCACCGAAATTCCAACAGCAAAGTAGCCTGAGCTCTGGCTCTTCTCTTCTTACTGTTTGCTTTTAATCGATTTTGATTAGCAGAAGGATTAATCACTACAACACATAGGACTTTCTACAGCGGACTTATTATAGCATTTAAATGTTAATGCTATTGAAAGATATCAATAATAGCATTTTTGAAGAAAATGTTGTCTTTGATTAATTTTGAAATTTACTCTTAGTTATGACAGCGTTTTTAAAACACTATATTATTTACGGCATTTTAGAAATGCTATTATATCTGTAAATAAACAAAATAGATATGGGCAAAAAAGAAAATTCTAAATAAAAACTCCAAATCCATCAAAACCCTTTTAACTTCTCCCTCTCTTCCAAAACCCCTTCTTCACCAAAATCGATCCCTAATTTCCCTTCCTCTGTGCCTCCCGAATCCCCGACCCGCCATCAAATCGTCTCCCCGTGCCCCCGTTGCCCTACCCGCCGTCTCCCTCTCCTCCTCCCCGCGCCCCCGTTGACCTCCCCGCCGTCGCCCTCTCCTCCTCTCCGCGCCCCCGTTGCCCTCTCTTCCTAACACAACCCTTCTTCATCCTTGGCTTGGCAGGTAAACATATAAAGAAATAGGGTTTTTAGCATTGCACTGTATGGGATGTATACACTTTACTTCATGATTAGCTAGGAATAGATATTGTGTGTATATACTGTTCTCGTTCGGCACTTGGAGTTTTTCCTTTTAAGTTGATCTCTGTGTATAAAAAATGCTCTTGGTTTCATTTGATTGTAACCAAGAACTTCTTTCGGTTTATTAAATCCCCATTTGATTTCCACCAATCTATTAAGATAAATGATAATCAGGACATAGTGAATGTAAAGTTGTCTATATATCATTGGGGCATATATTTTAGTCAAATGTTTAGTCTGGAAATTGTGCACCTGTATGTTTTAGTTCGTTTTGTAAATAAATTACATGCTCTCTTCGCCCAGCTTCTCTGTTATTAAAACTTATTTGTTTCAATTTTACTTGGATGACCTATATAGTAGCACACTTATTACATCCTTACATTTAGCTACAAGTCCATCTATAGTATAAAGAACTATTTTGTAGCCTACTCTTTCTGTAGAACTTCTTGTCTGGAGTTACTTGGAACGGTAAGAAGCTGTTTACTATTATCGATCCAGCTTTATTGTGATGGTAACTGCTTTACAGTGGAAAGTTAGTCACAGTAGACAAACTTTTTGCAATTGAAAGTTCTTATTTGAGTTAAGGATGACATTAGGTTGCATGTATGTTTATCATTATGGCTTAGTTCCACTACATTAACATTTTTTGCTAGTAATGTGTGTACCTCTTATATGCAACTGGTGAATGGATATGACATATTTAAAAAACATATTCTTAAAATCGTATCAATTAAAGTTTGATCCACGTTGTTGATGTGTGTATTGTTGGTGTTATCTTGTTAATTTCTCCTCGGTTGTCATCTCTTCAAGGTCAGAGGAGCTGGTGTGTCATCACAATGAATAAAGATTGGGTTCTTCTTAACAAGTAATGAAATCTTACCCAAATTAATATTTTAATATATAATAGATATTAAGATATTACATGCTTTTATGACCACTATTTTATAATTTATAGAAATACAACAGCATATAAAGTGGCAGTTCATCAGTTTGTGGAAATTGCGAAGTCAACTGCTGAGGACCCAAACTGGATTATATGTCCATGCAGAGATTGCCAAAATTTATGTCGTGGAAATGAGGATATGCTTTTACTTCATTTGCTCAAGCGTGGAATGGATATGACTTACACAAATTGGATTTGGCATGGGGAAGGATTGAATGCGAAGAGTTCTACTAAGGAATCTGTATTGCCAGATAGAATAATTGAAGATGCATATGTTGATAATGAGGGTATTCATGAATCTAATGGTAAAGAGGGAGAGGATGACTTAAAAAATATGTTAAAGGACGCTAATAATCCTTTATATCCTGGTTGCACTAAATACAGTAGGCTATCAGCAACAATAATTCTATATAAGCATAAATCTATGTATGGTGTTTCTAACAAATGCTTTAATCATCTTTTGGATATATTGCATGATATGTTACCTGATGAAAATACAATTCCAGAATCCGCACGAGCTGCACAGCAATTAATTAAGTCATTTAAACTTGATTGTGAAATCATACATGCATGCGTCAACGATTGTTGCATATTTAAAGGTGAGTTCAAAGATGATGATGAATGTAGGAAGTGCCATGAGTCACGGTGGAAGAAGGATCATCAGACTAAGAAGATTCTTATTGGAGTGCCAGTTAAGATTTTGAGGTATTTTCCAATAATTCCAAGGTTTAGAAGAATGTTCCAAACATCAGAACTTGCTGAAAATTTACGGTGGCATCACAATCATAAAAGTGAAGATGATAAAATTAGGCACCCTGTTGACTCTTTGGCTTGGAAAACAATTGATAATAAATGGCTATCTTTTGCTGCCGAGCCGCGCAACCTTAGACTTGGTCTGGCTGCAGATGGGTTTAATCCCTTCCGTGGTAGTGCACTGTGTACCCCTTGGGCAAAATGCTTCCAAAGTTTGGGTGGATGAAGTAAGACAACCTTCAGCACCGTTGTTTAGGCTAGGTGGTGGTGTAGATACTCTAGATGAGGTTATGGGACTTGCAATTGCATGGCCGACCGATCACATCAAGATATTGGATGCTAACTAGGTACATTACTTTCCTTCTAAAAAATTATATAGTGGGATAAACCCTTGAACTTGGTATTTGTTAATCATATAGTATTGAACCATACCAATATCAATTTAATCTTTTTCTTATTTGCTCTCATTTACTATCCTTGAAGTCAACAAAAAATAGAATTTCCAAAAAGAAAACATCTGAAATTGTCTTTTAAGTATCTTCAAGGAGATGGTTGGGATGAAGTTTTTGTAGATTTAATATAGTAGTTAAGTAGTGAAATTTGTAGGGTTATCTATCCATACTGCTCTCATTAGGTAACTTTAGTTGTGAAATTTTCATTCTACTGTCATCAGGTTACTTTTGTTAGGAAATTGGATTTAACAATTTTAAATGACATTTATTAAGCATCTAGAATCTTGCGCAATGTTGTGGCAAGCAAACAGCAGAGCGAAGTGGGAATGTTGTGTTTCGATTTCTTTAGATGGGTTTATCTTTTTTCTTCAAATGTGGGTTATTTTGTTATGCACATGGAGACTTTGTATGTTATGAAGGTAGAGTAGAAATTGTGATCGTTTAGGGTTGTGTATGTTTAGATTTCACTAGAAATGATTTATAAATGACATATTTGAGTTGCAATCTTTTCTCTAGATGCTTTAAATCTCAGCTGTTTGTTTGTATATGAGTAGTAAGGGAGGATTTCGTGTCATGGTTACATCCATGAAAAACTCCTATATGTTGGAAATTTACTACCTGTATGCTACCGTTTCATTCTTATGTTCTTATAAATAAGCATTTTTCAATTGAAATTGGCATGTTGAATACTAGATTAGGTACTGTTGAAGTAGTGTCCACAAGTCGAAAGTAACAATTTTTACGAGGATAGGATATTTAAACCTGCTGATTGTTAGTCTGAATTTAAGTTTCCCAGGCTTCCATTTTGTAGTAGCTATTCATCTGCTTACCTTGCACACTGCTGTGTGAGGTTGTAGGACTAAACCATGATTGGATTAATTTCTGAGTATTTCCTATCTACATTGATTTGTTATAACTCGCCCCTCTACAATGTTTGTGTTGAGGATTAAATACAAAAAATATTATTGCAAAATGTCACAAGTTAGTTAATGTTGATATAAAAAGTAACATAGCTACGGCGGATATTTAGTGATCTTAGCATTTGTCCGTCATTGTAGATTCTGGCTGACTAAGCATCTTTATGTTGGACGCCTTATGTGGCTTCAAGATCACCTTGAACTCTTGAAGGTGATCACTGAGATTGGTTGACTAGTTACAAACATCATTAAAAATCAAATGCCCTATATGGCATAAAGGGCGTATATCATATAAAAGGGGGTTGGAGGCCATGAGTCTCCTTAAAAACTATACCTCTACATGATCTCCCTGATTTCTGAGGGATATCAATGCAGGAGGTACAGGTCCAGTGAGATACAATGATCCCTATTGCTTTTTATATGAAAACATATGCCCTAAAGGTCTATAAATCCAAATATATGATAGCTTAACAACAAGTATGAAGTCGTTATGAATGCATGTATGAAGTCGTTAGGTCTGCTGCCAAATCCAAATATATGAAGTCGTTATTTCTACTGATAAGCTTGGCCTGCACTATCTCCGTCAGAGGCACTGGTAATGTTTTTTTTCCCTTCTTTTTTTGATTGTAATATTTCATTGGGTCATTGATATTCTCCTGGAGAACACATGTGGAAGGCAAGTAGGTTGTGCTAAACCCTCATCATGTTCGAGTTGTTAGGTACCAGATAATTTTCTGTCTACTAGTTTTCAGGTTGACATAATCCTTAGCTAGCCATCACATTTTTTACTAGAAATGGAATCATGCATCCTTTAAGGAACAATGTTCTTTAGAGTCTAGAATACATCTAGTGAAACTGCAAGTGTACACCATACAAATCTACCATTGGATCTTAACACTATTTTGGAGAGATTTGTTGTTAAGCTATCATATATTTGGATTTGGCAGCAGAAATGTATATCCTTTGAATCACTACTAAACCGGAAGTCTGTAGCGGCGTTTTTTCATGTCTATAGCGGCGTTTTAAAACGCCGCTATAGATAGTAGCGGCGTTATGATTACCGCCGCGAGAAGCGCCGTTACATCCGCCGTCGGGACAGATCACATGTCTATGGCGGCGCTTTTGTAGACCGCCGCTACAGACCGTAGGCCTACAACGGTGCACCTAGCAAGGCGCCGCTATAGGCCTATGGCCTGTAACGGCGGCCTAAAAAATGCCGTTATAGGTCATAGGCCTATAGCGGCGCTTCTTAAAAACGCCGCTATAGCGTACTGCTTGTAACGGCGTATTTTTAAACCGCCGTTACAACTCGTAGCCCTATGACGTCGTTTTTAAAAAGCGTCGTTACAATTCGTAGGTCTATTACGGCACTTTTTAAGCCCGCCGTTACAGTCCGTAGGTCTATTAAGGCGCTTGTTTAAAACGCCGTTACAACTCGTAGATCTATTACGGCGCTTCATAAATGCCGTGATAAACACATGCGCGTATATTTTCTAAATCATTTCGATATGCTATACCGGTGTTCCTAAACGCCGGGATTGGTTCTTTTTTTTATATAATTCACCACGATTGGTGGATCCTCCCGGCATATTTATCTCAAAACTGATTGCTAGGGGGTTTCGGGTTTTTCCCACTATTTAAAAAATAACACAAATTCAAAATATCTGTAGTCATATCAAATTTGAACGTTCAAATCTTAAAAACACTAATAGCAGCATAATAAACAACTATATAATCATGGACCACAATAAACAATAATTACTTGTCTAAAAATGGTCATACAAAGAGTTAGAAATATACTTGTTATACATCAATTTCTTTAACAAAGCATAAATTCAGTTTCAACAAAACATAAAAAGACTAAAGTCCAAATTTAACTCAACAATGGCAAAGTCTACTGAAGCGGCTCGGCATTGCTTTGATTCCCACTGATATTTTGCCCAGATGTATGTGCGTGACTAGAAGTCGATGGAATTCGTTGGCTCTGTATAATTCACAATAGTGTCATTTATTAGATTATTCACTACACTAGGCACCACACAAGTAAAATGCAATAGTTAAATTTCATACTAATATCATAAAATATTGTTGAATACTTACAGTTCCATGTACTGGATTGTTAGAGTTCTGGTTTTGTTGGGAGATTAAAGAAGCAATCATATCTTTCAAACCGTCAATCTCACCCTGCATCTTGTCTTGCATCTTGAACACATCCGGAAAGGATGTACGACTGGAGGTAGATGCACAAGAACCAAATACCTATGATTGAAACCATGTCAGTCCAATTTTCACAGGGTCATAACTATATAACCAATATGAACTACTATGAGACATATATAGAAGTTTAAAAGACAACCAAATAAAAGCAATGCAAATTAATTTTACTAGCAACTCTAGAGTTCATTGATAATAAAGGAAACAAGACAGAGGAAGGACATAAGCAACTAAAGTCTAATTCTTCAGTTCCATATTGACGGGAATACTTTATATTCTCAAATCCAGCAGAGATTCATACAGCAGAGATTCATTCTCAAATCCTAATACAGCAGAGACATGGTTGAAACTAACTGTTAAGAATTCATCAACTAAGTACTGTGATGCATACTTATTTCCCAGCTTAATACATTCTCATTCTCAAATCCTAATACTGTGATGCATACTTATTTGTCTTATCAAACGGGAGTTTAGTTCATGCCTATATGAGTATATATGTACACATACTTCCAGTCAAAAGGTGATCCTCTTATGTTTCAATTAAAATCAGTAAAAGTGGGTTTTTAATTATATCAGTTACATATGCATACATTCTTCAAATCAGTATAAGGAGGGTTTATATATGTATCAGTTATATAAGTGTATACTTATGTTTCAATTAAATGAAATTCATCTTCTTATATCTGCATATATATATATATTCAATTAGAGAAGGGGGTTTTACTCCCACAGCCTGTGTATATACAACTCCAGTGAAGGAGAGGGTTTCTACACCTCATATATATATACCCATGTACACTACAAATCAGTAAAGAGGATCACCTTTTAGACAACCTGCATATGATCTATTCCTATAACCTGCATATGTACACTACATGTTTTTTTATCCCCAATGCAAAGTATCTACTGTACACCTCTATAAATCAGATACACTAAAATGGGTCAATTCCATTGTTTGGTGAACTCTTGTCAATGCAGAAGCTACAGTTAGTGTAGACTGGTATGGCTCAATTCCATATAATTCCATATAAAATGGGTCAAATCCTAATACTGTGATGCATACTCATTCTCAAATCCTAATACAGCAGAGCGATGGTAAGACAAATAAGTATGCATCACAGTCGTCCTGATGATACAATCGAGAAGTTTAAAAGACAACCAAATAAAAGCAATGCAAATTAATTTTACTAGCAACTCTAGAGTTCATTGATAATAAAGGAAACAAGACAGAGGAAGGACATAAGCAACTAAAGTCTAATTCTTCAGTTCCATATTGACGGGAATACTTTACATTCTTAAATCCAGCAGAGATTCATTCTCAAATACAGCAGAGATTCATACAGCAGAGATTCATTCTCAAATCCTAATACAACAGAGACATGGTTGAAACTAACTGTTAAGAATTCATCAACTAAGTACTGTGATGCATACTTATTTCCCAGCTTAATACATTCTCATTCTCAAATCCTAATACTGTGATGCATACTTATTTGTCTTATCAAACGGGAGTTTAGTTCATGCCTATATGAGTATATATGTACACATACTTCAAGACAATAAAAGACTTATTCATACAACATGCATATGTCAATTTCTATATATACCTGCATATGTCAATTTCTATATACCTGCATGTTCTTCTACTTCAAAATCAGTAAAAGAGGGTTTTTAATTATATCAGTTACATATGCATACATTCTTCAAATCAGTATAAGGAGGGTTTATATATGTATCAGTTATATAAGTGTACCTGTTGGTCGTGTACCTGTTGATTCATGAACCCGTTGATGCATGAATCGGATGATTCGTGTACCTATTTTGATTCATGAACCTGTTACATATTTCCTGTACCTGAGTATACTGCCCTCTATGGTCCACTATGAAATCTAAAGCGAAACTGTGGTGTTGTAGCAACCATGTGGTGTGGGTGGCATGTCGTGCTACCTAGATAGTAATCACACAAGACTTGAACTTAATACTGGAACATGATACTTGAATAAGATACTTGACATGATACATGCTTGCCTGATACTTGACTGCATGATACATGAGACTTGATTACCTGAGACTTGATTACATGAGACTTGAAGCATGATACCTGATACATGATTACACGATACTTGACACTTGATGCATGTTTATAAGATATTTGTTTACTTGACACTTGATTTATGCTGTGTACACTTGACACTTTTACCATGCTAGTTTGTCTAGGTTGGCATCATACTTATACCAGGTGCTAGTTAGTTTTCCCCATTCCATGTGCTCGTATCCTACTCTATTTATGACCCGCGACTTGCAATTGACGGGTACCTGTGTTTTCTCTTTTTCTCTTTCCTGCATTCGTTTAATTGCAGATTTTAGAGAACAGGTTCCAGACGGAATTGGTGACATGATGTACTAGATGCTGGAATTTTGCTGCTATTATTCTTGTTGCTTATTTTGAACAATAATGTATTCATGTATTTGGATTTATTCTTGTATTTGGGCAATGTGACCCAAGATATTTGTGTATTTCATATCATTACTATTTGAGATTAATATATTTTATTTCCAATATTTCTTGTTGGTATTTGGTTCATATGTGCATGTGGTTGACTTTTCTGGCTTCCAACTCTGATTATATCTGTGATGTGTTGTAAAGATTCTGAAAGAGCTTAAGGGTGATGAAAATCATTCGCTGGGCTTTTGTTACGTATTTGTATTCCGTATTTTTGGAAAGCGGGGCGTGACAGGGTTTTTAGTGGTATCAGAGCACCAGGTTTGGCTAAGCTTGGCTCGATCTGGAATCTGCACAATATTTCACCAACCATGCATGCATAAATGAATTGTTATCAACTTCGATCTGGATGATAATTGTTCTGGTTTTGTGCAGACTATAGCTCGTAGAGGTTCTACTTCCCGTCCCCAGGAAGATTAGTCCGGGCTTGGAGCTATCACTACTTTGTTGGAGCGGCTGGTCAATATGCTGCAAAACCACAGTGACTTGGTGATGACTGTCTTAGAAGCTGCTCGAGTTCCTCCGCCCGTTGCGCCTACGCAGGCCGTTCTTCCTCCTGGTCCGGCTACAGTTACAAATTTTATGAGGCTGCACCGTGACAAATTCTCCGGCACTGAGATGCCCCTAGAGGCTGAACAGTGGCTGATCCGGACAGTGAGTCTGCTACAGGAAGCTAGGATTGCTGATGCAGAACGTGTGGATATGGTGAGCATCTAGCTGGTGGATCTGGCCCACATTTGGTGGTTAGCCGAGTCCGAGAGGCTGGTGCAGCCTATTGTTTGGGCCACGTTCACTAGGAGCTTTTTGAAGAAGTTCTTCCCCAGCAGTACTCTGGTTGAAATGGAGCAGCAATTCCTGGCCCTGAAACAAGTTGGTCGTTATTTCTAGTAATGGAATTTTGTTACATATTGTCCAAGCAATGTTGTAACATGAGACTTTCTTAAAATAGGGCTCTAAGTCTGTGGATGAGTACGCAGCTGAATTTACAAGACTTAGCCGCTTCGCAGCCGTTCTTGTGGCGAACGAAGAGGATATGGATTGTAGATTTATACTGGGACTTGCACGAGACATCAAGGTGCATCTTGTCTCTCTCCGCTTGCGCACTTATGCTGACACTCTCAAGGCAGCTCGAGCTCAGGAATAGGCTCGTGGTGGATTGGCTCCTTCTCAGCACACTGTTTTGCACTCTGTTGTTGCTAGGCCTTCTGGTGGGCCAATTCGGAGATCTGTCCCAGCCCCTCTAGCCAGGTCAACTCCCTACCCACCTGTTGTTCCTAGGGGCGATGGTCTCTGTGACTTTTGTCAGATTCCGGGGCACGTGCGCAGAGATTGCAGGCACCCCAATCGCTTCTATTTTGGATGTGGTGCTACTGAACATTTAGTGCGGGATTGCCCGAGGCATAGGATGGCTCTTCCAGCCGGGGGTCCAGTTCAGCAGGTAGTCCCAGCTTGTGGTTCAGTCTGGCCACTACTTCCCCTCCAGCGTCAGAATGTTGGTCAGATGACCGCTGCCCCCTGGAGATGTCAGGCTTTTGATATGATTGCTTCAGATGCTGAGTATGATAAGGAAGATGCTCTAGGTATATTTTGCAATTGATGTTTTGTTGTTTCTTTTGCTTCTTCCGTTTCTTGCATTATTCCTTCATATTATCCTTCTGCATTGTGTTTCCTCACTCCTATCATACATTCTTTTCTTTCTTGCTTGGTCCGTCAGTGGCATCACTAGATGCTATTGTTAGAATCTTTTCGATCAGAGTGGCGCAGCGGAAGCATTGTGGGCCCATAACCCACAGGTCCCAGGATCATATTGTTGCTTCTCCTTCTTTGCATTGTTTTGGATTCCTCTATCTCTTGCAATTGTTTTCATCCGTTGACTTATTGGTTGATTTGGTTCTCCATGTCTTTTCTGACTTTGATTTCAGTTCTGCCGACTCCCTTATTTCTTTGTTATCTTGTGTTGATTTTTTTTCCCTTTTGATACCGTTTGTTTCTTTTCGTGCATCCCATTTGACCTCCTTGTTAGCCATTTTCTTCATTCTTTTTCTGAAGTTGTCGCTACTTTGTTCTTTCCCCTTTAGCCCTCTGTTTTGTTACTCGTCTCTCAGTTTGCTTTTGTCCTGTCCTATGTACCGCCTAAGCAAATTTCGAGGACAAAATTTTGTTGTAAGGTGGGTAGGATTGTAACCCCTATTTTTCATTTTATATATTTTAGAGTATATTTTTTATTTTTGTGTATTTTTATATCTCTTATTTTTCGGAACCGTATATTGGATTATTTTCAATATATATTTTTTTTCTTTCATTTTTGAACTCCTTGTGTTGTTGTTCGTCGTTTTTGTTCGTTTTCACCATTTTGAGTTCTTTTTCCCATTTTCTTGGCCTTGTTCATTATTATTATTTATTTTGGTGATGAGATGGATTTTTGGTGGTGTTTTACCCAAATTGTGATTGTGGATCCGTAAGAAAATTTTTATGAGCCATAGGATTCACTATAAATTGTATCCGCATTTGAATTTGACTCAATACCCATTACCCATTTGTATACCTATTACCACATATTGATACCCACTACCCATTAGCCCAATTAATACCCATATATATAACCCCCTAATCCCCTTAAACCCTAACCCTAATCTCTTTTTCTCTCTTTTCCTCTCAACTAATCCAGGCCCCCTCTTCTTTTGTTCCCTCACATCCGGCCCTACCCCCTCCTTCCTCCCAAACGAGCCTCCCTCTCCCTCCTTACAAAATCCGACCACCATAATCATACCCCATCTCCATACAAACTTCCATTGCCATCAAGACTTGAACTTAATACTCGAACATGATACTTGAATAAGATACTTGACATGATACATGCTTGCCTGATACTTGACTACATGATACATGAGACTTGATTACCTGAGATTTGATTACATAAGACTTGAAGCATGATACCAGATACATGATTACATGACACTTGACACTTGATGCATGTTTATAAGATATTTGTTTACTTGACACTTGATTTATGCCATGTACACTTGACACTTTTACCATGCTAGTTTGTCTAGGTTGGCATCATACTTATACCAGGTGCTAGTTAGTTTTTCCCATTCCATGTGCTTGTATCCTACTCTATTTGTGACCCGCGACTTGCAATTGACGGGTACCTGTGTTTTCTCTTTTTCTCTTTCCTGCATTCGTTGAATTACAGATTTTGGAGGACAGGTTCCAGACGGGATTGGTGACATGATGTACTAGATGCTGGAATTTTGCTGCTATTATTCTTGTTTCTTATTTTGAACAATAATGTATTCATGTATTTGGATTTATTCTTGTATTTGGGCAATGTGACCCAGAATATTTGTATATTTCAGATCATGACTATTTGAGATTAATATATTTTATTTCAAATATTTCTTATTGGTATTTGGTTCATATGTGCATGTGGTTGACTTTTCTGGCTTCCGACTCTGATTATATCTGTGATGTGTTGTAAAGATTCTGAAATAGCTTAAGGGTGATGAAAATCATTCGCTGGGCTTTTGTTACGTACTCGTATTTCGTATTTTTGGGAAGCGGGGCGTGACAGATCAGATCCGATCTGAGCCATCCATTGGTCTGATCTTGATCACCATCAAGACCCGTGTCGGGATCCGTTCCCGTTGTTCCTCCGTCGGGTTCATCGTCTACACCCCAAGACAAGTATTTTCTTGTACAACTTATTATTCTAGTACAAGTTTTTCTTTGAAAATACATCAAGTAGGTTGTAGTTGTGACCCCTCGTTGACTTATCAGTTGATTATCTCATTTTATGCCTTATCAATTACATGATCTAAGAGTCACAACCCTTCATTGATACACTTGTTCATAACTTGTATAATTTTGATACATTTCATGCAGAAAGTGTCTTCTTTGGTTTCTATCCTGTCTTGGCTTGCTGTTTCGACCCCGATAACACCAGAATCTGGACTTGAGTCCTGAATATGCCTATATGTCTAGTTTAATAACCTTTAGATGGAATTGAATTCCGAGTTATGGTTTAGGAAACATCGCAGTTTATTGCTACTGTGTCTGTAATCGCAGATTCATTAAAAATACTGCACCACTTTGGTTTACAATTATTTTAACTATGCTACCAGTAAGTAAATGACTTGAAATTTTTCATGATAGTACTAGACACCTTAGAGAACAACCTATAATTTTCTTGAAATTAGTTAATGACGTTTCAACCCTGTTTCATATTTATAAACTCAGTTTTACAAATTCTGGCTGAACACAAATGCTGTATAGTTTGCTGTTTTGACATCAATCGCTACAACTTTTATGTGTCTTAATTATATGCATTGGAACCGGGTATGAGTCTAGTTTATAGACCTTCTGACGGATCCACATTTGCATTCTTGTAGCAACAGGAATTATAGTTTTGGTGCAGCAACGTCATATTGTCCAATTTTGGAATTCTCGTTGTTCTTGATATTTTGATTTGTTTTGATCCTCGAACATGTATCATACCTAGCCTAGACTTGTTCCCTATTTTTGATCATGTATACTTGACCTGTTTCGCACACTTTCATGCTTGGTTGATAATAATAATAAATAACAAGCCGGGGTTTAAGGGAAAGACCATAGTAGTGGACAATATAGGTAAGTGTGCCAGCGGCCAGAACCCCAAAACACAACTACTGCTATCTCTGTTCCTCTCTCCTCGGTGCCTTCATGTCTACGTCGACGCCTCGGCGTTCACGGCGACGACCCCCCCCTCCAAGGACGATTCCGCCCCTTGGCCAACCTCTTGCCGTTGCCGTTGCTGACTGTGTTACCGTCTCTTTAGTTGTGTGTGATGTGGTTGCTTGGATCTTTTATTGCACATATATTGCATGTGCTATTGGGGATTGCTAGTTCGTGGGTTCGTTGCTTCGGGATCCTTATTCCGTTATTCTTGGTATATTTTCACCGACTATAAGGGAAGTCACTGTCCACTTGAATTGTTAATTGTATCAAATTCAAGTTTTATTAAAACTCTTGCAAGTAGATCTCTTTGTTATTGTATTATCCATTGTTCATCTCTTCGTTGGGTCTATTAAGGGTTTACATGAGCTAATCCCAATATTCTTGACATCGTGCCACTTTTGACTCTAAAGTTTGGATGAGTGCATATAGAATTGATAATAAGGTTGTTCATATAATCGTCACACAAATAAATTATTATAGAGACAATTGATAGGTTGTATGGTGTTTGATCGATTGATGATTGATTGATGATAAATTGATGTATGAGCATTTTCTAATTTTATTTATCATATTTTGATACCCATCATGCTGATTACACAATTTTTTGACTAAAGAATCGATACCCATCATTTTTAATTAATTTATTTTCAAAAGACTCTACACAAATCTTGTATATTGCTTGTTGACCTGTATATTGACTGCTAGTTTTGACCCAGTAAATGATCTTAAAATAAATTACTTTTTTAATATGAATTGTAGGCTTATCTTTCTAGCTCCCAGAACATCTTGAATTTCTTAATTCTGAGTTTAATAGCAAAAGTTATGCCCATTTTACTACAGCTGTATTTTTACTTTCAGATTTTCAGATTCTTGCATCTTGCATGTTTAAACAGTAAAAAAGCTAATCAAATGATAAAATGTAGCCCTGATAATTTCCAGATTGTTGCTTAACAAGTTTAGGAGTCTAGAAAATATTTTTAATGAATTTATTATTATGTTTTTACTGTTTCTAAAATTATAATAACTTGAAGTTGAATTTCTGCCTGAACACGAAATCTGTAAAAACAATGTGTTTGACCTAGCTACTGTTGTCGAATTTTGAACTTTAAGTATGCATTAGAACCTTGTGGAGGTCTAGTTTCTATAACGTCTAACAAATTTAGTTTTTGATTTCTGAAACAGCGGGAAACTGCATTTTTGTACAGACCAGTCTTGCTGTCCAAAATTTCACTTTTCACTTTTCTTAAATTAATTGTTCCCTACATCGTAGTATTGTATGAATCGAAGTGTGCATGTTGTATTGCATGACCCTAATGAGTTATTTTCATTGTTTACCATCGTATTGTTTCTCTATTGTTATTATCGTTAATGTTATGTTCCTTAATTGCATATTGTATTGTTGCATAAATAAAATAATTAATAAGCCGGGGTTTAAGGGATTGACTAGAGTAGTTGATAATATATTGACTGTACACTGAAGTGTGGGCCTTATTTTCCAAAATATTTTGTGTTGACTATTGTTATTGTTATCGGTTTATTGTTGGATTACTGACACAGTATCCCAATTGATCGTGTATTGTTTATTGTTATTGAGCCAACCAGTGTGCACCAATGCTACAAATACTGGTATCGTGCCGTGTACATGATCTATAGAATCTTCCACTTGTGAAACATCCTAGTTTTCATTTATGAGATTTTTGGTGGTTTTACGTGTTATGCACGTATGATTTCATTTGCATAATTTCTTTTATAAAAATATTTTTATATAGTATTTTTTCCTTTATTTTTCCAAAAAAAATATTCTCATTAAAAGCCTAATTAAAACCTAGGCCTAATTGTCTTTAAGCCCACTCTATTTTACTAATTAAACTAATTATTTAAGCCCATGGTTAGTTTTGGCCCATTAGTGAGCCCATTTACTTTAATTCTCTTTTGAAATGGTCTAACTTATAGTGTAGACTCATTTCATGGACAATTAAATTTGTCACATGAACAAATTTGTAAATGAGGGACACTAGGTGGCATGTGCATACAATGGAGTGTGCAATGCACACCACCTTTCACTCAAGGCCGGATGAGATAATGGACAAAGAGAGAGGGAGAGATGGAGCTAGTGGAGAGATAGTTATCTCATCATGGGTAGTTGCTACAACTTCCTAACTCATCCTAGCCTTTGACCTCTAGCCATTTGATTTAATTCTAGCCATCTATTCTCACCCAAAAAATGTATAAATACCCCATAGTTCTTCTCATTTAGTACACTAGAAAATTGATTAAGAAAGAAAAGATTAGAGTGAGAAAAGATTGAGAGTTTTTGGTGAGTAAAAGATTGAGGAGTTTTTTTGTTGGTGTGCTCATCCAAGAAGAGGCCGGACTACATCCAAGGAGGGGGAGCTCGGGTTTGCTACACCAAGGAGGAGGAGACACCTTTGAGGCACAATCTAGGAGGAGAAGGATCCATTCGTGCATTCTAGGAGATTTCTAGGAGCTTTCTATTCGTTTTCTCCAAATATGTGGGTGTTTCTCATGCTTCTAATTCTAGTTACCATGCTAATGCTTTGATAGAATGATTAATGAAAACTTAAGTGAAATTGGCCCCATGTCTGCTTATGTAGAGATGAATTGATAATTTAGAAGATGTTTGTTTAAATGATTGCTAGTTGATAAATTATGAATTAAAATGCTAGGAGATATCATGTTTTGCCATGCTAGATATTTGAGAAACATGTTGTGTGAAAATCTATATACATGAGACAAAATTGAATACTTCATGTGAAATTGATTTGGTTAATTGTGAGTGATCTCATTGTAGCAAGAAAGGAATTTTTGGTGTTCTAAATTAATGTGATTGACTAATAAATAAAAGAATGAAGTAATGACATATTTTTGTAGAAATTTTTATTTCAAAATGTGTGCAAATATGATTTGTTCTCAATGTCGAAATTATGGACATAGAACATAACATAAGATCAAAAATGCATGTTTTATAAGCAAATAATGAATTTAAAAATACTGGTTTACTGTGTTTATATATATTTTAAAATCTGAAAAGTTATGTTTCAAAAAGAGAAGAAAAAGAACAAAAAAAATCGTTTTGGGAATTTTTTTAATAAGTAGTAGAGAGCAAAGAATTGGATCAAAACTATCCCAATCCTCTTTGTGACAATTTGGTCCCTTAGACCAACTGGTTGAGTGTGCTGGGTGCTACTGTAGCGTTCGGGTGACCCCTGTGGTCTCGAGTTCGAAACCCATGCTCTGCTTTTATTTCCAAATTTTTGAATAAATCCAGATCATGAAACCCAAAATACGTATTCATTTATTCCCTACACTTACCGTGGTTGCACCCTAGCCCAGTTGGCTTGTGGTTGCGGTTGGCTTCTCTCAGGTCGCGGGTTCGAAACCTGAGCTCGGCAGTTTTGGAAATATTTGATTTTTTGAGTTTTAAATTAAATATTTGACTTTAAAAATCCGAAAAAAAATATGTAAATTATTCTAAAAGAATGTAGATCCTATGAAAAATATTTGGGTACTAATTTGACTAAATAAAAGTGAGTTAGAAGTGAAAATTATGTAGAATCCTATGGAATTTACTTCTGGAAAAATTATAAAAGTAATTTATTGAATGAGAAAAATTATGTTAAGTGATAAAAGAAAAGTTTTGAATAAAAGAAGATTTAAACGCGATATCTATGGACTCTCATTGTTAAATTGGGTATTGTTTGTGAATGAAAATACGATTTGTGGCCTTTTGAGTTAAATAAAGGAAATGAACAGTAGTACAAGAATTAAATGGATTTATAGAGATTAACTTGGGTTACGAAATGCATGAATTTCGATTGAACTATACGTATGAGGTTTGATTCATAGACAAGAACGGAAACCATTGTTAATTGTAAATAATGAAAAAGAACTTATGAGTATAAAATACTCAATTTTTGTGATTATGAATTGAAATTGAGAACTTGAGTGTAGTTAAGCCTCATACCGGCATTGAAAAGAAATGTGTTGAAATAAAATTTGTGATGAAAAGACTAAGATTTGGGTCATGTTTGCATAAATGGTTAAGACCGGTATAGTGGAAGGGATAACTTTAGAGAATTGATTTTGTTCATGATTCAAATAACTAAGGATTAGATACATAGTGAAGCCGTTATGAAATTAGGAAAAAAACACGAGTGTGAGGGCCTCGGAGCTACGGTGTGAGAGTATTCACAGGCTATCTTCATGATGCGTCGTGACATGACGTGGATATGTCTCCAGGAGTCCATACCGCAGCCAACGCTTGTGAGGTATTTGGTGACTGTAGGTGGTGTCATGTCCCATGACGGAGGCTGAATTGTCCATAGGTTCTTCACGATGCGTCGTGACATGACGTGGGATTCCCCTTCAGGCTGTCTGGACATGAGCTCGTAACTCATAGAACATCTAGGATACTTATCGTAGTTACAGTAGTAGTTTAAGTCATGACGAGGGATTGAACCCTACAAGATGAAGAACGATTAAGGGCTTGCCCTCAGACCTATGTAGTATGGGATGCATAGAATCTGAACAAGTGTGCATTAGTATCATCTAATATAAACAACTGCATTAAGGACTGCACGACACGACATCTATAGGATAATCCCTTGTAGTTTTGGTTGTGATCAAGTTTGTGATTGTTTAAGTATTTGAGAATCGTTATACTGTTTTCGGCATAGAGAGGATAGCCGTGTATAATATTTTGTCGGTTGTAAGCAACTGACGCGCCCACAGTTTTTATGCAGGATAAAGTGATTGACAAGACTAAAGAATGCATGTTGATTAAAGATTGATTCAAGAGTTGTACATTTAAATTTATGTAAATTGCTGTAAATTGCTTCCGCTGTAAATATGTAATGTAAGTGTAAACTCTGATGTAACAAAAAGTTTTTATTTCCTTGTAAAATTGTACGAAAGAAGTGTAAAGATCTTGTGGAACTTCAAATTTAGTCTGTTTTGGAATTCGGGGTGTTACAACTTGAGTCTAAACGAAATTGTATGTATGCATTGCACCTATGGTATGAAACATATGTGACACAGTAGTACGTGCATTAGTTAGGAGTTAAAATGATTAATAGACTTAAGAATTGCATCATACCGACATTGCATATTGATGTGTCGAATTTATATACAAATATTTGTACTCATTTACCTATTAAAATGGCTTGTTTTCGCTGATATTGTCTTTAATTCATCTTATTTCTATATGATTTCATTTAATTAATAATTTTTGAAGAAATAATATTTTTGATGCAAAAAGTAAAGAATTATGGGAAAAAATCAACAAACAAAGTAAAACAATTGATTTATCGATTTTATTGTTTTGTTGAGTTAAAAGTGCGACAAATATTGTTTAAAAGGATTTTTATACGCCAATATGATTTATAGTTAGTTTAATTAATTTTAAACTAATTAATTTTATTTTATTTAAAAGTCCTAATTTCTGGTATTATTTTGTGTATGCAGAAGCACGTGTTGACAGAAAAGGAAGAAAAGAAAGAGAAAGAAATAAAGTTCAGATCAAATAAAGAAAAAGAGTGGGGTTTTCTGCAAAAAGTACAAACCCTAACTCCTTTCCGTTCTCTATAAATACAGAGGAAAGAAGAGAGAAGAATGTAGGAGGTGACGGCTACAATCTATTAAAAAAAAAAAAAAAAGAATAAAAGAAAAAAGAAAACGAAACGTAGGAGAGAGAGAGCGGTCTCTCTGTCTTGCGGGCTGAACGCAACAAAGGAAGGAGAAAGAAGCAGCACGTGGGTGGTGACCTGGCTTCGACTAGACATCTCAGGCACTGACCAAGCAGCAGGCGGGCCCCAGCGTTCTGTTCCCTCTGATTCGCTGACGTGGCGACGACGTGGCGGCATCCTTCAGAGCTGACAGACGCACGCGGCGCTGACTTCGACCTAGCGTTGCTTCTGAGTTCTGACCGGGCATACAGTCGATGTGGCGTTCAGCACTGGGTTCGAGATAGCACTGATTTGACAGCCTCTGGATTTGGGACACGCGGCCCGACAACGGCAGTGTGACAGACTGATACGTTGATTGACGGCGCGTGACAGCAACACTTTTAGCTCCGACTTTTGAGACAGAAAAGTGGTTTGACTTAAATTTTGTATATTTTTATCTTTTCTTCTCTATATTTTTTGATGCAATCCCAAACAAATATGAACTAAATTTAAATGTTCCAGAGGCTAAGGTGTAGCCGAGTTTTGTAGAACACAAATTTAAATTTCTTATTATTACTCTATTTTTCCTGACTGTGTTTTAATTTTTATTCTTTATGCGTACAACATGGTGGATAGACATTTGTATGATTTTTCAAATCATGAAGAGACCGAACAGGTGATTTGTGATTAATAAAAATTAAGACCGTATATTGGAGGACGTGACCGTTAAGAAATCCAATTTTTCAATTAATAATTTGGTGGATAGACGAATGATTAATTGAGAATAATTTTTAGACTACGTTGATAGAGTGGTTAATATCTTTAGGATTTTGGTCGACAATTGGGAAAGATAATATTTTTATTTATAAGGAATAATAATTTGTGTGTGTGATAAACGAGGTGAACCAAGAGCCCTAGAACAAATTTTACCATTAAACAAAGTACAAGAGCTTCATAGTTTAACAGCCCTCTCCCTCTTCACCAATTTAGTTAGACAATTAGATTAAGGTAATTTAGTTGCTTTATTACTTAAAAAATTCGATCTTCCAAATAGTGATTCATCTAGCGATATCGGTACTCAATAAAATATCTAGTCCCTGTGGGTTCGACACTCTACTCATCTATCTATATTACTTGTGCGATTTTGTACACTTGCAAATATCTACATCACATATTATTCATCATTGTTCTATTGATACCGATTATTGGCTAAGTGTTATTGATCATTGATTATTGTTACCGAATATTGCAATATTGTTTATAGCAATTGCATCGATTACCGTGATATTGATTATTGATTATCGTGTCATATTATTGATTCCTATTGATCCATTTAATTCATTGTTATACCGTTATTCCATTGTTCCCTGCTTTCTCTACTTCCTGTCCATGACTTGCTCTAAGGGTAACTTTTCTCCTCTTTTTAGATGAAGTGTTTACAGGTGTTGATGGAGAATTCCCTGATGGATTGGGAGAACAACATTGGTGAATGAATTGATGCCACCGCCGCTTAATAAATTGTTGCTTTGTCAGGAATACTTAATTATTAGACTATTGTTATTTCATTGTATTGTGGGCATTTGACCCAAATATTGCTATTATTTATTTCCAGATGTTGGATTATTATTGTATTTGGATATTTTCTATTATTTCATTCCAAGTATTATTGTTCATGAGATTATTATTATTGCCTGCGCAATTGTTCTGTATTGATTATATTATTGAGTTGATCGGATAAACAGCTTATAGGTGACGTTAGTCATTCGCTGGGCTAATGTCATGTACTCGTATTCCGTATTTTTGGGAAGCGGGGAGTGACAAGATGAATACATGGTTTCTGTCAATTATGCAAAGACAAATATGCTGAATGATAAAGAGCTGACGAAAGATTATGATGCTAATATGCTAAGGGGATCTACAAACTAGAATCATGAAGATTGCTTTGAAGATACTGCCAGCCAGCCTATTAACATTGAAGTATTTGAAGAAAAATTTGTATAACCACCAAGTTAGGTTTATAAGACCTAAAAACAGTTGCCATCGGCTTATTAAATTGAGTTTTTAGTTTATGTTTTTGGAGAATTGTTTATTTTTGTTTCATGTTCATATATTATCTTTGATTTAAATGGTCAAGTTATTTTTTTTCTGCTTCAGTAATTTATTAAATTTTATCTTATTTTAGAGGTATGCATCTTAGAATGCATGAAATTGAAAAGTCAGTAGCACAACACATACTATACTGAAAATTCAGAATTTTTTTCTTCAGAATTGGTGTTGTACCCATACCAAGTATCCACCATAGCTGGACCTGTACAAATAATTGAACTTTCTGGAAGAGCCTATATAATTTACCAAATGGTACTCATTTATTCATCAAAAGATGCTTTGTTTTCCTGCAATTTTTGAAGAAATTTGCTTAGTTTCGAAGACATTATAATGAATGGATACCACATAGAAACTATATATGAAGATAAGAAATATATATATTTTTTCTAACCAAGAAAAGGTAGGGAACCCTACTTCATTAATATATATATAAACTAAATACTAATCAATTACAAAGTAGCTAGTTGATTGGGGGTGAGTTAGCAGAAAGAAAGCCAAAACATGATAGAATATATGAACTCCCCTTTAGAGCATAGAGAGGGTAGAGGTCTACTTCCGTATACCTCTACTAGCCCAAACGACGAATTCTTACACAACTACCTTGTATAAATAGGCTTTCTAGGCAAAAACTAGCCCACCCCCTTCTCAACCAAAACCATAATAAGTTTGTCACCATAGTTTCATATTACAACCAGTTACAAAGACCAAACTCAAAATCAAGCCCCTCTGCCAAAAATAAACACAAGTATTGGGAAGAAGGCATAATCCAATTATCCTATCCATATATTGGCCACTACCGAGAACAATCGGATCTAATTCAGTCATACCCCTCATTCCTTGTACAAATTTAGCTCTAGCTCCACTCAATTTTAGCCCCTGCTCCATCTTGGCCTTCTTCCTGCTTGGTTGTACCATATGATATGGCTAAAAATAGGATTAAATCGGGACCGTTCACATCGGACACGAATCTTAAAGCTCAGGGGTAAAACGGTAATTTCACATACAAATGGGTCCGAAACGGGTACTAGTTCTCCTTCTCACGGATCCAATAACCCACAAACGGATCCACCTCAACTGGGTATGGGTTCCGACCCGATACAAACCCAGTCCGACAGGATATAATTAGGGTCTCTGATTGAACCAAATCAACGGGCCTGATTCGCGACTATCCTCTCACCGGGAATTAAGGGATTACATTCCTAATCTGATTACGAGGATTTTACTCCTTATCAGATCACAGGAATTACATTCCTAATCTGATCCCTAAAGGCGACTATAAATACCCCCCATCCACCACCAGTAAGAGGTAATCAATACTTTTCCAATAAAAAGCTCTTTCTTAATCATTCAGATTACTGACAAGAGCGTCGGAGGGTGCGTCGCTGGGATCCATCTCGGTGTCTCGCACGTTTTGCAGGTGAACGGCGGGAGTCAACGGTCAAACTCTGGCGGAACAGGTTAGGTGTTTGCTATTCAGGTTTTCCAAGAATCCACAAATATTGTCTGTTTACCCCCACACCAGATTCAGCGGTAACAGATTGGCGCCGTCTGTGGGAAACATACGAATAGCAGCCTCCCCTCTTCCTGTTGGTCAGATCACCTCCAGCCATGCCTCCTAGGAAAGTAAGATCCAGAGGGTCCAACCGTGGACCCAATCCCGTTGATCAGCAAGAGGTAGTCCCCATCCAACCCGCTCAGCAGCAGGAGCAACTTCCTCTCCAAGCGGAAGACCCTCTTCAACAAGATCAGCCTCCTCTTTAGAATCAGCAATCCCCTAAGGGTCCCGCCGGTCCTTAGAATGCCGGTGTGGGGGCTTCGCGTCCTAACCCACAAAAGCAACCCCTCCATCAGGACCGCATTTCGGCACACAATGCCTCTTCGGATTCCATGGCCTCCCACAATCCTCGAGTTTCCGACCTCCGCAATACCATCCTCAATCGGCAGAAGGATGAGGATCTTCGCCGCCGTCTGGATGAAAAGCGGGCCCGAGAGGGATCCTCCCGCCAACAGCGTCCGGATGACCGATCTCCTCACCGCCGAGACTACAGAAGGTCCCTTACCCGAAGAGGGATGAAAGAGTCCCCCGAACACCATAGGAGAAGACCTCATTCCCCTGCTGGTCGACAACATCCGAGGAACGATGAGGCACCCATTACCCGTGCTGAGTTCCAGCAGTTCCAAGCAACGGTGTTGCAAGCCCTCAACCTCCGACCCAACAATAACAATGCTCAAAGGGATCCTACCCCTCCACGGGTCCAAAGTCCTCGCCATCGGTCCATAACTCCTCCTCCGGCTCCTAGCAACCAACAGCGCATGTCTAGCCCTCGCCGCTCCCAGAGCTACCATCGTCGCTCCCTTTCCTATGAAGACGAGTCCAGATGCTCGTTTGACTATCGTCGAAGGGATGATGCTCTCTACCGCCGTGTCCACGAGATGGAGAGGCGCATCGGCCGAATAGACAAGGATGAGGAGTTAAGAGGAAGGACCAATTGCCCGAGCAGACCTCCCTTCTCCCGGACCATCATAGAAGCTCCTATCCCAAGAGGTTTCGAACCCCCGCAGTACGAAACTTACTCGAGGGAGTCGGACCCCGTGCACCACATCGAAAGCTTTAAGACCCTCATGCTAATCCACCAAGCTTCCGATGCTTTGCTGTGCAAAACCTTCCCCGCCACTCTTAAGGGTTCGGGTCGGGAGTGGTACTCCCGCCTCGCCCCGTCTTCCATATTCTCCTTCGAGCAATTCGAGACCCTTTTCATCACTCACTTTGTGAGTAGCAGACGTACGGAGAAGACCAACATCTCGTTACTCCAGCTCCGCCAGGAGAAGGGAGAGAAGTTGAGAGACTATGTGAGGAGGTTCACTGCAGAAGTGAGATCCATCGCTTCCCTTGATCAGCCTGTTGCAGCGGCCACCTTCCAATCGAACGTCCTCAACTCTAGCCCTCGCTCCTCCTTTGCTAAGAAGCCCCCACATAATTTCGCCGACCTCCTTCTTAGGAGCGAGAAGTACATTCGAGCCAAAGAAGCCGAGAATCTCCCGGGCTTTGAGGAGACATTTTTCGGGAACAAATGGAAAAGCACAAGCGAAGAGGGGTCCCAAAAATCCCAGAAGGACGGCAATGGGCAGCGTCTCCCGAATCCTCGGTTTGAGAAGTTCACCCCCCTCATTGCCAATATATCAGAAGTTCTTATGGAGGTGGACAAGGAAGGGCTCCTCCGCGCTCTCCCGAGAATGAATACACCTGGCAAGAAGAGGAACAAAGATAAGTGGTGCCGCTTTAACAGGGACCACAGCCACGACACGGATGATTGTCGGGCTCTAAAGGAGGAGATCGAAGAACTCATACAGTGGGGGCACCTGACCAAGTTCGTCCAAAAAGAGGGGGCTGAGCTTCCCTCCTGAGGAGCCTACAAACGAACAGAAGGACCCGCCGAGCTTCAAGACTCAGAATCTCCCAGCTCCTCCCAAGAGGTCTTCACCTTATTGTAGAAGTAGGATCCTGATTTTCAATAAGGCCGATGCTTGTAACCCGGCCAATAGCATGTAATAATGGCTCGCCCTATTGAAGCAGCCACTTAGTTTATCTCGATAAAACTTTACATCTTTTCATTGAAAATTATTGCTCTTGCTTCTCTATCCCTCCGAGTCACGACTCTCTTAAATGGTGGGTTCGGAGTCCGGCTTCTTCTACATGGCTGCTCCTGCAACTTACTAACCTTTAACAACGAGTTCGGAGTCCAACACTTGGTTCGATTCCTCTTCAAATAACTTGCTCTTCAGCGGGTTAGAAGTGGTTCTCCATTCGGAATTGCTCCTACAACCGTTGAATAACTCTAACGATGGTTCGGAGTCCAACACTTGGCTCGATTCCTCTTCAAATAATTGCTCTTCAGTGGGTTAGAAGTGGTTCGCCATTCGGAATTGCTCCCACAACCGTTGAATAACTCTAACGATGGTTCGGAGTCCAACACTTGGCTCGATTCCTCTTCAAATAACTTCCTCTTCAGCGGGTTAGAAGTGGTTCGCCATTCGGAATTGCTCCCACAACCGTTGAATAACTCTAACGATGGTTCGGAGTCCAACACTTGGCTCGATTCCTCTTCAAATAACTTGCTCTTCAGCGGGTTAGAAGTGGTTCGCCATTCGGAATTGCTCCCACAACTGTTGAATAACTCTAACGATGGTTCGGAGTCCAACACTTGGCTCGATTCTGCTTCGGATAACTTGCTCCTAAGCGAGTTAGAAGTGGTTCGCCATTCGGAACTGCTCCCACAACCGTTGATTCTGTCACTTAAATAGCGAGTTCGGAGCTAAAACTCTCTCCTAGAGTTGCTCCACAAACTCGTCTTCCAAATGGCTCTCTCTCAGAGCTGAGCTCTTTGCTCCGCTCACCTCCAAGATGGACCTCTTCTCAAACGAGTTCGGAACTCACAACTCTCCCCTAGAGTTGCTCCTCAAACTCGTCTTCCAGATAGCTCTCTCCCAGAGCCGAGCTCTTCACTCCGCTCCCTTTAAAGCGGACCTCTTCTCAGCGAGTTCGGAGCTAAAACTCTCTCCTGGAGTTGCTCCTCAAACTCATCTTCCAAATGGCTCTCTCCCGGAGCCGAGCTCTTTGCTCCGCTCACCTCCAAGGCGGACCTCTTCTCAAACGAGTTCGGAGCTCACAACTCTCCCCTAGAGTTGCTCCTCAAACTCGTCTTCTAGATAGCTCTCTCCCAGAGCCGAGCTCTTCACTCCGCTCCCTCTAAAGCGGACCTCTTCTCAACGAGTTCGGGGCGCAACTCTCTCCTAGAGTTCCTCCTCACACTCGTCTTCCAAATGGCCCTCTCCCAGAGCCGAGCTTTCACTCTGCTCGCCTCCGAAGCGGACCTCTTCTCAATGGGTTCGGAGCTCACAACTCTCTCCTAGAGTTGCTCCTCAAACTCGTCTTCCAAATGGCTCTTCCCCAGAGCCGAGCTCTTCACTCCGCTCGCCTCCGAAGCGGACCTCTTCTCAAATAGTTCGGAGCTCACAGCTCTCTCCCAGAGTTGCTCCTCAAACTCGTCTTCCAGATGGCTCTCTTCTAGAGCCGAGCTCTTCACTCCGCTCGCCTCCGAAGCGGTCCTTTCTCAACGAGTTCGGAGCTCACAACTCTCTCCCAGAGTTGCTCCTCAAACTCGTCTTCCAGATGGCTCTCTCCTAGAGCCGAGCTCTTCGCTCCACTCACCTCCAAAGCGGACCTCTTCCCAACAAGTTCGGAGATCACAACTCTCTCCTAGAGTTCCTCCTCAAAACTCGTCTTCCAGATGGCTCTCTCCTAGAGCCGAGCTCTTCACTCCGCTCACCTCCAAAGCGGACATCTTCTCAACAAGTTCGTAGCTCACAACTCTCTCCTAGAGTTGCTCCTCAAACTCGTCTTCCAAATGGCTCTTCCCCAGAGCCGAGCTCTTCACTCCGCTCGCCTCCGAAGCGGACCTCTTCTCAACGAGTTCGGAGCTCACAACTCTCTCCCAGAGTTGCTCCTCAAACTCGTCTTCCAGATGGCTCTCTCCTAGAGCCGAGCTCTTCACTCCGCTCGCCTCCGAAGCGGACCTCTTCTCAATGAGTTCGGAGTTCACAACTCTCTCCTAGAGTTGCTCCTCAAACTCGTCTTCCAGATGGCTCTCTCCTAGAGCCGAGCTCTTCGCTCCGCTCACCTCCAAAGCGGACCTCTTCCCAACATGTTCGGAGCTCACAACTCTCTCCTAGAGTTCCTCCTCAAAACTCGTCTTCCAGATGGCTCTCTCCTAGAGCCGAGCTCTTCGCTCCGCTCACCTCCAAAGCGGACCTCTTCTCAACAAGTTCGTAGCTCACAACTCTCTCCTAGAGTTGCTCCTCAAACTCGTCTTCCAAATGGCTCTTCCCCAGAGCCGAGCTCTTCACTCCGCTCGCCTCCGAAGCGGACCTCTTCTCAACGAGTTCGGAGCTCACAACTCTCTCCCAGAGTTGCTCCTCAAACTCGTCTTCCAGATGGCTCTCTCCTAGAGCCGAGCTCTTCACTCCGCTCGCCTCCAAAGCGGACCTCTTCTCAATAAGTTCGGAGTTCACAACTCTCTCCTAGAGTTGCTCCTCAAACTCGTCTTCCAGATGGCTCTCTCCTAGAGCCGAGCTCTTCGCTCCGCTCACCTCCAAAGCGGACCTCTTCTCAACATGTTCGGAGCTCACAACTCTCTCCTAGAGTTGCTCCTCAAAACTCGTCTTCCAGATGGCTCTCTCCTAGAGTCGAGCTCTTCACTCGGCTTGCTTCCAAAGCGGGCCTCTTCTAAGCGAGTTCGGAGCTCAAAACTCTTCCATAGAGTTGCTCCTTACACTCTCTTCAAAGAATGGGTCTTCCCATGGCCCTTAAGAGGATCTTCCTAGCACGTCTTCTCCACCCCTAGAAGTGGAGCTCCTCTTCAAAAATCTCCAAAACCAAACAGAGCATCACCTCTTCCATATGCCGACCCATCCCCTTCATCAACTCGCCGAGCTTCTCCTCACGCTCGAGCCGTCCGAACTCCGAGCTCCACTACACCGAGCTACTACAGGGCAGAGGGTGAACTACCGAGTCACCGAGCCGAGTGGACGAGGTACCGACCCCCACATATGGAGAAAAATTCTGCCGATCCAATCTCACCGTCGGATCGTCTCAAAAAACGTGCTAGAACATGATGAACGGCTCAGATCGTGCCACGTCTCCACAAAACGACAAGATAACATTTTCTCGAAATGTGAGCCTCTTGTCTTGTGATTCGTGCCACGATCGTGATCAACCGTCCAGATGGAGCCACATTGCTCGGATCTGAAATCCGATCTACCGAACTGCAAAGTGGTAAAAAATGTGCCTCAAAATCCATGCTCGGATTCGCCGAACAAGCAAGCAGATGAAGAGGAAGAAAGAAAAAGAGGCTAACGGGTCGGGGTCAGATCCGATACCCACGGTCCGACCCATACCCTTCTTAGCTCCTTCGTTCTTCTCCTTCTTCCTCAATCTTCCCTCCAAAAGTACCCAACACTTCTCCTCTTCTTCACTGTGCGAAAGAACAAGGCAGAGGAGAGAACCCAAATGCCTCTCCTCCCCTTCTTCTTTCTTCTCAGGGCCGAGCTCTGCCATGGCCGAGCTGCCGAGCCGAAGGGACGAGGTACCGACCTCCACATATGGAGAAAAATTCTGCCGATCCAATCTCACCGTCGGATCGTCTCAAAATTCGTGCTAGAACACGATGAACGGCTCAGATCTCGCCACATCTCCACAAAACGACAATATAACATTTTCTCAAAAGTTGAGCCTCTTGTCTCGTGATTCGCGCCACGATCGTGATCAACCGTCCAGATTGAGCCACGTAGCTCGGATTTCTACTGATCTACCAGACAGCAAAGTGGAGAAAAATGCTCCTCAAAATCCGTGCTCGGATCTACCGAAAAAGAAGCAGAGGAGAGGAGAGGAAAAAAAAAAGGGAGGCCGGGTTCGGACCCGTTAAGGGGATCCAAACCCGAAACCCCGAACTCCTTCCCATCCTCTTCTTCTCCACTCTCCCGCCAAAAGCAGAGGAAGAGAAACCCAAAAATCAACCCCGTATCTCTTCTTCTCCACTCTCCCGCCAAAACCAGAGGAAGGGAAACCCGACATCGAGCTCCGCCTCGCCAACACCGAGCTCTAATCGAGCCATCCTCCACGACCGAACGCCATCACGGAGCTCCCCATGACAGCCGAAGTCTCCTTCGACGAGCTTCGAAGCGCAGGGCCGAGCTCCACCTTCGCCCCCTTCGCGAGCTCACCTCCAAAACAGAGCTCCAAAAGCCAACTACTCGTCGAGCTCCTTCGTCGAAGCTCCTTTCCACGTCCACTGTCGAGCTCGTCTCCCATCGCCAAAGCTCTCCTCTTCCATTGCCGAGCTCGAACTGTGCTCCCTCCACTGCGTCGAGCCACCACAGTTGAAGCTCGAACTCAGCCAACGCCTCGCCAACACCGAGCTCCGATCGAGCTCTCCTCCACTCATCGACCACCTTCGACGAGCTCCCCTCGCAACCGAGCTCCGAACTCCTCTCCACGTCGAAGCTCCCTCTCCATGCCGAGTCGAACTCCCTCCTTCGGCGAGCTCCCAAGTGTCCTGCCATGGCCAATGCTCGGCCATCGAGTCCACAATGTAGAGCTCGACCACCACCGACCCATGCACAGCTCTCGACCACAACACCGACCAAGCTCCTCGTCGAACCGTCTCCGTCGTCAGCTCAGCGACCGAAGCACCGAGCTCATCAAAATGCCGACCCACTTCGCCGAAGCTCCTTGCCTTGCCGAGCTCCACCTCCGATGAGCTCCACTCCATTCGTCGAGCTCGTTCGCCGAAGCTCCTCGCTGAAGCCTCGACGAGCTTCGACTCCGACACGCCGAGCATGAAACTCCTTTTCCTCGCCGAGTGCCTCCACCGCCGAGCTGCTCGTCAGACGAAGTCGGAGAGGGGGCTAGGCCTAGGTCGAAGATGGATGGGGGTCGGATGAACCAGTCGAAGAAGAAAAGAAAGAGCGAAGAGGAAGAGATTGAACAGCAGCAGCAAAAAAAAAAGGGGGGGGGGCACGTGGTGTCAACTTCCATGCTTGGAAAGTTGCCGAGGTGCTTGGTCGAGGTGCCGATCCGAGGAGCCGAAGAACCGACCCTCGTATATGGAGAAAAAAACCGCCGACCCATACGATCCGTCCGATCGTCTCAAAATTCGCATCGCGACACGATCGATGCACAGAAATGCGCCACGTGTCCAGAACGTGATCTGCTTTGCGATGCACGCACATCTGATCATGATCGACGCTCAGAAACGCGCCACGTGTCCAGAGCATGATCTGCTTTGCGATGCGCGCCATCTGATCACGATCGACGTCCAGAAATGCGCCACGTGTCCAGGTAATATTTAATTTATTTATTTATTTGTTTTAATTATTTAAAAAATCCGAACAAATAATTAAAAAATCGAAAAAAATTAATTAAAAATTCTAAAAATAATTATTAATTCAGAAAAATTATTTTTAAATTCTGAAAAAATAATTATTAAATTAGAATAATTAATTAATATTTTCGATAATTAATCATTTAATTAGGAAAATGAATAAAAAATTCAAAAAATGAGAAAAAATTCAAAAAAATCTGGAAAAATCACCAAAAATCCAAAAAATTCTGAGAATATTTTTGGGCATTTTACAAGCCCAGAATAACACCGTTACACCCCGAGCAAGATCCAAACTCCCTTAAGAACACCGATAAAATTCCGTACGCCATTAGAACAGTAAAACTACTCCTCAAAGGCTGATCAAACTCAGTCTTCAGGAGTGGGGGGCTCGTGATATGGCTATAAATAGGATTAAATCGGGACCGTTCACATCGGACACGAATCTTAAGGCTTAGGGATAAAACGGTAATTTCACATACAAATGGGTCCGAAACGGGTACTGGTTCTCCTTCTCACGAATCCAATAACCCACGAACGGATCCACCTCAACTGGGTCCGGATCCCGACCCGATACAAACCCAGTCCGACAGGATAGAATTAGGGTCTCTGATTGAACCCAATCAACGGGCCTGATTCGCGACTATCCTCTCACCGGGAATTAAGGGATTACATTCCTAATCTGATTACGAGGATTTCACTCCTTATCAGATCACAGGAATTACATTCCGAATCTGATCCCTAAAGGCGCCTATAAATACCCCCCATCCACAACCAGTAAGAGGTAATCAATACTTTTCCAATAAAAAGCTCTTTCTTAATCATTTAGATTACTGACAAGAGCGTCGGAGGGTGCGTCGCCGGGATCCATCCCGGTGTCTTGCACTTTTTGTAGGTGAATAGCGGCAGTCAACGGTCAAACTCCGGCAGAACAGGTTAGGTGTTTGCTATTCAGGTTTTCCAAGAATCCACAAATACTGTCTGTTTACCCCCACACCAGATTCAGCGGTAACACCATAGTAAACCAAAGAGAAAACCAGAATATTACATCTCGTGTAACTACAGTTGGAGCACTAATCTGAGCTTGAAAAGTCCTAGCATTTCTCTCCAACCAAAGACTCTAATACACTGCAATAGGGCATAAACACTAGACTTGATCTAAGTGTGCGTGGGTGGGTGGGTGCAAAACACCCTGAGTGGAAACCCTTATGCAGTGAAGGTGGTAGTGTGGAGATATGGAAAAGATTTTGAAAATATGACCACACTTCCGGTGCTAATGGGCATGCAAAGAAATTATGATATGCAATTTCGTTAGTAGAGGCACAGAAGTCACAGGAAGAGTCCCTTTCCCAACCCTTCCTTGCAAGCAAGTATTTGGTATTCAATCAATTCTAACTCAGCATCCATATGAAGCACTTACATTTGAGTGACACCATAGTCTTCCAAGTGGCCTTGAAGAATGGAGAGAACAGTCTACCATTGATGAAGAAGTTGTAGATGGACTTCACCATGAAGGAACCTGATGTTGTAAGCTTCCAAGTGGCAAAGTCTCTTCCCTCAACAGGGGAAGTAGTTCTTAAGGATTGTAGCAAGCTGGTCTTCTCCTTTGGTGCTCCTCAGCAAGCATTTGCAAGTTTAAACTCTACACCCAAATTCCCTTCTCCATTTGCCATGAGTTATGATTTGGTCTCTGGTGTTCCATGCCTTTGCGTACAAAGCTGGGAAGGTATACTTAATACTTCTCCCATTTAGCCAATTATCCTCCTAGAATAGGATAGATCCACCATCCCTAAGATGCCAATAAACACAATGCATAAAGAATTCCTTTACCTGATACATGCCTTTCTAGAAATACGACGAATTCGTAGGTTGTTGGAAGCAGCTGATAGACTGGTTGAAATAGAGGGATCTCAGTGTAGAGGTTGGAAGTTCTTCTAGCTCATTTATGATTTTCCACCACCATTTCATAAGTAACGAGTTGTTGAATATCTGCAAGTACCTCTAACCCTCCTTGCCTTTTGATTTTGCAAATTCTCTTCTAGTTCACAGTTGTTCTCCCCCTTTCTTATTTGTTTGAGCCCATCCAAAGAAACCTACTTCTTACCTGATCAATTCTCCTGATGACCGACTAAGGTAGCTTGAAGAAGGAAGAGTGACATAAAGGTAATGCGGAGAGTACTTATTTGATGACAGTCAGTCTCCCCCCTTGGACAACATTCTTCCTTTCTAGCTGGCGAGTCTCTTTTCAATTTTATGTTTGAGTGACATCCATTCTCTCTTGGTCATCCTGTGTAGCACCCTGAATTCCATACATAGGCAATTCGTGACTCATTAAGAACAATTTACTTCAAATTCGTACAACACAACACAGAAACACAAGGTAATTTAAAACTTTCATTAAGTCATCGTTCTTTACAATATACAACTGAATTTACAGAATAAATACAATTTGTTTACACCAATAAAATTTCAATCTTCCATCAGAGTTGACCACAACTCGCGTCCACGCAGCCCGTTGACAAGAGTCCTGCAAAACTTGTAAACTGTAGGCACATCAGTTGAATACAACCAGGCGCAATGCTAATAGCAATAACGGTCCTCCAATTCTCAACAACCAAAAACTTGAATGCAATATAATACGATAAGTGTGACTATCCCATGTATATCGATGTATGCCATGATCCGAAAAACTAATGCACAACAAAATGCACAGTATGTTCTTTCTAATGCGCACTTGATCGGATTCTATGCCGCCCATATAACATAAATCTGAGGGCAAGCCCTTAGCATTCTCCTCATTGTAGGGTTTAATCCCTTGTTATGAATCCTACAACCATGTCAAATCTCAAGATTAAGACATCCCATGAGCATTGGCTCTCGTTCCGAAATATGGATATCAATCTAACTCCGCCTGTCGATATTGAGCTCTCTATCCACCCATACCTCCCCTGAGTATCTCCCTCGACACGCAATTCTGGTGATCATCTTGTCCCGTAAGATCATTCTGGAGCCTTCACCGTACGAACATCCATTGAGCGTTGCTCTTATCCCAGATACAGGAGACTCGTCCCACTCTGCCCATTTATTTAAACCCCTACTCACATTTGCTAGTTCCATTCCTTAGATCATAAAGAAACAAAACCCATCTAGAGCTAGCATAACCCTACCAGACTTAACTCAATAAATACTGGAATACTAGCCCAACCTGACTAATTCCTATATTCAGTACACCCTGGGTCCTACTCAACTTCTAGAACTCTAACCAATTAGGATGTTGCACCCAAAACCATTCTAGGGTTATCTACAACCACCCTAATAACTCAAATAATAAATATCAGAAGTTCTCACCTCTTAGAAAATTGTAAACCCAATCATAAACTCAAACTCGTTCAATTGTTTCCCACAAGTCTAATCTTTAAAAACGTATAAACATCTTGCAATTCCTCACACAAATCTTGGTCTCACACCCAATTAATCTCAATTCTAATTCAGATTCTACAATCAAATTTTAGTTCTTAAAACCACCTCTTATTCGCCAATAACCAAAATAAATTTAGCGAGCTAGATACATCTAGGTCTTGGTTGAAGTAAAACTAAAGCATGCTAAACTCATCCCCACTCTCAACCAACCCGAACTCAAGTCTCAACTAAACTCGAACTCAAATTAACTTAAACCCAACCTCAAAATCAGACCCGAAAATCCATTAAAAATCAGACTCGAAATACTACAATCCAGACCTGAATATAAAGATTCAGACCCGAAATCCAACAATAAAGACAGACCCAAGCCTAAATAAACCTAGACCCGATCTTGAATCAAACTTGACCCGCGTCCTGGCCTCTGGACCCGTCCTGACCCAATGCGAACCCGACCCAAGCTTACTCCACTTGGACCCGCACCTGAGACTCCTCGCACAGCCCAAACCCGACCTGATCTGCACCGGATTCGACCCGTACCAGTCCAAGATATACCCGATAAAAATTTGTGTTTTTAAAACCGGATTAAAAATCTTATCTAAACTCTAATTAAAATATTATTAAAAACCCTAATTAAATGTCATATAAAACCTACTTTAAATCAGATCCAAACCTAAAATTGAAATTAGCATATTAACTTCATAAAATTAGATTATGATGAATATAAATTTAGTCTTTCTTCCATTAAACATAGACAAAAATTCATGATATAATTATTACCCAATCTTTACATTATTAATCATTCATAACATGATATAAGATGATTAAAACAATACAATAAATAAAAAATACATCTATCCGTTAAAACAGTACAATAAATAAAACATACATTTATCCGTACAAGATGTAATAGAAATTTAACATGCATACTATTATTCATTATTTACAAAACCACATCATGCTAAACTCACAACAATAGTAATACTAGAATTAGGAGAGTAGAGAAACACCTACCTTTCTTGATGTTTGAATAATAAATCAGAAAAATTCTCCGAAGAATAGACTTTCTCATCCAAGACCGAAGTAGCCTCCAAAAAAAAATCAACCAAAAGAAAATGAAAGAGTCTCTCTTTCTATATATTGGCTAGCTAGATTTAGTGTGAGGGTGTGAGGAAATTTTTATGTAAATCTGTAAAATCAAGGATTTGGTTATAATTAACCATATTTAGAATATTTACTTCTTATCAAAATAAAATAAAATCCAATCAAAACCCTCTCCAAACCAATCCTGGCTTGGCCGGCCAACCCTACTCCTAGGGTTTGGATTTTGTTGGGCTGGGCTTACTCTGATTGTGGGCATATTAAAAAAATACTTGTTATTAAAAATACTCTTTTAATTAGTATTCTCCCACCAAAATTCAGTAAATACCCATGAAATAAAATAAATAAAATAACAAACACATGTGTGTTGCACATGAAATAGATGGAAATAAAAAAGTGCCACCAATACGTGCAAACACATGTGTGTTGCACGTACTTGCTTGTAAACAAAAACAATAAATAAAAATATTTCATTATTTTTGCCGGGTGTTACATTACTTGTAGACAAGTATATAGGAAAAGTTCGCATGCTTTGCTCTGGATTTGCCAAAGTAAATTAGAAAGGATTTATAAAAATTGATGGTCAATCCTGAGACAATAGCATAAATGTGAAGCAACAATTTGAGATTGATAACTTCTTCCTCCTCCCCATTGCAAAATACAAGAGTGTCATCTGCAAATTGCAAAACCGATAGTTGGGAGAGTTGTTTAGCTATATTAAGAGAAGTGAAAACTTCTCCTTTCCTCCCCTTCTTGAGCATTTGTGCCAGAACATCAATAGCAATAATAAATAGCATGGAGGATAGTGGGTCACCCAGCTTAAGTCCTCTTATGGAGTGGATATACTTGCCTCTTTGTCCATTGATAAGATTAGATGACTTGATAGAATGAAGTAACATATTAATCCAATTACACTACTTAGTGCCGAAACCCCTACCCCAAAGAAGCTCCTCTCAGAGAATCAAATGGCTTCTTGAAATCAGTCTTTAGCATGAAAATGTCAGCCTTTTTTTCGAAGCAAAGGTTAACAACTTCATGAGCGACTAGGAAATAATCTGGAGTGGTCTTGGCTTTCTTGAATGCAGTATAAGAGGAAGAGGCCTGGTCGAGAGAGGGCCCAATCTGTTAGCAAGAACTTTTGTAATGATTTTGAAAGAGCAATTCAGCAAGTTGATAAGTCTGAAGTCCGTAACACTACTAAACACCTCACATCTTAGGATGCGCATAATATTAAAGTAGTTTAAGCCGATCAATTGCGCTCCTCCCCCCCACAAACTAGATATCATTAAACGAAGAGAGGTGATGATTCCTAATAGAAGCTCAGGGAGAGTCCATCTGGTCCAAGCGCCTTATCACCATTCATTTCAAACACTGCTGCTTAAATTCTTCCAGATAGAATGGGGCCTCTAGGGTGGATAAATCAATACTGTAAGCGCATAGAGCCTGCCAAGACACCGTAAAAGAAGCCACATTCGACGTCCAACAAACATTCTCAAAGTGTTCCTCAAATGTTCTCCTAATGACTGTCTGATCAGTGATAATATATCTCCCTCCATAATAGAATAATTGAAGTTTCTTCTCCTTCTACAATTTGCTATGCAGAGAAAGAAGTTGGTACTATCATCCCCTTCATTCATCCAGGTCATTCTTGACCTTTGCTTCCAATAAATATTCTTAGCCACAACTATATCAGTATACTCCTTGCTGAGCAGCCCGCCTACCCCCTTCAAAGTCTAGTCTCTGATATCGTGAATAACATGCAAAGCTTGAATATTGCTGAACATGGCTGGTTTCTTTTCTTTGAGATCCCCAAATGGGTCTTGATCCAAACCTTGAGTCTCCTCTTAAGAAAAGTCAGCTTATTTGAAAACCTAGCAACCATAACTCCTTGACATTTGAAATGTTGTCACCAGTGTGACACCACCATTTGAAAATGAGGGTGGATCAGCCAAGCCTGAAGTAGTGAGGTCTCTTGTTTGCTTCTTGAGTATGTAGAGCAATGTGGCAGTAGTCAGATGCTATTATAGGGAGAGAGGTTTGTATGGAGCTCGGGAAGTGAGCATCCCATTCTTGCAAAATGAGAAATATATTAAGTTTTTCCATTAAAGTGGATTCTCTGAGATTTGACCAAGTGAACTTCCTGCATGCGAGGGGCATATCAATTAGTTTGAGGAAGTCGATAAAGTCTTTAAAAGCTTGCATATCTCTATGAGAACATCTTCGCTATCTTCTCTCCTCATTTGAGATGGTGACATTAAAATATCCAAGTAGCACCCACCTGGGGCAAAAAACAACCCTTCTCTGGCTAATTTCATAGAAGCAAAGATCCCTATCATCCCATTGAAAAGGGACATACACTGATGGAATGGACCATTCCAAACTCGAATTCCTCTCCTGTAAAGTAACAAAAACTGAAACTATGTCAATTGCTGAATAGATACATTCCAGAAAGTTATCATTCCACCCAATCATAACCCCCCCACAGGTCTCAATAGTATCCAGATAAACCCACTTGGTGATAATTGTCCCCCCAATCGATGTTAACATCCTATCGGAAGGAGATGAAAGCTTGGACTCTTGAAGGCAAATAACAAAAATTTATATACCTAATGCCATCCTTTATTAGAGCACATTTATTCAGACATCCCAACCCTCTGACATTCTAACTACCAATGTTCATAATGAAGGAATAGACCCGTGAAGAAACTAGTTCAAAACAGAACAGAACGAATGATTAGACTACTATGGTAGAAGGTTCTATTGGCCCGATTAGGCAACAGAAGCTTCCTTCGAGTTTCTAATCCTTGCAATAGAATGTTGTCCCTACTGCACAATTACTAGTGTTGAAAGTCAGAAACTCACACTAGAAAAGTAAAGTACATTCTTCTCGGTCTATACTGCACAAGAATTTCAAATGTAGAATCACACACCGTTATGAGCCAGAAGCTTAAATCATACACTAAATTTAGTGACCCTAAGGTATTAACTGTTTAGCATGATATGTTAGGACACCATGGGAACACTGTGTTAAGAAAAATAACAAATAACTCATATGGACATCCCTTAGGAAACCATTAGTTGCTTATACCTAGTGGGTACTTATGTATCCTGTGTTCACAAGGTAAACTTATCACCAAACCATCTTTTCTTAAGATTGCATCTGAATCACCATCATTTCTCAAGAGGATACAAGGTAATATTTGTGGCCCTATAAATCCTCGTAGTGGACCTTTTATATATTTCATGGTCCTCAATGATGCCTGCGTTGGTCCTATGTTTGCCTACTTTCTACTATAAATACAGTTTTTTTCTCATCTACTGGCTCAAATCATCAAACTTAGAGCCCATTTTTCTGACCATCCTATTAAGTCTATAAGACTTGATAATGCGGCTGAATTCACATCCCAAGTTTTTTATAATTATTGTTCATTGATAGGGATTGATGTTGAGCATCCTGTTCCACATGTTCAAACACCGAATGGCTTAACTGAATTATTGATTAAGCTTCTTCAACTTATTGCTAGACCTTTACTAATGCAGTCTAGATTACTTGTTAGTGCTTGGGGACATGTTGTACTACCTACATCAATGCGCATAAGACTTAGACCCACATCATATCTCTGTCTCTCCACAACAACTTGTGTCAGGTAATTAGCCAAATATATCCCATTCAAGAGATTGGAGATTTAAGTAGATTTTGACCTATTATTCGACATTTAGAACCAACGACATGAGATGTGTTTACTGTCCGTTTTGAGGATTGTCACTTTGATGAGATAGTATTCTCGCCTTTAGGGGGGATAAGAAAGTTCCTGAAGAACACATTGTTTCTTCAAAACAATCTGTTTCAGCAGAATGACGAGAATTAACATGGAATACTTCCATTGTCTCATCTAGATCCACGTACTTCATAATGTGATAATAAAGTACATAAAATATTGCACTTACAAGAAATTGCAAAAAGATTTCCTGTTGCATTTAATAATGCAGTGAAATTGACCAAGTCACACGTGTCAGCTATCAATGCACCTACCAGAGATATTGTCCCTGTAGAATGAATCTGCAGCACGCCAAAAGCATGGAAGACCTATAGGTTCAAAAGACTGTGCTCCTCGGAAAAAGAGGGATGAGAAAACATGCCCAAATAAGAAGTTATTTATTTCACTCTACAAGAGAATATGAAAAAATCCACTCTCTTTAAAACTTTAGAAGAAGTTATTGTCTTGGAAAAGACACAAGTCCTCGAAGAGACTTTGGAAGTCCCTAAAGAGACAAAGGTACCCAATAATAAAGAGATTTCTATACTTCACACTAATTAAAGAGAGAAGTGTGACAAAAAAGATACAGTCATCGATGACATATTTACATATGTTGTAGCTACACAAGTATCAAAGGACAATAATAATAATGATACCTTACCACGTACTATAAATGAATGTTAACAAAGAGTAGATTGGCTAAAATAGAAAGATGCCATCAAGGCAAAGTTATAGTCTCTCAATAACAGTGGTGTATTTGGACCTATAGTACTAACCCCAAAGGATGTTAACCCTGTAGGTTACAAAATGAGTGTTTGTAAGAAAAAGAAATGAAAGTAATGAAATTACTGGATATAAAGCATGACTTGTGGCACGAGGTTTCTCGCAGAAACCTATGATTGATTATGAGGAAACATACTTTCTCGTCATGGATGCAATAACTTTCATATATCTGATCAGTTTAGCTGTTTCTAAAAATTTTGATATGAAACTCATGGATGTTGTAACTGCTTATTTATATGGGGAGTTAGACACATATTTATATGAAAATCCCTGAAGGATTTACTTTACCCTAAGTAAAGTCAAAGAGTACAAACTCATTTCTTTTAAGACATTCATTATACGTCCATTAGTAATTTGGAAGAATGTGGTACAGTCATCTTTGTGAATAAGTGTCTAAGGAATGATATATAAACAATCCAATTTGCCTTTGCATTTTCATAAAGAAATATTTTAATGGATTTGCAATAGTTGCAATCTATGTGGATGATATAAATTTAATTGGGACTCAAAAAGTGCTTGAGAAAACTGCTGACTACTTGAAAAGGAAAATTGTCACGCCCCGCTGACCAAAAAAAAAAACGGAATACAGATACATAACAAAAGCCCAGTGAATGATTTTCATCATCCATAAGTTGTTTCATGAATCTTTACAATATCTCACACAAATAATCAGAGTCGGAAGCAAAAGTATCAACCAACATGCATAATTGAAACAAATTACCAACAGAAATTTACTTGAAACAAAATGCAATATTCTCAAATAAATCAGAGTCTGGACAAAAACAATATCCTGGGTCACATCGCCCAAATACAAGTAATATCCAATAAACCAAATACACTTTATTCAATGTTCAAGCAACAATAATAATAATAAATAAGCAGAATCTCCAGCACTAATACATCATCTCGCCAATACCATCTGGCAGCTGACCATCCTGATCTGCAATTAGTAAATTTTTAGGAAAAGGGGAGAAGAAGAAAACAAGTACCCGTCAATTACAAGTCGCGGGTCACAAATAATGTAGAATACAAGCACATGGGGAAACTAACTAATAGCATGACATACTAACAGTACAGTTGTTTTATGTCTAAGGCAGTGTCATAAGGTAACTAACAGTCTCTAGTAACAGTAAGCTCAGTATATCAGTGAATCAAGATAACAGTATAACAATATTAGTCCAACAGTCTCAGTCCAACAGTCTCAGTCCAACAGTATCAGTCTCACAGTATCAGTCTAACAATATCAGTTTTATGTTCTTATAGTCTTGTGTATATTACTAGCTAGGTAGCACTTCATGCGCTCCAAAATCATATCACATGGTTGCTACAACAAACAGTTTCGCTTGTAGATTTCGTAGGGAATCATATAGGGCAGTGTACTTAGATATCAGTAACAGTAACAGTAGCAATAATAGTCAGAACTTAGTGGTCCTCCTCTGAGTACACCTTCCTATAGAGAAGTGTGCAATCAGGTAATCAGTAACAGTAATCAGACACTCAGAACCTAATGGTCCTCCTCCGAGTACACCTTCCTATAGGGAAGTGTGCAGTCAGGTAATTAGTAACATTATAACATATGCTCAGTATGGAAAACACGGGCCCCCTTCCAAGTACACATTTCTATGCTTTCCAACTACTAAATCTTTCCCTTAAATCCCGGCTTGGTTACTTTTATTATGGTTATCCAACAAACATAAATGCGTACTAAATAGTGTCAAACTAACATGGTATAATCAGTATTAGGTTCAGGAAAACAAATAAACATGCATGGATGATATACATTCATATAAATAAGCAAAATAGTGTATGTTCATAATCAGGACAGCATGACAGATCAGCACTAAAACAGTGATTCTCGTCTCTACAGAAATGCAAATCAGGATCCATCGAAGGATCTGGAAACTAGACATCCACACCGAATCCAATGAGTATAATTAAGTCATATAGTAATTCACAACATCTTAACTCAAAACAAGTTCGAAAACAGAAATCATGTTCAGTCAGAAAAACAATAATAAAATTCATCAAATAAATTCACGAAAAATCTGAGGTATTCCCCTACATGTCTAGAATCAAAATATAAAGTTTCATAATATTACAGTAAGAATAGATCTGTCATCAAAAATACGAAAGCATCAAGAAAACATAGTTTAACAAATCTGGAAATCCCAACACTGCTGTACGAAAACTAAGATATCTCGCAACCAGTGAATCGAAATCCAATTCCGCCAAAGGAATATGAAAATAGATAAAATTTACTAACTTTCACATTTTATAAACATTTTTCATAAAGTATAAGGAATCATAGTGTAATTAGGATTCTTTACTGAACCGCGAGCAAAATACAACATGTATAGGTTTTAGAAACGAGCATGAAACATCACATAAAACTTATCAATAAAATTCATCAAAATTCTGGGTAGTCCCTAACTTCATAAAGAAACACTGACCAAAATATTGGATCAAGATAAGATGTATAGAATAGTTTTTGAAAATAGTTTGTTAACAAAATTAACCAAAAACTGAATCTGGAATAGATCGACACCTCTGTACTAAAACAATCATAACTCAGTCATACGAAATCCAAATCAAGCAAAACCAGTGAGGTTTGAAAATAGTCAAAATTACCTAAATTTCATATTTTGTACTGGAATCAAGATACTGACTGTAGCATAGACGAAAACAGCAACAACACAGAACATCCAGAATTTACAGATTTCACACTTCAAAACAAGAACATCATAACTTCAAGAATATTGATCTAAACACATCCAAACTTGAAATACAACCTACCAAATGTCTAAGCATCGTGATTTAGGGTTATTAACATGTCCACACCTATTATTTCACATGAGTCTTAATCTAAACACAAATTCACACAATTATTCACATACATGACTAAAAATCAATAATTGGGCAATTCCTAGGTTATCACATATCAAGATTTGTGTCATGAATCATCTATGGCCAAATTATCACAATAGAGACAAAACTCATCAAGGAAATCACAATCTATGGTTGTCTCTAGACCCAACTACACTATAGGTAAACTTTTTGACTTGTATCAAACAAATAAATTGGAGTACAAGTTACTTGCTTTGATTTGGAGATGAAGAACGATGCAAATCAAAAGTGGGAGCAAATTCCATGAACGAAAATCTACAGACTCACGAACGATTCACACGCGCTCTTGAGCATGCGCAATAAAATCCCAAGAGTAAGAAAGCGCGAGACGGTGGATGGAGGGAAACGGGAGAGATGAAGCACGAAAATAGGGTGCAATGGTTGAGAAGAAAAAAAAAGATAATATGCTGCTCGGTTTTGATACCTATGGATATGTATATATATTATGGTGAAGAAGGATGGGAGGGTGAAATCCTAGTGGCGGCTACAGGACGGGAAAAAAAGAAAGTGGGTCGGGTGTGCATGGTGCAATCCGGGTAGTATTGGGTAGTATCTCACGGTTTGATTGCCCAGGTAAGTCAAGGTAGGCTTAAATGGAAAGTATATACATCTAAGGCAATAGGTATTAGTCTGTATAGAAATTAGGTAAGGGTTTAAACTGATGGTGGGGAATTAATCTGATAGTAGAAAGGTATACGATTAGGATTTATTTATATGGGTGTAGGATTAATTATAAATGGATTTGGATGGTTAATGTGGTTAAAAGTATGGGATGAAGAAAAATTTAAATTAAGGAATTATGGTGATCACACAAGATAAAATGAGACGGGCACAAAAGAATGAATTAAAATAATAAAATGGAGATAAAAAATAAATTTAATAGTGAGAGTAAAAATAATGGCACGAGCAAAAAGATACGAATCAAAAGACGAACAACGAAATAAGAACTCAAATAAAAGAAGACAAAATAATAAAATAAAAAATATATTGAAACAAAAATTCAATATACGGTTCAGAACAATACAAGGGAGATAAAATACACAAAAATAAAAAATACACTCCAAAATACATAAAATGAAAAACAGGGGTTACAAAAATGATATGAAAGATATTGGAAAAACAAATTTTTTTCTTTGCCTGCAGATCGAGAGAAATTCTAGTGGATATTAGTCCATCATTCTGGTTATACCGAGAAGGTTTCAAAAAGGTTTGGCATGGACAAGGCACACCCACTAAGTATTACCATGATAGTATGACCTTTGGACATAAAGAAAGATCATACCGTCTTAAAGAGGAAATGCAAAGGTATTGGGACCTGAAGTAACATACTTAATTGCTATTGGTTCTTTACTGTACTTGACACAATACACTAGACCGGATATTTCTTTTTTCATAAATTTGCTTGCTAGATATATAGCTCTGCACCAACTCACGCATTGGAATGGTTTCAAGCATATTATAAGATATCTTCGTAGAACTACTGACTTAGGTTTATATTATTCTTATAATCCTAAAAGTTCCAAGCTTGCAGGTTATGCAGATTCAGGATATCTCTCTGATCCGCATAAAGGCCGATCTCAAATAGGGTATGTATTTCTTAATGGTAATACTGCTATTCCTTGGCGTTCTACTAAACAAACTTCAGTAGCTACTTCATCTAACCACTTTGAAATTTTAGCTCTTTATCAAGCTAGTTGTAAATGTGTATGGTTTAGATCTTTAATTCACCTTATTCATAGTTCTTGTTAGTTACCTTCAATTGCAGATGTTCCGATATCATCTTTGAAGACAGTGCCGCACGTATAACACAAATTCAAGAAGGTTTCATCAAAGGAGACCGAACCAAGCACATTTCACCAAAATTCTTATTTACTCACGAAATTTAGAAGACAATGAGATGGAAGTAAAACAAGTTCGTTACAGTGATAGCCTAGATGTCCTTTCACTAAATCTCTGCAAAAGGCAATCTTCCAGAAACTTGTATACGAGATTGGTATGCGTAGAATCTATCATCAAACTATGTAAGGGGTTATTGATATCAAGGTGAGTAATTAACTAGAGAAATCAACCTGAAGCATTGTGACATCAACAAAAATACTTATTTTTAAATTTTCTTTTGCACGTACTTTACACGTAATTTTTTTCACGTGTCGATTAATGAAATTCACTTGAGTCATGAAAATTTTCCTCTCATTTCACAACTCACTAGTGTGCGATTAATTTTAATAAAAATCAACTAGGCTTAAATCTGTATTTTGTAACACATAAAAACTATTATAAATTAAAGCCCCCTAATGTTTAGGTGTGCACTTAATTAGATAGACTAGTACACATTACAATGTGTAACATACACACCTAATTTAATTGAAAAACTAATAATGAAATTGTATGTAGAAGTGTGCACACATGGGATGCACGTGCACGTGCTTCCCCTCCCTTGTTGGCCGGCCAGTGATTGAGTGGAGAGAGTGGGGGGGTTTGTGTGTGAGTGGAGAGATCTTTTTGGAAGTGGAGAGTTATTAAAACTACTCATTAATTCACCCTATGAATACCCCCTATTCTGACCCCAAATGAACACAAACCAAATCCAAAAAAAAAGAAGAGAGAGAGAGAGTCCAAGGGTGTTATTGCCTTCTGAAATTCCGAGGGAGGCTTGCGGTTTTGTTGGTGTTGTGGAGCTTTTAGAACATTTTGCTAAGGATTCAACTACTTGGAGCTTTTTGAGGTGGGTGTTTTCATTGTCTTCTAAAATTTTGTAGATTTTGCATGCTTAGCAATAACATGAGTAGATGCTAATTTATTTGATGTGTATAAGTATGGAAGTGTTCTAGAATTTTAATTGTGCACTCTTAGTCATAATTAGAGTGTAAATGTATGGGTGTTCTATTGTCATCTAATGTGTTAATAAATATTTCTTGTCAAACTAGAAATAAGAAGATGATTATTAAAAGGTGTATGTGAAGGAAATTCCTAGAAATCTTATTAGTACATGCTTAATTATCATCATGTAGTAGATAATTGAAGAAATGTATGTGTAAGATTTTTATGAAATTTTTAATTAGTGAAAAGTTTAGAAAATAAATTCATGAAATTAAATTTCTCTATATACAATGTTGTAATATAAAAAACTCCCCAAAAAGATATAGTTGCTTAAGGAATAATAATTTATATAGTTCAAGTTGTAGAACTGTGAATAATTTATACAAGTTGGATAATAATTTCCTTCATTTTTGAGAATAGATGGGTTAGGATTTATTTCGGATTAAGACACTTATTCTCGGAAAATGATTAGAAATAATAATGTATAGAAAATGCGAAATCGAAAATTTCCTTTAAAGAAATTTAGAAGTAGAGAGTTGCAATAAAAGATTTACAATAATACTAATGTCAGAATTTGAGGCTTGATTGCTTGGTCTTGGCGTTGCATTTAAATCACTGTGAACAGTACTATAGGCTACGGGTTCGAGTCTTGGGAGACTCTGTTCTTTTCGAAATTTTGATTTTTATATATATTAACAGTAGATAGGATATATTTGAAATTGAATGGCGGTTTTCTTCACAAATGTGAGTTGGATCACTGGTTTGGTTGCGGTCTAGGTTGTTGAGCAGCCTAGGTTCGACCACTGGTGTACACATTTCTGTATAAATTTTTTTTATAAAGATTTTTCACATTTTAACAATTTGGAAAAATTGTAGTAATATTTTAAAATATAAATAGATTATTTGAAAATAATTCTACCGTATTTAAGATGTACTTTTGGAGATTAAATATTACATTAGACAATGTACTAGATGAGTCTAGTTTCTATTCTAAATTCGAAGGTGTTTGTTTATGTTAAAATGAGCTAACTTTATAATGATCGAAATAATCTAATAGAAATTTGGGGAAATTCATTGGGATGAAAAATTATAATATATATTATCTACTTTAAGAACTGAGTCTTCGATAACATTTTTGTGTTGAAAGAATCACGATTTTATAATGAGAAATTGTGTAATTGAGGTTAAGAAAACCTATATGATCTCGGTTTGAATATTGGAATCTAGAGCCTAAGTGAGACCCGTGGAGACCGCAAAATTATAATAAATGAAATTTGAGAAGTAGTCGGTACAGGCTAATATCCTCGGTATGTTGTCTTAAGTCCCGTAGGAGGGTAAGCTAGCTCTATGTGACATTATTTATTTTTAAGGATAGACACTAGAAGAAGATATGATAGAAACAATGACGAACATGTCTAGTAAAGAATTTACAACTCCTAGGCATTTGTGATTGAGGAATACGCCCTGTAAATCCACGGTATGTGGGCTAGGGGTATGTCTGTCTATCTACAAAAAGGCCGGTATAGAGTTTGCAGTTCCTAGGATTGGTCTGGACTGAGGATACGCCCAGTAAATCCATGTACATGGGCTAGGGGTAAGCCAATAAGGTCCGTAATTACAGGAGATCAACTTTCTAGGGTTCGTTGCTGAGGATACGCCCAGTAAATTCACTATATGTGTGCTAGGGGGTAGGCCGGCACGGTCCAATATCTAGGGGGTGCGACTCATGCGTGATTACACATTGGAGTATATTCATTGGGTTTAGGCATTTGCATAACAATGGGTTGAACCCTATATTGTGGATTACATTAAGGGTTTGCCCTCGGACCTATGTAGTATGGGATGCATAGAATCCGAACTAGTACACATTAGGGTCATCATTAGTTTAAATGTCTGTATTAGGCATTAAGTTCATATCATTCACTGACATAATGTCATGCCCCGCTTCCAAAAAAAGAATACGAAATACGGATACGCGACTAAGTTCAGTGAATGGCTTTCGTCATTTATAAGTTGTAAGGATCTTTTCAACATTTCACAGGAATAAACAAGAAATAAATAAGGAGAAATCAACCACACATGCATGAATACATTTATATAACCAAAAAAATTTACTTGAAACGAAATTAAATAAATCTCAAATAAACAAGATCTAGAAACAAGTTATAAATTCTGGGTCAGACTACCAAATACAAAAATAATCCATGTAACAATACATTTATTCAAAATAAGCAACATGAAATAATAGTAGCAAGAACTCCATCCAATTAGAATGTTTGGTCACCTACTCCTTCAGACAGCTGGTCACCTAAGTCTGCAATTTAACAATTTGCATGAAGAGGAAAAAGAAACAAAACGCCCAACAATGCAAGTTACGGGCCGCTTGTAGTGCAGGCAACAAGTACAGGAAAAGATAAACAAGTATAGAGTAACAGCAGAAGTAAGTACACAATAAGCATGGAATAGATGTAACAGCAAAATAGAATGACTAACATAAAATCAGGAACATAATCAAGTAACATGATGAGATAACAGGGTGCATGCAACATGTGACAGGTAACAGGTATCATGCAAGCAAGTAAACATATAACAGATGTCAGGTAACATGTACAGGTAACAGAAATATGTAGGTGATCATGTCATTTCAAGTCTTATATTTAGTTCTATCTAGGTAGCACTTCATGCATCCCAAATTTTACCATATGGTTGCTACATTCAAACAAGTTGCGTTTAGATTTCGTAGTGGATCATATAGGGCCATGTACTCAGGTATTAGGTAAACAGGAAATCAGAATCATGTATCATGTAACAAGTAATCATGGATCAAGTAGGACCTACGGTCCCCTCTAAGTACACCCTCCAATAAGGAAGTATGTAGTCAGGTAACATGTGGGAAACACGGGCCCCCTTCTGAGTACACCTTCTCATAGAGAAGTATGTAGTCAAGGATCATGTGAACAGATAATCAGAATCATATGTCATGTAATCATATTGCAGGTAAAGGATTGAAAATACGGGCCCCCTTCCAAGTACACTTTTATATATTTTCCATTACTAGATCTTTTCCTTAACCCCAGCTTGGATATTTGTTATTATTATCAAACAAGCATGTATGTGTACAAAACAGGAAAAGAATAACATGGTATGAACAAGGGACTGGTTCAGGTCAGACATAAACATGCACAAGTGATAGACAACTCATAAAAGGCTTGGACAACGAAACTTTCAGTTCTGGACAACAAGACACTACTGCACAAAATCTGAGATTCTCGTTGCCACAAACATGCAAATCTGGATCCGTCAAAAAATCTAGAAAATAGACTCTCGACCGAATCCAGCACATATATATAAATCACATAATAATTGCAGAAACAGGGCACAAAATAGAATTATATGCAGAAAACATGTTCTGCCAGAAATCACAAGGTTGTATTCATAAGCATGAAATTGGCATAAAAATATACTAATTAAGTCCAAGAAAAATATGGGGTATTTCCTAGTATATCTAGTATCAGAAAATAAAGTTTCATAATATTCCAACTTCAATAGTATATTCAAATAAAATCAGAAAACAGCAAGATACAACAAGTTTGTAAATCTGAAATCTCAAACACAGCAGTACTAAAATAGTGATAGATTCCAAAGTATAAATCGAAATCCAAATCCGTCTAAACGGTGATAAAATATATATAGTAGGCTACATTTTATGTTCACAAAGTTTTTACCAAAAGCAAATCAAATCAGGTCAAAAATATGGTTATTTACTGAACAACATGCTAAACTAGAGATATAGTACTTTGTTCACAAGCATAGAATAGTTTGTAAACATCATCAAATAAATCTACAAAAATTTGGGGTTAATCCCAGTCAAGTCTAGTCATAAACAAAAAAATTTTAGATCCAAATATTATTTCTAACATCAGTATTAAAATAAATAACTATACATAATTCACATAGAACCGAATCTGGAGTTTTCTACACATCTGTAGTAAAACAGCAGTAGCTCACAACCACAAATCGAAACTAAGATCTTTCAAAAATTCTAGAAAGTAGACAGCGAGATCTACGATTTATATTCACAAATTAATTTCATTTATTGACCTTAACAGGGTCTAAAATACTGAACAAAAATGGGGCAGCAGCAAAAACAGAAATCTTCTTATGCATTTAAATCAAATTGTTCATATGCAACAAATCCAAATTTAAAAAAAATAGAAGGCATGGTATAATAGATGTCCAACAACATGGTATAGGGTATTTTACAAAGTTACAACGAGGTACTACGGCTAACACACCAAGCATGCAAGATTCATACAACATATCATGGATCATGGAACAACATACAAACATGTATCAAGAATCTAGATTATTTCTAAGTTATTTCATGTCGTGTGTGTAATACAGGAAGACTACAGATGGATCAACAAATAGAGACAATACCTAACAGGGAATTGTCATGAGAACTAATCTAGACACAAGAGCCATACTACATGTGGTATTTAGTACTTGTATATGTAACAAAAAGGATACAAATTACTTGCCTTGAAATTGAAGACGAAAACGATGAGGAGATGAGAATAACGGAAAGGCACGAATCTCGATGATCAAGATGTGACGAAGTAGATCTGACGGTCAAGATTAAGAGATCAAGATCAGATCAGATCAGGCAGCTCTGATCTAGGGCAGGATGATGATGATCACGATGAAGGATTAGATGGCTTACATTCAAAGTGAAGCTCACTGTTGGCTGATGATGGACAACCAGAATAGGGCAGCGGCTTGACGGCGGCGAGCAAGAACAGGTGGATGGTGTTGCGACGGGTGGTACGACGGGGAGAGAGGAAGCGGTACACAGGGCTCGAGTGGCAATGGCGGGGGAAGCTTTGCTTCGATGGGTAAAACAGAGAAGGGTCGGCGAGGTGAGGTAACAGGAATAAGGAGGTTGCAGGAGCTCAGGGAGGTGGTCGAGGAGTTGGGTAGCGACGGGTGGTCGCGACTGCGGCGAGGGAGGCAGACGGGATGAGGGTGAAGCGGTGGTGAGGTCGACGGAAGGCAGGTGCTGCTTGAGTGGTGGGTGTCGACGAGGTGCACAGGGAGCTGGCGAGGATGACGGGAATGGTGGTCGAGGAGGGGACTGCGGAGGACAGGCGCGAGGAGAAGGCCAGGGGGCTGAACGGGAGGCATTGGATGTAGGGGATGATGAATAGTGAAGGAGGCGGCTATGGGTTTAAACAGTAGGGTAATTAAGGTTTGGTTAATATGGTTTAACAGTGGGGGATAAATAGGAGTGAAATTAGGGTTAAAGGGTTTAAACGGGTTTTGGGTATTGGGTATTCAATGATCCAATAGGGAGATAATAATAGGGTTTTAATAGGGTAGTGGGTTAAGAATAGGATCCAATAAGCGATAGGAAACAACAATAATAAGCCATGAACGAATAAATAAATTAAAATCAACAATTTATCGGGAGATAAAATTATAGGCAGACAAAATTCGAATCAAGAAGATCAAATTAAAGGCGACAAAACAAATAGATAAATTATTTAGAGAATGAAGATCGAATATATGGTTCAAAAGGAACAGGAGAATACTGTATGAATAAATACTCAAAAAAATAAAATACATCCAAAATACAAGAAAATGAGAAATAGGGGTTACACATAATTAGGATAGCCACTATTCTATATTTCTGCATCCAAGATTTTGATTGTTAAGATGGTGAAATCGCTGTATTATAGAATTGCGTCAGTTGTATGCAACTGACGTTCCCACAGTTTTCAAGTTGCAGGCCCACAGTTTTCTAGTTGCAAGTTTAGATTCAACATGGACTTGAAGTCAGTATGAGGAATGACACGAGATTGAAGAACTTTCATTGTCATATGTTGTTTTGTACTTGTTTATTTCCGCTGTGTTATTGTAAAGAACAGTGTTGTAAATGAAAATATTTTAAATTCCTTGTATTTTGTATGAATTGAAGTAAAAGATCATGTATTTGCTACGAATTACATGTATTATGAATTCAGGGCGCTATAGATTAGTATCCGAGCCGACTTCAATAAGTAGTACAAAATTATAAGGAAGACATGTTAGGGTGGACATTAGAAGTGTGAGTTCAGTTTACAAAGACTTAAATGATATAGTTGTATCAACTTACATTGGCATTGCTCTATACATTGATGTGTTCTCCTCCCTTTCGCTATAAGATGGCGAATAACCAAAACTCGGTGAAAGAAGTTGAAGAGGAACTGTTCTTTGAGGACCCCGAAGTGGAAGAAGAAGAACTAGAAGAAGTAGAGGACCCAGAAGAAGAAGAGGAAGAATTGCGTGAATCTCGGGAAATCACTCCACCTCCGCCTAAATCCTAAAGTGAATCCTCGGACAAAGAGCCGATTCACAACAAGAATGAACATACCATCGCTTCTTTCCGTAAGCTGTCGATTATCCACAAGTGGAGAGTAACCCACAAGGAGGCGCATCATGTGGAGGATAAGCGAAACATCGCCGCTCTGAGTCAGCGAGTTTGGAAACTCGAGAAGTTTCATCATAGGAATGCTCGGCATTTCACCCAGCTAAACAACAAAACTCGTTGGGGGAAACAAGAATGTTGTCAACGATGCGAGAAGATGTAGATGTAAATAGACGACCTGTGGGAAGAGCTCAGAGAAGCCAAGAGGAACCGTAGAGTTTAAACTGTTTTATGATTGTTTATAGATTTGTAGGAAGATTTGGAGTTTTCTGGTGTTCTTTATGTATGGATGTATGGACCAATTTTATTTCTGAATGTATGAAGTTTATTCTAAAATGAATAATTTGTGTTGGAAGCAAGTCTATGTTATTTTTGCTTTTGGTGATTAATGAAGTTGAATGAACCAGAAATGGCCGAAAGAAGGACTAGAAATGCTGAAGGATCAAATGGAGAAGACAACCTACTTGATTTGGAAACGGAGTTGGCCCGTGTACACCAGACACTTAACACTTTTATTGCTGCAAGTGTGAACCAGAATACAAGGGCAGGGCAAGTAGTGCAAGTCCCAGAGGCTATGAAGTAGGTGAAATCCTTCAAGATGATGAAACCACCTGTCTTTGAGGTCAAAGCGGATCCCGATGCAGCTGATGATTGGATCTGGCAATTTGAAATGGTGTTCGAAGTGTTTGAGACCCAGGAGGCTAGTAAGGTAAAACTAGCAACTATCCAGTTGAAAAAGGACGTCGGAGTCTCGTGGCAGTCGATGAAGCGGACCTTGGGCTATGAGCCTATTACTTGGGAGGACTTCTTGGAGGAGTTCCACAGTCATTACTTCCCAATGGATGTGTAGGAGAAGAAGGCAATGGAATTCCTGGCCTTGCAGCAGGGTAACATGACTGTCCGAGAGTATCAGACGAAGTTTACTCAACTCTCCGGATATGCACCCGAGCTGGTGATTGATGAGCCTAGGAAGGGGAGGAAGTTTTAGAAGGGGCTGAGTTCCCGACTGAGGACTCGCATGATTCCCCTTGGAATCAGGAAATTCGACAAGCTCGTTAGGAGGTCTGTAGTGACTGAAGCCGACATGGAGTAGTACAAATTGGTGCAAAACAAGAAGAACAACTGGATAACTGGCAAAAGGCCCGCGACATCATACAACTTCAAGAGACAACCCCCGCGCAAAAGTTCAAGCCGACTGGGGCAAATATTGTTGCTGTAGCCAGAATGCCAAGCACATGTTTCCTGTGTGGAGGAAATGATCACTTCAATTCAGAATTCCCGAACAAGAGGAAGGGATAACTTGCTTCAAGTGCGGGAAAGAATGCCATATCAAGCCAAATTGCCCCCAGATCCAACAGGGAGGGCAGAATCTGATGCAAGCCAATCCAGGGAGGAAAGATACCGGTAGGGAGAGTATTCACTCTGACAGAGGATGATGCTGAAGACGACGATAATGTCATCACCGGTATGGGAGCATCGAATAAAGTTTGTGTTTTTATTTCAAGTCTTGTAATAGAAGGAATGTTATATACTGAAGGATATAATTCATTATGTAACAAAAAAATTTCTAGTAAATGGAATGAAAGCTACCATTTTATTTGATACTGGATCATCACACACTTTCGTGTCTTCTAAATTTGCAAAAGATTTGTAGGTTGAGCCAAAAAATTTCCCTGACAAGGTCGAGATTGGAGGAAGAATTTTTGGGATCGATCTTATAGAGCTGAAAGTGTTGGGAGTCGATGTCAACATTATCATAGACTGGATGTCAATCTACAATGCTAGCATCGAATGCAAGAGCAAGAAAGTTATGATGAAGGCACCAGGAGGGCAAGTAGTAACATTTCAGGGGAAGAGGAAGCGCAAGGAGTTGGTTGCAGCTTTGACCAAGAAGAAGGTCCCTGAGGAAGTCAAGAAGATTCCTGTAGTCCGGAACTTTCTAATGGTATTCCTAGAGGATCTACCTGAACTACCACCTCAGCGGGATGTGGAATTCAGTATTGCTATTCAGCCAGAAAGTGCACCGATATCCATGGCACCGTACAGAATGGCACTGGTGGAACAGGATGAGGTGAAGAAGCAAATTGAGGAGCTTTTGCACAAAGGTTTCATCATACCTAGTTCGTCGCCTTGGGCCGCGCCAGTCTTGTTAGTAAAGAAGAAGGATGGATCAATGAGGATGTGCATCGATTATAGAGAGTTGAACAAGGTAACTTTCCAAAATAAGTATCATATTCCGCGAACCGATGATTTGTTTGACCGACTTCAAGGAGTAGCAGTTTTCTCCAAGTTTGATCTTCGGCCGAATTATCACCAAGTTCGTGTTAAGGAAAAGGATATGCATAAAATTGTGTTCCAAACTCTACATGGGCATTACGAATTTCTAGTTATTCCATTTGAAGTGATGAATGCACCAGCCATATTCAAGGATTTGATGAATAGGGTCCTGCGACCATTCATCGAGTCTTTCGTCGTGGTGTTTATCGATGATATTCTGGTATATTCCAAGTCAGAAGAGGAACATGCTGAGCATTTGGGAGAAGTGTTGAAGAAGCTGCAGGAGCAGAAATTATATGCCAAGCTATCTAAGTGTGACTTCTGGAAATCCGAAGTCACGTTCCTGGGTCATATCCTTTCTAAGGAGGGAGTGGTCACTGATCCGCAGAAGGTAGAAGCAGTGAAAGACTGTCAAAGTCCCACATCAGTGAAGGAGATCCAGAGTTTCTTGGGTTTGACCGGTTAATATCAGCGTTTCATTTAAGGTTATGCTCAGATTGAGGTGCCACACACAGGACTTACGAGGAAGAATGTAAGTTTCAAGTGGACAGAGCAATGCGAAGTAAGCATAAAAGAATTGAAAGTGAGGTTGACTACTGCTGCAATTTTGGCTTTGCCACGAGCGAGAATTGACTATGATGTCTATAGCGATGCTTCACATCGAGGACTAGGTTGTGTCTGATGCAAGAGGGAAATGTAGTAGCTTATTGTTCTAGGCAATTTAGACCGAATGAGAAAAAGTACCTAACCCATGATTTGAAGTAGGCAGCAATCATATTCGCCTTGAAGCAGTGGAGGCATTATGTGTATGGGGAGAAATTCAATATGTTCACAGATCACAAGAGCCTGAAGTACATCTATCAGCAGAAAGACATAAATTTGAGGTAGAGAAGGTGGTTGGAAGTGCTAGAAGATATTCGTCCAAAGATAAAGTATCATCCGGGGAAAGCAAATGTGGTGGGGGATGCGCTCAGTCAAAAAAGCAGTTTATCTTGTTTGATTACAACTCAGGAGAAACTTACAGAAGAATTCGATCGAGCTGGAATCAAAGTAGTATTGGAAGGACTGGGGGCATCATTGGCGCAGTTGAGACTTCAGCTCATGCTGAGGGAGTGGATCATCAACGGTTAGAAAGCTGATCTTGAAATTCAGAAGATGAAGGAGCAAGTTAGCACGGGCAAGATGTCAGAATTCCAAGTAAGGAACGAAGTGCTATGGTTCGAAGAATGATTGTGTGTACCTGATCAGTCAGAATTGAAGGAAAGCATTCTACATGAGGCACACACTACTTTATTGTCAGTACATCTAGGGAGTACCAAGATGTATAAAGATATTAAGCAGCATTTCTAGTGGTCGGGATTGAAAGGGGATGTAGCAGACTTCGTAGCAAGATGTGCGAATTGTCAGCAGGTCAAGGCAGAGAATCAAAAGCCTGGAGGTTTACCACAACCATTACCCATTTCTGAGTGGAAGTGGGAGAACATTAGCATGGATTTCATCACAGGGCTACCTTGATGTTCCCAGGGAAATTATGCGATTTGGGTAATAGTGGATCGACTAACCAAGTATGCTCATTTCTTGGCAATGAAGATCACCTGGTCAATGGAGAAGTTGGCAGAATTGTACATCAGGGAGATCGTGAGACTGCATGGAATTTCGGTGTCGATTGTTTCAGATCAAGATGCACGGTTCACGTCACACTTTTGGAGGAGCCTTCAGACAACTTTTGAACCAGGACTAACATTAGTACTGCTTTCCATCCTCGAACAGATGGGCAGACTGAGAGGGTCAATCGGGTGTTGGAGGACAAGTTGAGATGTTGCGTGATGGATTTCGGCGAAAGCTGGGAAAGGCACTTAGCTCTGGTAGAGTTTCCCTACAATAACAGCTTTCTGACTAGGATAGGTATGGGAGAAAGTGCAGAACACCAGTGTGTTGGTATGAAGTGGGGGAAAGGCAGATGCACGGGTCGGAGATAGTACAACAAACCTCGGAGAAAATATAATTGATCCGAAAGAGACTGGTTGAAACACAAAGCAGACAAAAGAGTTGTGCAGATAATTAGATAAGGGATTTGGAATTCGAAGAGGGTGACTTTGTCTTCTTGAAGGTATCTCCCACGAAGGGAGTGATCCGATTTGGGAAAGGGGGAAAGTTAGCTCCAAGATACATAGAACCGTATAAGATACTGAAGAAGATTGGGAAGACAACTTATCGGTTGGAATTACTAGAAGAGCTAGCCCATGTGCACAATGTCTTTCATGTGTCCATGTTGTGAGGCTACATTCCAGATCCAAGTCATCACTTAACAGAAGTACCAGAAGGTCTACAAATAAACTTGAGCTACAAAGAGCGTCCAGTGGAGATCGTGGACAAACGGGAAAAGTTTTTAGGAATAGAACTATACCCATGGTCAAAGTATGTGGAGGAATCAGCTAGTCAAGGAGGCAACTTGGGAATCGGAAGAGCAGATGATGAGTGAATATCCCGAACTTTTTGCTTAAAAGCCCCGTATGTTTTTCTTCTCTTTTACCCTCTACTCTTTAAACGTAGTTCTGAGGACAGAACTATTCTAAGGAGGGAGTGCTGTAACATCCTTTCGCACATACTTTGCGTGTAATTTTGTGCATGTGTCGATTAAGGAAATTCTCGGGTCATGAAAAGTTTCCTCTCATTTTACTAGTCACTAGTGTATTGATAATTTCAATAAAAAATCAACCAGGCTTAATCTATATTTTGTAACACATTAAACTATTATAAATTAAAGCCGCTAATTTTTTGGTGTGCACTTAACGTGCATGAACTCGCATTTAAAACTAGATAGACTAGTACACATTATAATGTGTAACATACACACCTAATTTAATTTAAAAACTAATAATGAAATTGTATGTAGAAGTGTGCGCACGTGTCACGACCCAAAATTTTCGCCCAATTTTTTTATTTATTTAAACTTCACCTCCTTACTCAAATGTTACTTTATAATCTATAACATTAATAGAGATTTCAATAAAAAGTTTGACAGAGTCTCCTCTAAAATATTAACCCTTCGCAGCGATTCCTTACGAAATTCTGCATTTCAAAATTCACAGCATAACACAAGCACTTAATATCAATCCTCCATAGGCCAATACAAGCGACATCACACAGAGAATATATAATAGGGCTCTGGAGGCATATCTCATCATAATATGTAAGATACAAATTAAAAACCAAAAACTCATTTGAAAACATAATAGATTTTTAGAAAAAACATAGAAAAGCCTTTAAAAACCAACGCATAGAACCCAATACTCCACAACGAGACGGGTACGGGTTTTATCATTCTTATCTCATCACTATATGTCAACATCTCATACGGATACATACAGAATTTTCTAAAATACAATTTTTTACACCATTTCTATACTCTACCCTATTTATATAAAATGGTAACTAATAGAAATTTAACAATATCTACATATATATCACTACAATACTACAGAAGCCACAAGTCTCACCTCGCTGCTACTTGAATCCTGCAAAAGGGAAGTTTAAAGACGTCCACCCTCAGGGAAGGACTCCTCTGACCCCCAAACACAACAAGGGTCAGTCACAACTAGTGTGAGTATAATCTACAAGGTTAGTTACTACAGTAAATAATATTAAAGAAATTAAAGAACATATTATCCTAATGATAATTCAGTATAATCTGATATTAACATGAGAATATAACTGAAGAAAACTGGATATTATACGAGAAGTAATTTTTCTGATCTATAACCGATCTACCATATCAGCTTCTACCCAATCTACGATCTTGCACCCAATCCATCATATCAACATCTACTCAAACTACCTTTGTAACGCCCCGATTTCCTATACCGGAAAACCGTGACATAAGCCAGAATCTTTTTCTTCAATTAGCCACAATACACAGAAAACAAGAAAGTTCAAAACTTTTTATTCAACATATATGTATTACAAGTCTGAATGTTATAAAACTGTAATACATTATATCAGTGTTACAATAATGTCTTACAAGCCCAAGTGTTACATCTCTTCAATAAATTTATATCAGAGTACAATGAATAATTAATAACACTTGGTACTTCACTTGGATGATTCTCAACATAAAATAAATTACAACAGATGTTACAATTGAAATAAAAATGAACACTTTGATTCTCTTGCCTTGAGTCTTCCTGAATCCTGTACCTGTAGTTTTGCAGTCTAGTACATATTTGATTGGGCACGTCAGTACATTTACTAACGCTTAAGGGCTGATGACTACCAACGAATCTCAACTTTAAACAAACATAATTTAATCATGGTAAAATGTGTAGGTGTAGTTTAAGTGTTCGTGGGTGTTATGACTTAGAATCTTAATGCAATGTCAACTAAGGTTGGGATGCACTTATTCTAATTCAAGCAAGACTCTGGACAGTATGCAACCCAAAAATACATATGCCCATATCAAGCAGTTTCTTCATAGAAAGGGATTTGAACCCTCGCCATGAATTCTACTCTTGTAATCAACCTGTTTCTGAAGATACAACGTGACTGATGAGGTAGCTCTGAAACGATCTAATCTCGCCATTCGCAGTCATATAGTGGTGTCTCTGTTTGCCACTATTGCCTGTCATACTGGACCTCACTCAAAAATCAGACGAACACCGAGAGTTTACAACAACACAGGTTAGCTCGAAGCATCCCTTGTGGCCTTTTAGCTTATGACCGTAGTGTAAGGCCTGTTTGCTTTTCCTGACATAGAACATGACAGAATTCGGGGGGTCCATCCCCTAGTTCCGATAGGAAAACCTCCCGTTCTTATCATGGCACTTCATAAATTAACAGACGAGATATAGATCCCGTGCACCCAACTCGGAAGAAGGCACAGATCGTATCCCTTTGACAGGAAGGGTATAACCAATAACACCACCTAGTGCTGGCCTATAGGACAGGTCGGATCATATGGTATCACCCCTAATACCAACTCTTTTCCTTTGGTGAAGTAATAGATAAAAAGGTTATGTAACAATAGTTACCAGTTACTACCCTAATGATGTCACTAACCCTAAACAATCCGAGGGATGACAATAGTACACCATGCTTGGTCTTAAGTTAGACTTTGCAAGATAACTTTGCTAGGTGCTCAACCTAGACTTACCAGAACCACCAAGGATCCTGTTCAAAGCCTATCGATCGAAGACTCCAGCAATACGAATTTATTCGCATGCTACTACCATGAACTTGGATTCCGTCTATGCCCACAGCCTGCAATCAACCAACAATGTTTAAGATCTGAAGGTGTAATACCACAGATTTTTAAATAATGCTTTTAATATTATTAAATGAATTAAAATATTTTTTGATGATTTAATAAACATTTTTCTGAAATTTACCTTTTGACACGTGCAAAGCACGTGCAAATATTTTCTTGGAAAGTTCTAAGTCAAAAATTATTTTGGGTAAACACATTACTTATTATTAGGTATTATTTGTGAATTTTCTGAATTTTTCTGATAATTATTTGACCTATTAGCAATTGTTAAAAAAAGAGGGACTTTTGTGCAAAATTACCACTAGGAGTAAAAACTTTAGATTTTTGGAATTTTGGGCTGGGCATGATGCCTAGTCAACTTAGAGGTAAAGATTTTATTGTACATTTATAATAAATTTAGTTTATTTTGCATGTTTTGATAAAGAAGGATCTTTTCGCAAAATTGCCACTTAGAGGGCAAAAAACACAATTTCGTTTTCTGGAATTTGAAAATAGTGCCGGCTGATAATAGAGTGGTTTTCCTTGTTTTTAAATCTCAATTAAGGTGGTTTTATTTAATTTTTAAGTATAAGGATCTATATATGTAAAGATATATTTAAAAGAGGTATTTTGCAAATCTATTCAAAACCCTAGATACCCTATTTCCGGCCTATTAAAGGTGAGGTGCAGCCACCTCTTTTCTGCAAAAAACAAAAGGATTTTTTTTAATTATTTTCTTGGAGTTTCAAAGCGAGGATATTGGTTTTCTTATGAAAAGAGGGATTTTCTTATTTCTTTATTATCTTCAGTTGATTCTTCAATAAGGTGAGTTACATATGATTATTTTCTTATTGTTCTAAGCATATTGTATGTGATGATTTATCTATTAGAAAGCATGTTAGACGATGGTATGAAGATATAATGAATTTTGATGAGAAGAAGAATTAAAAATTGAATTTTTCCATGAAACCTATGCCTTGATGATTAAAATTTCATATAGATGGTTTGAGAATTGTTAAGAACCTAATAGAAATCATGAGTAGGATGTCAATCATATTGATGCTGGTTTGAACATATATATTGAGTTGTATGATGTTACTGCATGAAAGTAAACAAATTTGATTAAAGATGACCTTTACTGTGTGTATATATATACATGCTCTGCTTTGAGTATTGATGAAGGAGAACTTGATTGTTTGCATGTTGTAGTTGCATATATTCGTGGATAAACTAATGTAAGTGATTGGGAATGTGTATAAGAAGTTATGAAAATGTTTATCAGATAAAAAAAAGAACAAGTTTTGAAGCAAAAAGAAGGGGGTGAGTTTCGGGTCTGATTGTGTGCAGGCCGAAATTGGTTTGGTGATTTTTTTGTGAAGTTTTCGAATTGGATTAGATTTGTTTGGATACTGAGATTGGATTAAACAATATGCCACTTATATAAGATGTTTTCTTGATGTTTTTAATGGATGTATACACACCCACAATTACATAAACACATATATACATATATCCTTATGTTACTGTTTTGAAGAATCGTTGAGAATTGATTTTTGTGAGATTTCAATTGGATCTGAACTGTTTGATACTGAGATTGAGTCTAAACACTATACTATTCCTATTTAATGAACTATGATGCTATAACTAATGTTTGAGCACTTATATATATACATGTATACTCTTTTACTGATTTTGAAGAATTTTGTGAAAGTTACTGTTTGAGATCTTGATATATTTTGATGTGTTTTATAAACTCCTATATGTTATACAAGTTATATTTGATCATCTCAGGAAGATTAATTTTGATTTTACAAAGTTTAATCGACGTATCAGTCGAAACATGCACAACCCCAACCTGGCTGTATAGCAGGTCACAGTCGACCGCACGGTCGACTGTCATGCATTTATTTTGGGAATTCTCTAATTGACAGTCGACTGCTCTGTTTAAAGCCATCGACCGTCAGTTGTTTTTTTGGCTGTTTTGTTGATTTTTCTTCGTTTCTTTTAAATGGTTATTTCCTCGATATTATGGATTATAGCTCTATTGTTTTAGATGATGTTTTTACTGTAGATTATAGTATTTTACAGAGAGTTATATTTTATTTATAATAGAGTTTTAAATGTATTTTTATGACCTTATTAAGTGAGTTATAAGTGTTTTCAAAGGAATTGATGTTTTGTGATATTCTACGACTTCCAAATATGGTATCTGTTATTTAATGGTTTTAATATTTTATTTGAATTCTGGAATTTTATGAGTACAATGTATAGATTTGAAGTTTTTTAGATATAAGAAGTTTTCTTCGTATAATCGTTTTGATGACGGATTTATGAGTTTTATTGAAAGTTTTGGCATGGTGGTTGAGTTGTGAGTCTCAAGAGGATGTATGGGACCCTAGGCACCGGCAGTTGAGGTTTTGTTGTTTGGCCAGTTGTAGTTGTGTTGTTAATCAGTTGAGTTATGTTCGGTAGGGTACACCAACTCCAGGAGGTTCGTAATTAATTAATTACCTTAACAAGATAAGGACAGGCACTAGATGGTGATACGATAAAATGAGTACAAACATGAGTTATGGACTCCAGGATGATCCAAGGAGTGAGATGTTCCTCAATTTTCCGAGACGATGGACGTAAGGGCCACAGAGTGATCTGCAGAGTGGGATTGATCTCCAGTATTCCGAGGAGGAGAGCGACACTCTTGGGATGTTTGTGCAGTGTGGGTTCCAGGATGACCTACGGAGTGAGGCAATCTCCAGTTTCCTGGGACGATGGACGTAAAGGCCACAGAATGATCTGCGGAGTGGTATTGACCTCCAGTATTCCAAGGGCGAGAACCAATACTTGCAGAATGTCTAAATCTCTTAGTAGTCATCGTAGTAGGATTAGTTGCATAGTGAGGGATTAAACCCTATCAAGGGAAAAACGATAAGGACTTGCACCGGACCTATGTAGAGTGAGATGCATAGAATCCGACAAGTATGTATTAGAGAGTCAGCATATAGCATTGATGTTTTCTTGAGTTGGTTTTATGCATGTTGTTTTCTGTTTTTTCTACACTTGACACTTAACCTAGTTTCATTAGATGTTTTCATATTTTATTTATTGTTTTTTCTTATTCTATTGTTATATTTTATTTTATGACTCTATGCCTTATGTTTTATCTATATTGCATTTATTTTTATGTCACTCACACTGTTATGGCTGACCCTTGTGGTTTTGGGGGTTAGGGTTATCTCTAGCCTCATGTTTTATAGGTAGGTACCCATAGCTTGGGATTTGGATGCATGAGATGAAATGATGTTATGGCTTATGTAAATTGTAAAAGAATTTGTTGTAAAAGAAAGAATTTGTAATTCAAGGTGTTTGTTTTTCCGCTGTGCTTTGTAAAGAATACATGTAATAGAAGTTAAAATTTTTTATCTGTGTTTTGGCTATGTTTACTATTACAATTGAGGTTGATGCTGAAATTGTGCCACGTATTTCTAAGATTTTATATTGGAAATTCGGGGCGCTACAGAGATTGGTATCAGAGCATGCTTCAATAGTAATAATAAACATGGTATGAAAATAAACCTAGGTGTGGACATTAGAGTGTGAGTATCACATAGAGTTAGAACATAATGTTTTGGTTTGGGGTATGGTTGTGGTTTTGCCATGAGGTATTTATGTGAATATGATTTGTGTTGTGATGCTTGAACTTTACCTTCATTTTGTAGTATTCAGTAATGGCAGGACGCACGACCAAGAATGGTGGTAATGGTGATGGGGCTGGAAGTTCCCGTGGGGATGGACTTGATCTTGAGACTGAGATTGTCAGGGTGTATCAGACCTTGAATGCATTCATGGCAGCTAATATAGTACAGAATCAGAATCAGGGGGCTGGACCAGTGTTTGTTAATGCTGATCCGACCAAGCAGGCTGAGTCCTTCAAGCGGATGAAGCCGCTAGTGTTTGAGGGACAGTCTGATCCAAATGAGGCTGATGATTGGATTAGACATATGGAAATGGTCTTTGAAATCTTGGAGACCCCAGCAGTCAATAAGGTGAAATTGGCTACTATGAAGTTAGAGAAGGATGTTGGCATCTGGTGGCAGTCAGTGAAGAGGTCCTTTGGAGATCAGCAAGTGACTTGGGAAGCTTTCATGGATGAATTCAGGAGAAGAAGGCAACGGAATTCTTGAATCTGCAGCAAGGCAACATGACAGTGCGTGAATATGAGACTAAGTTCACTCAACTATCAAGGTGTGCACCGAAGTTGATTGTTGATGAAGCGAAGAAGGTCAAGAAATTCAAGCAGGGCTTTTGGCCGAAGTTGAGGTTGAGGATAATTCCTTTGGGCATTACGAGGTTTGATAAGCTGGTCAGGAGAGCAGCTATGACAATATGGACCAATTCCAGAAAAAGCAAGAGACCTGGAACAGGAACAAGAGGCCAGCAACTAGTCAGAATGGGAAGAAGTTCCTAGTGAAGCAGGGCAAGTTCAGTAGGCCAGAGCAGAGGGCACTTGCAACTCAAGAGGTGGCTTGTTACAACTGTAAGGAGGCAGGTGACTTCAAGTCAGCATGTCCTAAACAGGCGAAGCAGACTTGTTTTCAATGTGGGCAAGTGGGGCATACTAAGCTTTTCTGTCCACAACAGAAGAAGTAGGGTTCAGGCGGAGGCAAATTTCAGAGGTAAGGGCGAGTGTTCACATTGACTGAGGAGGATGCGAGTAACTCAGAGGATGTGATCCAGGGTATGCAAGAATTTTGAATTTTTATTTATTCAATGTATTAAGTAAAACTTTGTTTGAGAATAAATTGGAAATTTTGAGTATCATTCTCCATGTAACAGGATTTGTTTTGGTTAATAGAATAAAAGCAAAAGTTTTATTTGATACTGGTTCTTCGCATACATTTGTATCTCCTAATTTTGAAAAAGTCTTAGGTGTGGAACCTAAGTTGATTCCAGGCAGAGTCTTGTCTGTGGCAACGCCGTCAGGAGAAGAATTGATTGCTGATCGATATTACGAGGATTGTGATATCGAGATTGGTGGGAGATTATTTGGCATTGATCTTATTGAGCTACAAGTTCTGGGTGTGGATGTGATTATGGGCATTGATTGGATGGCAATATATGATGCCAAACTTGAATGCAAGAAGAAATATGTGTTGGTGAAGGCACCAGGTGGTCCCATAGTGACTTTTCAGGGGAAGATGAAGGACCCAAATGTGGCTACAATGGTATCTAAGTTGATGATTCCGAATGAAGTCAGAGGCATTCCAGTTGTCAGGAATTTTCCTACGGTATTCTTGGAAGATTTACCAAGATTACCGCCGCAGCGTGATGTGGAGTTTTGTTTTAATGTTCACCCGGGGAGTGCTTCGATTTCTAAGGCTTCGTACAGGATGGCACCTGTAGAGCAAGATGAAGTTAAGAAGCAGATTGAGGATTGCTGAGTAATGGTTTCATCAGGTCGAGTTCTTCATCGTGGGGTGTGCCAGTGATGTTTGTCAAGAAGAAGGATGGGTCGATGAGGATATGCATTGACTATCGGGAATTGAATAGGGTAACTATTCAGAACAAGTATCTGCTTCCACGATTGATGATCTGTTCGATAGGCTTCGAGGAGCAGCTGTGTTTTCGAAGATTGATTTGAGATTAGGGTATCATCAGGTTCGAGTCAAGAAGGAAGATGTGAGTAAAATAACTTTCAGGATTCATCATGGGCTCTATGAGTTTTTGGTAATGCCATTCGATGCGCCGGTAGTATTCATGAATATGATGAATCGGATCTTCCGGCCATTTATTGATTCCTTCATGGTCATTTTCATTGATGATATTTTGGTGAATTTGAAGTCGGAGGAAGAGCATTCATTGCACTTGACAGAGGTGTTACAGAAGTTACAGGAGCATAACTTGTACGCCAAGCTATCGAAGTGTGAGTTTTGGAAGTTCGAGGTAGCTTTTCTTGTTCATATCCTTTCTAAGAAGGGAGTGGCCACTAATCCTCAGAAGGTTGAAGCAGTGAAGGATTGACCCAGGCCAACGTCAGTGAAGGATGTCAGGAGTTTCTTGGTTTGGCTGGTTACTATAGGAGATTCATTCAGAGCTATGCACAGATTGCAGTTTCTTTGACAGGGTTGACTCGGAAGAATGAGGCATTCACATGGATTGATAAGTGTGAGGTGAGTTTCCTTGAGCTAAAGAAGAGGTTGATGACTGTGCCTATCTTAGCTTTGCGACAAGCTGGAAAGGATTATGATATCTTCAGTGATGCACCTCTCAGATGTTTGGTGTGTGTCTTGATGCAGGAAGGCAAGGTTATTACCTATGGTTCGAGGCAGTTGCGTCCGCATGAGAAAAATTATCCGATGCATGATTTGGAGTTAAAAACTATTATCTTTGCCTTGAAGCAGTGGAGGCATTATGTATACGGTGTGAAGGTCAATATGTATACCAACCACAAGAGCCTGAAGTGCATTTATCAGCAAAAGGATCTAAATCTTTGGCAGATAAGGTGGTTGGAAGTGTTGGAAGACATTCGTCCTGAGATCAAGTATCATCCGGCCAGGGATAATGTGGTGGCCGATGGGCTTAGTCAGAAGAGCAGTTTGGCGAACTTGATCACTACTCAGAGTGAATTGGTAGCAGAGATTGATCAGGAAGGTATTGAGGTGGTACTGCAGGGTTTGGAAGTGTCTTTGGCTCAGCTGAGGTTGCAGCCTTCTTTGAGAGAGTAGATTGTGGAAGGTCATAAATCAGATGTAGAGATTCAGAAGATGTTGCAGCAGGTTTCCGATAGCAAGTTGTCAGAGTTCTGTGTCCAAGATGGAGTTCTATGGATGGGTGAGAGATTGTGTGTTCCGAAGAATGCAGATTTGAGGGAGAGTATTTTGTAGGAGGCACACAGTACCTTGTTGTCAGTTGATCCTGGAGGCACAAAGATGTACAAGAACATCAAACAAAACTTTTGGTGGTCTGGTATGAAGAGGAATGTGGCAGATTTTGTGGCAAGGTGTCTGACTTGTCAGCAGATTAAAGAAGAGAATAATAGACCAGGAGGTTTGTTGCAGCCTTTGCCCATTAGAAGTGGGAGAATATAAGTCTGGATTTCATTACGGGTTTGCCAAGGAGTGCGAAGGGCAATGACTCGATTAGGGTTATTGTTGACCGTTTGACCATGTCAGCTCACTTTCTGTCTATGATGGTTACTTGGTCGTTGGAGAAATTGGCAGAGCTGTACATTGATGAGATTGTGAGGCTTCATGGAGTTCCTGTGTCGATTGTGTCCGATAGGGATGCGAGGTTCACTTCGAGGTTTTGGAAAAGTCTGCAAGCAGCTTTGGGTACCAGGATCGATTTCAGTACTGCCTTTCATTTGCAGACTGATGGTCAGACTGAAAGGGTGAATCGGGTATTGGAAGATATGCTGAGGGCTTGTGTTATGGATTTCGGTGGTAGCTGGGAGAGGTACTTTGCATTGGTTGAGTTTGCTTATGACAACAGTTACCATGCAAATATCGGGATGGCTCCGTATGAAGCTCTGTACGGGAGGAAGTGCAGGACACCTATTTGTTGGTATAAGGTTGGCGAGAGGCAGATGTTTGGGCCCGAGATTGTGTATCAAACATCTAAGAAGATTGAATTTATTCGCAAGTGGTTGGTCTAGGCTCAGAGTCGGCAGAAGAGTTATGCAGACACTCGGAGGAGAGACATGGAGTTTGAGGATGGGGATGCAGTTTTCCTCAAAGTATCTCCGACTAAGGGGGTGATCAGGTTTGGTAAGGGAGGCAAGTTGGCGCCAAGGTATATTGGGCAATACAGGATTTTGGGGTGGATTGGTAAGACGACATATAGGTTGGAGCTTCCGGAGAAGTTAGCACAGGTGCATGATGTGTTCCATGTGTCGTTGTTGAGGAAGTATGTACCGAATCAGAGTCATCAGTTGGTAGAAGTGCCTGAAGTTCTACAGGTGAACATGAGTTACAAGGAGCAGTCTGTAGAGATTGTTGATCGTATGGAGAAGGTTCAGAGGAGTAAGGTGATACCTATGGTCAAGGTATTGTGGAAGAACCAGCAGTTCGAGGAGGCTATTTGGGAGCCGGAGGATCGCATGTAAAAGGATTTTCCTGAGTTTTTGTATGATTGTATTCTTTTGTATGATTGTACTCTTTGAGTCGAGTTGTAGTTCTTTTGTTATATTATGTTCTCTTGTGTACTTGTATTTCTGAAACTATGTTTCCATTTATGAAATTTCAATTCCTTTTTGCATATTTTGTTTGGACCCTATTAGTAGTAGTTCTGAGGATAGAACTATTTTAAGGAGGGAGTGATGTAATACCCCAGATTTTAAAAAAATGCTTTTAAGATTATTAAATGAATTAAAATAATTTTTGATGATTTAATAAATATTATTCTGAAATTTACCTTATTACCCGTGCTAATATTTTCTTGAGATTTTCAAAGCAAAAATTATTTTGGGTAAACCCATTATTTATTATTAGATATTATTTGTGAATTTTCTGATAATTATTTGACCTATTTGCAATTATTAAAAAAAAGAGGGACTTTTGTGCAAAATTACCACTTGGAGTAAAAACTCCAAATTTTTGGATTTTTGGGCATGATGCCTAGTCAACTTAGAGCTAAAGAGTTTACTTTTTTTTTTATAATAAATTTGGTTTATTTTGCAAGTTTTGATAAAGAATGGTCCTTTTGCAAAATTGCCACTTAGAGAGCAAAAAAAACAATTTCGTTTTCTGGGAATTCAAAACAGTGCCGGCTGATAATAGAGTGGTTTTCCTTATTTTTAAATCTCAATTAAGGTGGTTTTATTTAATTTCCAAGGATAAGGATCTATATATGTACAGATATATTTAAAAGAGGTATTTTGCAAATCTATTCAAAACCCTAGATACCCTATTTCTGGCCTACTAAAGGTGAGGTGCAGCCACCTCTTTGCTTCACAACACAAAAGGATTTCTTTATTATTATTTTCTTGGAGTTTCAAAGCGAGGATCTTGGTTTTCTAGCGAAAGGAGGGATTTTCTTATTTCTTTATTATTTTCGGTTGATTCTTCAATAAGGTGAGTGACATATGTTTGTGTACTTATTATTCTAAGAATGTTGTATGTGATGATTTATCTATTAGAAATCATGTTAGATGATGGTATGAAGATATAATAAATTTTGATGAGTAGATGAATTAAAAATTGAATCTTTCCATGAAACCAATGCCTTGATGATTAAAATTTCATATAGATGGCTTGAGAATTGTGAAGAACCTAATAGAAATCATGAGTAGGATGTTTTCAATCATATTGATGCTGTTTTGAACATATATATTGAGTTGTATGATGTTATTGCATGACAGTAAATAAATTTGATTAAAGATGACCTTTACAGTGTGTATATACATACATGCTCTACATTGAGTATTGATGAAGGAGAACTTGATTGTTTGCATGTTGTAGTTGCATATATTCGTGGATAAACTGATGTAAGTGATTGGGTATGTGTATAAAAAGTAATGAAATGGTTTATTAGATAAAAAATATCAAGGTTTGAAGCAAAAAAAAAGGGGTGAGTTTTGGGTCTGATTGTGTGCAGGCCGAAATTGGTTTGGCATTTTTTTGTGAATTTTTCGAATTGGATATGATTTGTTTGGATACTGAGTTTGGATTAAACAATATGCCACTTATATAAGATGTTTTCTTGATGTTTTTAACTGATGTATACACACCCACAATTACATAAACACATATATACATATAACCCTATGTTAATGTTTTGAAGAATCATTGAGAATTGATTTTTGTGAGATTTTAATTGGTTCTCAACTATTTGATACTAGGATTGAGTCTAAACACTATACTATTCCTATTTAATGAACTTTGATGCTATAACTAATGTTTGAGCACTTATATATATACATATACTCTCTTTTACTGATTTTGAAGAATTTTGTGAAAGATTTACTCTTTAAGATCTTGATATGTTTTGATGTGTTTTATAAACTCCTATATGTTATACAAGTTATATTTGATCTCAGGAAGATTAATTTTGATTTTACAAAGTTTAATCGATGTATCAGTCGAAACATGCATAACCCCAACCTGGCTGTATAGCCGGTCACAGTCGACCGCACGGTCAACCTTCATGCCTTTATTTTGGGAATTCTCTAATTGATAGTCGACTGCTCTGTTTTGAGTGGTCGACCGTCAATTGTTTTTATGGCTGTTTTGTTGAGTTTTCTTTGTTTCTTTTAAATGGTTATTTCCTCGATATTATGGATTATTGCTCTACTGTTTTAGATGATATTTTTACTACAGATTACAGTATTTTACAGAGAGTTATATTTTATTTATAATAGAATTTTAAATGTATTCTTATGACCATATTAAGTGAGTTTTATATGTTTTCAAAGGAATTGATGTTTTGTGATATTCTACGACTTCCAAATATGGTTTTCTGTTATTTAATGGTTTTAATATTTTATTTGAATTCTGGAATTTTATGAGTACATTATATTGATTTGGAGTTTTGTTGATGTAAGAAGTTGTCTTCATATAATTGTTTTGATGACGGATTTATGAGTTTTATTGAAAGTTTTGGTGGGATGGTTGAGTTGTGTGTCTCTAAAGGATGTGTGGGACCCTAGGCACCGGCAGTTGAGGTTTTGTGGTTTAGCCAGTGGCGGTTGTGTTGTTGATCAGTTGAGTTAAGTCCGGTAGGGTACACCAACTCTAGGAGTTTCGTAATTAATTAATTAACTTAGCAAGATAAGGACATGCACTAGATGGTGATATGATGAAATGAGTGCTAACGTGAGTTATGGACTCCAGAATGATACAAGGTGTGAGATATTTCCCAGTTTTCTGGGACGATGGACGTAAGTGCCACAGAGTGATCCGCGGAGTGGGATTGATCTCCAGTATTCTGAGGACGAGAGCGATGCTCATGGGATGTTTGTGCAGTGAGGGTTCCAGGATGGCCTGTAGAGTGAGGCAATCTCCAGTTTTCAGGGACGATGGACGTAAGGGCCACACAATGATCTGTGGAGTGGGATTGGCCTCCAATATTCCAAGGGTGAGAACGAATACTTGCAGAATGTCTAAATCTCGTAGTAGTCATCGTAGTATGATTAGTTGCACAGCGAGGGATTAAATCCTATCAAGGAGAGAACGATAAGGGTTTGCACCGAACCTATGTAGAGTAGGATGCATAGAATCCAACAAGTATGCATTAAAGAGTCAGCATATAGCATTGTTGTTTTCTTGACTTTGTTTTATGCATGTTGTTTTCTGTTTTTTTTACACTTGACACTTAGCCTAGTTTCACTTGATATTTTCATGTTTTATTTATTGTTATTTCTTATTCCATTGTTACTTCTTGTTTATGACTCTATGCCTTATGTTTTATCTATGTTGCATTTATTTTTATGTCACTCACACCGTTATGGCTGACCCCTGTAGTTTTGGGAGGTAGGGTTATCTCTAGCCTCATGTTTTACAGGTAGGTACCTATACCTTGGGATTTGGATGCATGAGATAAAATAATGTTATGGCTTATGTAAATTGTAAAAGAATGTGTTGTAAAAGAAAGAATTTGTAATTCAAGGTGTTTGTTTTTCTGCTGTGCTTTGTAAAGAATTAATGTAATAAAAGTTGAAAAATTTTATCTGTGTTTTTGCTATGTTTACTATTACAATTGAGGTTGATGCTGGGAATTGTGCCACGTATTTCTGATATATTATATTGAAATTTCAGGGCGCTACAGACGGTGCACGAGGGGTGACTCGTCCATAGTCCCTGAGGGGTAAAATGAATACATGCCTTGATGGTCGATGGTCCCTACGGCAATGATATCACCTTAGACGCGCACAACAAATTGCGTACTAGCTAATAAGCTATATACGAGCAAACAAGTCACATACGAGCTACGTACGAGCCAGGTGACGTGTCTAATTTATATACAAATATTTGTACTCATTTACCTATTAAAATGGCTTTTTTTCGTTGATATTGTCTATAATTTATCTTATTTCTATAGGATTTTATTTAATTAATAATTTTTGAAGAAATAATATTTTTGATGCAAAAAGTAAAGATTTGTGGAAAAAATCAACAAACAGAGTAAAATAATAGATTTATCAATTTTTATTGTTTTGTTGACTTAAAAGTGCGAAAAATAATTTTTAAAAAAGGATTTTAATGAGATATTATGATTTGTAGTTAGTTTAATTAATTTTGAACTAATTAATTTTATTTTATTTAAATCCTAAATTCTGGTATTAATTTTTGTGTATGCAGCAGCACGTGGTTGGCAGAAAAGGAAGAAAAGAAAGAAAGAGAAAGAAATAAAGTTCTGGATTAAAAAGGAAGGAAATAAATGAAGAGAAAGGACTTTTATGCAAAAAGTGCAAACTCTAACTCCTCTCCGGTTCTCTATAAGTACAAGCAAAGAAGAGAGAGAAGGGTAAGAGGTGATGGCTAATAATTAAAATAACAAAAAGAAAAAGAAAAAGGGAAAGTAAGAGAGAGAGAGTAACAGACCTCTCTCTCTGACTCTCGGCGTGTGGATCGAAAAAGAAAAGGAGAAGCAGCAGGCACAGCTGTCCTTCGGCTGGGTCCCACTTGATCAGAAACGACAGAGAGAGGCTCTGCCTCTCTGTTTCGTGGCTTCCAAGACACAAGAGAAGCAGCAAGCATGCACATGCGGCTGCAGCAGCTGGCGACTGGGACCCACGTGCTAACGACTTCGACGCAGACAGGCGTGACAGGCTTGTCTGCTATCTAGCGCACGATTCGAAGCAGAGGACAACAGCGATCTGCTGACGGTGCGGTTCTCAGTGCGTGTGACGTGGCGATTTGACCAGCGCGATTTTCGAGATGACAGCGACCGCTCGACACGACAGCACTTGTGACAGAGGTGTTGACTCGGTTGACTACAGCTGACGTGGAGACGCTTTGGGATTCAGATTTTGAGACAGAAAAGGGGTTTGAATTAAATTTTGTAATTAAATTTTGTAATCTTTTGTATCTTTTCTTCTCCAATTTCTCCTAGATGCAATCCAAACATTTTTATTAATTGCAAAATGAACATGAACTGAATTTATTGTTCTAGAGGCTAATATGTAGCCGAGTTTTGTGGAACACAAATTTTAATTCCTTATTATTACTCTATTTTTCCTAGTTGTGTTTTAATTTTTATTATTTATGCGTACAACATGGTGGATAGACATTTGTATGATTTTTCAAATCATAAAGAGACCGAACAGGTTATTTGTGATTAATAAAAATAAACACCGTATATTGGAGGACGTGACCGTTAGAAATCCAAATTTTCAATTAATAATTTGATGGATAGGCGAAGAATTAGTTGAGAATAATTTTTAGACTACGTGGATAGAGTGGTTAATATTTTTAGGATTTTGGTCTACAACTAGGAAAGATAATATCTTTATTCATAAGGAGTTATAATTTGTGTGTGTGATAAACGAGGTGAACCAAGAGCCCTAGAACTAATTTTACCATTAAACAAAGTACAAGTGCTTCATAGTTTCACAGCCCTCTCCCTCTTCACCAATTTAGTTAGATTTAATTAGATTAAAGTAATTTAGTTGTTTTATTATTTATAAAATTCGATTTTCCAAATAGTGATTAATCTAGTGATATCGGTACTCAATAAAACATCTAGTCCCTGTGGGTTCGACACTCTACTCATTTAACTATATTACTTGTGCGATTTTGTACACTTGCAAATACCAGGTGAGCTGCGTATTAGACAAAGACATACATACGAGCCAAATAAGCTATGTATGAGACCAACAACTACATACGAGCCCGATCGACAAGCTACCTATGCGCAAAATAACTTACATACGAGCCAACTAGCTACGTATGAGTCAAACGAATTTCATACGAGCCAATTAGCTACATATGAGACAAGTGAATTACATACGAGCCAACTAGCTACGTAGGAGACAAACAAATCACATACGAGCCAACTAGCTACGTATGCGACAACAAACTGTTAATAATTAGCGTGAACTATTTCCCCAACATAAACATGCTATTACATGACTTATAAGCACAAGGAACACTTATTACTCATAATCAAGTGCATGATTCAAACCACTAACAATTTCTAACAACTCTAGCTAACATGAATTATAAGCACATGGAAATACATAGAAATCCTATATATGTCCATGAATAGGGAAAAACAACTAGACATTTCAAATAGCGAATCAGCTCAAAAGTCAAGCCGCTGCTGAAATATTGTAAAATTCACAACAAATACTACGCTAATCTGAATATAACAAATTTAGACTGTATGGAAAGGTAGAAACCTCTACTACAATTCTCTAGTTGACAACCTCCTCAAATTCAGCCAACAAAAGGGTGAGAAAACTCCGAACACTCTAAACAGTGAGCTTCAGCCAAAAGGCCAGCTACTGTCGACTTGTAAAAGTCATAACTCATGCTACGGTTATCGGAATTCAACAAAATAAGGAATTTTATAAAGGTGGGAACCTCTACTACAATTCCCTAGTTTACAGCTTTCTCAAATTCCTTATACTCAAGTTTACTGATTTTTAACACGTGTTTGAAATCAACCAAAGACAACAGATTGTTGAAACCTGTAAAGCTCAAAACTCATGCTACGCTTATCAGAATTTAACAAAATAACACTTTTTAGAAAGGTGGGAACATGTAGTACAACTCTCTAGCTGAAAACCTTCTCAGATTCAGTCAACAAGAGGTAGAAAAACTCCGAACACGCTAAACAGTGAGTTTCAGCCAAAAGGCCAGCTGCTATCGACTTGTAAAAGTCATAACTCATGCTAGGCTTATCGGAATTCAACAAAATAAGAATTTTTGGAAAGTTGGGAACATATACTACAACTCTCTAGTTGACAACCTTCTCAGATTCAGTTAACAAGAGGTAGAAAAATCTCGAACACTCTAAACTGTGAGCTTCAGCAAAAAGACCAGCTGCTGTCGACTTGTAAAATTCATAACTCATCCTATGCTTATCGGAATTCAAAAAAATAAGACTTTTTAGAAAGGTGGGCACATCTACCATAACTCTCTAGTTGGCAACCTTCTCAGATTCAGTCAACAAGAGGTAGAAAAACTCTGAACACTCTAAACAGTGAGCTTTAGCCAAAAGGCCAGTTGCTGTCGACTTGTAAAAGTCATTACTCATGCTACACTTATCAGAATTCAAAAAAATAAAACTTTTTAAAAAGGTGGGAACATCTACTACAAATCTCTAGTTGAAAACATTTTCAAATTTCTTGTGGAACTCAAGTTTCCTGATTTTATACACATGCCAAAATCAACCAACAACAGCAGCTTTTTTATGCTCGCTATTTTGGGGAAACGTTTTGTTTGACCTATCATACTAACCCATAAAAATCTAAAAAAATTAGAGCATGGTAATAATATAATTGAGAACCTCTCATATTAATTTGGAGTAAAAATTTTAACTTTAGCACAAGTAATTAATTCCTAACCATCAAAACTACATACTAGTTATTAAAGATTGGATCTTTAGGGTTTTATTTGAGTTCTACCACTTCACTCTTGTATGGAATTTATTCTAGTACACAATCATCAATATGCACATGAGTTTAGTCCAAGTTCTTCACTTATTTACATATAACAACAATAATAACAATAACAATCAAAAGTTGAGAAACCCCCACCTCTAGTTACTAATAGGAAGGACTTGCTAGCTTCCTTCTCCTTCCTTGTTCTTGCTCCTCTTCAAGAACAATTTCAAACAAACTAACTCATTCTATTTTTTATTTGATCTCTCTTTCTTTTCTTTTCTTCTCAATTTTTTTCTAAATTTAAAACAAGTAAAAGAATAAGAAAATATAAGAGAAGAAGAGAAGGAGTGAGAAGAGAATGGAGGAACAAAAATGAAAGGGGGCTTGCCCTAGGGTTGGCCGGCCATGGAGGGTCTTTTATAGGAGGAGGAGGGGTGAGGATGAGGGTGAGGTGATGTGGACTAGATCCTATGGCAACAATTCAATCAAGTTAATCAAATTGATAATATAAACTCTTATCCCTTCAATCTAATCCTAGCCACCCATTTTGATCATGATTGATCAAAATAATAGTTATTTTTCCCAAAATCACATACTACATGATTTCATACAAACATACGAAATCGATACCGTACATATACGTACATACATCAATAATTTAATACTCATTCTTACCTCATAGTACATTAACATTCGTTCTCATTCCACACCAATATTCTTTTACAGGTCATGAGACAACTTATTTTACCTTTTATTTTCTCATCTTTCGAATAAAACTCACTTTGCCATTTTAATTCTCATTCTTATTTTATAATACACTTAACTTTATTTTCGTTCACATTTCCTCACACAGCTTACTTTTCTTATCATTCATACATTGCATAACAAAATTTCTTTGCTTCTCATATTCATTCCCAAAACATACTTTCTTTACCTTTCATATTTATTCTCATAACACATTTTCTTCACTTTTCATATATATTTATCTAGCACCATTCATTCACTTTTTCTATTCATTTTATAATATAACTCACTTTACTCTTCATTCTCATTTCATATTATAACTCATTTATAATATAACTTACTTTACTCTTCATTCTCATGTCATAATACACTTGCTTAAATTTTCATTTTCATCTCAAAACACACTTTACTTTTCTTTTCGTTCTTATCAAATAATATAACTTTCACTTTCATTCACATCTCATATTACAACTATCATATCAATACCCCACCGATCTACCATGGAGTTGTGCCTAGGCAGGTAGTTCCAACCATTTCCACCAAAATAGCAGGTGAGTAGTTCATCGAAAAAATTCCAAGGCATACCAATCTCATGTCGTATCATGTTTTTAATTTAATATCCATTCTCATCACATAACATATTTTCTTTGCTTTTCATTCTCATTCACATAAACATTGCGGCCATACAGGGCTTACGCACCACAACGCTGCCATGCAGGTCTTACGCATCAAATGCACATCGCTGCCATACAGGTCTTATACATCACATATCGCTGCCATATTGGTCCTACGCATCAAATACACATTGCTGTCAAACAGGTCTTACGCATCAAATTCACATAACTACCATACAGGTCTTACGCATCACATACAAATCATTGGCATATAGGTCTTACGCATCAAATACACATCACTGCCATACAGGTCTTACGCATCAAATACACATAACTGCCATACAATTCTTACGCATCATATACACATCGCCGCCATATATGTCTTATGCATCATATACACATTGCTGCCATACAGTTCTTATGCATCAAATACACATATCACTGCCATACAGGTCTTACACATCAAATACAGATCGCTGCCATACAGGTCTTATGCATCATATACACATCGCTGCAATACAGTTTTACGCATCAAATACACATATCGCTGCCATATAGGTCTTACACATCAAATACAAATATCACTGCCATACGGGTCTTACGCATCAAATATAACTCCTATTTCCCAGATATAAATTTGTAGCATATATATAACTCATGTTCCCAGGTATATCCTAGGCCTATGGGGTCTAGCCCAAACCCCTAGGAGATTGTGCGGCACTGCAATATTAAATTATCTCCTTTATATCTCCGTATATATAAATATCCTTTCTATCTTCATATATAAATATATCTACTTTATAATATAACATGAATTTATCTCCTTTATAATAACCTCCCTTATAATATATCTTGCATATCTCCTTTGTAATATATCTCCTTTATAATATAATTTCTCCTTATAACAGGAATGTATATAACTCCAATATCTTCATAAGCATATATAAGCTATTAATCACATCAATTATCCTATAAAATTCTCATTTATCAACCACACATCACACACCCACATCATGCCAATTTCACATTACATTATCACATAAATTTTCCAATTTGTCACCCGTTGTTGCCGCTGATTTCAGTATGGGGGCAAGTAGATGAATTTGTGGGTTCGGAGAAATCAAACGTGCCAAACCTGAACTTTTCCACTGTTGTTTGGGTGGCTTCTTGCTGCTCCAGTTAACCTGCACAAAGTTCGAAATACTGGGGTTGATCCTGGTGATAAACCCTCCGATGCTCTTTTCAGTACTCAGAAAAGAATATGAAAGAGCTTTAGGTTGGTAAAGAGTGATCACCTTGTAACCGTAGGAGGTAGGTGGATTTATAGTCGCCGTGGGGACCTGTTTCGAGATAAGAATAAAACTCTACTCCCCGGCGTAGCTGGATAGAAGTGGTTAGATCCACCTCCTAGGGATAAGGGCAAATCAAGATTTCTCCATATCCTTTGGAACTGGCTCTTAACGGGTTGGGACCCATACCGAGTTGAACAGATCCGTTCATGGGTTATTGGGCCCTAGAGAAGAGACCCAATTCCCATTTCGGACCCGTATGTAGGTGAGATTACCGTTTTGCCCCTGTAAACTTTAAGATTCGTACCCAATTTAAACGGTTCCGATTTAATCCTATTTTTAGCCATATCATGAGCCCCCCACTCCTAAAGACTGTTAGTTACAACATTTGAGGAGTAGTTTTGCTGTTTCAATGGCGCACAGGATTTTATCAGAGTTCTTAAAGGGAGTTCGAATCTTGTTCGAGGAGTAAAGGTGTTTAATGAGTTGGCAACATGCCCAAGATTGCTCCAAGGTTCTTCTGGATTTTTGGTGATTTTTCTCGATTTTTACATTATTTTTCGAATCAGTTATTCAATTTTGCAAAGTGAGGATTTATTTTCCGAGAGCGCTAATTAATTATTCTAACTAATAATTGTTTACCCAGGGGCTCAAAAATATTTTCCCAAATTTATAATTATTTTTTAGAATTTTAAATTAATTTTCTCGAATTTTTAATCATTTTTTTGCAATTTTTAAATATATAAATTGAATTAATAAATAAAAATAGATTTAATCACGGTATTATCGATGTTGACGAATCTGGGACGTCCATCGCTTACCGGCGCAAATATCTGAATGATCAGTGGGTGGATCTGTGCTTAGGTGATGTGGCTAAATCTGGGGCGTTCATCAGGTTTCAGCGAGAATTTCGTAGTGTTCGAATGGTCCATCTGTCGCACAAGCATTTTTTTTGAATGATCATCTCGGTGGCTCGGTTGCTTGGATTTCATATTCCGAGCGACGTGGTGCAATCAGGGCCGTATGATGAAGATCAAGCGCGAATCATGAGGAAAGAGCAATTTTTTGCCAATACGCAGCTCGGTGCCTCGGTTGATCGGATTTTGATTCTGAGCCACGTGGCACAATCAGGGCCGTCTGATGAAGATCAGGCGTGAATCACGAGAGAAGAATAATTTTTTGCCAATACGCAGCTCAGTGCCTCGGTTGCTCGGATTTTGATTCCGAGCGACGTGGCACAATCAGGTTTGTCTGATGAAAATCAGGCACGAATCACGAGAAAAAAGTGATTTTTCGCCAATATGCAGCTCGGTGCCTTGGTTGCTCAGATTTTGATTCCGAGCGACGTGGCACAATCAGAGCCGTCTAATGAAGATCAGGCACGAATCACGAGAAAAGAGTGATTTTTCGCAATACGTTGCTCGGTTCCTCAGTTCCTCGGTTGCTCGGATTTTGATTCCGAGCAACGTGGCGCAATCAGGGCCGTCTGATGCAGATTAGGCACAGATCAGAGAGAAGAGTGATTTTTCACCAATACGCAGCTCGTTGCCTCGGTTGCTTAGATTTTGATTCGGAGCGACGTGGCGCAATCAGAGCCATCTGATTGAGATCAGGTGCGAATCACCAAGAATAAGGCGTGAATCACGAGGAAAAAGTGATTTTTTGTGATGTGGTGAGATCTGAGCCATTTGATGAAGATCAAACGCGAATCATGAGGAATTAGTAGTTTTTCCCCAATACGCAGCTCGGTCCCTCGGTTGCTCGGATTTTGGTTCTGAGCAATGTGGCGAGATCTGAGCTGTTTGATTGAGATCAGGTGTGAATCACGAGGAATTAGGCATTTAGGCTTCTAATGGGCCTCTGGGGGGGCCAAAACGTCTGAAAGCCCACCCAAATCCCCTTTTGTGCTATAAGATCTTATTCCCCTGTCACCGCTCCCCCATTCTTCACTTCTCACTTTACTTTTCACTTTCTAAACTATTTCTTGTTCTCAAGTGGTGCTGCTAGCGGTTGTGGCCAGGCAATCAACTTTTCGATGAACTATTCCGACCGTAGCCCTCACATCAAGGTAATTAAATATCTTAACTTGTACCTAAAGATTTCAAGAGTGTCTTCGGGGAGTGAGACCTCCACCTCGGACCGAGATAGCAACCGACCCTTACTGGTCTCCTCGGCAGTGAGCAAGGGGAAGGAAGTAGTAAGGTCGGCGATCGTGGAGACCACCGTAGAGAGTGTGAAGGGGGCTGGCGCGTTAGGTCGGCCACCATCCACGATATCGAACCTCAGGAAGGTGGAGTACTCCGAAGACCTTCTGTCCAATGTGGTATACGGGAGGTCTGCCACCTACGAGGAGAATAGTCCGAGGACCCTTCTGAGGTTGATGACATCCCCTTGATTCTGCTCGAGGCAGATCTTCAGCGTATCAGGAAGGGGTTCAAGATCCCGAAGGAGTACACCTTGCTCCTCCCAGGTCTGGGCTTCTGAGCGTGATGGAGACTTCGCCCAACACGTGCGTCTTCCCCTACGATGCACTCAACGCCGGCCTTCAGCTACCCCTGCCACCATTCGTGATCGAAGTGCTACAATGGTATGGACTGAGCCCAGTGCAGTTCATGCCGAACATGTGGCGGCACGTCATCACCTTCATCCTCCAATGCTAGGCCGTAGGGGTCGATCCTCGGCTCGTCTTGCTTCGTAGTCTCTATCAGATCTGCCGCATGAGTAAGATGGAGTACCGGTATTACCTGTCTCCACGAAAGGGGGTCAAGTTGATCGAGAATCCGGACTCCATCAATCATTGGAAGGAGAAGTACTTCCTGATCCGAGGACCCGAGTTGTGGAGTTTTTCGACGAGGTGGAAGGAAGACGTTCTGAAGTGGGCGAAGGCCGAGCCGGTGCTGACTAAGGAGGAAGAGGAGGTCGTGTCGAAGATCCTCGGTCTTCCGACCCTGAGTTGGAAAGATATCACCAAGGGGGTCCTCTTCGGTGGGGGTCTCAGTCCGATCGACCCTAGTATGCTCTGTCTATATTTTTTCTTAACTATTGTTCTCTTCATGCGCTAACTCTCTTCGGTTTATTCTTTTTCAGAGGCCCCCGGTATGGATTTCAAAGCTATGTTGGTGAAGCGAGGTGCGGGCACCTCGAAGGGATCAGACAATCAGAAGAGGAAGAGGACGACGACGGGACCCTCGTCCGGCCGAGCTGCCCAAGCACCTTCGGCTCCCACGGCAGTTGTGGACTTGGCCTCCGCCTCCCCCTCTGCTCCTCAAGCGGCCCTTCCCTCAACCACAGCTTGCGAGCCTTCTGCCGATGCGTTCTCCGTCGGAACTGCGCTAGCGCTCGAAGTTCCGCCCTTCACTGCTGAGGTCGAGGCTATCCTGATCAAGGATCACAAGAAGCTCTTCATCCCCGATTGGCGGGTGATGAAGCTCGACGGGTTCCTCGGTGATGCCGCAATGAGTATGCAGGTCGTGCGCCACCTGCCGACCCCAAAGGACCGGGCGGCACTGAAGGCGGGAACCGTGGGCGACGACGCGCTAGAGATCGCCCGGGCCACGAAGTCGGTAAGTATCCTTGTTGTGCTCTTCAAAATTTCAAAATTAGTTGTTTTTTATTCTCAAGTCTTTTTTCCTTCGACTTTCAGATTACATGTCACTTTAGTCACCTGCTAGAGCAGTTCGCCGAGCAGGAGAAGGAACTGAAGATGACGAGCAACAAGGACAGGGCTGACCGAGCTAAGGCCGTGAAGATGTACGAGGCCGAGCAATGGCTCTCGGAGTCACAAGCCATTCAGATCGGCAATTTGGAGGCGGCGCTAGCCAAGGTGAACAAGCGCATCGCTCCTGAAGCGATGAGCCGAGCGGGAGAGGGAAAAGGCCTTGAAGGCTTCAGAGGAGATGGCAAAGGAGCGGGCGGCAGCGGTGGCTGAGGCGAAGAAGGCTATCCAAGTCGAGGTGGAGGCCCACATGCTCACCAATATGGAGGAGTACTACGCTCGAGCGCTCAAGCACGTCGTGGCCCGCATCCACGACTTCGATAGCTCCAGTTATAACCTATACGCCCCCCTTGAAGGCAAGCAGATTTTGGCCATTGCCAGAGTCAAGGCCGAGGGAGAAGGAGAAGGGGATGAAGAGGACGTGGCGGTGGTGGCGAATCTGGAGAGGGCGCTTGTGACGGTGCCGAGCGAGAGTGTGGAGTAGCACCTCGAGGTGGCTCCTTGACTTTGTTTTCATTTTGTATTGCCTTGTAGCGGACTGGCCACCGCATTTTGTATTTGTAAACATCTAAGAAAATGAATATTTTTGACAGAGTGTTAAACTTGTGTCCAAGCTGTCCCTTAGGAGCTTTGTTTAAACTTAGTATCTTTATGTTCTGGCCTTTTCAGAATGCCGAAGCAACCCAAATTGTTGAAGTTTCTTAGACGGCCGAAGTATCACGCCTCCGGTCTGCTTTAGGGGTCACGAGGTTGGGCCTCGCTCAGACTCGAGAGAGGCTTTTCAAAGCCGAGTCGGAGCTGAACCATCTTAAGCTGATGTTGGCTCGTCGTGACTCCAAGCTGAAATGACTAGAGCAGTAGGCTCGCGAAGTGCCTCCTGAAGGGGAGGAGATATGTCCCTCGATGGCCTTCAATAAAGGCCTGAGACTCAAGTTCCTTCGCCAATCCATGTTCGAAGTCCGGGCTGAGCGAGAGGGGTTAAAGAATGTCGTGCTCGAGAAGAGCTTTGAAGCGGTGCACCTTCGGAGGGCTATCTCGGAGGCTTCTCGTGGGGACAGCTCTAGCCGAATACCTCGCCAGAAGATCAGAGTGATGGACGACTCGCTGAAGGAATGGGTCGTGGAGCTAGAGGGAGAGAACTATCGTCTACGACGGCTATCTGAGGGGAGAAACATCAGAACCACTTCCTGCCCCTGAGGTGAAAACTCTCAAGGAAGGTCGTTCCACAAGTTGGTGCTATGCTAGCCCCCATCTCGAGGCACCCCGGGGATGCACAGAGCGGAGTGGCTGGCTCGTCATGCGGAGCATATGTTAGGGCGACACTTAGGCTCTTAGGCGCCGAAGATGCAACTCGGCTTGCCGGTCTGGAGACCTCCACGGAAGTAAGCCACAGCAGCACGATGCTCGCCGACCTCGGTTATCTCTTAATAGAAGTGTCCCACTGCCTAGGAGGGGTTAGGGTAGTCTTTGTAATTTGGTTTTCTTTGTTCTACATGAGTCTTGTATCTCGATGTAAAGATGAGTTGTTGATCTATAATCAGACTTGTACCTCAAAATTTTGAAATAATATGCTTCGAGCTTCTTGAACTTGTGTGTTTTGCTAGCGTTTGCCAGTGTCAACAGTTGTAGGAGCATATCTCAAATGATGAGCTATTTTGTACTCGCTCGTTCGCAAGTAGCAAAAATTGCGTCGAACTACGCATTGGACTCCGAACTTGTTGTTTAGAGGATATCAACTGATGTAGGAGCAATTTCGAATGGTGAACCACTTCGTACTCGCTTAGAAGCAAGTAGTTAAAGTGGAATCGAACCAAGTGTTGGACTCCGAGCTTGTCATTTAGAGAATATTAACAGCTGTGGGAGCAATTCCGAATGGTGAATGGCTTCGTACTTACTTAGAAACAAATAGTTAAAGTAGAATCGAACCAAGTGTTGGACTACGAACTTTTTGTTTAGAGAATATCAACAGCTGTGGGAGCAATTCTGAATGGTGAACCGCTACGTACTCGCTTAGAAGCAAGTAGTTAAAGCGGAATCGATCCAAGTGTTGGACTCCGAACTTGTTTTTTTTTAGAGAGTTTCACACATCTCAGAGCAAACCAACTAGATTATTATAGACAAAGAATTCCCAGGAAGTATCGCCTTTATTAAAGATGACTTGAGTGGCTGCTTCTGAGTTGCAAGTCACTTTTACATTTTGAAAAGAAAAATAACAAGATAGATAAAAACACCAAATAGGAACTGCTCAACTCAGGAGTTGCTTAAAGTTGCTTGGAGTGGTGTTACAACACCCTCTTGGTACTTCATCAAGTGGTCAGCATTCCAAGTCTTCGTTATTCTCCTGCCCCCCCGGGTCTTCGAGTTGATATGCGCTTGGGCGAATAACCCGGAGACCCTATATGGACCTTCCCAGTTGGGCGCTAGCTTGCCCTTCTTACTTAGAAGAGAGATTGACAACTTTCAGAGAACTAGGTCCCCCTTTTTAAGATTAGTGGGGTGGACCTTCTTATTGTAGGACTGGGTTATTCTTCGTCGGTAAGTCTCTTGTCGGATGAAAGCCATTTCGCGGATCTCATCAATGAGGTACAAACTGTTGCAAAGTTGATTTGCATTCTGCTATTCACTGTAGGCGATAATTCGGGGCGAAGGTAGGCCGACCTCTAGAGGGATGACAGCTTCGGAGCCATAAGTGAGATTGAAGGGGAGCTCTCCTTCGGAGTTCTCTTCGTGGTGCGATAGCTCTATAGCACGTTGGGAAGCTGTTCGACCCATAATCCCTTGGTGGATTTATCAAGCCTCTTCTTTAGGCTGGATAGTATTTGTTGATTAGCGTTCTCCGCTTGGCCATTGGACTGAAGGTGGGATATTGAGGAGAACCACTGCTGGATGCCGAGGTTGGTGCAGAAGTTGCGAAAAGTTACCCCGGTGAACTGGGTTCCGTTGTCGGTTACAAGGATACGAGATACGTCGAACCGAAAAATAATGTTCTTCCAAAAGAACTTCTAAACCTTGTTCTCCGTAATTGTTGCAAAGGGTTCGGCCTCGATCCGCTTGGAAAAGTAATCTATCGCCACGACAAGGAACTTCAGTTGGCCTGGCGGTGGGGGGAAGGGTCTGAGCAATTCCATCCCCCATTGCGAAAGGAATGGGACTCACTAAGGAGGAGAGTTGAGCTTGTGGTAGGCGACGGATCGGAGAGAATCTCTGGCAGGGGCCGCATTGGCGGACGTACTGTTCGGAGTCGCTAAGGAGTGTGGGCCAGAAGTAGCCATAATTTAAAATTTTACGGGCGAGGGATCTTGCCCCCAAGTGCGCGCCACACATCCCGTAGTGGGCCTCCTTCATGGCATAGTGTGCTTCTTCGGGGGAGAGACACTTTAGGTAGGGTCTGCCATCGATCCGAGTATATGAGCATTTGTCCATGACTCCATCAAGGAGTGTGTACCGCTCGGCTCTGGTCTTGACTCTCCTAGCCTCTCTTGGGTCCGTCGGAAGAACTCCATCTCTGAGGTACTCGAGTAGGGGTTTCATCCAATTTTCCCTAAATGTTAGGAGCATAGTCTCCATCGGCTCTAGGCTGTCTTCCTCAATACTGGGTCTCAGGAGGACCTCTATCAATACGGTCTGCTCCAAACCCTGGAGGGAGGAGGAGGCGATCCTTGAGAGGGCGTTCGCCTATGCATTTTCCTCTCGGGGGACTCGCTGGAGTTGTGCTTCTTCAAATAGAGCCAGCAGCCTTTTGAATTTTGCCAAGTACTTGGCCATGCGCTCATCTCTTTCATCGTACTCCCCAGACACATGGTTCACGACTAGCTGCGAATCACTGAAGACCTGGATACGCTTGGCCCCTGCTTTTGAGCGATGCAGAACCCCGATATGAGGGCCTCGTATTCGGCTTCGTTGTTCAATGCACGAAAGTTTACACAGAGGGAATATTGCATAACGAAACTGTCTGGGCCGCTCAAGATGACCCCAGCTCCACTTCCGTCGGTGCACGAGGATCCGTCAACATACACAGTCCAAACCAAGGGTTCATCGACCGAATCGCAAGGGTCGGGAATGGTGCTCTCCACAATTAACTTTGCTAGGGCTTGTGCCTTGATAGTAGTTCGGGGTTGGTAGCTGTTGTCATGCTGGCTCAGCTCTATGGACCATTTCATCAAGCGTCCCGATGTCTCGGACTTATGAAGGACTTGCTTCAGCGGCTGGTCAGTAAGAACGACCACCGAATGGGATTGAAAATACGGACGAAGTTTCCATGTCGCCATGACCAACGCGTATGCCATCTTTTTCACCTTCGGGTAGCAGAGTTGTGTGTCCCTAAGAACCTTACTCACGTCGTAGATGGGGTGTTGCGTCTTCTCCTCCTCTCTTACCAGGATGGCATAAAAGGTCTGCTCCGAAGTGGCCAGGTATATGTAGAGGGTTTCGCCAGGCTTCGGCTTGCTCAAGAGTGGGGGGTTTACCAGGTAAGCCTTCAATTGATCGAAGGACTCTTGTTGTTGTTTCCCCCACTCAAAGCCTTTCACTCCCCTTAAGGCTTTGAAGAACATGAGGCATTTCTCCCATCACTTGAAGAGAAAAAGCCCTATAGCTGTGAGGCGTCCCGTGAGCCTCTGCACTTCTTTGACATTGGAGGGATAGGCCATATTGAGTATGGCTTTGATCTTCTCGGGATTGGCTTCTATGCCCCTCTGGCTCACCATGAAACCTAGGAATTTGCCGGACGAGATGCCGGGCGCACTTTCTCGGATTCAACCTAATATTATGCCTTCTCAACACCCTCAAGGCTTCCTGTAGGTCAAGGACATGCTCCTTCCCCCTGATGCTCTTGACCAACATGTCGTCCACATAGACTTCCATGTTACGGCTAATCTGGTCTCGGAAGACCTTGTTGACTAGGTGCTGGTATGTATCTCCCGCATTCTTCAGCTCGAAGGGCATGACCCAGTACCAGTACAGGCCTTGGTCGGTCACGAATGAAGTCTTCGAAATGTCAGGAGGGAACATGTAGATCTGGTTATACCCTGAGAAAGCATCCATGAAGCTGAGGAGCTCATGGCTAGAGGTCACATCGATCAGAGCATCGATGCTCGGAAGGAGGAATGGATCCTTCGGACACGCCTTGTTGAGGTCAGTAAAATCGATGCATATTCTCCATCTCCCGTTGGCCTTTTTAACCATTACCACATTGGATAGCCATTCGGGGTAGTTCACCTCCTGGATGAATCGGGCGTTTAAGAGCTTCTTGACCTCCTCATTGATTGCTTGTTGGCGCTTGGGAGCGAATTTACGTCGCTTCTGCTAGACGGACTTGACTCCCGGGGCAACGCTGAGGTGGTGCATCAAGAGCTCTTCTAAATCACAAGCATATCAGCCGCGGTCCAGGCGAAAAGATTGCGGTTCTTCCTTATGCATTGAGAGATGTCTTTTTTGATGGAGGAGGAAAGGGTCTTACTGATCTGGAATGTCCTGGTGGCATCTCTTCTAAGAAGTCCACTTCTTCCAGCTCATCCACTGGCTCGGAGATGGTCTGGCTACTTTCTCATGGGAGTTCGAGGGCTTCAAGAGAGAGGACCGAGCCTCCTAACGAGGTCATGTAACACTTGCAAGCCGCCTCTTGGCTCTCTCTTACTTCTTTCACTCCTGCGTGGGTGGGGAACTTCATTTTCATATGATAGGCCGATGGGATGGCCTGGAGAGCGGCCAGACCTGGTCGACCCAGGATAACATTATAGGCAGCTTTCACATCTACCACCATGAAGTCCATCAGCTCTACGCAGGTAACCGGGGTTTTGCCAGTGGTCACGTCGAGGGTTATAACTCCTTCGATTATCACAAGTACCCCGGTGAATCCATGAAGAGTGTAACCAGTTGGTCTGAGCCGATCTCTTGACAGCTGGAGGCCCTTAAATGCCTCTAAGAAAAGATTATTGACTGAACTGTCATTGTCCACTAGGATTTGGCGCACAACAAAATTGGCCATCATTAGATTTATAACAAGGGCGTCGCAATGGGGTGTCCGGACGCCCTCCAAGTCCCTATCAGAGAACGTAACAGGAACTCCCAGACCCTTGGGGGGAGGATGGCCCTACACGACATTCACTTCCCGAACGAAGGCTTTTCGGGAGGAGTTGGAATCTCCTCCCATTGGGCCTCCATGTATGAGGTGCAGGACGGCCTCTGCTTCGACATCCGGGGTTTCTGCACGTTGTTCGGTTCGCTTGTTAGCCCCCTGGGGGATGGAGGTGGATCGGCCCTATCCCTCCTTACGAACCTAGCAAGCTGCCCTCTCTGAATGAGGTCCTCGATCTCATCTTTCAGGGCCCAACAGGCATCTATGTCGAGGCCGTGGTTCCTGTGGAAGCGGCACCACTTATCCTGGTTTCTCTTCTTTCCAGGGGTGTTCATCTTTGGGGGTGGCAGTAGAAGATCCTCCTTCCCAACTTCCATCAAGATGGCCGAGACACTCGCATTGAGCAGAGTAAACTTTTTGAAGTGGGGAAGAGGGCGACGTTGACCCCCATTGTCATTTTGGAGCTTCTTAGCTCCTTCTTCAGTAGTCTTCCATTTGTTCCCGGAAGACAATCCTTCAAGAGTGGGGCGGTTGAGAGCTTCTTCTGCTCAGATGTACTTCTCGCTCCTGAGAAGGAGCTATGAGAAGTCTCGTGGAGGCTTCTTGGCTAGGGACGCCCTGAGGTCGGGGTTGATGACATTAGACTGGAAAGTAGCTGAGGATACAGACTGATCCAGAGAGGTGAGAAACTGGGCCTCGGCAGTGAACCGCTTAACGTAGTCCCTCAGCCGCTCGCCCTTCCTTTGATTGAGGAAGAGCAAAGTGGTGTTAGACTTCTCGGAGCGGCAGCTGCTCATGAAGTTGGTAAGGAAAAGACCTTCAAACTGGTCGAAGGAGAAGATGGAGGCGGGAGCAAGTCTGGAATACCACTCCCAAGCGGGCCCCTTGAGCGTGGCCAGGAAGGTTTTGCAGAGAAGGGCATCAGAGGCATGGTGGATCATCATGAGAGTTTTGAAACTCTCAATGTGATCACCAGGGTCCGACTCCCTGGTATAAGACTCAAAATGTGGAGGCTTGAAGTTCTCTGGGACAGGGGCCTCCATGATAGTGCGGGAGAACGGGGGTCTGCTCGGGTGGAGGTTCCTTGCCCGTTGTTCTTCATCTCTATCGAGTTGGCCGAGGCACCTATCCATCTTGTGGAGATGGTAGTAGACCGAGTCCTCTCTTCGTTCATGCCTCGCCGAGCCCCGAGACTCGTCTTTATGTAGAAGAGGGCTGGGGCTACGGCGGTAGCTTGGAGTTGGTCGTGGACTGCGGGTGCGACGGTGATGGCTCAGAGCCGACCGAGGATTGGGAGAATGGCGGCGATGATTGGGAGCCGGCCGAGGACTGGGATCCCGTTGGTTGTTGTTGGGGGCAACGTTGAGCGCCAGAAGGAATACCTCCTGGAACTGTTGAAATTCTGCCCTCATGACGGGGGCCTCCTGCTTCCGATGAGCTCGAGGGGCAGGATGGCCAGCCGGGGAGCGACTTCTTCTCTGACGGTGCTGAGGTGACTCTCTCCCCCTCTTGGGAGAGTTGGACCCTCTGCGATCTGTCCTGCGGGGCAAACGGTCCCTCTGATGCTCCTGGCGAGGGTTCCCATCACGGGTCTGCCTATCGTCCAAGCAGATCCGAAGATATGGCTCGTTCTGTCGGTTGTTGAGAACATCTCGCAGATCTTTTGGTGTTGGAGGGCTATGAGAGGCCATGGATTCGGAGGAAGGGTTGTGTACGGAGATATGGACCTGATGAAGGGGTTGCTTCTTGCGAATTCGACGAGCGGGTTCTCCAACAGCCACTTGAGGCCCTTGAGGCTGCTGAACGGATTGAGGGATCGGTTGTTCGAGCTGCTGGGCCAGTTTGATGGGTGGAGGGAGATCCCCTGGAGGCGGAGGAGGGATTGGAAATATTTCTACTGTTGGAGGCCGTAGACTTCCCTTTCTTCGGAGGCATAGCTAGGAGTCGCTTTTGTTGTTGGAGTAGGGTCGGATTGCTATTCAATTTCCCACAGATGGCGCCAATTTGCTGCTGCTGATTTAGGTGTGGGGGCAAGCAGATGAATTTGTGGGTTCAGAGAATTCTAATGGGTCAAACTAACCTTTTCCAATGTTGTTTGGCTGGCTTCTCGCTGCTCCCGTTAACCTGCACAAAGTTCGAAACACGGGGGTTGATCCCGGTGATGAACCCTCCGACACTCTTGTCAGTACTCAGAAAAGAATATGAAAGAGATTTAGGTTGCCAAAGAGTGATCACATTGTAACTGTAGGAGGTAGGGGGGTTTTATAGTCGCCATGGGGATCTGTTTCGAGATAAGAACAAATCTCTACTCCCCGGTGTGGCTGGATAGAAGTGGTTAGATCCACCTCCTAGGGATAAGGGCAAATCAAGATTTCTCCATATCCTTGGGAACTGGCTCTTAACGGGTTGGGACCCATACCAAGTTGAACAGATCTGTTCATGGGTTATGGGGGCCCTAGAGAAGAGACCCAATTCCCATTTTGGACCCGTCTGTAGGTGAGCTTACCATTTTTCCCCTGTGAACTTTAAGATTCGTGCCCCATTTGAACGGTTCCGATTTAATCCCATTTTTAGCCATATCACCCGCATATCACACATACACCATATCATACATTTCATTATGTTATCACATCACATTATCACATCATGTTTTCACATATCATATAGACCTCGCCATTAATTCCATCGTATTAACACATCACATGATCACGCATCGTACACACACCATGCTTTTCATCTCATCACATTAAATACATACACATACATATATCCATATCAGCAAAACTCCTCAAACCTAAATCTTACAACCCCATAGCATATATATATATATATATATATATATATATATATACCAATCTTAACACACTCTCGTAGATATATATATTAGTTTCTTACACCACATAATTCACTCTGTAACATACTTATGAATTTCCTTACTCAATACACTTTCACTTTACATTTCACACACGGCAACCCTTAATTTAAAATTTTCATAGCACATCATATACTTAAAAAGAGATCATACTCACCTGAGGAAACACGAAGACTGGCTATGTACGCTCTCCACTATCTCCCCCCGAACTCGTCTCTCCTTCCTATTATCATATTTAACACTAATTATAGTTAAAGATATTCAAATCACTCATATATAACAATTAAAATTATTCTAATATCTCACATGCATTTCACCAAACGCCTGGCATGCATTATACATATGCACACACTCACAATTCTATTAATTAGGTTTTATGCCTATAAACTTTTCCAAAAATAATTCTAAATTATGTTTCATAATTTACAACAAGTTCTGTTGCCAATCTCTAATAAATTTATAGCATAAACTCTTTTAATTTCAAACCCAAAATCCTAACTCTTTTCATTTTACTCCTACCATTTCCAATAAAGAATTAATCACTTCTAACATGAAGATTATCTCCTAATCTCCCTACCTAATTCTCTTGCCAAAATTTGGAAACAGACAACCCTATGCAATTTAATAAAATAAATTATCACCTTCCAAGAAGTCGATTCAAAAAACTAACACTGGGGTATTGAAGAGCACCCTTCAATTAACAAGAACCCCCTAAAAATTTTGTAAAATGGCTTGGAATTTCATAGGATTTGAAAAATTCGAAAATGCAGAAAGAAAGAAGAAAAGGTCGGTTGCGTTGGGTTCTTGGGTCTGGACGTGAGTGAGAAGGAGGAAGGGGGATGAGTAAGTTTAGTAAAGAAATGGAAAATTTTATTATAAACCCCTCTTTGACTCTCCAATTATTTTTAGGGCCTTATACTTCTACTTTCTATAATAAAATCTAATAAAACCCGCTCCACCGAACGAATAAATAAATTAAAGAATATATATACAATAAAACTGCATATTTATGCATAATCATAACATTAACAATAATATCTAATAGCAATAAAAGAAATACCAATGACTATTTTTGAAATTATAAAATAAAGGAATGTTACATTATACACACCTCAAAAGAAGCTTGTTCTCGAGATGAGGATTGAGGAAAACCAATCAAACATCCATCGACCAGCTCATTAACATCCTTCATCATACTAGAGCATCAAATGGTCCTCCCGATATCTCTTCACCTCGTTCTTAATGTACACTATACCTAATGCTATATGTCGTGTCTATCATCTGCCCCCGAAGGTCATACGCATCAAAAAGACCTAATTTATCGCTGTCTACCTTCGATCTCATCCATCATCATTATCAAGAATATTCAATATATTATAAAAGACATTCATCCATATTATCCAATTTAGGTGTTGTATTATACGAATATTACTCTCTTATATCCTAAAAATATACTTTTCCATATGCAATCAATATCTTGGTGATATGGATTATACAACCCAGTTTATCCATGAAAGTTCAGAGTACATGACATATTATGTGAAATTGAAGGACACATCAATGTCGTACGGTTTTTGTTGCGAATTTTATGCAAGATTTAATTAACTCCTCCACGGTCACATTATTTGTAAATATTGTGAATACAGAGACTGAATTGTTGTATTGGATCAATACTTTTCTTATTAATAAATACTAAACAACCTTCCTCAACAAATAGTGCAATAAGCAAAAAATATTATGAATGCAAAATATCACTAAGCACTTGCACTGTTCATGTACACCCTATAGTATGTAATCTAGTCAAAATCCCTTCATAATGATTAGCATTTTTAAGTAATTCTAGCAAATAAAGAGTAATGAGCAACTAAAGAGTAATGATACGGAAGTCTTTGAACACGAGATTTCAAAACCACCTTTAACTTTTACAAACTCAGTAGAGCAAGACATGAAACCTTATTTCAAATGTTTTGATAATAAACATATATGTTATGAACATAAAAAGTTGGATATAGAATGGAAAAGAGGTTGAAAGGTACAACAAAAGCGCCCAAAGGATCTTAGTGCCATGAAAAAGGCATACTCAATATAGTGTCATCGAAGAACTGATAAGGCAAATTCATAGTGAGGGACTAAAAAGTAAAGACTAACAATTATATCAGACTAGTTTAGGATGTACAACACTAGTAGAAAACCTTGCAATAATAATGGATTATTTGCAAGCACCAAAAATTCCTTGTAGTTGTTACTATCAACAACAAATTACTCACAACAAAACCATTCATTGCAAATATTTTGACATTCGCAAGAGATTTTATTCAACCGTTGCAAGTGTTGACAATTACAAGGGAACAATTGTAACAAACAATACTCCATTACCAAAGTAGTAATAAAATATTTATTTTTAAAAATAAATTAGATATAAACACGTGCATTACATAGATAATTTTTCTCACTTCTCAAAATACTGAGCGGGTAAAATGAAAAAAAAATCAATAAACACAATCTTTTTTCCCGGGCCAAAAATCGAAAAGCAAAAAAAAAAGATCAGAAACCCCACGACCTTCCCCCACACTACTAATCGTAACGGCTATAACGGCACATCTATCGCGGCGTGTACACCCAAACGCCAGTTTAGATCATTGTTATTATTTTTTTATTAATATCGAATGTCTATGACGGCGCTTGTATAAAATGCAGTTAGATATATCATATATAACGATGCTTATACATGAACCGCCGGCATAGATTACTCTATAACGGCGCTTATACATGCACCGCCGGCTTGAACTGTTTTTTTTACTATTTTGTTGCAACGTGTTCTGCACGTGCTAATATTTTCCGTCCCGCCCTCACTTTGGTTTCCCCCTAATTCTATAAACCCTAATAACCTCCCAAATCTCTCTCTCTTCCTCTCTCTCTCTCTGGGCCACTTGCGATTCGCCCCTCACTCCCTCTCCTCCCAAATCTCCGTCCTTCCGCTCCGTCCATCGCCGCTCGTGCCGCCCTTCCACTCCGTCCATCGCGCCGCTCGAGCCGCTCGATCTTTCCCCAAAATCTGAAATCCAATCGATCTTTGTTTGTATCCTCCGTTTCCTTCTCATTTTATGGACGTAAGCTCTTATAATCCAAATCCAGAAACAACCCACTTATATTTTCTCAGTCTCTTTAAGGTGAGACCCATTTTTAATTTTTTTTATTAATTTAATTTTCTTTTATATACTGTCAGTTTTGACTTGTTTAGTAACACACTCTTGAGTTGTATTTGATTGGAAGCCACGTATTATGACATGGGTCTTGTTTTGTTTTCTTCATTCCCAGCCCTTCTTTATGCTTCTTCTAATTTCGACGGTTGAAGGTAGGGCTTTCGTTTGATGTGATTTGTTTTGGTTTTTTGGGATTTGGGTTGTGATTTGGTGATATGGGTGTTGGTAATTTTGATAAGTTTTTAGTTTTTTTTAGTTTTTTTTTAGTTTTTTTTCTGGGTTGTGATCGGTTGCAGTAATTAATTTTGATGTTTAGGATGCTGGGATTTGGCGTTTTGGTAAATCTATTTGTTGGGAGAGATACACCCTTTTTGAATTAATTGAAGAGTATAATAACTGATTGATTCATTAGATTGCATTGTAGGAATGAAAGGAGTCTTGTTTATTTTGGGGATAGTTAGGATGATTGAAAACCGAAATTGGTGCGATTATCTGTTGTGTTGTTATATTTTAGGACTATGTATAATTTAATTGTATCGCTTGTTTCGGTGTAGTTGTAGTTATTTGATGAACTATCTTGGAGTAGGGCTGGAATTGGTGGTGTATTAATAGCTTAAGCTCCATATCTGGTCACTATCTACAATAAGGTAGTTTCCATAATTCTTAGCTTTATCTACCTCTTGCTATAATTTTATTTTATTTTCCTCCTCATCTTTTTTAATATCAAGCACTTCATAGTTGACCCATGCAAGAGGAACTGCTACATTTTTTTACAAGTAAATTTCTCTAAATGCATTGTTTGAGGAGTGGCAAACGCAAATCAAATTTGATGTTTAGCAGAGCCAAAAAACAGGGAATGCAGCATTTACTGCAATTTTGATAAGGGGGGTTTGACTGAACACCTTGATTAATGCTCTTATTTCATTTCTGTAAGTTGAACCATTTTCTTTTGATTTACCCAAAATCAATCACAGCATCAGCTACATATATTAGATGCTTTTCCAGCCCATTAGACAATTATGTTTATTTCCTACATTTACTTAATCCTGCAATTAGAAATGTTCACACTAAGCATCCATGATCAACAATGCACCTCACCTCAATACATGTACAATGAAGAGCTAGGATTACTAATTGGACCCAGTAACATGAACACTAAGCCTTCTGCTCGTTAAGGACACATCCACCCTAACCGAACAACACGTCTCCTCCTCAAGAGGTAAGGTAAAAAACTTAACACATCCTGAGGTGAGTGTGATGGTCACTCTTGAGACAAGAGTTGCATATTTGGTGAAGTCAACCTTACATCAGAAAACAAAACTTGACATGGGTTTTCGGTTATTGGTGTGTATATATTCCTGCATTTCAACATCAAAAGCACAACAGTTAGGCCGAGTTTTTGCAGTGGGCACCTTGTTTAAGTATAATTGGTTTTAGTAATAACAGTGAGCAGTGGGTTGTCCAGAGTTTCCTAAATACGAGTGATCATTCTTAACTAGTATGCTATATCTCATGAGAGGAATATATCTCCTATATTGTCTCTAATCTCTGTTGTTGTGCATTTGCTTGGGCAAGGTTTAACGTAATGGAAGTCTAATATTTCGTCAGTTTGTTGAAGAACAGTGAAAAGTAGCTTAAAAGATTGAGACACATCTAGGGCACCATGAATCCGAACAAGCAAGCTTGGTCAGCATTGCGATGTTGGCTCTATGATCATGTGGTATATACTTCAGATGTGTCCCTTATTGCATTGCCTCTAAAATTATTCTCCTTTTGTCTTGTATTTGCGTGTAAGTTGAAGCCCTAATTACTCTTCTGAATTATGACCTTCCTAGATAAATTCATTCTACTTTAGCATCTTAAATGCTCTGCATTCCCTGGTTTTGTGTTGTTGCGAAATTTAGGGGAGCGTTCATATCTCAGTCCATGTAGTCTTTGTTCTCTGAAACATTGGCTCAACAGTCTTCCCTTCATATAACTATACTACTATAAATATGGCTTTTATGACCTATTGGCTTCCCTACTTGTGATTTACAACTGAATCAGACTGCTCCTGTCTAGTTTGTTATATCTTGTATAGCAAAATAGAAGAAAATAAGTATATGTTTAGCCATATTGTTTTTTTAAGTGCTCATATTGTCTATGAGAAGCAAATGCCTGTGCATGTAAGACACTACTTTGAAACTGAAAATGGACCTACCCTTTCTGAGTACATGAGCAGACGGTGATGCTTAAGCACCTTTATCAATGTTTTCATTTGAACTTGGTCTATATTCCAATTCATATATGTGGACATCAGTGACAGCTGAATACATGTGTATGAATGGACAAATTTTGTCTGGGGATTGATATGGGCTGTGCCAGAATTTTGTTTGCTTTGCATTACTAGCAAATATGTGTCTGATTAATCATTTTGTTTCCAGATCATCATAGCTTGTAGAAAGGGAGGCACAAGTGTTGAAGACCTTGCAGAAAAGTTCCCTGACATGATCGTTAAGGTCAGCATCTTATGCATCAGAGATTTATATTAGGTTTCGATGAATTTACTATGTTATCATAGAATTGTTACTGACTTTCAATTTTTCTCAATGTTTTAAAGGTTTCAGTTGACGTATTCAAAGGAATCACCGATGAAGATGCTGCTAAAGTTGTTGATGGTTTGGCTCCCAAGGTAGCTGATAGAAATGTTTCCATTGAACAAGTGAAGAAGCTTTACAATCTTTTCTGTGCATATGATTGCACACTGCTGGAGGTAATTTGAGAGGTTTCATTTAGTTGCCAATTACATTTACTTTCATGTTTCTCTCACCGGCATACCTCCTCTTATGAAATTAATGCTTCTTTCTTCATTTCTTTGGTTCAGATCAATCCAATGGCAGAGACATCAGATAATCAGCTAGTAGCAGCTGATGCTAAGTTGAATTTTGATGATAATGCAACTTACAGGCAGAAGGAGATATTTGCTCTTCGTGATACAACTCAAGAGAATCCCAGTTAAGTCTGGCACATGCTCTCTCAGTGTTTTGATCAACTAAATCAAGTTCTTATGGACTTCTTTTGTGAGCTGCATCCTGATAAGATGGAAGCCTTGAAACAAAGGTTGGAAAATACTACTGTCGACTCATCCAATAGTCAAACACGACAAGAGGTAGCCATATATTTAATTGCCTCAATTGGATAATATATTATTATCTATATATATTGAATAACGAGTTCTAATTTTGTATTGTTTCTTTTTCATGTAGTCTATATGTAGTGGCGATGACTATGAGACAGTGGGTAATGAGGAACATGTAGAAGACCTTACGTGAAAAGTGAAGTTGGGGATACATGGAAGCAGTAGCGGGTTAAAAGTTATTTTGAAAACATTTAATTTTGTTTCTTGGAGTTTCACAACTTATCTTTTCTTCTAGAATGTATTGTTGTTTTGGCACTATGAAACAAACAAAAAATTTTGTAATGAGAAGGTTCTGAATTATATAATATTCAAACTTATTTTGCATTATTGTGTGTTTTCTTTATATAATTGTGTAAATCAATATGTGAAATAATTATATGTTCTTCATTGTCAAAATACATTATTTTAATTTGTAAATTTGGTTAAGCCATTCAAATATAATCAGTAATGAAGAAAAAATGTGTGCAATTGCATTCGCGATATAGCAATTGCAAGGGAATCAGTATCTTGCAGATCTCTGTAGCAATAGTTCATTAGCAACGGAAAAAATTCCTTTTAAAACACACTTGCAAGAGACAAATTTGTTGTAGATATTCTCTTGTATATGGAGATAGCAAGGTACAACTTCCATTGCAGATATTCTATTGTGGCTAATATTTGCAAGGGATAGTTAAAATTCCGTTGCGAATGTGTACATTAACCAGGAGAGATTTCGCAACAGCACAATTACAAGGGAATGAAGAAAAATCCCTTACAAATGTACACTAACCATGGAATTGTACTCTTCTACAAGAGAAATTTCTATTGCGACTGTAGCATTTTCTACTAGTGCAAACTTTCAAACTGCATTTCCACACTTTGACACACATAAATCATAAGTAAACATAAAAAAGTAAATTAAAAACAAGCCAAGACTAAAATTATTATAATGGAAGTGTGGAACCTGCATAGGAGACAAGAAAATATAGGGAGGAAGTCTATTATGAAATAACCAACCCAATTTTTGTTTTCTAGAAACCAGCAAAAACACATATACAACAATTCAGAAATTACCGCCAAGGGCAAATTCTAAAAATACCAAAACACATATCTAATATTTTGGTGTTGCACACACTATTTTATTTAAGATTGGTCTTAACAGTAAATCAAACCATCCATATACGACATGCACAATATCAGTATGTTCAATGCTTTAAATACATGATTAAGATAGAGTCCTGTGGTGTATATCATTAAAGCTTAACAAATTCTGCTCAGGATTAGTCTTAAAATTTTCACTTGCACCCTATGAGTCATATTCTTCATACCTAAGAACAAGATCAATGAATTTTATAACAAACTTAACAATAGAAACACAATAAAGTGATTACAAAAACACCTGTAGTTGTTATACCAATCTTCATAAGAAAACGTGTAGTAATCATTTGCATATCAAGATATATGTAGATTGAAGAAAAAGTATACAATATTAAACACTTGATGCTTTTCCAAAAGATCTAATTACATTCATCTCATTTAATATATAAAAAATCTCTTAGTAGTAATTCAAAAAGAAAAGCTCACTCAATAATATGTGCTCCTAGTCAGGATAGGTATGTTCCAAAACGAAAAAGCAAAATGACACGATCCATACATACCACCAAGGCAATACTATATCACACCAAACACATCAAACACACATTTCTTTAAGTGGAATCAAATTAGGTAAATTTCCGACACTTTCCATGCCGACACAGCAAAGAAACTACTATCTAAAACCTAGGTAGGGCATACATACCACAAAACTAGAACTTTTCTACTTTAGAATTCAAGCAAAATACTTAAGAATTAGGTAACCCATTACCAACATAGATGAACCCACTCCCACTTATTACAGGATCACTAAGATACTAGTCATCCTAGACCTCTTCCTAGTTAACCTAGGCTCTAATACCAAACTGTCACGACCCAAAATTTTCACCCCTTTTTATTTTATTTAAACTTCAACTACTTACACAAATCGCCCTTTCTAATCTATAACATTAATAGAGATTTCAATAAAAATTTCAACAGAGTCTCACCTAAAATATTAGCTCTTTCACAGCGATTCCTTAAGGAATTCTGCATTTCAAAATTCACAACACAACATAGGCATTTAATATCAATCCTCCCCAGGCCAATACAAGTGACATCACACAAGCAATATATAAATAGAGCTCTAGGGGCATATCTCATCATAATATGTAAGATACAAATTAAAAACAAAAAATTCATTTGAAAACATAATAGATTTTAGAAAAACCATAGAAAAGCCTTAAAAAACGAGCACACAGAACCCAATACTCCATAACGAGGCAGATACAGGTTTTATCATTCTTATCTCATCACTATATATCAACATCTCATACAGATACATACAGAATTTTCAAAATACAAATTATTACACCATTTTTATACTCTACCCTTATTTATATAAAACTGTAACTAATAGAAATTTAACAATATCTACATATACATCACTACAATACTACAAAAGCCACAAGTATCACCTCACGGCTACTCGAATCCTGCAAAAGGGAAGTCTAGAGACGTCCACCCTTAGGGAATGACTCCTCTGACCCCCAAACACAATAGGGGTCAGCCACAATTGGTGTGAGTATAATCTACAGGGTTAGTTTCTGCAATAAATAATATTAAAGAAATTACAGAACATACTACCCTAATTATAGTATAATCTGGGATTGACATGAAAATATAAATAAAGAAAACTGGATATTATACGAGATGTAATTTTTCTAATCTTCAACCAATATACCATATCAGCTTCTACCCAATCTACAACATCATATCAACATCTACTCAAACTACCTTGAAGTTGTGCCTCGGAAGGTAGTTCCCACCATTTCCGTAGAAACAACAGGAAAGTAGTTCATTGGCACAATTCAAAGCGTATCAAACTCATATTATATTTTGAATTTAATTTAATACTCATTCTTACCTTATAGTACATTAACATTCGTTCTCATTCCATACCAATATTCTTTTACAACTCATGATACAATTTACATTACCTTTTTATTTTCTCATCTTTCAAATAAAACTCACTTTGCCTTTTTATTTCCATTTTATCATATTTCTCACTGTAATTCTCATTCTTATTTTATAATACACTTAACTTGATTTTCCTTCACATTTTCTCACACAACTTACTTTTCTTTTTATTCATCCATTGCATAACACAATTTCTTTGCATCTCATATTCATTCCCATAACATACTTTCTTAACCTTTCATATTTATTCTCATAACACATTTTCTTCACTTTTCATTTTTTTTACCTAACACCATTCATTCACTTTTTCTATTTGTTTTATAATATAACTCACTTTAGTCTTTATTCTCATTTCATATTATAACTCATTTGTAATATAATTTACTTTACTCTTCATTCTCATGTCATAATACACTTGCTTAAATTTTAATTTTCACCTCAAAACACACTTTACTTTTCTTTTCATTCTTATCTCATAATATAACTTTCACTTTTCATTCACATCTCATATTACAACTATCATATCAATATCCTATCGATCCATCTTGGAGTTGTGCCTATGCAGGTAGTTCCTACCATTTCCACCGAAATAGCAGGTGAGTATTTCCTTGACACAATTCCAAGGCGTACCAATTTCATGTCGTATGATGTTTTTACTTTAATATCCATTCTCATCACATAACATATTTTCTTTGCTTTTCATTCTCATTTCACATAAGCATCGCTGCCATATAGGTCTTACGCATCATATATCACTTCCATACAGATCGTACGCACCACATCACTGCCATACAGGTTTTACGCATCAAATACACATCGCTGCCATACAAGTCTTATGCATCACATATCGCTGCCATATAGGTCTTACGCATCACATATCACTGCCATATAGGTCTTACGCATCAAATACACATCACTGCCATACTTGTCTTATGCATTAAATACACATCGCTGCCATACAGGTCTTACACACACATACACATTGCTGCCATACAGGTTTTATGCATCAAATACACATATCGTTGCTGTTGCCGCTGAATCTGGTGTGGGGGCAAACAGATAGTATTTGTGGATTCTTGAAAAAACTTTGAATAGCAAACATGTTACCTGTTCCGCCGGAGTTTGACCGTTGACTCCCGCCGTTCACCTACAAAAAGTGCGAGACACCGGGGTTGATCCCGGCGATGCACCCTCGGACGCTCAAGTCAGTAATCAGGGGAGATTATGAAAGAGCGTAAATTGGCAAAAGATTGATTACCTCTTAATGGAGATGGATGGAGTGTATTTATAGGCGTCGTTGGGGTCAGATTAGGAATGTAATCCTTGTGGTTAGATAAGGAATGTAATCCCTAATCCCCAGTGAAAGGATAGATATGAATCAAGGCCGTTGATTAGGATTAATCAGAAACCCTAATTCTATCCTGCTGGACCGATTTTGTTGCGGGTTGAAACCCGTACCCGGTTGAGGTGGATCCGTTCGCGGGTTAGCGGGTCTTCGAGAAGGAGAACCAACTCCCGCTTTAGACCTATTGGCAGGTGAAGCTACCATTTTACCCCTAAGGTTTAAGATTCGTTCCTGATTTGGACGGTTCTGATTTAACCCCATTTTTAGCCATATCACGAGACCCTCACTTCCGAAGACTGAGCTTGATCAGCCTTTGGGGAGTAGTTTTACTGTTTTGATGGCTAGCAGAGTTGTATCAGAGTCCAAATGCAAGGGTTTGAATCTTTACAGCGGGCAGTACGGTGATTTTTTAAGTTGGTTGCGCTCTAAGTTGTTCTTAAGCTCTTCTGGTCATCCGGTGATATTTATCTATTTTTTCGGGATATTTACTTAATTTTGCGAAGTGTCGATTCGTCGTTTGGGGGTCTTAATAAATGGTCCTAGGCAATAATTACTTAGTCGGGGGTTCTAAAATATTTTCCCAACTTTATAATTATTTTCCACGATTTTTAATTATTTTTCCCGAATTTTTAACTATTTTTTCACAATTTTTTAAATAAATAAAACGGTTTTAATAAATAAAATATCGAATTATGGCGTGGCATGATCTGGACCGTTGATCCTGAGCGAGCGCGAATTTCTGAAAGATCGGATGGATCGAGTTGCTCGGCCGTAATTTCCTCGCTTTTGTGGGTCGGATGGGCACTTGCTCGGAATCTGAAAAAAGTGGCTCGGTTCTTCCCTCGCGCCAGTGGCTCGGATCGCTAGTTGCTCGGCTCGGAATTCCGAGCGATGCGGAGCGATATGAGCCGTTGGATCTTGATGCGAATCTTGAGGCAGGCATGGTTCCCAAGAAAACACTATCTTGTCGTTTAGTGGACGTGGCACAATCTAGGCCGTCCATCATCTGAGGCGCGAATTTCGTAATGATCCAACGGTCGGAGACGCTCGGCAGCAATTTTCTTCACTTTCGAGGGTCGGATTGGTACTTGCTCGAGATCCGAGCGAAATGGCTCGGTTTTTCCCTTGTGCGTGTAGCTCGGATTGCTAGTCGCTCGGCTCGGAATTTCGAGCGACGTGGCACGATCTGGACCGTTGGATTGTGGTGCGAATCTCGATGCTGCCTCAGTTTCCAAGAAAACACTATCTTGTCGTTTAGCGGCACTGGCAAGATCTGAGCCGTCTGATCAAAATCTAGCGCAAATCTTGAGGAAAAAGTTGTTTTTCTCCATTTCGTAGCTCGGATTGGCACTTGCTCAGAATCCGAGCGAAATGGCTCGGATCGCCTGTCGCTCGGGTGTTGGATCCGAGGGACGTGGCGCGATCTTAGCCGTTGGATGATGGTACAGATCTCGAGGCAAGCACGGTTCCCAAGAAAACACAATCTTGTCGTTTAGCGGCGCTGGCAAGATCTGAGCTGTCTAATCAAAATCTAGCGCGAATCTTGAGGAAAAAGTTGTTTTTCTCCATTTCGTAGCTCGGATTGGCACTTGCTCGGAATCCGAGCGAAATGGCTCGGATCGCCTGTCGCTCGGGTGTTGGATCCGAGGGACGTGGCGCGATCTTAGCCGTTGGATAATGGCACAGATCTCGAGGCAGGCACGGTTCCCAAGAAAACATTATCTTGTCATTTAGCGACGCTGACATGATCTGAGCTGTCTGATCGAAATCTTGCACGAATCTTGAGGAGAAAGTCATTTTTCTCCATTTCGTAGCTCGGATTGGCACTTGCTCGGAATCCGAGCAATGTGGCTCGGATCGCCTGTCGCTCGGGTGTTGAATCCGAGGGACGTGGGGCGATCGTAGCCATCGGATCTGAAGTGCCGAGCTGCTTTACTTGGGTTGAAACGTCGCTCCCTTTGCCAACAATTGCGGTTCTTCGTTACATAGTCGTTTGGGCTTTTATAACGCTTCAAAAGAGGCCCAAGAGTCGCGTCTTTACGTTATAAAGCCCAAGAGATGTCTTTTTGCTATAAGTTTTCACCCCCTCAATACTTCACCTTATTTCTCACTTTCACTTTCTCACTCTTGGTTTTTACTTCTTTAACGAAGTTTTTAGCTCTCGAGCGGCGCTGCTAGCTGTCGCGGCCAGGCGTTTGAAGCTCCGGTTATCTTTTCCGGCCGCACTAGTCATTTCAAGATTAGTCCCTCTCTCTATCTTTGTAGAATGGTTAAGATGTCTTCTGCGGATGAGACCCCCTCCTCAGACCGAGGAGTCAGCCGAGCGACCAATCCGAGCAAGGGTAAAGGAAAGGAGATTGTGGATCTGACCGAGGAGACAAGGGTCAGGCCGAGTACTAATGTTGAGGTCACCGAGCCCCTTCAGGACGTAGTGGTCCGGTCCAGCAAGGTTAAGGGGGTGGAGACGATAATCGAGCACCCGAAGACTGCAGGGGAGTTCGGTCGGCATCCGAGCACTTTGTCGAGCATCGGCGGTGTGCGGAGCTATTCCGGAGAACTGTTGGAGAAGGTGACACAGGGCACCGCCAAGTCGATCGAAGAGAACGAGCTGAGGGAAACCTTCGAGGTGGATCAGATCTCTTCGGTGCTGACCGAGGCAGATTTGCATCGGATCCGGAGCGGGTTCCAAATCCCCACGGAGTATGGGCTCCTTCTTCCTGGCCCCAGCTTCCGAGCGTGCACCTCGTCCTCGGCCGATATATGCATTTTCCCCGCCTACTCCCTGAATGTCGGACTTCGGCTACCACTGCACCCTTTTGTGGTCGAGGTGCTGCAGTGGTACGATTTGTGTCCGGCTCAGCTAATGCCGAATACCTGGCGACACGTCATGGCATTCGTCCTTCAATGCCAGGAGGTTGGCGCTTAGCCCAACATGTTCATCCTTCGGAGTCTTTACCGTCCTTGCTAACCGAGTAAGAATGAGCAGATGTACTACCTCTCGCCGAGGAAGGGTGTGAAGCTGATCGAGAACCCGGACTCGATCAAGCATTGGAAGGAGAAGTACTTCCTTGTCCGAGCTCCCGAACCATGGGTGATCCCGACGGTGTGATCGAGGGACGATCTTCCGAAGCGGGCAAAGAAGGAGTCCGTGCTCAGCAATGAGGAGGCGGAGGTTGTGGAGAAGTTGCTCGGCCTTCCGACCCTCAGTTGGAAAGACATCACCGAGGAGGCGTTATTCCGAGGGGGTCTTAGTCCGATCGACGCTAGTATGCCTCTCCTTTTCTTGTTTTGTCTTTGAAGTTTTGGAAAATTTTTCTAACTTTTTTCACTCAGTTTGTGCAGGTTCTCCCGGCATGGACTACAAAGGACTGATGGCTAAGGCCCGAGCGGCTAAGGAGTAGGAGGCGAGGAAGAGAAAGAGGACCGTGTCCGGTCCTCAAGGCGGCCGAGCACCCAAGATACCCTCGGTTTCTCCGACCCCCGAGCGTCAGGTTGTCGAGGTGGTCGAGCCCGATTAGGGCCTCGTCGCGCCGACCGTCCCTCCTACCTCGGATGTGCCGACCCCCACGGCGCGAACGAACGCTCCAGGGTCTTCGAGCGAAGCATTCAATATCAACACGTTGCTGGCTCTCGACGTCCCGCCACATACTGTCGAGGAGGAGCAGATCCTGACCGAGGAGCACAAGTGCATCTTCGTCCCCGACTGGCGCGTGATGAAGGTCGACGGGTTCTTGGGAGATGGCAACATTTGTATGCAGGCGGTGAAGCACCTACCGACCCCCAAAGACCGAGTGGCACTGAAGGCGGGTGAAGTTGGGGACGCCGTGATGCAGATCGCTCGGAACACTATGTCGGTAAGTAGTATATCACTTTTTTGAGAACTTTTTCTAAGTTTTTTCGCTAGTTCTTGACTGTTTCTTGTGTTGCTTGTAGACCCTCTGCCACTTCAACTATCTGCTCGAGGAATTCGCGAGCAAGGAGAAGGAGATGACCGTTCTGAACGACCGGGAACGGTCGGAGCGGTCTAAAGCTGTGAAGGAGCTGGAGGCCGAGCAGTTGCGCTCTACTTCGCACGAGGCCGAAGTCGCCGACTTGAAGGCTCAGCTCGCAGAGGTGCTGAGGAACTCGGCTGCCGAGGCCTCCAAGGTCGAGACCATTGAGAAGAAGAGGGCTCAGCTCGAAGTAGAGCTGTCTGAGGCTCGGAAGACGACGGAGGAAGCCCTAAGTGAGCAAGCATCGAAGGTGGCGGCCGCAGAGAAGGTAGTTCGGGACGAGGCCGAAGCCCACATGCTGATGAACATGGAGGAGGCGTACGGCCGAGCATTGAAGCATATCGTCGCTCGGAATCCCGGGTTCGATGTCTCGCCCTACTACTTCTACGACTCCGTGGAGGGCAAGGAAGAGATGCCCTTGGCCGGGCTCGCTCCGAGGCCGGAGGGCGAAGACTCCGAAGGCGAGGGTGATGCCGAGCGTGCGATCGTAACTGTGCCGACCGATGATGAGGTCGACCCCTGACTTTGTCGTCTTTTCTTCCTTTTTCTTTTTTTCTTTTTTTGTAACGCCTAATTGCGGACTGGCCACCGCTTTTTGTAAACTTCTGACTTTCAATGAAAACTGGTGTTTTGGCTGAAGATTACGAAATTTTCGCAAAATGTTCAACTCTTTTTGCTCGGATTGTGTCTTCACGTGTCGAAGACTTCTTTTGATTTTTCTCTGCTTTTCAGGTCGAGTTGGGTCCGATTACTGAGGTCTCCTATCTCCGTACTGAGTTGGAGAAAACGAAGGACGCTCTTTCTTGTAATCGGGACAAAGCATTCTATGACTTCTTGAAATTGAAGGACATCAAAGCAACTGCGAGAGGGTATTTGCGCGAGTTGAAGCAACTGCGGAAACAATCTCAGGCGGCTCGTCTCGAAGGCGAGGTAGAGTTGATCCGTAAGGAGCTTTTTGATGTCGACCAAAGAAATAGTGAACTGCTGGCGAAGATTCGTCAATTGGAGGTGACGGTGAAAGAACACTCGGCCGAGGAAGAAAAGTTAGCTTCGAAGGTGGGGATGTTGATGTCCGAGCGCGATGAGTTGTTGGCAAGAATTGACAAACTGAGGAGGATCACAATCGACAGGGAGGATCGAAGTGACTCATTTTCGTCGTATTGTGGCCGATAGCACCAACGTCGCAGGCTCGTCTAAACTTCCCCGTCTCATAGCATTGGCAGAGGACGATATTCTGAGAGATAGGATCGTCGAGCTAGAGGAGGAGATTGCAATGCTAAAATCTTAGCCTGTAAGGCCCAATGTTCGCAGTACGTCGTGTACTCGTGAAGAAAGCCAAAGGGGAATCTCGTTCTATGAGCTTGCAACTCGTTTGCCCATCGTTAGGCGGAGCCCAGCTGACGCACAGCGTGGGGTAGCTATTTCATCTAGTGGCGCCTCGATCGGGGCCACAGCTAGACTTAGCGGCAAAGGGGGTTCTCGCTTCGCTGGTTTAGAGTCAAGCTCAGAGGCAAGGCAATGCCGCCCTCGTGTGTCTCTGAACCGAAGCGTTCCCCTTCCAAAGAAGCATTAGGCAAGTTATATTATGCTCTTCAAATTATTGTAAAAACCCTGTTGTAATGTTGGTCCTGTTTGGTCTTTCAATAAAAAAGCTCGTGTTGCTTCCGATGCTCGAATGCTGTGTTGGCTGGTATTAGTTTAAGTATAACTCCTCCAACTTTTGACAACTACTCGAAATCAGAAGCAAATATTCTTTCTTACAGGCGACCCACTCCTAGTTTGTTTAAGAGCGAGCTTGCAGAGCGGGATCGAACCAAGTGTTGGACCCCGAACTCGTCGATAGAGTTTGTTCAATAGTTGTGGGAGCAATTCTGAATGGCGACCCACTCCTAGCTTGCTTAAGAGCGAGCTTGCAGAGCGGAATCGAACCAAGTGTTGGACTCCGAACTCATCGTTAGAGTTTGTTCAACGGTTGTGGGAGCAATTCCAAATGGCAACCCACTCCTAGCTCGCTTAAGAGCGAGCTTGCAGAGGAGAATCGAACCAAGTGTTGGACTCCAAACTCGTCGTTAGATTTTATTCAACGGTTGTGGGAGCAATTCCGAATGACGACCCACTCCTAGCTCGTTTAAGAGCGAGTTTGCGGAGTGGGAACGAACCAAGTGTTGGACCCTGAACTCGTCGTTAGAGTTTGTTCAACAGTTATAGGAGCAATTTCGAATGGCGACCCACTCCTAGCTTGCTTAAGAGCGAGCTTGCAGAGCGGAATCGAACCAAGTGTTGGACTCCAAACTTGTCGTTAGAGTTTGTTCAATGGTTGTGGGAACAATTCTGAATGGCGACCCACTCCTAGCTCGCTTAAGAGCGAGCTTGCGGAGCAGAATCGAACCAAGTGTTGGACTCCGAACTCGTTGTTAGAGTTTATTCAATGGTTGTGGGAGCAATTCCGAATGGTGACCCACTCCTAGCTCGCTTAAGAGCGAGCTTGCATAGGAGAATCGAACCAAGTCTTGGACTCCGAACTCGTTGTTATGGTGAAGAGTAAAAGCATAGAGATAAAAATAATTTTACAAGTAGAATATGAAAAAACTTTCTTTATTGATCACTAATAGTTGGCTGCTTCTGAGTTGCGAGCCGTTATTACATGAGAGAAATAAAGGAAAAAATACAAGTGAAAGGAGAGGAACTGTTCGACATCCCAGAATACTTAGAGAGGCGTTAATGCTCTCTCTTGGTATTACAAAAGATGGTCGGCATTCCAAGTCCTGGGGATCTCCCTGCCTTCGAGGTCTTCTAGTCTATATGTCCCGGGCTGAACTACTTTGGCGATCTTGTAAGGTCCCTCCCAATTTGGAGCCAGCTTATTCTTTTGACCAGGAAAAGAGATCACTAGCTTTCTGAGGACCAAGTCCCCTTCTTTTAGGTCGGTAGGGCGGACTCTCTTATTGTATGCTAATTCGATCCTTCTTCGGTAGCTTTGTTGACGAATGGCAGCTCTTTCACGGATCTCATCGATCAAGTCTAAATTTGCTCGGAGCTCCCTGGCGTTTTGTTCTTCTTCATAAGCCATTAGACGAGGAGAGGGTATACCAACTTCTAGGGGGATCATGGCTTCAGACCCATAGGTGAGATTGAATGGGGATTCTCCCGTGGGGGTCCGTTTTGTGGTGCGGTAGTTCCACAGCACGTTGGGGAGCTGATCGACCCATAAGCCTTTACAGCATTTATCCAACCTCCTCTTAATACCAGAGAGGATTTGTCGGTTAGCATTCTCCACTTGGCCATTCGACTGTGGATGGGAGACGGAGGAGAAACGGTGCTGGATGGCGAGGTCTTCACATAGAGCTCGGAAGGTGGCCCCGGTAAACTGGGTTCCGTTGTCTGTTATGAGGACTCGAGGGATACTGAATCGGCAGATTACGTTCTTCCAGAAGAACTGAAGTACTTTGTTTTCGGTGATTGTGGCCAAGGGCTCAGCCTCTATCCACTTCGAGAAGTAGTCGATTGCCACGACTAAGAATTTGAAGTGGCTAGGAGCTGGTGGGAATGGCCCTAGTAAATCCATCCCCCACATTGTGAAAGGGATAGGACTTGATAGGAAAGTGAGTGGAGCTTGTGGGAGGCGTCGGATATCGGACTACTTCTGACAAGAGCTGCATTGCCGAACGTGTCGTTCGGCGTCTTGTAGGAGAGTGGGCCAGAAATATCCGTAATTCAACACTTTGCGGGCTAAGGATCTGGACCCTGAATGTGCCCCGCCGATGCCTTCGTGAAGTTCTTGCAGGGCATAGTCGGCTTGTTCGGGGGAGAGGCATATCAAATAAGGTCTGTCGTCTACTTGTGTGAAGGAGCGCTTGTATAAGATGCCCTCGATAAGTATGTATCGCTCTGCTCGGGTTCTCACTTGGCGAGCTTCTTTAGGATCTTCGGGGAGGAGCCCATCCCTCAGGAACTCAACTAGGGGTTTCATCCAGTTATCTTGAAGCAGGACAGGTAGAGACTCCATAGAATCGGAAGTTTCGTCTTCTATACTTGGCTTTAGGAGTACCTCAATCAAGACGGTCTGCTCGAGAACTTGGAGGGAGGAGGAGGCTAGCTTGGAGAGGGCATCGGCCTGGGCATTCTCTTCTCGGGGGATTCGCTTGATGAAGGCTTCTTCAAATAGAGCCATGAGATTCCTGACCTTGGCTAAGTACTTAACCATTCTGTCATCTCGTGCCTCATACTCGCCTAGGACCTGATTTACGACCAGCTGAGAGTTGCTAAAGATCCGGAGGCGCTGCGCCCCTGCATTTCGAGCCATTCCGAGGCCGGCTATGAGTGCCTCGTATTCTGCTTCATTGTTTGAGGCCTTGAAGTTGATGCGGAGGGAGTATTGGAGGATAAAATCATCTGGGACGGCCAGAATGACCCCGACTCTGCTTCCCTCGTTACATGATGACCCATCCACATAAACCGACCAGATAGGTGGTCCCTTCATTGCTTGGCTGAACTCGGGGATGGTATTTTCAACTATGAACTCTGCTAAGGCCTAAGCCTTGATTGCGGTCCGAGGCTGATATGTTATATCATGCCGGCTCAGCTCGATGGACCACTTCATAAGGCGACCTGAGGTCTCTGGCTTGTGGAAAACTTACTTCAGGGTTGGTCGGTAAGAATGACCACCGAATGGGACTGAAAATATGGGCGAAGCTTCCTTGCGGCCATGACTAGGGCATATGCCATCTTCTCTATCCTCGGGTAGCGGAGCTCAGCATCCCGATGTACCTTGCTCACGTAATAAATGGGCTTTTGGGTCTTATCTTCTTCCCTCACGAGAACGGCGCTGAGGGTCTGCTCGGAGGCTGCTAGGTAGAGGTAGAGGGGTTCTCTAGGAATTGGTTTGCTGAGGAGAGGAGGGTTGACTAGGTAAGCCTTGAGCTGGTCGAATGAATCCTGTTGCTGCTGATCCCACTCGAAGCCCTTAGCCCCCCTGAGAGCCTTGAAGAAGGGAAGGAACTTCTCCCCTGATTTGGAAAGGAAATGCCCTATGGCTGCTAGGCGACCTGTTAGCCTTTGAACCTCTTTGACATTCTACGGAGGAGCCATGTCTAATATGGCCTTGATTTTCTCAGGATTAGCTTCGATTCCTCGTTGGCTGACCATGAAGCCGAGGAATTTTCCTGATGAGACTCCGAAGGCACACTTGTTCGGATTGAGCCTCATGTTGTGCTTTCTCAGTACATCGAACGCCTCCTGCAGGTCAACCACATGATCGGCCCCGTGGATGCTTTTCACAAGCATATCGTCAACATACACCTCTATATTTTGGCCGATCTGTGCTTGAAAAACCTTGTTGACGAGGCGTTGATATGTGGCACCTGCATTCTTCAAACCGAAGGGCATAACCCTGTAGCAGTAGAGGCCCTGGTCGGTTATAAATGAGGTCTTCGGGATATCTGAGGGGAACATACAAATCTGATTGTAGCCTGAAAAGGCATCCATGAAGCTGAGGAGCTCATGACCTGAAGTGGCGTCAATCAAAGTATCAATGCTTGGAAGAGGGAAAGGGTCTTTGGGGCATGCCTTGTTGAGGTCGGTAAAGTCGATACAAATCCTCCAGGTCCCATTGGACTTTTTCACCATCACCACATTCGACAGCCATTCGGGATAGTTTACCTCTTGTATGAACCGGGCCTTCAAGAGCTTGTCCACCTCCTCTTTTATAGCTAGCTAGCGCTCGGGGGAGAACTTGCGCCTCTTCTGTTGGACCGGTTTGGACCCTGGAGCAACGCTGAGGTGGTGGACCAAGAGCTCTTCGGAAATTCCGGGCATGTCTGCAGCTGACCAAGCAAAAAAGTCTTGGTTCCTTCGGATGCACTGGACTATGTCGAAGCATAGGGCGAATAGGAGGGTCTTGCTAACAAAGAACTTTCGGCTTGGATCCTGCTCTGAGAAGAGCGCTTCCTCCAACTCATCCACTGGCTCGGACGTCGGTCAGGTAACATCTTGGGGGATTTCCATTGTTTCGAGGGAGAGGACTGGACCGAGGGTAGAGGTCATGTAGCACTTGCGGGCCGTTTCCTGATTGCCTTTTACTTCCCCTACTCCTGCCCGAGTGGGAAACTTCATCTTGAGGTGATAAGCGGAAGGGACGGCTTCAAGAGCTGCTAAGCCGGGCCAATCCAAAATGACATTGTAAGTTGCGGGGACATCTACGACCATAAAGTCCATCGACTCTGTTCGGGTAGTAGGAGTTTTGCCAGCGGTTATGTCGAGGGTGATCACTCCTTCAATAATCACTGGCACTCCCGTGAACCCATGGAGCGTGTAGCCGGCGGGTTTGAGTCTGTCTCATGATAGCTTAAGGCCTTTGAAAGCGGCGAGGAAGAGGATGTTAACAGAGCTGCCATTGTCCACCAGGAACCTCTCCACTTTAAAGTTCACCATGTGGAGGTTGATGACGAGTGCGTCACAATGGGGGGTTCGGACGCCTTCAAGATCTTCATCTGAGAATGTGATGGGCACTCCGAGGCCTTTAGGAGGAGGGGTGGCGCGAACCGAATTGACTTCCCTTATAAACGCCTTTCGAGAGGAGTTGGAGGAGCCCCCCATTGGACCCCCATGAATGAGGTGTAGGACACGCTCCTCTTCGAAGTCGGGCATTTCATCGCGTTTAGGACGCTTGTTAGCCCCCCGAGGCGGGGGAGGGAGTTCGGCTCGGTCCTTTCTCACGAACCTGGTCAGTTGCCCCCTTTGGATGAGGGCTTCTATCTCGTTCTTCAGGGCCCGACAATCATTGGTGTCGTGGCCATGGTCTCGGTGATAGCGGCACCACTTCTCTTTATCCCTCTTCTTGCCAGGGGTGTTCATTTTAGGTGCAGGTGGTATCACCCCCTCCTTCTCAACCTCCATGAGAATTGTAGAGATGTTGGCATTAAAGGGAGTAAACTTTTCGAATCTGGGAGGAGGTCGGCGTTGGCTGCCATTATCCTTCTGGAACTTCTTAGCCCCTTCCCCTTCTGTTCCCTTTCTCTTAAACCCGGAGGAAGACCCCTCCAAGTTGGGGCGGTGCTCAGCTTCTTCGGCCCGAATATACTTTTCGCTCCGGAAGAGGAGGTCAGAGAAGTTCTGTGGGGGCTTCTTGGCGAAGGAGGATCAGAGGCTGGAGTTAAGGACGTTGGATTGGAATGCTGCTGCAGCGACCGACTGGTCGAGGGATGCTATGGACCTGGCTTTCGCCGTGAACCTTTTCACATAGTCTCTGAGTTTCTCACCCTTCTTCTGGTTGAGGTAGAGTAGCGAAATGCTGGTCTTCTCTGTTCGGCAGCTACTCACGAAGTAGGTGACGAAGAGGGTCTCAAATTGCTCGAAGGAGAATATTGAGGATGGGGCAAGGCGAGAGTACCATTCTCGAGCCGGACCCTTGAGTGTTGTGGGGAAGGTCTTGCATAGCAGAGCATCGGAAGCTTGATGGATGAGCATGAGGGTCTTGAAGCTTTCGATGTGATCGACGGGATCAGTCTCCCCGAAATAAGTCTCGAATTGAGGAGGTTTAAAGCCAATAGGTACGGGCGCCTCCATTATGGTTCGAGAAAAAGGAGGTCGATTAGGGCGAAGGGTCCTTCCTCTAAGCTCTTCTTCTCGGTCTAACTGATCCAAGCACCTCTCCATTTCGTAGAGACGGCGGTAGACGGCGTCATCCCTTTGACGGTAATCAACCGAGCCTCTAGACTCATCTTCGTACGAGGGAGAGCGGGGGCTACGACGACGGTAGCTCCTGGAGCGGCGAGGACTTGGCATGTGTCGGAGGTTGCTAGGAGCTGGGGGAGGAGTCAGGGACCGTCGGCGAGGACTTCTGACCGGAGGGGGAGTAAGAATCCTTGGGGCATTGGTGTTATTGGGACGGAGATTGAGAGCTTGTAGGATGGTTGCTTGGAACTGTTGGAACTCGGCACGGGTGATGGGTGCTTCATCGTTCCTTGGAGGTTGCCGACCGGCAGGGGAATGGGGTCTTCTCCTGTGATGCTCGGGGGACTCCCTCCGCCCCCTTCGGGTAGGGGACCTTCTGTAGTCTCGGCGGTGAGGAGATCGCTCATCCGGACGTTGTTGGCGGGAGGCTCCCTCTCGGGCCCGCTTTTCATTAAGACGGCGGCGAAGATCCTCATCCTTCTACCGATAGAGGATGGTGTTGCGAAGGTGGGAAGCTCGGGGATTGTGGGAGGCCATAGAATCTGAAGAGGCATTGTCGATGGAGACGTGGTCTTGATGGAGAGGTTGTTTCTGCGGGTTGGGACGCGAGACCCCTGCACCGGCATTCTGGGGACCGGGGGGACCCTTAGGAGGTTGTTAATTTTGAAGAGGAGGCTGGTCCTATTGGAGAGGGTCCTCGGCTTGAGGCGGAAGTTGCCCCTGCTGTTGAGCAGGTTGGATGGGGACTTCCTGTTGCTGATCGGGGTTGGGTCCACGGTTGGACCCCCTGGATCTTACTTTCCTAGGATGCATGGCTGGAGAAGATCTGACCAACGGGAAGAGGGGAGGCTGCTATTCGCTTGTTCCCACAGACGGTGCCAATCTGTTGCCGCTGAATCTGGTGTGGGGGCAAACAGATAGTATTTGTGGATTCTTGGAAAAACTTTGAATAGCAAAGCTGTTACCTGTTCCGCCGGAGTTTGACCGTTGACTCCCGCCGTTCACCTGCAAAAAGTGCGAGACATCGAGGTTGATCCCGGCGATGCAACCTCCGACGCTCAAGTCAGTAATAAGGGGAGATTATGAAAGAGCATAAATTGGCAAAGATTGATTACCTCTTAATGGAGATGGATGGGGGGTATTTATAGGCATCGTTGGGGTCAGATTAGGAATGTAATCCTTGTGGTTAGATAAGGAATGTAATCCCTAATCCCAGTGAAAGGATAGATATGAATCAAGGTCGTTGATTAGGATTAATCAGAAACCCTAATTTTATCTTGCTAGACCGGTTTTGTTACGGGTTGAAACCCGCATCCGGTTGAGGTGGATCCGTTCGCGGGTTAGCGGGTCTTCGAGAAGGAGAACCAACTCCCGCTTCAGACCTATAGGCAGGTGAAGCTACCATTTTACCCCTAAGCTTTAAGATTCGTTCATGATTTGGACAGTTCTGATTTAACCCCATTTTTAGTCATATCAGTTGCCACACAGGTCTTACGCATCAAATACACATTGCTGCCATATAGGTCTTACGCATTAAATATAATCCCTATTTTCCAAATATAAATTTGGGATATATATATAACTCCAGTTTTCGGGTGTATCCCGGACCTTTGGGGTCTAGCTCAACCCCCTGGGAGATTGTGTGGCACTGCAATATTAAATTATCTCCTTTATATCTTCCTATATATATATCTCCTTTATATCTCCATATATAAATATATCTCATTTATAATATAACATGAATGTATCTCCTTTATAATATCCCTCCCTTATAATATATCTTCTTTATAATATAATTTCTCCTTATAACAAGAATGTATATATCTCCATTATCTTCGTAGGCATATACAAGCTATTAATCACATCAATTATCATATAAAATTCTCATTTGGCATCCACACGTCACACACACACACACATCATGTCAATTTCACATCTCATTATCACATAAATTTTCCAATTTGTCACCTGCATATCACACATACACCATATTATTCATTTCATAATGTTATCACATCACATAATCACATAAATTTTCCAATTTATCACCCGCATATCAGACATACACCATATAATTCGTTTCATCATGATTTCACATCACATTATCACATCATGTTTTTACATATCATATAAACCTCGCCATTAATTCCATCGTATTAACTCATCACATGATCATGCATCGTACACACACCATGCTTTTCATCTCTTCACATTAAATACATACACATACATATATCCATAACAGCAAAATTCCTCAAATCTAAATCTTACAACCCCGTAGCATATATATGTACTAGATTTGCCCGTGGAGCCGTGCGCACTGCACGTCTTCGAAACGATACAGCATACGAAAAGTCTTGTAAACAATAAAACAATAATTATGTAGCTAAAGTTTGAATAGTATAACAATAAATAGTTGTAAATAAAAGTCCATGTTTTCATTAGTATATGTTGAAAAATAATTATAAATGGGGATGTAAAATCCAACTTCGTAGAACTGTGAGGGTGGAAAATGATGAAATTTAACTATTGAGGGATATTTTCTATTTTCAGTGTAACTTGAGCAATAAAAAAGCATAAAAAATTTGAAAATTTACAAACCTGAAATCTGAAAATCTGAAATTCTAAGTAAATAGAGAGAGAATGAGCGAGAAGAGACAGAAATATGAAAAAGTGAAGAGAGAAGAGAAAGATAGTAATAAAGTAATGATTTTTTTTAGTAGGGGGGGGGGGGGATTTGGTTTTGAGAGAAAAACTTTTTAGAGGAAAAATATGTTTTGGGAGGGTGAATCTGTAATACCCTGAATTTTTATTAAATGTAAAATTGTAGATTTTACATATTGTGCCCGTGCAAATTTGTGTATAAATATATTTTTTCTTAGGAAATGATTTTATATATAACATGAGCAAATAATCAATTTCTTCCTTCTCTTTTTTTCTTTTAAGCCCATTTTTAAGAAGCCTAAATTTGTTTTTTTAAGTAAAGCCCAACCTAGTAAATTAATTATTTTATTCTATAAGCCCACTATTTTTGAAGCCCATAAATTAATTACTCTTTTAAACAACTTGTCATGTAGACACATTTTTGTAGACAATTAGTTAATTTATAATGTACAACTTTAATTAGGAAAACACTAGTTGGGATACGTGTTTGCACGTGTGTGTGCATTGCACACCATTTCTTGGCCGGAAATGCTTAGGGGAGAAGTGGGGGTGTGGGTTAGTGGAGAGGTGGTTTTTAGTTCATGGGTGGTTGCTACAACTTTCCATTGTATTCTAGCCATTGATATACAACCATCTAATGCAATCCTAGCCTTCCATTTCGCCCTAAAACTAGTATAAATACCCTTCCCTTATGTGCAAACAACACTAAGATTTTTTAAAGAGAGAAAGAAGTATATAGGAGAGTAAGATTGGGAGAGAGTAGAAAGATTGAGAGCATTAGTTGTGTGTGTTCCATCTTGGAGGCCGGCCCATCATCAAGCACAAGGAGGAGGCTCGGGTTGCACCAAGGAGCAAGGAAGAGGAGCATCTTGCAACACAATCTAGGAGGAGAAGGTTACTCTCTTGCATTCTAGGAGACACTAGGAGCTTTTCATTTCGTTTTCTCCAATAGGTGGGTGTTTCTCATGCTTCTAAATATAGATGTCATGCTAGGAATGATTTGATAAATGGTTATAGAGAAATCAAGAAATTCTAGTCTCATGTTTGATAATAGGATGATAATTTAGAGAATGATTGTGAAGATGATTGCTAATTGATAAATGTGTGAAATTGAAATGCTAGAATCTATCTTATTGTCATGCTTTATGTTTAAATCATGCTATGCGAAGAAAGTTGTGCTTATGAGACACAAATTGATTGAATGCACAATATGGAATTAATTGTTTGAATTGAAACAACTTTATTGTAGAAAGATGAAAACTTGTATTCTAAAATATTATTTTGGGGAAACCTTGATTTTAAATAATGTGAAAATTGTGATCTTATTTTCAATGCCAAAAACATATCCATTGCAACCTGGTGCAATCGACAGTCGACCGGATTAGAGTCGACTGTCGACTGTCAAGTAATAGATTTCAGACTGTTTGTTACGGAACAGTCAACCGACTATTGTAACAGTCGACTTCTCTCGTATTTGTTTTGAGTTTTTAAAACCTTTATAGAACATTCGACCGATTATGGAATAACAGTCGACTGCCCTGATCATCTTAATTTCGAGATTTTAAATCATCGCGGAACGACCGACTGACCATGTTTTAACAATCGACTGCCCTGAAGTTTCAAATAACATCTGTATTTTGTGAGATAATTTCTATGACCTGTGGCCTAGTATAAATGAGAATTTGAAACTGCTTTTGCAAGAAGGAACTTATTTTAATTATTAACTTAAATTATTTTTTTTTATAAAGAAAATTGAATGGATTGTTTTAAGAAATTTAAAATGAGATTTTGGTAATGAGAAATTTGAAAAGTGTAAATTGTGAAACTAAGTGAAATTGTGAACTGTAGAATTAGTATGGATTAAAATAAAGAGTAGGAGAATTATATGGAAATATGAACTAGTGAATGTGACATGTTAGAAGAATTGCATTTTTTTACGGATGATATTTTACTTGAAAAATTGAAATTAGAAGACATGATGAGTTATGAAGAGCATTATGAATATGAATACATGAATACTATGAACATGAAATGTGAATTATGATTAATCATGAGAAAAGGGCTTTATGAGTATGAAAACTCGATGTTGCAATTATGAGTTAAAATTAAGAACTAGGGTGTAGCTAAGCCTCATACCTGCAATGGAAAAAAATGTTGAAACAATATTTGAAATGAAAAGATCAAGAATTGGGTCATGTGAAATGAATGAATAAGACCGGTATAGTTGTAACCCCTGTTTCCATTAATACGTATTTTAAAAGTATTTTTCCGTATTTAAATCCTCAGGATCTCCTAACTATTTTTCCCTAATTAATTTCGTTATTTAAACTATTTTTATAAACTCAATTGTTTATTTTGAGCCCAAGTTTTTATTTGGCTTTTATTAATTATTAATGTAAGTCCAAGTTGTATTTGATTTTATTATTATTATTTTGAAACCCAATTGTTTATTCTAAAGCCTAGATTCGTATGTGGTTTTATTAAATTAATCAAAAGCCCAATTGTTTAAATGTTATTTAAAACCCCAATTCTATGTTTTGATTTTTATTATTTAATTATACTTTTAATATGAGCCCAGAAATCTAGCCCATCATCCTAATTGTTTTAGTTAAAATATTTTGAGCCCAAGAACCAAGCCCAAATCCAGGATCCATATAATTATACAGATTTATTTCTACTTCTACCGTATACAATATTTTTCCCTTCTCCCCCACTTTGCCTGCACGCTCTCCCACACTCCTTGTAACCACCCCACTACTTCATAATTAGTTATATTATTATATTAATATCCCCGTTTCCTTCTCTTCCTCCCTTCTCTGTTCTCAACCAAATAAAGAAACAAATCAAAACAAACCCAAACAGAGCCACCTTCGTCTCCCTCTCCATCGAACTCCGCTCACCTCCACGGCCTCCGATCACCACCATCACCTTCAACATCCCCACCTAGTCGCCTGTGCCTCGCCAACCCTGCGACCACCACGCCATCACCCTCTCGCACCCAACTCATCCCCTCGACCACCTCGCCACCTCCAAACTCCCTCACCGTCGCCCTCTCCAAACTCCGAACCACCCTCGCCAAACCCAACATTCGCCATCACCGTATCCCCGTCACTTCGCCACCTCCGACCACTGAACCACCGCCGTCTCCTCCCGCTCTCACCTCTGTTCGAACCCACGAACAGAGCAGCCCCCGCCGTCACCTTCCGTCCACCCACGCGCCTCCGCCGTGCCGCCGTTGCTGCGTCGCTTCCCGACGTAGTGCCACGTCGAAGCTCCACCGCCGTCGCCGCCTCATCTCTCTCCCTCTCTCCCTGTTTCGAGCAGCGAACGAACGAAGAAGAAGAAGAAGAGAAGGGAAAAGGCGCGGACGATTTCCGACTGTTGGATCGCGCCAAGATCCGCGCTCGGTGATCGCTGTTCGCTGTTCGCCCACAGCGGATCCAGATTCCGCTGCACGCTGTTCTGGCCTGGATCCGCTGCTTTGGCTCGATCTGATTGGACGATTCCGCTGTTCCGTGTTTTGCCGCACCAGATCCCGTTGCCGCTGTTTGCTGTTTTGGGCCGATCGTGTGTGGGGAAAAACTCGATCTCCGATCAATTTTTGCACGCGCTTTTTGAGGACTTCTTCCGGGATTTTTCTACCCAAATTCCTACAATAAGTGGAGTTTATCATCGTCATCTAAGGCAAGTAACCTTGTACATCTTATTGTTCTAGTACAAGTCTCCTTGAAATACTACAAATAGTTAGATTGTGACTCTCCTTTGAAATATCATTGTAAATCAATTTTGAACCTTCAAACCCACAATTCTAAGAGTCACAAAACTTCCTCGTATTAAATAATAATCAATTGGACTCTTTTACCCCCTTGAACACATGAAACACATGGACACATGAATTATGGAGCCCTAAAATTTGTAGATACATATATATTTAGTATTTTGACGAATTTGCGACTATTATGACTTGAAAAACATTTATTAGTTGCTGATTTGACCTCCATGATTATGTATTTATGCTACTTAATAACATAGACGCCAATGACATCTTTCCATGAAATCTACATTAGTAAATTATTTCTAAGTGTTGCTGTCTGAATATTCTTTTGCAGTTTCGACCCTTTTATCATTTGAATCTGGGCCCGAGCCCTGAATAAAAATTGTAGGTCCGGATGTGTAGATATCGATAGACTCCAAAATGATCGAATTTGGAGCTACGGTCTGAGAGTTATGGCAGTTATACTGCAGCTGTGTCAGTAGACGCAGTTTTGCAAAACTGCTGTGTACATTTATTTCGCAAATTAATTTAGCTGTGCAACCAGCGAGCGTTTGACTCCAAATTTCATATGTAGCTGCTGGACACCCTATAGGATATCCCCAATTTTTGTTAGAATTAATCTACATTATTTCAACACTATTTCATATGCAAATACAAGTACACAAATTCTGCCTGAACAAATGTAATAAGCCGGGGTTAAGGGAAAGACTATAGAGTGGACAATATAGGTAAGTGTACTCAGAAGGGGGCCCGTGTTTCCCAGTACTCGGTTCATGAACCTGTTACACGTGATGTATTCATGGAGTCAGTTACTTGGCTCATGAACCTGTTGCACGTGATGTATTCATGGAGTCAGTTACTTGACTCATGAACCTGTTGTATTCATGGACCCACTGTGTGGTCCTTGAACCTGTTAGTATTCACGAACTTGCTTCGTGAACCTGTTATTAAATTTCGTATTCATGAACCGTGCCTGTCTGATACCTGATACCTGATACCTGAAATCTGAGTACGCCGCCCTATAGACTCCATTACTAAGTCTAAACGAAATTGATTTGACTGTAGCAACCATGTAGTAAAAAGATGGATGCATGTCGTGCTACCTAGATAGTAATCACACAAGACTTGAACTTAATACCTGATACATGATTATCCTGTTACCTGATTATCCTGTTACCTGATTACCTGGTTACCTGATATATGACACATGAAACTTGAACATGACACCTGTAACTTGATACGTGAAACCTGATACATGAAACATGATACTTGATGTTAGTTACCTCTACTGGTTCACCTGACACATGTTTTACCATTAGCAGTTGTTAACTAGCCTGTTTACTAGGAAGTCCCCCCTTGCTAGCTAGTTCTTGGTTGTTCCCACTACTTATTATAATTCTGTTACATTCTTGATTCCAGTTCCTGTTCCCCATACTTGTACTTTCTTTCACTATTTGTGGCCCTAGCTTGCACTAAGGGCATTTTCTCTTGTTTTCCCTTTGTTTCCCTGTTTATATTTATTAAGTAGACTTTGGAGACGAGCTACCTGCTGGGATTGGTGAGCAGACATTTCAGGTTTCGCTTGGAGCAAGGACTTGTTTAAATAATTTCTTTCCTTAAGGTATTGATTTCTTCTGCTGTATAAGACCTGTTTAACTTGATCCAGACTTGATACTATTTGGATGTTTTATTATATTTAAGTTGTTTCCGTTGCTTAATAAATTATTCATGCATGCTTGGTTATATATAAATCTGGATATATTCTTGTTATGATGCTGAGTCGATCCTACAGCTTATGGATAATGTAAAAATCATCCGCTGGGCTTCGTCTCGTGCTCGTATTCCATATTTTTGGGAAGCGGGGCGTGACAAGGTTTTTAGTGGTATTAGAGCCAGGTTTGGCTAATGTGTTAGTTTGACTAATACATTAGACAGGCTTGACTCAGTCAGGGTTAACTCAGCATTAAACAGGCCATGCAACCGCATGAATAATTTAATAGTCAACTCGATCTGGATACAAGTCTTATCCCATCCATTTTGATTTCTTCATATCCAATTCTTTGACTCCTTGCTTCCTTCCATCTATTTTATTCGTCCTGATTTGTTGATTCCTTATTGGGTACAATTTATTCTTCCGTACCCATATTCTTTTGATTCCAGTGCAAGCAATCTCTTATTTCTGCTTGCCTCGTTAAAACCTCCTTATTCCGGTTCGTGTGTCGTTTATTGCTCTTCGTGCCTTGCATTCATCTTCAATTGTTGACTCACTTTGAGTACCATGCTAGTTATTTCTCCTCTGCTATATTCTCTTCAATTCTGATTTTGCCCCTCATCCTTCTTCCTTCGTATTCAATGCCTTAAAATTCTTTTGTCCCTTCTAGTCATCCTCCTCTTTAACTCTTTATTGGGTATAGCTTCATTTTTCTCCTACTTATTTTTTTTTCTCCTTATAATTTTTTTTTTTTTTTTCCGAATACTTTCTATATTTTGATTATTAATTATTATATTTATTTTCGATCTTCTATAAAGATGTTTCTAAACAAGGATTTTGTTATTTCGAACGATGATGTATTTTAACTCACTTTTCATTTTCAATCGACTATATATTTCTACTGAATTATTATTAGATAAGACAAATTCTTATTTTGTTGTATAATGCTATTATTACTACCATTATTATTATTGTTATTATTTTCATTATCATTACTAGTATTATTATTATTGTTACTACTATTGATATTCTTATTGTTGTTTTCATTATTTTATTATTATCGTTGATATTAAATTACTTCCACAAAAATGTTGGGCTCAAACTATATCTTGTCTTACATTATTACTTTTACTAGTGCTGTTAATATTTTAATATTATCGTTGGTATTATTATTATTGCTATCAATCTTTTTGCGATTACTGATATTATTATTGTTATGATTATTATTCTTATCATTGTTATTCTTATTGTTAATAGTATCGATATTTTGTTATTATTGTTGTTATTGATATTATAATTTTTAACGTTAGTATTATTATTATTATTAATTTGTTTTGAGCCTGAGCATGCTCAATTTTATATACATTCAACCACTTCAGTGCAACCTAATGTCGAGTTGGCAAATATGCAACTCGATGTCAATGGAGGCAAATTGCAACTGGATATCGGCGAGGCAAAATGTGCAGCCGAATATTTGGACGGCAACCTGCAACCTGATGTCGTGAAGGCAAACATGCAACTTGATGTTAAGGAGGCAAGATTTTCTAGCTATTTGTTAATTGATATTTCAAGACAATTTATACATATATATTGAAACTAAAGGTAAAGAAATATTTTCTTTATGACATCTTGTTTATACTGTTACATTTTATGCTTCCATACAATTGGAACTAGTATAGTTGATTTTACTCTATTTTGTGTATACAATCATTATTGCTATTATTATCATTATTGCTATTGTGTTCGTCATTACTATTATTGATATTGTTATTATTATTGTTATTACTATTGCAGTTATTGTTGTTGTTATTATTATTTTTGCTATTATTGTTACTGCTATTTCACTATTGCTGATATTATTACCATTACTGCTATTATTTTTATTATTTTAATGCTATGATTATTTTTATTATTACTGCATTATTTTCTTGAATATGTTAAATCCAACACTGTTGTGCATGTATTGTCATTATTTTTAATATTTTTATTACACTAAGTATTATTACCTGTATGATTATGACGATTTTGATTTCTGTTATTATTATCGTTATTATTATTATTTTTGTTACTATTATTACTAATTTTATTATTATCATTGTTTTATTTATTTTTATTATTTTTATTATTATTCTGTTACTATTAATATTATTATTATTGATATTGGTTGTGTTATTATTTCTGCTAAAAGCCATTAGTTATGATATGTATTCTATGTTTAATTATGAAGATTGAAGCTTAAGCCTTATATACATTTTGCATTATTGTCTACCTCTATTTGGAGCCCATACTCTCTTTGATCTTGGTGTCTCATTCTTCTCTTCCTGCTCGGTTCGTCGCTTGGTGTCACGTGGTCTACAACGACATGTCTGGAGCTTGGAACGTCACCACCAGAGTAGCGCAGCGGAAGCATGGTGGGCCCATAACCCACAGGTCCCGGGATCCCCTTTGTTGCGACTAGTCCTTTGTATTGTTGCTTCCCTCTGTTCCTTGTATTCATCTTCATTCATCGATTCCTTGAATGGTTTGATTCTTCCCAGTCTTTTCCTCTTTTGATTCCAGTTCTGCCTACTCTCTATTTTGCTTTGTTACCGCGTATTGTTTCCCCCCCTCTTGATACTGCTTATTTTTCTTTCATGCCTTCCATTTGACATCGTTGTGATCCACTCCCTTCTTATTTTGGTGTTACCACCAAGTTGACTTTTTTTTGGACCCCTTGTTTGTTACCCTTCCCTAAGTTGCTTTTACCCTGTCCTATGTACCGCCTAAGCAAATTTCGAGGACGAAATTTTGTTGTAAGGTGGGTAGGATTTGTAACCCCTGTTTCCATTAATACGTATTTTAAAAGTATTTTTCCGTATTTAAATCCTCAGGATCTCCTAACTATTTTTCCCTAATTAATTTCGTTATTTAAATTATTTTTATAAACTCAATTGTTTATTTTGAGCCCAAGTTTTTATTTGGCTTTTATTAATTATTAATGTAAGTCCAAGTTGTATTTGATTTTATTATTATTATTTTGAAACCCAATTGTTTATTCTAAAGCCTAGATTCGTATGTGGTTTTATTAAATTAATCAAAAGCCCAATTGTTTAAATGTTATTTAAAACCCCAATTCTATGTTTTGATTTTTATTATTTAATTATACTTTTAATATGAGCCCAGAAATCTAGCCCATCATCCTAATTGTTTTAGTTAAAATATTTTGAGCCCAAGAACCAAGCCCAAATCCAGGATCCATATAATTATACAGATTTATTTCTACTTCTACCGTATACAATATTTTTCCCTTCTCCCCCACTTTGCCTGCACGCTCTCCCACACTCCTTGTAACCACCCCACTACTTCATAATTAGTTATATTATTATATTAATATCCCCGTTTCCTTCTCTTCCTCCCTTCTCTGTTCTCAACCAAATAAAGAAACAAATCAAAACAAACCCAAACAGAGCCACCTTCGTCTCCCTCTCCATCGAACTCCGCTCACCTCCACGGCCTCCGATCACCACCATCACCTTCAACATCCCCACCTAGTCGCCTGTGCCTCGCCAACCCTGCGACCACCACGCCATCACCCTCTCGCACCCAACTCATCCCCTCGACCACCTCGCCACCTCCAAACTCCCTCACCGTCGCCCTCTCCAAACTCCGAACCACCCTCGCCAAACCCAACATTCGCCATCACCGTATCCCCGTCACTTCGCCACCTCCGACCACTGAACCACCGCCGTCTCCTCCCGCTCTCACCTCTGTTCGAACCCACGAACAGAGCAGCCCCCGCCGTCACCTTCCGTCCACCCACGCGCCTCCGCTGTGCCGCCGTTGCTGCGTCGCTTCCCGACGTAGTGCCACGTCGAAGCTCCACCGCCGTCGCCGCCTCATCTCTCTCCCTCTCTCCCTGTTTCGAGCAGCGAACGAACGAAGAAGAAGAAGAAGAGAAGGGAAAAGGCGCGGACGATTTCCGACCGTTGGATCGCGCCAAGATCCGCGCTCGGTGATCGCTGTTCGCTGTTCGCCCACAGCGGATCCAGATTCCGCTGCACGCTGTTCTGGCCTGGATCCGCTGCTTTGGCTCGATCTGATTGGACGATTCCGCTGTTCCGTGTTTTGCCGCACCAGATCTCGTTGCCGCTGTTTGCTGTTTTGGGCCGATCGTGTGTGGGGAAAAACTCGATCTCCGATCAATTTTTGCACGCGCTTTTTGAGGACTTCTTCCGGGATTTTTCTACCCAAATTCCTACAATAAGTGGAGTTTATCATCGTCATCTAAGGCAAGTAACCTTGTACATCTTATTGTTCTAGTACAAGTCTCCTTGAAAAACTACAAATAGTTAGATTGTGACTCTCCTTTGAAATATCATTGTAAATGTTACCGCTAAATCTGGTGTGGGGGTAAACAGACAGAATTTGTGAGTTCGAGGAAAAACCTGAATAGCGAAACCAAACCTGACCCGTCGTTGACTGATCGTTGACTCCCGCCGTTAACCTGCAAAAAGTGCGAGACACCGGGGGGGATCCCGGCGACGCACCCTCCGACGCTCAAGTCAGTAATCAGAAATGATTAAGAAAGAGCGTAAATTGAGAAAATACTGATTACCTCTTAATGGAGATGGATGGGGGGTATTTATAGGCGTCTTAGGGATCAAATTAGGAATGTAATCCCCGTGATTAGATAAGGAATATTCTCCTAGTCATCAGATAAGGCATGTAATCTGATAAGGTATATTCCCTGTAATCAGTTAAGGAATTTTAATCCCTAATCCCCAGTGAAAAGATAGATGTGGATCATGGCCGTTGATTTAGATCTAATCAGGGACCTTGATTGTATCTTGCTGGATCGGGCATGCAGAGGGTTGGAACCCGTACCCAGTTGACGTGGATCCGTTCATGAGTTATTGGGCTTTGAATAAAGACCCAGTTCCCATTTCAGACCCGTTTGTAGGCGAAATTACCGTTTTACCCATGAGCTTTAAGATTCGTGTCCGATGTGAACGGTCCCGATTTAATCCTATTTTTAGCCATATCATGAGCCCCCCACTCCTAAAGACTGAGTTTGATCAGCCTTTGAGGAGTAGTTTACTGTTCTAATGGCGTACGGGATTTTATCGGTGTTCTTAAGGGAGTTTGGATCTTGCTCGGGGGTGTAACGGTTTCATTCTGGGCTTTGTAAAATACCCAAAAATATCCTCAGAATTTTCTGGATTTTTGGTGATTTTTCCAGATTTTTCTGAATTTTTCCTCATTTTTTGAATTTTTTATTCATTTTCCGAATTAAATAATTAATCGTCGAAAATATTAAATAATTATTCTAATTAAATAATTATATTTCTCAGAATTTAAAATAATTTTTCTGAATTTATAATTATTTTTAGAATTTTTATTTAATTTTTTTCGATTTTTTAAATATTTTTTCGGATTTTTTAAATAAAAAAAAACAATTAAATAATTAAATAAATAAACTAAATAATACCTGGACACGTGGCGCGATCGTGTGCGTTGATCACGATCAAGCGAGCGCGCATCGGGAGGAGGAAGAGGAGGTCATTTTTTGGTGTAAGAGGGTCGGTTCCATGAACGCTCGGCAAAAATTGGCGAAGTCCACGTGGACGCCACGTGGCAAGTCAAATGTTGACTTTTTTTTTTTTTTTTTTTTTTTTTTTTTTTTTTTTTTTTTTGTTTTGTTTTGTTTTTCCGCTCTACTTCGTTGTTTTCTGTTCTTCCGCTGCTTCTTCTTTCTTTCTCCTCGCCTTCTCCATTTTTAAGCGCCAGCGACTCAAAGTGGGAATCTACGGAGGGGGCTCGTCTTCGGAGGTCGACAAGAAGGAGAGCTCGAGGTGCCCGCGATAGTTCGGCGAGGGAGTCGGAGTTCGGAGCTTTGACGACGGAGGCAGCTTTGGGAAGGAGATGGGCCGAGCTCGACGATGGAGTCAAGGTCGGGAGCTCGACGGAGGAGACGGAGCTTGAGCTCGGAGCTCAGTCGCGAGGGGAGCTTGCGACGGAGGACGTCGGCAACTGAGCTTCGGCAGAGCTCAGTGACGACGGTGTCCGGTCGTGGCTCGTCTATGAGCTTGGCGATGGAGTCGAGGTCGGGAGCTCGACGGAGGAGGCGGAGCTTCGAGTTCGGAGCTCGAAGCGGTGGGGGAGCGCCTGAACTCAGTGGAGCTTGATGAAGGAGGCAGTCGGCGAGGTCGAGTTCGCGCGAAGATGGGTTCGGTGGAGCCCGAGTTTGAAGGAGGTGGCTTCGTTGGAGTTGGCTGGCGAAGCTCTTCGTTGGAGCTCGCAGCGGAGGCGAGCTCGCTGCCAGAGCTTGGCACAGTGGTGAGCTCGCGAAGGGAGACGTCGGAGACAGCCGGCGACGGAGGGGGTGATAGAGGCTTCAGAGGAGAAGATGGGTTCGAAGCTCAGTCGAGGAGCTTGGTGACGGAGCTTTGGCGAAGGTGATGAGCTCGTGAAGGGGGGAGCTCAACGCAGTGGGGAGCTCGATGTCGGAGCTCAGTGTCCTGCAGAGCTCGCTCGAGGGAGCTGACGGAGCCTGTGATGGCGGCGTTTGGAGCTCGTTGAGGTGGATCTCAATGGAGTTCGCCATTGGAGTTGGGTGCGAGCTCGGGATGGGGAGCTCGACACAGTGGTGGATGTTTCGAGCTCGTCGATGTGTTGGGTTTGGAAGCTCGACGGAGCTCGTAGACGGAGGAGTTGGGTTCGGCGTCGGAGGCAGGCGAAGACGGAGGTGGGAGCTCGAAGGTGACGCGCTGGCTTCTTTTTTTTTTGGCGGGAATTTTACTGGAGAAGAAGGGGGGGGCGACGTGGCAGTAGGGTTCGGGTACGGAGTTCGAACCCGGACTGCCGACCCGTTAGCCCTTCAATTTTTTTTTTATTATTATTATTATTTTTTGGTCGGCTGGCGCCGAACTCATCCGGAGCCGAACTTAAGCCCGTAAAACGGTAGGTGTCAAAAACGCTCGGCAGCGGGTGCCGAACTCAAGTGTGCCGAACTCCAATTTTCTCCTATAATAGGGTCGGTGTCAAGAACGCTCGGCAGCGGGTGCCGAACTCAAGTGTGCCGAACTCCAATTTTCTCCTATAATAGGGTCGGTGTCAAGAACGCTCGGCAGCGGGTGCCGAACTCAAGTGTGCCGAACTCCAATTTTCTCCTATAATAGGGTCGGTGTCAAGAACGCTCGGCAGCGGCTGCCGAACTCAAGTGTGCCGAACTCCAATTTTCTCCTATAATAGGGTCGGTGTCAAGAACGCTCGGCAGCTGGTGCCGAGGCTCGAGACTTAGAAATTTTTTGGAGATCTTGACTGCCGAACTCAAGCCCGTAATACGGTCGGTGGCAAGAACGCTCGGCAGCGGGTGCCGAACTCCAATTTTCCCTGCAGAGTTCTTCTTGATATTCCCGGTGCTACGGAGGTCGGCTCGGGGCGTGCGACCCCTTGTTTCGAAGATAATTCGAAGATCTACGACTTTTCTTTAGGAGTGAGATGAAGATTCACCCTCCTTCATGGTCAAAATAGCCCCGCAACATTCTTGTCTTCATGAAGTTGAGGAGTATTTTGGCTTTTTGCTTGGGATCGGCGGCAACTTTGTTGGAGAAGAATGGGAGGAGAGAGAGAGTTTGGGTTTGGATCCTTAACGGGTCTGAACCCGACCCTATAGCCCCCCTCTTGTTTGTTTGGTTGCCTGTATATGAGAGCGTTCGGCGAAGGGGTGTCGAGGTCCGATTTTTCCCCCGTAACGAGGTCGGTTCTGAGAACGCTCGGCAGCTGGTGCCGAACTTGATTTTCCCCCCGTAACGAGGTCGGTTCCACGAACGCTCGGCAGTGGGTGCGGAGCTTGATTTTTTCCCCGTAACAGGATCGGTTCCACGAACGCTCGGCAGTAGGTGCCGAACTTGATTTTTCCCCCGTAACGAGGTCGGTGTCACGAACGCTCGGCAGCTGGTGCGGAGCTTGATTTTTTCCCCGTAACAGGGTCGGTTCCACGAACGCTCGGCAGTAGGTGCCGAACTGGAATTTTTTCCCCATAACGAGGTCGGTGCCACGAACGCTCGGCAGCTGGTGCGGAGCTTGATTTTTTCCCTGTAACAGGGTCGGTTCCACGAACGCTCGGCAGTAGGTGCCGAACTGGAATTTTTTCCCCATAACGAGGTCGGTGCCACGAACGCTCGGCAGCTGGTGCGGAGCTTGATTTTTTCCCCGTAACATGATCGGTTCCACGAACGCTCGGCAGTAGGTGCCGAACTGGAATTTTTCCCTGCAGAGTTCTTCTCGATGTTCCCGGTGCTACGGAGGTCGGCTCGGGGCGTGCGACCCCTTGTTTCGAAGATAATTCGAAGATCTACGACTTTTCTTTAGGAGTGAGACAAAGATTCACCCTCCTTCATGGTCAAAATAGCCCCGCAACATTCTTGTCTTCATGAAGTTGAGGAGTGTTTTGGTCGTGGGGATTTTGGAAGAGGAGCTCCACTCCTAGGGGCGGAGAAGCTGTGCTGGGAAAACTCTTGTGCCAGGAAGACCCTTGTAAGAGCCGTGGGAAGACCCATCCTTTGAGGTGAGCAAATCGAAGAGTTTGGCTTTAGGAGAGAGCCATTTGGAAGACAAGTTTGAGGAGCAACTCTAGGAGAGAGTTGTGAGCTCCGGGCTCGTCGAGGAGAGGTCCGCTCCGAGGTGAGCGGAGTGAAGAGCTCGGCTCTGGAAGAGAGCCGTTTGGGAGACAAGTTTGAGGAGCAACTCTAGGAGAGAGTTGTGCTCCAAACTTGTTCGAGGAGAGGTCCACTTTGGAGGCGAGCGGAGGGGAGAGCTCGATTTGTAGAAGAGCCATCTGGAAGAGGAGTTTGAGGAGCAACTCTAGCAGAGAGTTTTAGCTCCGAACTCGCTTGAGAAGAGCTCCGCTTTGGAGGCGAGCGGAGCGAAGAGCTTGGCCCTGATAAGAGGAAGGGGAGGAGAGGCATTCGGGTTCTCTCCCCTGCCTCGTTCTTTCGCACAGTGAAGAAGAGCAGAAGTGTTGGGTACTTTTGGTGGGAAGACTGAAGAAGGAGAAGAATGAAGGAGCTAAGAAGGGTATGGGTCGGACCGTTGGTATTGGATCCGACCCTGACCCATTAGCCTCTTTTTCTTCTTGCTCTTTATCTGCTTTGCCGCTCGGTAGATGCATCTTGTTCGGCAAATCCGAGCACGGATTTTGGGGCACATTTTCCGCCACTTTGCTTCTCGGTAGATGAGTAGCTCAGCTCGGATGGTCGTGGGGGCAGTTCGGAATGGCCATCTTCCTCCGGCCCGTTTAAGGACGAGCCGATGAAGTAAAGTCGAGCCATAGGACCCCGACCATCGTGAGGTTAGTTTGAGGGATGCAGGAGCAGTTTCGAATGGCGAGCTACTTCTAGTCCGCTTTGGAGCGAACTTGCGAAGTAGAATCGAGCCAAGTGTTGGACTCCGATCCATTCAACGGCTGCAGGAGCAATTTCGAACGGCGATCTACTTCCGGCTCGTCTGTGGGCGAGCCGAGGAAGAAGAGTCGAGCCGAGTGCTGGACTCCGAACCATCGTGAGGTTAGTTTGAGGGATGCAGGAGCAGTTTCGAATGGCGAGCTACTTCTAGTCCGCTTTGGAGCGAACTTGCGAAGTAGAATCGAGCCAAGTGTTGGACTCCGATCCATTCAACGGCTGCAGGAGCAATTTCGAACGGCGATCTACTTCCGGCTCGTCTGTGGGCGAGCCGAGGAAGAAGAGTCGAGCCGAGTGCTGGACTCCGAACCATCGTGAGGTTAGTTTGAGGGATGCAGGAGCAGTTTCGAATGGCGAGCTACTTCTAGTCCACTTAGGAGCGAACTTGCGAAGTAGAATCGAGCCAAGTGTTGGACTCCGATCCATTCAACGGCTGCAGGAGCAATTTCGAACGGCGATCTACTTCCGGCTCGTCTGTGGGCGAGCCGAGGAAGAAGAGTCGAGCCGAGTGCTGGACTCCGAACCATTGTGAGGTTAGTTTAAGGGATGCAGGAGCAGTTTCGAATGGCGAGCTACTTCTAGTCCGCTTAGGAGCGAACTTGCGAAGTAGAATCGAGCCAAGTGTTGGACTCCGATCCATTCAACGGCTGCAGGAGCAATTTCGAACGGCGATCTACTTCCGGCTCGTCTGTGGGCGAGCCGAGGAAGAAGAGTCGAGCCGAGTGCTGGACTCCGAACCATTGTGAAGTGCTTAGCAAGTTGTGGGAGCAGCCATGTAGAAGAAGCTGGACTCCGAACTCGTTGAGAAGAGGTCCGCCTTGGAGGTGAGCGGAGCAAAGAGCTCGGCTCTGGAAGAGAGCCATTCGTGAGACGAGTTTGGGGAGCAACTCTAGAAGAGAGTTGTGAGCTCCGAACTCGTTCAGAAGAGGTCCGCCTTGGAGGTGGGCGGAGCAAAGAGTTCGGCTCTAGAAGAGAGCCATTTGGGAGAAGAGTTTGGGGAGCAACTCTAGGAGAGAGTTGTGCGCTCCGAACTCGTCGAGGAGAGGTCCGCTCCGAGGTGAGCGGAGTGAAGAGCTCGGCTCTGGAAGAGAGCCGTTTGGGAGACAAGTTTGAGGAGCAACTCTAGGAGAGAGTTGTGCGCTCCGAACTCGTCGAGGAGAGGTCCGCCTCGGCGGCGAGCGGAGGGAAGAGCTTGGCTCTGGAAGAGAGCCATTTGTGAGATGAGTTTGAGGAGCAACTCTTGGAGAGAGTTTTGAGCTCCGAACTCGGTGAGAAGAGGTCCGCTTCGGCGGCGAGCGGAGGGAAGAGCTCGGCTCTGGAAGAGAGCCATTTGTGAGATGAGTTTGAGGAGCAACTCTAGGGGAGAGTTTTGAGCTCCGAACTCGTTGAGAAGAGGTCCGCTTTGCAGGGGAGCGGAGTGGAGAGCTCGGCTCTGGAAGAGAGCCGTTTGGGAGAAGAGTTTGGGGAGCAACTCTAGGAGAGAGTTGTGCACTCCGAACTCGTTGAGGAGAGGTCCGCTTCGGAGGCGAGCGGAGCAAAGAGCTCGGATCTGGAGGAGAGCTATTTGTGAGGCAAGTGTGAGGGGGAACTCTAGGAGAGAGTTGTGCTCCAAACTTGTTCGAGGAGAGGTCCGCTTCGGAGGCGAGCGGAGCAAAGAGCTCGGCTCTGGAAGAGAGCCATTCGTGAGACAAGTTTGGGGAGCAACTCCAGAAGAGAGTTGTGAGCTCCGAACTCGTTCAGAAGAGGTCCGCCTTGGAGGTGGGCGGAGCAAAGAGTTCGGCTCTGGAAGAGAGCCGTTTGGGAGAAGAGTTTGGGGAGCAACTCTAGGAGAGAGTTGTGAGCTCAGAACTGTCTGAGAAGAGGTCCGCTTCGGAGGCGAGCGGATCGAAGAGCTCGGCTCTGGAAGAGAGCCGTTTGGGAGACAAGTTTGAGGAGCAACTCTAGGAGAGAGTTGTGCGCTCCGAACTCGTCGAGGAGAGGTCCGCCTCGGCGGCGAGCGGAGGGAAGAGCTTGGCTCTGGAAGAGAGCCATTTGTGAGATGAGTTTGAGGAGCAACTCTTGGAGAGAGTTTTGAGCTCCGAACTCGGTGAGAAGAGGTCCGCTTCGGCGGCGAGCGGAGGGAAGAGCTCGGCTCTGGAAGAGAGCCATTTGTGAGATGAGTTTGAGGAGCAACTCTAGGGGAGAGTTTTGAGCTCCGAACTCGTTGAGAAGAGGTCCGCTTTGCAGGGGAGCGGAGTGGAGAGCTCGGCTCTGGAAGAGAGCCGTTTGGGAGAAGAGTTTGGGGAGCAACTCTAGGAGAGAGTTGTGCACTCCGAACTCGTTGAGGAGAGGTCCGCTTCGGAGGCGAGCGGAGCAAAGAGCTCGGATCTGGAGGAGAGCTATTTGTGAGGCAAGTGTGAGGGGGAACTCTAGGAGAGAGTTGTGCTCCAAACTTGTTCGAGGAGAGGTCCGCTTCGGAGGCGAGCGGAGCAAAGAGCTCGGCTCTGGAAGAGAGCCATTCGTGAGACAAGTTTGGGGAGCAACTCCAGAAGAGAGTTGTGAGCTCCGAACTCGTTCAGAAGAGGTCCGCCTTGGAGGTGGGCGGAGCAAAGAGTTCGGCTCTGGAAGAGAGTCGTTTGGGAGAAGAGTTTGGGGAGCAACTCTAGGAGAGAGTTGTGAGCTCAGAACTGTCTGAGAAGAGGTCCGCTTCGGAGGCGAGCGGATCGAAGAGCTCGGCTCTGGGAAAGAGCTGTTTGCGGGACGAGTGTGAGGAGGAGCTTTTGGAGAGAGTTGTGAGCTCCGAACTCGTTGAGAAGAGGTCCGCTTCGGGGGCGAGCGGAGGGAAGAGCTCGGCTCTGGAAGAGAGCCATTTGTGAGATGAGTTTGAGGAGCAACTCTAGGGGAGAGTTTTGAGCTCCGAACTCGTTGAGAAGAGGTCCGCTTTGCAGGGAGCGGAGTGGAGAGCTCGGCTCTGGAAGAGAGCCATTTTTGAGGAGCAACTCTTGGAGAGAGTTTTGAGCTCCGAACTCGTTGAGAAGAGGTCCGCTTCGAGGGCGAGCGGAGGGAAGAGCTCGGCTCTGGAAGAGAGCCATTTGTGAGATGAGTTTGAGGAGCAACTCTAGGGGAGAGTTTTGAGCTCCGAACTCGTTGAGAAGAGGTCCGCTTTGCAGGGGAGCGGAGTGGAGAGCTCGGCTCTAGAAGAGAGCCATTTGGGAGAAGAGTTTGGGGAGCAACTCTAGGAGAGAGTTGTGCGCTCCGAACTCGTCGAGGAGAGGTCCGCTTCGGAGGCGAGCGGAGCGGAAGAGCCCGGCTCTGGGAAAGAGCTGTTTGCGGGACGAGTGAGAGGAGGAGTTCTCGAAAAGAGTTGTGAGCTCCGAACTCGTTGAGAAGAGGTCCGCCTTGGAGGTGGGCGGAGCGAAGAGCTTGACTCTGGAAGAGAGCCGTTTGGGAGGCGAGTTTGAGGAGCAACTCTAGGAGAGAGTTGTGAGCTCCGAACTCGTTGAGAAGAGGTCCGCTTCGAAGGTGAGCGGAGCGGAAGAGCCCGGCTCTGGGAAAGAGCTGTTTGCGGGATGAGTGTGAAGAGGAACTCTAGGAGAGAGTTGTGCTCCAAACTCGTTGAGAAGAAGTCCGCCTTGGAGGTGGGCGGAGCGAAGAGCTCGGCTCTGGAAGAGAGCCGTTTGGGAGGCGAGTTTGAGGAGCAACTCTAGGAGAGAGTTGTGCGCTCCGAACTCGTTGAGAAGAGGTCCGCTTCGGGGGCGAGCGGAGGGAAGAGCTCGGCTCTGGAAGAGAGCCATTTGTGAGATGAGTTTGAGGAGCAACTCTAGGGGAGAGTTTTGAGCTCCGAACTCGTTGAGAAGAGGTCCGCTTTGCAGGGGAGCGGAGTGGAGAGCTCGGCTCTAGAAGAGAGCCATTTGGGAGAAGAGTTTGGGGAGCAACTCTAGGAGAGAGTTGTGCGCTCCGAACTCGTCGAGGAGAGGTCCGCTTCGGAGGCGAGCGGAGCGGAAGAGCCCGGCTCTGGGAAAGAGCTGTTTGCGGGACGAGTGAGAGGAGGAGTTCTCGAAAAGAGTTGTGAGCTCCGAACTCGTTGAGAAGAGGTCCGCCTTGGAGGTGGGCGGAGCGAAGAGCTTGACTCTGGAAGAGAGCCGTTTGGGAGGCGAGTTTGAGGAGCAACTCTAGGAGAGAGTTGTGAGCTCCGAACTCGTTGAGAAGAGGTCCGCTTCGAAGGTGAGCGGAGCGGAAGAGCCCGGCTCTGGGAAAGAGCTGTTTGCGGGATGAGTGTGAAGAGGAACTCTAGGAGAGAGTTGTGCTCCAAACTCGTTGAGAAGAAGTCCGCCTTGGAGGTGGGCGGAGCGAAGAGCTCGGCTCTGGAAGAGAGCCGTTTGGGAGAAGAGTTTGAAGAGCGACTCTTGGAGAGAGTTTTGAGCTCCGAACTCGTTGAGAAGAGGTCCGCTTCGGCGGCGAGCGGAGGGAAGAGCTCGGCTCTGGAAGAGAGCCATTTGTGAGATGAGTTTGAGGAGCAACTCTAGGGGAGAGTTTTGAGCTCCGAACTCGTTGAGAAGAGGTCCGCTTTGCAGGGGAGCGGAGTGGAGAGCTCGACTCTGGAAGAGAGCCGTTTGTGAGACGAGTGCGAGGAGGGTCTCTTGGAGAGAGTTGTGAGCTCCGAACTCGTTGAGAAGAGGTCCGCCTTGGAGGTGGGCGGAGCGGAGAGCTCGGCTCTGGAAGAGAGCAGTTTGGGAGAAGAGTTTGGGGAGCAACTCTAGGAGAGAGTTGTGCACTCCGAACTCGTTGAGGAGAGGTCCGCTTCGGGGGCGAGCGGAGTGAAGAGCTCGGCAACGATGGGTTTCGGCGAGGAGCGTGCCCAGAAATCGGAGCTCCGGAGTGTGAGCTCGGCATGGCGAGGAGTTGGAGTAGAGTTCGAGCTTAGCTCTTGAAAATGGAGCTTGATGACGGAGCTCGGTAGAGGAGAGCTCGGCATGGGTTCGGCGAGGAGGTGGCCGATGATGGCGTTGTTGGCCATGGTGAAGCTCGTCGGTGGAGAGGTTGCTTCATGCGGGAGCCCCCCACACCGGCATTCTGAGGACCGGTGAGGCCCTTGGGGGGTTGCCAGTTTGGAAGAGGAGGTTGGTCTTACTGGACACGGTCCTCGGCGGGCGGAGGGAGCCCCCCCAGTTGTTGAAAGGGATGGACCGGGACTTCTTGCTGGTCTGCGGGGTTGGGTGCACGATTGGACCCTCTAGATCTGACCTTTCTGGGAGGCATGGCTGGAGAAGAGCTAGTCAACGGGAAGGGGAGAGGCAGCTATTCGTATGGTTTCCCACAGACGGCGCCAATCTGTTACCGCTAAATCTGGTGTGGGGGTAAACAGACAGAATTTGTGAGTTCGAGGAAAAACCTGAATAGCGAAACCAAACCTGACCCGTCGTTGACTGATCGTTGACTCCCGCCGTTAACCTGCAAAAAGTGCGAGACACCGGGGGGGATCCCGGCGACGCACCCTCCGACGCTCAAGTCAGTAATCAGAAATGATTAAGAAAGAGCGTAAATTGAGAAAATACTGATTACCTCTTAATGGAGATGGATGGGGGGTATTTATAGGCGTCTTAGGGATCAAATTAGGAATGTAATCCCCGTGATTAGATAAGGAATATTCTCCTAGTCATCAGATAAGGCATGTAATCTGATAAGGTATATTCCCTGTAATCAGTTAAGGAATTTTAATCCCTAATCCCTAGTGAAAAGATAGATGTGGATCATGGCCGTTGATTTAGATCTAATCAGGGACCTTGATTGTATCTTGCTGGATCGGGCATGCAGAGGGTTGGAACCCGTACCCAGTTGACGTGGATCCGTTCATGAGTTATTGGGCTTTGAATAAAGACCCAGTTCCCATTTCAGACCCGTTTGTAGGCGAAATTACCGTTTTACCCATGAGCTTTAAGATTCGTGTCCGATGTGAACGGTCCCGATTTAATCCTATTTTTAGCCATATCAGTAAATCAATTTTGAACCTTCAAACCCACAATTCTAAGAGTCACAAAACTTCCTCGTATTAAATAATAATCAATTGGACTCTTTTACCCCTTTGAACACATGAAACACATGGACACATGAATTATGGAGCCCTAAAATTTGTAGATACATATATATTTAGTATTTTGACGAATTTGCGACTATTATGACTTGAAAAACATTTATTAGTTGCTGATTTGACCTCCATGATTATGTATTTATGCTACTTAATAACATAGACGCCAATGACATCTTTCCATGAAATCTACATTAGTAAATTATTTCTAAGTGTTGCTGTCTAAATATTCTTTTGCAGTTTCGACCCTTTTATCATTTGAATCTGGGCCCGAGCCCTGAATAAAAATTGTAGGTCCGGATGTGTAGATATCGATAGACTCCAAAATGATCGAATTTGGAGCTACGGTCTGAGAGTTATGGCAGTTATACTGCAGCTGTGTCAGTAGACGCAGTTTTGCAAAACTGCTGTGTACATTTATTTCGCAAATTAATTTAGCTGTGCAACCAGCGAGCGTTTGACTCCAAATTTCATATGTAGCTGCTGGACACCCTATAGGATATCCCCAATTTTTGTTAGAATTAATCTACATTATTTCAACACTATTTCATATGCAAATACAAGTACACAAATTCTGCCTGAACAAATGTAATAAGCCGGGGTTAAGGGAAAGACTATAGAGTGGACAATATAGGTAAGTGTACTCAGAAGGGGGCCCGTGTTTCCCAGTACTCGGTTCATGAACCTGTTACACGTGATGTATTCATGGAGTCAGTTACTTGGCTCATGAACCTGTTGCACGTGATGTATTCATGGAGTCAGTTACTTGACTCATGAACCTGTTGTATTCATGGACCCACTGTGTGGTCCTTGAACCTGTTAGTATTCACGAACTTGCTTCGTGAACCTGTTATTAAATTTCGTATTCATGAACCGTGCCTGTCTGATACCTGATACCTGATACCTGAAATCTGAGTACGCCGCCCTATAGACTCCATTACTAAGTCTAAACGAAACTGATTTGACTGTAGCAACCATGTAGTAAAAAGATGGATGCATGTCGTGCTACCTAGATAGTAATCACACAAGACTTGAACTTAATACCTGATACATGATTATCCTGTTACCTGATTATCCTGTTACCTGATTACCTGGTTACCTGATATATGATACATGAAACTTGAACATGACACCTGTAACTTGATACATGAAACCTGATACATGAAACATGATACTTGATGTTAGTTACCTCTACTGGTTCACCTGACACATGTTTTACCATTAGCAGTTGTTAACTAGCCTGTTTACTAGGAAGTCCCCCCTTGCTAGCTAGTTCTTGGTTGTTCCCACTACTTATTATAATTCTGTTACATTCTTGATTCCAGTTCCTGTTCCCCATACTTGTACTTTCTTTCACTATTTGTGGCCCTAGCTTGCACTAAGGGCATTTTCTCTTGTTTTCCCTTTATTTCCCTGTTTATATTTATTAAGTAGACTTTGGAGACGAGCTGCCTGCTGGGATTGGTGAGCAGACATTTCAGGTTTCGCTTGGAGCAAGGACTTGTTTAAATAATTGCTTTCCTTAAGGTATTGATTTCTTCTGCTGTATAAGACCTGTTTAACTTGATCCAGACTTGAAACTATTTGGATGTTTTATTATATTTAAGTTGTTTCCGTTGCTTAATAAATTATTCATGCATGCTTGGTTATATATAAATCTGGATATATTCTTGTTATGATGCTGAGTCGATCCTACAGCTTATGGATGATGTAAAAATCATCTGCTGGGCTTCGTCTCGTGCTCATATTCCATATTTTTGGGAAGCGGGGCGTGACAATAGTGGGAGTGCTAACCCTAGGAGATTGATTTTTGTTCATGATTCAATTAAACTAAGGATTAGATACATAGTGAAGATGTGATGAAAGTAAGAGAAAAACATTGAGTATGAGGGCCATTGGATTGGCGACGTGAGAGTATTCACAGGATGTCCCATGATGCATCATGATAGGGCAAGGATGCTGCTCCAGAGTACCGTCCCGGTGGCAACGCTCTTGGGGTGTCTGGTGACTGCGGGTGGTGTCATGTCTATGGTAGGAGTTGAATTACCACAGGATGCCTGCATGAAGAGTCATGTGTCAGTGCGTTGGGATTCCCTTCAGGGCACCTAGACATGAGTTCGTAGGTCATAGAACATCTAGGATACTTACCGTAGTTACAGTAGTAGATTAAGTCATGGCGAGGGATTGAACCCTACAAGATGAAGAATGGTTAAGGGCTTGCCCTCAGACCTATGTAGTATAGGCTGCATAGACTCTGAACAATTGCGCATTAGTGTCATATAAACAGAAATAATTGCATTAAGGACTAAGTGCACATTCACAACACGACATCAATAGGATAGTCCCTTTGGCTTTGTTTGTAAATAAGTTTGTGGTTTGTTAAGTATTGAGAATCGTTATACTATTTCCGGCATAGAAAGGATGGCCGTGTATAATATTTGTTCAGTGAATGAACTGACGGGCCCATAGTTTTACATGTAGGGTAAAGATGCTTGACAAATTGAAGTATACATGCTGCTCAAAGATTGATTTAAATGTTGTTTCATGTAATTACTGTAAAATTTGCTTCCGCTGTACAAATATTAATGTAAATATAACTCTGAGGTAAAGTGAAGTTTTATTTCCTTATAAAATTATACGAAAGAAGTGTAAAGATCCTGTGGAACTTCGAATTCAGTTGTATTTTGGAATTCGGGGTGTTACAGAATCCGAGCCGTTGATTTTGTTTCAATTGAATAGGAGCCACTTGATAACTCTCTTTGTGTTTTATTAAATGGATACCAGTCTCAACACACTCTCATACTCATATATATTAGTTTCTTACACCCCATAATTAACTCCGTATCATACTTATGAATTTCTTTACTCAATACATTTTACATTTCACACACGGTAAATCTTAATTTAAAATTTTCATAGCACATCATATACATAAAATAAAAGAGATCATACTCATCTGAGGAAACGCGAAGACCGGCTGTGTAAGCTCTCCGCTATTTCCCCCCGAACTCGTCTCTTCTTCCTATTATCATATTTAACACTAATTAGGGTTAAAGATATTCAAATCACTCATAAATAACAATTAAAATTATTCTAATCTCTCACAAGCATTTCACCGAATGCCTGGCGTGCGTTATTCGTATGCACACACTCACTATTCTATTAATTAGTTTTTAAGCCTATAAATTTCTCCAAAAATTATTCTAACTTATTTCTCATAATTTACAACAAGTTCTATTGCCAATCTCTAATACATTTAAAGAATAAACTCTTTTAATTTCAAACCCCAAACCATAACTCTTTTCAATTTTACCCCTGACATTTCCAATAAAGAATTAATCACTTCTAACATGAAGATTATCTACTAATCTCCCTACCTAATTCTCTTGCCAAAAATTGAAAACATACAACCCTATGCAATTTAATGAAATAAATTCTCACCTTCCAAGAAGTCGATTCAAAAAACTAACACCGGGGTATTGAAGAGAACCCTTCAATTAGCAAGAACCCCCTATAAATTTTGTAAAATGGCTTGGAATTTCATAGGATTTGAAAATTTTGAAAATGAAGAAAGAAAGAAGAATAGGTCGATTGCATTGGGTTCTGGGGTCTGGACATGAGTGAGAAAGGGGAAGGGAGAAGAGTAAGTTTGGTAAAGAAATGGGAAATTTTATTATAAACCCCTCTTTGACTCTCCAATTATTTTTAGGCCCTTATACTTCTACTTGTTATAATAAAATCTAATAAAACCTGCTCCACTGAATACATAAATAAATTAAAGAATATATATACAATAAAACTGCATATTTATGCAAAATAATAACATTAACAATAATATCTAATAGCAAGAAAAGAAATACCAACGAGTATTTTGAAATTATAAAATAAAGGAATGTTACAACACGTGCATGTGATTTCCCCTTCCTTGCTAGCCAGCCAATGAATGAGTGGAGAGAGTCGGGGAGTTTGTGTGTGAGTAGGGAGCTCTTTTAGGAAGTGAGTAGTTATTAAAACTACTCATTAATTCACCCTATAAATACCCTCCATTCTAACCCCAAATGAACACACACCAAATCATAGAAAAAAAAGGGAGAAGAGAAAGAGAGTCCAAGGGTGCTATTGCCTTTGGAAATTCCAAGGAGGGAGGCTTGTGGTTTTGTTGGTGTTGTGGAGCTTTTGGAACATTTTGCTAAGGATTCAACTACTAGGAGCATTTTGAGGTGGATGTTTTCATTGTCTTCTAAAATTTTGTAGATTGTGCATGCTTAGCATTAACATGTGTAGATACTAATTTATTTGCTGTGTATAAGTATTGAAGTGTTCTAGAATTTTGATTGTGCACTCTTAGTCATAATTAGAGTGTAAATGTATGGGTGTTCTATTGTCATCTAATGTGTTAATAAATATTTATTTTCAAACTAGAAATAAGAAGATGATTGTTAATAGGTGTATGTGAAGGAAATTCTAGAAATCTTATTAGTACATGCTTGACTATAATCATGTAGTAGATAATTGAAGAAATGTATTTGTAAGAGTTTTATGAAATTCTTAATTAGTGAAAGGTTTATAAAATAAATCCAGGAAATTAAATTTCTCTATATCCAATGTTGTAATATAAAAAACTCTCCAAAAAGAAATAGTTGCTTAAGGAACAATAATTTATATAGTTCAAGTTATAGAACTATGAATAATTTATACAAGATGGATAATAATTTCCATTATTTTTTAGAATAGATGGTTACAGGATTTATTTCGGATTAAGACACTCATTCTCGGGAAATGATTAGAAATAATAATGTATAGAAAATGCGAAATCGAAAATTTTCTTCAAAGAAATTTAGAAGTAGAGAGTTGCAGTAAAAGATTTACAATAGTACTAATGTCAGAATTTGACACTTGATTGCTTGGTCTTGGCATTGGGTTTAAATCCCTAGGAACAGTACTATAGGCTGCGGGTTCGAGTCTTGGGAGACTCTGTTCTTTTCGAAATTTTGATTTATATATATATTAACAGTAGATAGGATATATAAGCAATTGAATGGCGATTTTCTTCACAAATGTGAGTTGGCTCACTGGTTTCGTTGCGGTCTGGGTTGTTGAGTAGCCTGGGTTTGACCCCTGGTGTACACATTTTTGTATAAATTTTTTATTTCAAAGATTTTTCACGTTTTAACAATTGGGAAAATTTGTAGAAATATTTTAGAATATTTGAAAATAATTCTACCCTATTTAAGATGTACTTTGGAGATTAAAAATTACTTTAGACAATATACTAGATGAGTCCAGTTTCTAGTATAAATTCGAAGGTGTTTGTTTATGTTAAAATGAGCTAACTTTATAATGATCGAAATAATCTAATAGAAATATGGGGAAATTCATTTGGATGAAAAATTATAATATACATTATCTACTTTAAGAAGTGACTCTTCGATAATATTTTTGTGATGGAAGAATCAACGATTTTATAATGAGAAATTGTGTAATTGAGGTTAAGATAACCTATAATATCTCGGTTTGAATATTGCAATCTAGAGGCTGAGCGAGACCCGTGGAGACCACCAAGTTATGATAAATAAAATTTGAGAAGTAGCTAGGACGAGCTAACATTCTTAGTAAGTTGTATTAAGTCTAGTAGGAGCGTAAGCTAGCTCTAGGTGGCATTATTTATTTTTATGGATATGCACTAGAAGAAGATATGATAGAAACAATGATAAACATGCCCGGTAAAGAGTTTGCAACTCCTAGGGTTCGTGATCGAGGAATACACCCGATAAATCCATGGTATGTGGGCTAGGGGTATGTCTGTCTATCTACGAAAAGGTTGGTAAAGAGTTTGCAGTTCCTATGATTGGTCGAGAATGAGGATACGCCCGGTAAATCCATGTATATGGGGTAGGGGTATGCCGGTTAGGTCCATAATTACGGCAGATCAACTTGTTAGGGTTCGTGGCTGAGCTTACGCGCGGTAAATCCACTATATGTGGGCTAGGGGTAGGCCGGTAAAGTCCAATATCCCAGGGGTGTGACTCACGCGTAGTTACGCATTGGAGTATGTTGAGTGGGTTTAGGCATTTGCATAATGAGGGATTGAACCCTATATTGTAGAGTACGTTAAGGGCTTTTCCTCGGACCCATGTAGTAAGGGATGCATAGAATTCGAACAAGTATGCATATGTCATCATAAGTTTAAATGTCTGCATTAGGCATTAAGTTCATATCATACACTGGTATAATAGGATAGTCACTTTTCTATATTTCTGCATCCAAGTATGTGATTGTTAAGATGGTGAAATCGTTGTATTATAGTATTGCGTCAGTTGTATGCAACTGATGTGCCTACAATTTTCTAGTTGCAAGATTGGATTTAACATGGACTTGAAGTCATTATGAGGAATGTCACGAGATTGAGGAACTTTCATTGTCATATGTTGTTTTGTACTTATTTTTTTCCGCTGTGTTATTGTAAAGAAGAATGTTGTAACTAAAAAAGTTTTAAATTCCTTCTATTTTGTACGAATTGAAGTAAAAGATCCTGTATTTGCTACGAATTACCTGTGGAATTCGGGTTACTACAAGCATGGTACCCAGTATATATGCGCTGTACTCTTTTTCATTTTCTAGGTTTTTATCCCACTAAGTTTTTTTCTAGTAAAGGTTTTAACGAGGTAACATTGTGCTTATCAAATGTTCATTCAGTGATCCGGAAGAATGTTTTATTCGTTTTTCTTCGCTCTGATTTTTTACAACTGGGTTTTCCTCAGTAATATTTTAGTGAGGCAACAATCATTGAATATTGAACATTGTGAGAGAGTATTAGAAATGATGAACATCCAAGGGGTAGAGTTGTAGATGTTATTAGTGGATGACAATCATCTCCATAATCGTGTAAGTCCTTCCCCAACATCGACATGACTATGTAACTCCTCTCCCACTTCTCCCACCTCTTTTACTTCACTCTTTTGTAACTTATGTGGTCCTTTGTAACCCTATAAGTATGTGAAGAACTCCACCTATGAGAAGTACATAAAAAAAAGAGAAATTCATCCATCTATCTCCTAATATTTTAATAATATTTCTTTATATTCGTAACAGTTTGTTCTTTTTGTACAATTTAATTATCTAGAGAGTATTTTATTAAGTGTGTAGAAACCTAAAACGACATATATTTTGGAACAGATGGAATAATTACCGACACTTTTTGACTATTTGCTTTGTTGATTTGATTTGATTTTAAAGTACAACATATGTTTCTATGACTCGTGTATCATTATACAAGGATTCATGGACAACTTCAACTCGGTATTTGTTGGATATATAGGTATATTCCATCTATATGAATAATATTATGTGTATTATTCTATGGATAATATGTGTATTACACATAGTAATTGTATGGATATCGAACAGTGGGTTGAGTTGCTTTAGAACCCAATAACCAAACCAATACTTATCCTTTAAATACATTCTTGTGAGAGTAGTCTAGGTATTCCAATCTTGATACTTAGTGTAAATATATCAAGCACCTTAGTCTAGGATATTAACTCTAACCCTAATTATTCTTTCTCTCATTTCTCATAATAGTTAACAATCTTGTGATATTTTATTTAATTTTATTTTGAGATTAATAGGAGAGAGACCGTTGGAATTAATCAGTGTCATCTCTGTAGCGCCCCGAATCCCTATACTGGAGATTCGAGACACAGACCAGAATCTTTCCTTCAAACAGTCACATAAACACAGAAAATATAAGAAAATTTTAAAACTTTTTATTCAGTAAAAATGTTACAAGGTTCAAGTGTAATGGTGACAATCAGAGTTTACAAATAATAAAATAATGTGCACTTGAAACTTCACTTGGATGTTGCTTTAGCTTGAACTCTCCTGTTCTTGCGGATCGACATCCAGTACCTAATAGAGTGGGCACGCCAGTACATATACTGACGTAATGCTAATAAAAGCAGCGATCTCCAACTTACAATCTGAATTGATGCAACAGGAAAGTGTATCTAAGTTCTAGTGTCCGTATATGTCATGACCTATTACTCTAATGCACATGTAAGTAATGCACTTACTTTAATGCAAGCAAGACTTGGAAAAGAATGCATCCCATTCTACATACATGCCAAATCAAACCGTTGTCTCTAAGTTCAAGGTTTTGAACCCTCGTTCTTCATCATACTCTTGTACTCATCCTGTTCTGAACAGATACAACGCGGTTGATGAGGTAGCAAATTTACGGTCTATTCCCGTTACTGAAGTCACATAGTTATGTCCTCATTTGCCACTATTGCCCATGACAAGCCCCGCTTCCCATTCTATTGGAACACAGGCTTGTAATTGAGGCCCAACGAATAATATAAGTATGCTAACTGATATTATCTATAAGCTGTACAATACCAGGTAACTCAATAGTACAATAGTAATTACATAAACAAGAATATAATGCAATAACCAGTATCTAAAACAAAAGGACTTACCAAATAGCCAGAGAATATGTAGTGCAATTATAGTTCGACGAGTTCTCTTAATAACCCATCGTCTATACCTGTACAACATAACTCAAAGAAAGTCAAATGGAGTACCCGTTAGAGCAAGTTATGGACCCCAAGTAGTACAAGTAACAAAGCACGGAGACAAATAAACAAGGTACAGAGTAATAACAAGAATCAAGTACTGAATAAAGCATGGAAGGAAAAGTGACAGTAAAATAGGGCAACTAACTTTTAAACCAAGAAACAGAATCAAGTAACATGAGTGAATTACGGGGTACAGGTAACTTGTAACAGGTATCAAGCAGCTTGCAAGCGAGTAAACATGGTATCAAGTAGTCTGCAAGCAAGTAAACATGGTATCAAGTAGCATGAAAGCAAGTAAACATGTAACGGGTGTCAGATAGCATGTATAGGTAACAGGAATGTGCAAGTGATCATGTTATTCTCAAGTCTTGTATTTAATCCGATCTAGGTAGCCCTTCATGCGTCCCAAATTTTACCACATAGTTGATACATTCAAACAAGTTGCGTTTAGATTTCGTAGTGGATTATATAGGGTCGTGTACTCAGGTATCAAGTAGTCATGTATTAAGTAGTCAAGTATCAAGTAGTCAATTATCAAGTAGGACCTATGGGTCCCCTCCGAGTACACCTCTCTTATAGGGAAGTATATATGTAGTCGGGTAAGCAAGTGGGAAACACGGGCCCCCTTCTGAATACACCTTCCTATAGGGAAGTATGTAGTCAGGTAATCAAGTAAACAAGTAATTAGGATCATGTATCATGCAATCAAGTAATTAAGTAATCATGTAATCATATAATCATATGGAAAACGCGGGCCCCCTTTCAAATACACTTTTCTATATTTTCCACTACTAGATCTTTCCCTTAACCCCGGCTTGATTACTTGTTATTATTATTAAAGAGGGCATAGACGTGCACAAACAGGGCAAGAAAACATGAAAAGATACTGGGAACATGTTCAGGTCGGGTAGAAAACATAATCGGGTGTCAAATCAACTTATAATAATTAGAAATAATGAGACTTTCAATTATGGACAGCAAGACGTTGTTGCACCAAACTGAGAATCCCGTTGCCACAGGAATACAAACCTGGATCCATAAAAAATTCTAGAAACTAGACTCTCTTCCAAATCCAGCGCATATACACAAGTCAAATAACACCTACAGCAACAGTGTTCAAAATAGCGTTTTACATGCAATTCATGTTCAGCCAGAAAAGTAATGTTTTGTTTTTAAGCATGAAAGAGGTCCAAAAACACAATAATTAAATCTAGCAAAATTCTGAAAGGTTCCTTCATATGTCTAGTCTCAGCATATTAAATTTCATTCATTATATTACAGATAACGTAGTCAAATTAAATTGAAACAGTATGACACAACAAATTCTATGAATCTGGAATTCTACGACACAGCAGCAGTAAAATTGCGATAACTCACCAAATATAATTCGGAATTCGATTACTTCAAATGATTAGTAAACTAGACATCTGGGGCGACAATTCATATTCTGAAAGTTCTAATAGATTCAAAGTGTAACTAGGTCCAAATCAGGCTACAAGTCAGAACATACGGCCGCACAGAAAATACACAAATGGTGTTTATGATCTTTTATGATTACGGAAATAATAGAAACGAGTCAAAACGGATTTGGTGAAGAATATCAATGAGTAGGAACATGAAAAATAAGTTATAACGTAGATCTACTTGCGGTATTTATGCTTGTACGAGGAACAATAAAAATTCATACAAGTACTTGCCTTGGTGGAAATGATTCCGAAGAGAAAAGAATAACGGGAACAGATCCGGGCACACAGCAACGATCGCGAACCAAGTGAATCTTGATGAGATGATGATGATCAGGCACGGTTCTCGGTGATGATCAAGATCAAGATGATCATATGGCTGAGATCGAAGATAGAATATATAAGAATTAGAAGAGTACCAAAGATGTAAAATATACCAAGATTGACAGATTGATGAATGAGAACAAAAAGTTGATTAAATGTTTAACTCACCATGTAGAAGATGAACGAGACGATCGAGATGATCAAGGGCCGAAATCAAGTTGATCAAGCAATCGACTACCAAGATTCAAGGATCAAGATCAAAGATCAAGATCAAGTGTGATCAGACGGTCTAGTTCGCCCTGATGATGATGAAGATGATGATCAAGATGGAGATGATCAGCAATAGGATGGCTGCAATTAATGGAGGTTTGATGATGATCTTGATCATGATGATTAAAATCCGATCAAACTAACGGTCCACATCAAGAGATCAAGTTCAGATCTGATCTCAATCAGATGAGATCAAGGTTATGGTGGTGATCATGATCACGAGGGGATCGGCTGGCCAGGATTCACTTGATCAAAACTCCCCTGATTGACAGTGAGCGGCAATGGCGCTTTGGCTCGATGGCGCTGCTGGCGGCGGCAGGGCAGCTCGGTGGTGGTTGCAGGTGATTGCAGCAGAGTCAGGGGATGAGGCTGGAGGCGATCGGAGGGCGAGGATGTGAGGGAGCAGGGAGCCTCGAGCGGTTGCGGGGAAGCCGACAAAGCTCGACAGTGGCAATAGAGGAAGAAGACAACGGCGAGGAAGGCTGTAGGCAGTGGTCGACTGGGGGGTGTGATACGATGGTGGAACAGCAGCGCGAAGGGTTAAGGAGGGGATGGAGGTGCTATGTTTTCGGGAAGGAAACAGGGGAGGAGAGGTGACTGAGTGTAGGCGACTGTGGCTTCAGGATGGTGGCTTGGCAATGGAGGACGACTGTGATTCTCGGAGATAGGCTCGAGGATGATGGTGGCGATGGTGTATTTGCGGAAGGAGATGGGTTCGACGGAGCAATGGTGATGTAAGAGGTAGGCTAGAGATGGTGAGGCGATGAGTGGCACGGTGGAGCACGGGTATAAGGATGATCGGGGTTGATCACTGGTAATGGTGATGCTGGTGGAATGACGAAGAGGCGGAGTAGCAGCGGGATGAGATAGAGGGCGAGCGGAGGAGAATGGCTCGAAGGTGAATAGGCAGAGAGGTTGGGTTTCAACAGTGAACGAGGGTTGGTGGTTGGGGTATGAATAGTAGTCGGGGGTTTGGGGAGATGAACAGTAATGGGGTGAGAGTAATAGGATTTGTTTGGTTGTAATAGGAGAGAGAAATAGAGAGAGTGTGTATATAATAAAATATATTATAATGGGGATAATTGAGATGGTGGGGGAACGTGAGAGAGGTATCAGGGGATACGGGCAGATGTGGGGTTGTCTGGTCAAAACAGATTAGGGGAGAATTTGGTTAAGGGTTTGTGTATTGGGTGAACGAGTTTGGGTTAGAATCCAATTGAAGATAAAAAAAAGATTTTTCGGGCTCTATTTGCAAATAAAAATTTATCAAATAATATATGAACTTGGCTCAATAAAACAAATAATAATATATAATGAATTAGGAGTCTGACTTACATTAGTTAACATAATCGACGGAGAATAATATAATTTGTTTTGGCCAAAATATAAATAATAAAATGAAATAGAAAGTTTCTTAGAAACCAGAATAATATTTTGTTAAAATTCAATCAGTTAAAAATTTAATTGTTGAAAAAAAGAATTTAAAAGCGAGAAGAAAGTTATAAAAATTTTAAATACAGAAAATACACGGAAAAATACATATATACGGGAACAGAGGTTACAATCATACCCACATTCCCATAAAATTCCGTCGTCGAAATTTACTTAGGTGGTACATAGGACAGGCAAAAGCAAACTTATGAGGTAACAAAACAGGGCATTAAAGGGAAAGAAGAAAATGGTGGCAACACCATAATAAGAAGGGAGTGGATAACAATGATGTCGAATAGTGAACTGATGCATGATGACAAATGGAATGCAAGAAAAGAAGCAAACGGTATCAAAAGGAAAGAAACAACATAAGACAACAAAGCAAGATAAAGAGTAGGTAGAACTAGAATAAAAAAGAGAATGGATAGGGAAGAATTGAATCAAATAATGAGTCAAAGGGTGAGGCTGAATACAAGGGATGGGCAGGGGCAAACAATACAAAGAATGAGAAGCAACAAGAAAATCTTGGGACCTGTGGGTTATGGGTCTACCACGCTTCCACTACGCCACTCTGATCGGGAAGACTCTGACATCGACATCCATTAGCTCCTATAATCTGCTTTATGGCTCACTATATCCTTGACACGTCCAAACAACATCTCTCTAGCATGAAGTTCGAACTCCTTGCAACTTCAGATTCTGAACACTTCTTGAATTCTTGGGACTCTGCATGCACATCTTAGAGCTAAAGACGACACTTCCTCTCCTGATGATGATCCAAGCTGCTGAAAATTCGTAGTAGATCCCGTGATACAGATCGACGAACCGCGGAAGAACAACAGAATGGCAGCACCGAAATTTGAGGAGAACAAGATAGGGAAGAAACTACCAGTATGATTCTTAATATGAATCGACAAATGAAGATAAATGCAAGGCACGGAAAGCAATGAACGACACACGAGCTGAAATAAGAAGGAATTAACGAGGCAAGCAGAAATAAGAGATGTCTTGCACCGGAATCAAAATAATATGGTTACGGAAGTATGAATTCATATCCAAGAAGAAATCAATAGTGTGGGAGACTGCAAAGATGGAAGGAAATAAGAAATCAAGGGGCCGAATATGAAAGGACCAAAATGAACTGGGTAAGACTAGTATCCAGATGCAAATTGGTTATTACATGTTCATGTGATCATTGTGATATGCATATTGTTGAGTTAACCTAGCTAAACCAAACATGACTAACATATCAGTCGAACATTACTAACACATTAGCCAAACCTGGCTCTGATACCACTAAAAACCTGTCATGCCCCGCTTCCCATTATACAGGAACACATGCACGTAACTGAGGCCCAGCGAATGATTTAAGTATGCCAACTCATATCATCCACAAGCTGTACAATACAAGGTAACTCAAATAGTACAATAGTAATCACATAAACATGAGTATAATGCAATAACCAGTATCTGAAACACAAGGACTTACCAAGTAGCCAGAGAATATGTAGTGCAGTAATAGTTCGACGAGTTCTCTCAATAACCCATCGTCTGTACCTGTACAACATAACTCAAAGAAAGACAAATGGAGTACCCGTTAGAGCAAGTTATGGTCCGCAAGTAGTACAAGTAACAAAGCTTGAAGACAAATAAACAAGGTATAGAGTAACAACTAGAATCAAGTACTGGATAAAGCATGGAAGGAAAAGTGACAGTAAAATAGGACAACTAACTCTTAAACCAAGAAACAGAATCAAGTAACATGAGTGGATAACGGGCTACAGGTAACTTGTAACAGGTATCAAGCAGCTTGCAAGCGAGTAAACATGGTATCAAGTAATATGCAAGCAAGTAAACATGGTATCAAGTAGCATGCAAGCACGTGAACATGTAACCGGTGTCAAGTAGCATGTACAGGTAACAGGATTATGCAAGTGATCATGTTATTCTCAATTCTTGTATTTAATCATATCTAGGTAGCACTTCATGCGTCCCAAATTTTACCACATGGTTGCTACATTCAAACAAGTTGCGTTTAGATTTTGTAGTGGATTATATATGTCATGCCCCGCTTCCAAAAAGGAGATACGGAATACGGATACATGACTAAGTCCAACGAATGGCTTTCACCATTCATAAGCTGTCAGGATCTTTATAATGAGTACAAGTAAAAATGAGAGATATACAAGAGAAATAGTCAACCACGCATGCATAACTGAATCAATAAAGTCAACAAGATTACTTGAAACAAGAAGCAAGAATACTGAATTTCAAATAATCAAGTCTAGAATAAAACACAAGTATGGGACAAAAAGCCCAATACAAATAATCCAAGTAAAAAATTATAATTATTCAAGATAAGCAACAAGAATAGATAAAAGTAGCCAGAACTCCGGCCGACTAAAATCTTTAATCACCTACTCCATCGGCAGCTGATCGCCATAATTTGTAATTTAACAAATTGCAGGAAAAAGGAAAGAGAAACAAAATGCCCATCAATGCAAGTTACGGGCCGTTTGTAGTGCAGGCGACAAGTACAGGGAAGATAAACAAGTATAGAGTAACAGCGGAAGCAAGTATAGCATGAAAAGGATGTAACAACAGAATAGAGGAACTAACTCTAACCGAGAACAGAAACAACTAGCATGGCAAGATGAACGGACGTAAGTGGTGTGTAAAAAGTGTCAAGTATCATGTAAACGAATAACAAGTAGCAAGTGTCAAGTAAGCAAGTATCATGTACAAGTAGCAAGTAGCAAGTGTCAAGCGATCATGTTTAAGTCTTGTATCTAATCCTACCTAGGTAGCACTTCATGTGTCCCAAATTTTTACCACATGGTTGCTACATTCAAATAATTTACGTTTTAGATTTCATAGTGGATCATAGAAGGTAGTGTACTCAGGGACAAGTATCAAGTAATCAAGTATCAAGTATAAAGTATCATGTGTCAAGTGTGCAAGTGTCAAGTAATCACGTGTCAAGCTCCAAATATCAAGTATCATGTAATCACGTAGGATCTATGAATCCCCTTCCGAGTACACGTTTTTTTATTTTCCACTATTAGGTCTTTTCCTTTAAACCCCGGCTTTGTTTCTTGTTATTATTATTCAAGTCAAGCATGTTCGTGCGCAAACATGTCAGGAAACATGGTAAGATGATAAGGAACAAGTACACGAAGACAACGAAAATTCGAGTTCTGGACAGCAAGAAAAAATTAATACCCCAGCTTAGCTAAACAAAGGACACGAATGGGTGATGAAAGACTCAAAATAGACTAAGACAACGAAAATTCTAGTTCTGAACAGCAAGACAGTACTACACCAAATCTGGGATTCCCGTTGCCACGAAATTGCAAATCTGGATCCATCAGAAAATCTAGAAAATAGTCCCCCTGCTGAACTCAACAAATATATATAAGTCGTATGGTATTTCACAAAAACAGGACTCAAAATAGAATTGTATCCAGAAACCAGAAATCAGAAGTTTGTATTCATAAACAGGAAAATGGCATGAAAACTTACTGATTAAATCCAAGAAAAATCTCGGGTATTTCCTGGTATATCTAGTATCAGTAAATATAATTTCATAATATTCCAACATGCATGGTATGGCCAAATAAAATCAGAAGACAGGAAGGTGTAGCAAATTTGTAAATCTGCAAATCTGAACACAGCAATACTAGAACAGCAATAGATTACAAAGTATAAACCGAAATCCAGATCCGTCAAAATGGTGATAAAATAGATACAGAATGCTACATTTCATATTTATAAAGTTTTTATCAACTGCAAGTAGAATCGGTTTGAAATTAAGGTTCTTTACTGAATAGCGTGAAAATTCTGCAAGTATACAGTTGTTTTCAAGTATTGAATAGTTTATAAAAGTGATCAATTAAATCCACCAAAATTAAGGATTAATCCCAGTCAAGTCTAGTTATTCTTAGGAAAATATTTGATCAAAATATTATCTTTAACATCAGTGTAAAAATAAATAACCATAAATTCATATAAAACACAATCTGGAATTTTCTATACAACTTTATTAAAACAGCAATAACTTACTACTCACAAATCGAAACTGAGATCTGTCAGAAATTCTTAAAATATTAGACAGAAATCTCTATGATTCATATTCACAAAATAATTTCATATACTGACCTTAATAGGGTCTAAAATACTGAACAAAACGGGGTGACAACAACAAAAAAAACATAAATCTTCTTCAAGCATAAAATCAACTAGTTTATATGAAATACTTCCAAATCATAATAAAATACGAAATATGGTATAGTAGATGTCCTAGCAATATGGTATAGGGTATTTAAAATTCTACAACAAGTTATACTACTACTAACACATCAAACATACAAGATTATACGACACTTCATAAATCACGAACAACATGCGTATATGCAACAGGAACAAATTAATTCTAGGTTATTTCATGTCGTGCGTGTAACCAAAGACGACTACGGATGGATCAACAAGTAGAGACAAGATCTAACAAGGGTTTTCACGAGAATTGACTCTAGAACAAAGCTACATTACAAGCGGTTTTTTGTACTTGTATATGCAACAAAAAGGAAATACAAGTTACTTACCTTATAGTCGATGACGGAAACGATGCATAGAGAGAGAATAACGGGAAAGTTTTCTCAGGCACGAACTCAACAAATGAATCACGAACTATGATCACAACCTCAAGATCAACACACACACACAAAGGCCAATCAACGGCAGTAGGTGCACTGCGTCAAGAGAGAGAGACGGCAGACAGCGGGCGGATGACAGTGCTGGCTGTCTGTCGCTGCTGGTCATGAAAAGGAGGAAGGATAGTGCAAGGGCATTGCGCTCTGGCTGCTGCAATCCATCGAAGGGAGGTAGGGGGCTGTTGGTCAGGGCTGAGCTGCGCAGAGGATATGCCGGAGGTCAGGAGGACGTAGGGGATGGGTTTGAAAGTAGGTCGGGAGTGGGATGAAGTAGAGGGGGTGAGAGTAGTGTTTCGGGAGTAAATAGCAGCTAGGGGATGAGATGAACAGGGGATATGCAAATATATATATATATGAAGAGATAGTATTAGGGTTAAGGGTATTAACGAGTTGAGGATTACATGGGTAGTGGATCCAAGATCCAATAGGGATTTAATAGAATAGGGTTTTATAGATCCATTAAGAAAATAGAACAAGAGCAAAATGAATAAATAAAATAGGGCAGGAATAATTCATTAGGATTGAACAATTAGATAATGAGAATAAAAAATAATAGCTCGATCGACTAGAGATGAATTACAAGATAGACAAACGAATCAAGAAGATCGAACTAAAGGCGCCAAACAAACAGATGAATATACTGAGAATGACGATCCAATATACGGTTCAAAAGAGTCGGAGAATACAAGATGAATAAATACCTAAAAGAAGAAAAAAAAAATACAACCAAAAATACAGAAACTGAAAAACAGCGGTTACAACATAAGGCCGTGTACTTAGGTATCATGTATCAAGTAGTCATGTATCAAGTAGTCAAGTATCAAGTAGGACCTACGGGTCTCCTCCGAGTACACCTCTCCTATAAGGAAGTATGTAGTCCGGTAAGCAGGTGGGAAACACGGGCCCCCTTTTGAGTACAGCTTCCAATAGGAAGTATGTAGTCAGGTAATCAAGTAAACAAGTAATTAGGATCATGTATCATGTAATCAAGTAATCAAGTAGTCATGTAATCATGTAATCATAAGGGAAACACGGGCACCCTTTTAAGTACATATTTCTATATTTTCCACTACTAGATCTTTCCCTCAACCACGGCTTCATTACTTGTTATTATTATTAGAGCAGACATAGATGTGCACAAACAGAGCAAGAAAACATGACAAGAAACAAGGAACAAGTTCAGGTTGGGTAGAAAACATAATCGGGTGTCAAATCAACTTATAATAATTAGAAACAACGAGACTTTCAATTCTGGATAGCAAGACGTTGCTGCACCAAAATTGAGAATCCCATTACCACAAGAATGCAAACCTAGATCCGTCAGAATTCAAGAAACTAGACTCTCTACCGAATCCAGCAGATATACACAAGTCATATAACAACTACAGCAACATGGTTCAAAACAGCGTTTTATACGGAATTCATTTTTAGCTAGAAAAGTAATGTTTTGTTTATAAGCATGAAAGACGTCCAAAAACACAACAGTTAAATCTAGGAAAATTCTGTAAGGTTCCCTAATATGTCTAGTCTCAGCATATTAAATTTCATGTCATTATATTATAGATAGCAGAGTCAAATTAAATTGGAAAACATGGTGACACAGCAAATTCTTTGAATCTGGAATTCTAGACACAGCAGCAGTAAAACTGTGATAAATTACAAAGTATAATTCGGAAATTGATTCCGTAAAAAGGGTAGTAAACTAGAAATCAGGGGCTACAATTCATATTCAGAAAGTTCGACAGATTCAATGTGTAACTGTGTCAAAATCAGGCTAAGAACATGCGACAGGGCAGAAAATACACAATTGGTGTTTATGATCTTTTATGATTACTGAAATAATAGAAACGAATCAAAATGGATATGGTGAAGATTATCAACGAGTCGGAACATGAAAAAAAAAACTATAACGGAGATCTAGTCACGGTATTTATGCTTGTACGCGTAACAATGAAAATTCATACAAGTACTTGCCTTGGTGGAGATGATTCCGAAGAGAAAAGAATAACGGGAACGGTTCCCGACACACGATGATGATTGCGAACCAAGCAAATCTTGATGAGATGAAAACAATTGGGCACGGATCTCGATGATGATCAAGATCAAGATGATCGGACGGCTAAGATCGAAGATAGAATATATAAGAATTAGAAGAGTACCAAAGCAGTAAAATATACCATGATTAAAAAATTGATGAATGAGAACAAAAAGTGGATCAAATGTTCAACTCACCAAGTATAAGATGAACGAGACGATCAAGGGCCGAGATCAAGTTGATCAAGCAATCGACTGCCGACATTCAAGGATCAAAATCAAATGTCAAGATCAAAGATTGAGATCAAGTGTGACCGAACGGTCCAGATCGCCCTGATGATGACGAAGATGATGATCAAGATGGAGATGATCAGCGATCAGATGGCTGCAATCAAAGGAGGCTTGAAGATGATCATGATCGTGATGATCAAAATCAGATCAAATGGACGGCCCACATCAAGAGATCAAGTTCAGATCTGATCTCAATCAGATGAGATCAAGGTGATGGTGATGATCACAATCTCGAGGGGATCAGGCGGCCAGGATTCACTTGATCAAAACTCCTCTGATCGATAGTGAGCGACAATGGTGCTTCGGCTCAATGGCGATGGCTGGAGGCGGTAGGGCGGCTCGGTGGTGGTCGCATGTGGCTACAGCAGAGTCGAGGGTCGAGGCTAGATGCGATCGGAGGGCGAGGACGTGATAGAGCAGAGAGGCTAGCATTGTTGCGGGGAAGTTGACAAACCTTGACAGTGGCAATAGAGGAAGAAGACGACAGCGAGGAAGGTTGCAGGTGGTGGTCGACTGGGGGGTGTGATGCGGTGGAGGAACAGCAACTCGAAAGGTGGAGGAGGTTATGGAGGTGCTCTGTTTTTGGGGAGGAAACAGGGGAGGAGAGGTGACTGAGTGCAGGCGACTGTGGCTTTGGGATGGTGGCGTGGCATTGGAGGAAGACTATGGTTCTCGGAGATAGGCTCGAGGAAGATGGCGGCAACGGCGTAATGATAGAAGGAGATGGGTTCGACGGAGCAACGTGAGTGGTAGGCCCGAGGTTGCGAGGCGATGAGCGGTAGAGTGGATCACAGGGATGAGGATGATCAGTGCTGATCGTCGGTAATTGCAATGCTGGTTGAATGACAAGGAGGCAGAGTAGCTGCGGGATGAGATGGAAGGCGAGCGGAGGTGAATGGTTCGAAGGTGAACAGGCGGAGCGGTTGGGTTTCAAAAGTGAACGAGGGTTGGTGGTTGGGGTATGAACAATAGCGGGGGTTTGGGGAGATGAACAATAATGGGGTATGAACGAGGGTTGGTCGACCCTCCTCCCTTCATTAATTGTGTTCTGATCGCTTCCTTCTCTTGACCCATGTCCTCAGTTTCCCTTGAGTCATTGCTTTGTTTGCCTCTCCCTATCTTCCTCATCCTTCCTTTTCGAGGCTTTTCCATCAGCTGTCTGCTCTCCAGCCCCCTCTGTGGGCCTCTCCTTCTTCCCCTGTGGTGCCTGTTACCGGAATCCATCGTTTCGCTTCTCCACTGTGAGGTTGCTCTTGTGCGTGCTCTTGTGGTGGACCTGGGAGTGCCTTCTGGATGCTTTGGTGTAGTTCTTGGTTAGCGTGGAGCGGTGTAGGGCTTTCCCTGTATCGTCAGAGTCCTTTTTAGGGGGCTTGTCTGCGTTCCTCTGCCCACACGGCATTTGTTGGCTTGCTCATCGTGATTTTTAATGCCTATCACTGTGAGTTTATTTTTTCATTTTTCGTGTTCTCTGGCGGTGTTGTGGGCTCGCTCTGAGTGCTTGGTGCCTCTACCTTGCGTGAGGTCCACTCTTTTCTAGCCTTTTTCTCCCACCGCTTGTTTCTGACTACGGTTCCAGTGCCGGGTACTTCACAGTGGCCCTTTTTAGTGCCTTTGTGCTGGTGGTGGTGTTTCTTTTCATCTCTTCTCACTTCGGGTTGATATACCTGCGGTTTTCTTTTCCGTCCCTTGGCTGGCACTTAGGGGATTTGATCTTATTGTTGTCTTTTTCTTTTTCGTCTGATTTCTAGAGAATTTCTTATCGTTTTTCAAGTGATCTGTGGTTGCTCAGCTGCATTGCTACAGTTCCCGTTCGTTGACTTTTCCGCTTTGCCCTTTTCCCTCCGCTCACTTTTGCGGTGTTTATTTGTCTGGGCTTTGGGCCTCTATGGGCTCATCTTGGATCGATGTAGTTTAAAAAAAAGGGTATCTCTAATGCTGAAAGTGTTTCCTCCAATTTTTTTCATTGGGTTCTAGTTCTGGTGGGCAATCTAAACGGTTCCCTACTGCACGCCCTTCTCTTGGCTGTGGGCCTGCCCAGAAGAAACTTCTAGGGCGTCGTCCCCCCTCTTTTTACCGCCCTTTTACATCTTCCCCGTCTTCCATTTCTAAATCTTCTTCATCTCTTTCTCATTCTCATCTCCAACCTTTACGCTGCTTCCGTTGTCTCTAGGTGTGGCATATCAGGGCGTTCTGCTCAGCCAACATGAAATGTTTGTTTTGTTCTAAGTCGGGTCACCCACGTAATCGTTGTTTTTCCTTACAACAAATTTTGGGCTTGAAGGTAGGGGGATCCATCTCCGACCAAGTCATCGATGCGCTTGATTTCCCTTATCTTCCATCGAAGTTAGAGGATCTTCAAGCTTCTAAACCTAAGTGCCCAAAGATCTCATCCTCTTCTCCGTTGCTCCCTACTCCCCCTGTATCGCAGTGCTTTCCGGCCGCTGTATCCACCGGGCCTGTCGCCAATCCTGCTCCCTCCTCTTTGACTTCTAAGTCGCAGGTCACGGTGGTTTTCTTCTCTGACTTTGAATTCTCTAAAAAATTGAAGTTCTTAGAGCAATATGGCGTTGTTTCTTTTAAGGGGGTACGGTCTCTAACTCTACCTTAAATGCGTTTCTTAGAAATTTCTGTAACGTGCAAGAGTGGGAGTGGGCATTCGACTGTTGTTCCAAAGGGGAAGTGCTTATTAATTGTCCCTCCATTAAAATCTTGGAGGAGCTGGTGGCCTGCACCTCCCTCTCCATTGGTAACATCCACTTGGCTGTTCGCAAATGGATCTATCGTGGTTTATCCCCGTCACAGTTGATCCCCTCCCCTGTTAAAGTCACGTTTCTCGGGCTTCCGCCTTTTTGTGTCTCTCATCGAGTTGTAGCTGAGTTTTCTAAATGTATTGGTGAGTTAAAACGCATCTCCTCCTCTGCAATGTTAGCTTCTGGATGTCTTCAAGTCGATGCTGATTTCTTTTGCCCGTCGGTTAAAGAAAGGATCGATTCTTTCTCCTTGAGAGACCATAAAACTTCCTTTCTTGTTTCGGTTTTGTATCAAGATTTAGATGTTAGGCTTCCATCGCCAGCTACCGTGCCGATTAAGGCTGCCTTTCCACAAGGTATTCCCTCTTCCTTGCCAACCTCTTTCTCCATTGGGACCACTTCACAGTCCTTCACCCCTTCTTCCAAGTGGAGAAGGCCTCACAAGGATTTTCCCAAAAAAATTACTCAGTTCCAGCGGCGACTAGCGATTGTGCCCCCTAAACCCAAGATCTCTCCCTCTAAAGCTCCCAATTTGGTTTGGATTAACCCAGATTTGGTGGCGGGGAAAACCATTGCGTCTCTTCCGGGTGCGATGCCTGAATCTAGCTCTAAGCCCCCTTCGTCGCTAGCTATCTCAGACCCTCGGCCTGCTGTGCCTATGGGACTTTCTCTTCCTACTCCTGTTAAGCAAGTGGCTACTGATGCTGAGAAATGGTCCGCTTGGGAAGCGAATCATCATTATTCTTCTGACTGGGATAAATTCATGAGTACAGTGCATTGCCCCCACGCTTCTAGTCCCGCTACATCCTCCTCGCTTACTAAGGTCTCTTCCGCTCCTTCTCTAAAGGCAGTAGCTTGGGTTGATAAAGATGATCTCTTAGAAGATGAGTTGGTTGAGTTTGATCACTCCCATTCCCAAAAGAAGGTATCCATCCCTGTCTTTCCTTGTGCTTTACATTTATTATCTTCTTATTGTTTGAAGTATTTCAATTCAAAATTAGTCCTTTGTTGTTTTCTTCGACAAAGGTCAACCGTGTTTCCGATATTGCATTTTCTAGTCACTTTCATATAAGGTGTGGCAGCTCTACCTTCGATCTCATTCTGCTGGCGGATCGATGTGTGGGCCCTTCTCAACTGTCCAACTCTTTGGCCCTAGTCTCAGCTGGCACCACCGGGACGTCAGGGGACCCACTAGCTGGGACCAGTCCTAATCAACTAGGTGCCCGTTGTAACAAACCTATTAGAAAAAGAAACGGTGCTAAACATAAATTGGTGTCTATCATTCGTTCTATTGCTTGTATTAGAGCCAGTTGAGAATCAAAACTTATGACTGAAGCTCAGCCGTCCCTTGCGGCTCAGTTCTGTAATCTCGATTCATCCCCCCTTCCCCTATTCTTCTGGTTAGGAACATTTTGGTTCTATATACCGAGTGCACTTCGACTCACTTTCCAATTCCGATGTGCTTGGTTTGACTAGGAAGATGGGATTCCTTGTTGACATGGTTAACTTTGCAAATTTCGAAGCGATCCGAGGCCGCGAAATTTCAAGAGCTTTTGAGACTGATAGTTTTAATGATTAACATCACTTAGAATATTCGAGGACTTAGGTGTCCATCAAAACAACAAGCGTTGTTTCTACTTATTTCTTCCTCCCATTGTGATTTGATCTCTATTCAAGTGTCTAAAATTGAATCTCCCTCGCCTTCCCTATTTCGATCAATAGGTGGATCCTTAATCTCCAGTTGGATTTCTCTTGATGCAATAGGCACTATATGAGGGATCCTCTTCGGTTTTAAAGAATCTAGCTTTTCTCTCATTTCGATTCGTCGATTAACTTTCTTTCTTCTGGTTATTCTTCAGTGGCTTCAATTCAATTGTGAACTCACTATGGTGTCTGTTTACGGTCCGTCCACAACGGATCTTCGAGATGCCTTTTGGAATGAGCTTAGCTCCTTCCATCATGATATCAATGGTTACTAGCTTTTCTATGGAGACTTTAATGTCACCAGATACTCTTCCGAGAGATCGATTTCCCCCTCTTTATATTCAGATTCCACCCTCTTTAATGACTGCATTCGTTCCCTCCATCTGACTGATATGCCCCTTAATGGTAGATCTTTCACTTGATCGAATATGAGATCCCCTCCGATCATGGCTAAGCTCGATCAATTTTTGGTCTATCTCGATTGGATCAATTTTTTCCACAACTCTTTCGTGTCGGCCTTGCCCAACCCTTCATCAGATCACGTTCTTATCTCTTTGTTGTCTAACTATAATTTCTCCAGTATGTACAAATTTCGATTCAAAAAGTTTTGGTTGCAAGATCAAACCTTCGTCAATCTTATCACTGAATGTCTCTCTTCAATTCGGGCTCGTCCGGTTTAGGGCGCATTCTGATTAAGCTGCATGCCATTAAATTCGGTAGCAAAATATGGCACAAAGCTAGAATGGCCAATAATAATTTCCTTAAAGAGGTGTTTCTGTCGACCATTGATTCCATTGATCGATTGGAGGAGATGGGACCTATCTCTGACTCCCTTCGGGCTGAGCGGGTATCGTGTAAAAGAAGCTACACGGATTTTCTCCATAACAATCACATTAAATGGACTCAGCGAGCCAAGTTTCGCTGGCTTAAGAAGAGAGATGGTAACACCTCCTTCTTCCACAACTTTGCATCGCACCGACAGCAATGCAATCGTATATCTTCTATTTTTGATAATGGCAATGAATTATTCTCCGAGTCTGACATCCATGCTTCTTTCCTTTGTTTCTTTAAAGAATTGCTGGATTCTAATAAACATCGTTCTATTCATTTAGACTGGTAGCAATTGTATGGCCAATAGTCTCACGATCTTTCTAGCTTAGAAGCACCTTTCACCTTAGAAGAAATCAGGAGGGCGGTGTTCTCTTTGAAGAGCGATTCCACCCCAGGGCCGAACGGCTTTCCTGCTTTCTTCTTCCAACAGTTTTGGGATTGCCTCAAAGATGACCTCTTTAAAATGTTCTCGGATCTGCATCAAGAGAATTTTTCCTTCGATAGGATCAATTACGCACATATTGTCCTCATCCCTAAATTTTTGGGTGCTAACTTGGTGACGAACTTTAGGCCGATTAGCCTCCTTAATACTACATTCAAGATCATCATGAAAGTGCTCTCTTCTCGACTTAGTATCATTATCCTCCCTTTGATTGATCTTATGGAATCAGATTTTATTAAGGATCGGTTCATCCTTGATAGCGTGGCTTTGGTCCAAGAAATCATTTCTTAATGTCATAGTTCTAACTCGGAGGGTATCCTGTTAAAACTTGACTTTCAAAAGGCTTATGATAGTGTGAACTGGGACATTCTCTTAGAAATCCTTCTCCACCATGGTTTTGGTCCTAAATGGATTGCTTGGGTTAAATCCAGTCTTTTCGCCGGTACCTCGTCCATTATTATCAATGGAACGGAGGGCCATACGTTTAAATGTAAGCGTGGCCTTCGTCAGGGGGACCCTATTTCATCCCTATTATTCGCGCTTGTCGTGGATGTGTTTAGTAAGCTGCAGCGTAACGCGTGGGAAGCGAGTGTTATTGAGGACCTTGGTAGGTCTGATAGTTTCCGGGGAGTGCTAAATCTCCAATACGCTGATGATCCATTATCTTTGCAAAACCCAATGGGTGCTCTTTACGGAACCTGAAGTTACTGCTCTATGTCTTTGAAAGTGTCTCTCGATTGGCCATTAACTTTCAAAAGTCCTCTGTTATTTGGCTCGGGGGTTTCCACAACCGGCAAACAGAGATTGCGCATTTCTTTAATTGCATTTTGGCCTCCTTCCCTATCACATACCTTGGTATCCCTTTGTGTTGGGGGAAGCTTCATAAAGCTGATTGGGTACCGATGTTTGATAGGGTGAAATCGAAACTCAACCGGTGGTTTGGTAACCACCTTTCTCGAGGAGGGAGGCTTATTCTTGTCAACTCCGTTCTCTCCTCTATCCCCTTATACATGATGTCCTTTTTTACCTTCCGTCGTGGGTAATTAAGAGCATTGATCGTGTTAGAAGGAACTTTTTCAGGTCTGGATCGGATTCGTATAAAGCTGGTACTCATCTCTGTAGCTAGAAAACTATCTGTACTTCTAAGGCAGCTGGTGGTTTAGGTGTTCTGAATCTCAAACATCAAAATTTTGCCCTGTTAGGAAAATGGTTATGGAGATTTATTAAATATGAGCAGCTGTCTTGGGCACGCATGATCTCCTCCAACTGTTATTCTCGTAATTATTTGTGGGATTTCCCTCCTTTTCTTCCTCATAAATTGTCTTCGTTCTGGAAAGGTGTTTGGAAAGTAGCCGGTCCTTTCCAATGTGGACTGATTCATCAATGTGCTAACGGCACTAGGACTAGATTCTGGACGGATTTGTGGTTTGGCAACACCAAACTTGTGCATGCATTCCCTAGCATCTTTCAGTTGGCGTCCAACCCCGATGCCTTGGTGTCTGAGTATGTTATTATTATCAATAACTAAAAGTTCTGGTCTATTCCTTTCTCTAGCATTCTTTCTCTGCCTCTTGCGTTTTAGCTTCAACAGCTTTTTGATGTTATTAACTTTTATCCCTGGCATCACAGTGATGATTTCAATGGAGATGGACTAGCTCCGATATCTATTCAGTTAAATCTTTCTACAACTTTCTCAATTTCGGCGGGATTGTCTCTCCTTGTGCAAAAACTTTGTTGAGCAGCTGTGCTCCTCGCAAGTCGAAAATCTTAACCTGGCTAGCGTTGAATAACAAGCTGCTGACGGTAGATGTGCTTAACAAAAGGAATCTGGCAGTAGGCCAGTTGTGTGCTTTGTGTTCGTCCCATCATGAGGACGTCGATCACCTTTTCCTCTAGTGTACTTTCATCCAATCTCTATGGATTATAGCTGTAACTGGCTGGCAAGTGCCGAGTATTCCCTCCGAATTTGCTTCTTTCTAGAAGTGCCAGCACATCAAGAAAGAATTTCGTAAATCCGGGTTCCTTTTGATTATGGTGATTATTTGGGGAGTTTGGTCCGAACGGAACAAGCGTATCTTCTCGCTGACCCTATCTTCGATAGATAGCATCATAGAGGACTATTAGTAGTTATCGCTCTAATTTTTCTTAATCTTGCTCTTTTTTTGTGATTGTTGTTAATATTTTCTTCCCTTCGCTTTGCAGACTTGAAGTTGTAGCTTTAGGTTTGGATCACTCTTTCTGGTGTACAGGTGGATTCTTTTTGGTTGCCAGCTTCATGGCTAGGCTTTGGCCCTTCTTCGTTTCTGTCTTGTTTTTATGGGTTGTCTGCTCTCTGGCTTTCAGAGAAAGGCTTTTGAAGTTGCGCCACCCGTTTCTTTTTGTGCATCTGTTATGGCGCTCTGGCTCTTTTACCCTATCAGGGTGTTGCCCCTCGTTGGACTATGTGTTTTGGCAATGATTGGGCCTCTTCTCTTTTAAACTATATCTTGGTAATGTTATGTGGTTACTCTTTTGGAGTTTATATCTTTATTTTCGTTTGTCTTATGATTGGCCATGGACTGTGTGTTTTCTTTTCTCTGTGACGCATTCTGTAGCTTCTGTTGGTTTGGATAGTTGTTTGGGTCTGGTTACTTTGCTGTGGAGGGGCATTTCTTTGCCTTGCTCTTTTTTTTGTTGACTAAATGTGTTCTGCGTAGCTGGTGCTTAGGCCCTATTTTGTGCGCTGAGATCGGAGTTGTTTTGTTGGTTGCCTGTGTAGGGGTGATGCCGTGTTTGGTCGGGTGTCCCTGGGCAGCAAGTTGTGGAAACTCTTTGTGTGTTTCCCTGCTCGTTGGCGTTAGCATTGCAGTGATGTTATTTGCTGCATTTGCTAATGCTCTGGTGTTTCAATTGTGTCCTGTGTGGGGTTTGGCGCTGGCCTATTTTTTTAGCGTATCTTGTTCGCTTTTTTTGCCTACGTGTTTCGTTGCTTTCTACAGGGTGGGTGCCTGGTTGAGGTCGGAGTGCAACTGAGCGCATGCACAACGTATCATTTTTTTCTTCGATTCGCGGTCCCTTCTGTTGGCCGTTCAGTTTGGGCAGCCGAACCGATGTACCATACTTTCTTGGCTTGGTTCGGGGCGTTGTATGTAAGGGTGATTTAGTTGTGGGTTGTTTCTATTTTTGTTTGTTCTTCTCTGTTTTTGCGCTTCCAGTTGGTCTCGTTGGAGGTTTAGACTGTGTTAGCACAGCGGTGTGGGTTGTTGTTCTTAGGGGATCTTTGTTGTAGTTCTCCCGACTACGTTTTTTGGTTTTCCTTCCGAGTTTTACTACTTGTAAAATTAGGTCTATTGTATGCTACTTTTATTTTCGTAATATATTTGTGGGCTGGAGCCGTAAGGCTCTATCCATCGTATCAAAAAAAGCGAGAAGAAAGGTATAAAAATTTTAAATACCGAAAATACACATAAAAATACATATATACGAAAACAGGGGTCACAGCCCGGCACCCGGACCTCACCCAAAAGTTGTGACGAGCTACAAGGTACCTGCAGCATACCAAGTGACATCTAGACCTATAAGACAGCGGTCTATGGTTTGCTCATGTCCACCAACATAGAACATGACGGAGTTGCAGGGTCCACTCTCTGGTTCCGTATGAAATCACATCCCGTTCTTACAACGACACTTCAAGAATTAACAGATCGAGATAAGTGACCCGTGCTCCTAACTCCTGAGAAAGCACCGCACGTATACCTACGACAGGGGAGTACAACACCCGACTATAGCCTATTAAAACTTGTGCAGATTATAAGTATTATTACCTAACACTGAACCTACCCTAGGTAAGCTTAAGGGTACAAGGTTACAACAAGGCTCTAACAATATGCTTGACCACTACTTGGTCTACACAGGTTTACCATGAACCCAAAATCAGTCCTTCAACCCAGGACTCTGGCAACATGAACACTTTCGCTCGCCTCTTCCCTATCTTGGATCTTTTCCACATCCTTTACCGCGATCAACCTCCATTGGCTTCAGATTCAATGGCCAACACGATCCCTATATATAATTAATTGGAGGTTTGCCCTATAGAAGATTCTATAGGGGACGAGTGTGGAATTTGTTGGGATGAGGGGAGCCCACAGGAAAAAGACAGCAGCGAAATGATGCTGGTGCTTGCGTGTGGCATCAGCCACGTGCTGACGTGGCAATTTTCATGTGGGGCCCACTTGGGAGTTAAGGCAGCATGCAGTTGCAGCTACTGACGTCAGAGTAGGCCCACAGGGTCTGCTGTTTATCTCTTTCGGGGGAGAGAGAACATGATGTGGGAAGTTTGTCCCATATCGGGGTTTGAATGGTTAATTAAATATTTATATAAAATTGTCTGGGATTATAGGTCACCTGTAATACCCTATAATTTTAACCCAAAAAAAAGATTAAATAATATATATATATATATATATATATATATATATATATATATATATATATATATATATAAATATATACATATATAATATGTTGAAAAAGGTGTGGCTATTTGGTAAATTGATGAGGTGTATATGGGGGACCCACCGGTTTGCAGGGGTGTATTGGATTGGAATTTGAAAAGAATTTAAAAGAATATGAAAATCCTAGTGTATTCTATTAGGATTTTAAAGGAGTTTATAAAAGTCACAGTGTATTTAATTGAGACTTTAAGTGATTCTATTCAATTCTCGGTGTATTCAATTGAGATTTTAAATGACCCCATTCAATTCTCGGTGTATTCAAAAAGTTAATGATTTTGGTAGAATTGAGAATTTGGAGGATTTAGATGGAATCTAGGGTCCGAGGTATAAATACCAAAAGCCTTTCCAATTCTCACCTTCTCTGTAGAAACTTTCAAGCCATTGGTGAGTATGGTTTTGTTTCCTATACATATGCCCCAAATTATCTCCAAATAAACCCAAACCCTATAACCCCTGCTCTCTCCATCATCTTCTTCCTCCTCTCCTCTACCTCCCGACACCCTCCTCTGCTGCTACCCCACTCTCCTCTCCCTCTCGACCTCCGATCCCCACGTAGAGGCCTAATTCAACCCAAACCCTAATTCAACCCAACCAACGATCCCCATGCAGAGGCCTCCATCTGCCTCCTGAAAGACAATGGAATCAATTTCAATCAAAATCAACGCGATGGAGTTGATTCAAAAATATTCTCAAGATTGCTATGGCATAAATTGGTTTCTCGTTGCAGGTACAGGACGAAGTGGATAACATTCCATGGTTTGTATGATGTGGCCTATATAGTGAAACTGTTAACTGGAAGACCTATGGTGCAGAAACAACGAGTATTGATTTCATGAGGAGATGTGGTAGAGTTATGATGCCTGACGGGAGAGTTGGTGCTCCTTATAAATCTCTTGCTCCATGACTTTGGTTACCGGGTGTTATTAGTAATTATTATTTTATGCTATTTCAGAATGTTAAAACAAATATTGAGTTGATGGACTCATCAACAACTCTCTCATGTAGGGCTATTTTTTTTTGTTGTTACTTTTGTTTATGTGAGTGTCCTTCTAGTACTTCAGAAAAAGCTTATGAGAATGATATTTTTATGACTTGCGAGGTGCCTTGATGTTTAATATTCATACTACTCTTATGAGAATGACAATCTTGTGTAGGAAATGAACTAATTATAAAGTTTATTTTCATCGAATTCCTTCAAATTCCATCAAATTCATAATAAGAATTCCATCAAACTATTTTAAAATCCTTATAAATCCCAGTCAAAGTTTTAGGTGAATTCTCCATGAATCCCTTAAATACTGGGATTCTCAATTCTTTTAAAATCTTTTGAAATCTCAATTCAATACACCCCTGTTGGTTGAAAGAAACAACACTTGGCTGTTAAGTATATGGGGTGATGACGTCATCATCTAAAAGTGGGGCTGCGGATTTGATTTCAGAACGAATTCAGAAAGCTTCTGTGTTGGGTTGATTTCGATGACGTGGCATTCATATGTGTACGGGATTTAAGGAGATATATTAAAGAGTAATCCCATATCGGGAGTAGAAAAAAATTAATTGAGTATAAATAAAATTTCCTATGATCAAGAGTCACCTAATTGGTTAACCACCTTTTGAGAGGCAGCCTGTGGTGGGCAGTTGTACTGCATAGTATCTAATTTGTCTTCTAAAATAATAAAAATTTTCTTAGTATTGGGACGGGGCGTTACAAATGGTATCAGAGCCGACTTTCGACACCGGGTGCGGAAGAGGGCCTCAGTATGCTCCGCAGTGTTAAAAGTCATTGATCTCTGAGATCGGGTATGATCTGCGGTGTTGAGAGTCACTGATCTCCAGGATCGAGTATGATATGCGGTGTTGAGAGTGATTGATCTTCGGGTACCCGATCTGCAGTGTTGAGAGTGATTGATCTCTGGGATCGAGGACGATGCCACATCGGCTAGAAAGGCATATCCTACAGTAGATGACATGCCCCGTACTCAGCGAGGATGCTGATTTCTAAATGTGGGATGTATGTAATACCTCGTAATTTCAAAAAAAAGAGTAAATAATATATATATATATATATATATATATATATATATATATATATATATATATAAAGGTGTGGCGGTTTGGTAAATTGATGAGGTGTATATAAGGGACCCACCGGTTTGGTTGAAAGAAACAGCACTTGGTTGTTAAGTATATAGGGCAATGTAGTCATCATCTAAAAGTGGGGCCCCGGCTTTGATTTCGGAAGAAATTCAGAAAGCTTCTGTGTTGGGTTGATTTTGATGACGTGGCATTCATATGTGTACGGGATCAAGGAGATATGTGAAAGAGTAATCCCATCTCGGGAGTAGACAAAATTTAATTGAGTATAAATAAAATTGCCTAAGATCAAGAGTCACCTAATTGGTTGGCCACCTTTTGATAGGCAGCCTGTGGTGGACAGTTGTACTACATAGTATCCAATTTGTCTTCTAAAAATAATAAAAAATATCTGAGTATTGCGGCAGGGCGTTACATCACCAATTAGCTATAACACCTTTTATGAGGCAAGCCTGTGGTGGGCAGTTGTTAGAAAAATCGTTGTTTCGGACCGGGGTGTTACAAACCTACCTCCTTCTTTGATTCAATTTGCACACCCGATCCGACACCGCCATTGACCTGTGCTCCCCTTGCCTACAGCCTCCGTCCAGCAAGGATTAAAGTGAGAGATGCTGAGTTATGCAACAATCAATCATCACAAACAACCAAGCAAGTAGACCACACCAAGCACACAAAAGCACACAAGATTTATCCTCGTTCGGTGAACCTAATCTAGGGAGAAATTACCAAGATATTATTCAACTAGAGAAGATACAAGACTAGAGAAGGTATAAGAGTTAAATTCTCCAGCACTAAGAACCTTTCTATCTCTCAAGCCTCATTAGAAGATATTCTGTTGTTTACAATAGAGAATACTCTAAGATGAAGTACTATCTCGCAGGGAGGTCATTACATTGTTATATAGAGATCTAAAGAAACTCTAGGTTTTAGTCTTCATCCAACACTATTCGTATACCCTTCAGAGCAAGCAACACGATATGAGTTATATGATCTAACTTGGAAAAGAAACTTGGCTCAAACAGATGTAACACTCCTCAAAAGTAAAATAACATTTTTGTTATTTTTTGTCTGAGGTTGTACGTGCAACACATGTGCATGATAATATGATAAATGTACATGTATTGTTCATTTATTATTATTTTATTATTTATTATATTATTATGAATGAAGAATATTTTGTCTATGGGTTATTAGTCATTTTTAAATTGTATTTAATAAATGATTATTATTGTTTAGGCTCGTGAAGCCCTATCCAACCAAGCCCAAACCCAAGAGAGGGGGATGTTCTTTGCTGGCCAATGTGCTTGGGGTTGAGAGGAGATTTGATTGAATTTGATTTGTTATGAAATAAATGATTTTTTATTATCGAAAATTATAATAAGAATCATTTAAATTGGGAGATTAAATGAAAAATCCCAAACCCTAACCGTAAGTTACCCGACCATATATATATGAGAGAAAGGAGTCTCTTTTCTTTTTCTTTTGTTGATTTTGGAGGCTCTAGGATTTTGGACGAGGAGAATTGCTTTTGAGATTTTTCATTCAAGATTTGACTTTTGAGTGGGTGTTCCTTATTAAACTCAAGGTTGATTTTATTTGTAAATCTAGTATTACTAGTTTCTAGTTGTATATAATATTCATGCATGCTTTTGTTAATGTATTGTAGGATTTTTATACAGATATGGTGAACTATTTGTGTTATGATGTTTTATGAAATATACCCATGTTATTTAAAGACTCTTATCATGCAAAGGAATGATCTTTTTTATCCTAAATATCATGTTTCACGTTTGTAAACTTCATTATTAATGTTGAATGTTAACTTGATAATATAGCAATTAAAGAACACATCAAGATGTTAATTTTTCATGAATTAAATCCCAGTTTTAAGAGAGATTATTTGCTATTTTTAATAGAGTATTAATTAATAATATCATCGTTGTATTTAGGGTTTAAAGACCCTAGCTTTATCTGGTTTGATTAGGGTTTTACCAACCCTAGAGTATGATGTATCTATTAATGGGTCTGTTTGTGCTTGGACTTGTTTTGTTTGGGTTCTTGTAACTACCGTTTTCATTCTTTTTATTTTTCCCCTTTTCGTAATATTTTATTTGCATTAAATAAAATACACTATTTTTCTTTCTTGATTATTTTAATTTGAAATTTTATTCATGAATTTTCCTCATTCTTCTTGTTGAGCCATTTCTGGATGATTTTATTTTTATTTGATAGTAAGTATTTTAATTGAACCCTATTGTCTTTAATTCCATCTCTTATTGAACCCAATTTCAATTGTTCTTGACCCAAAACCACAATTATTGGATCCTAAACCATTAACCAAACATCCTAATTGCACATTATAAATACAATCCTATTGCAAACCATAAATTTCACAAATTGAAATCCTAATTCCACCAGCTTTCTCTCTCCCCTAATTTCCCTCTCCCCGACCTCTGTCTTTTCCCGCCCAAAACCATCACCTTCTTCCCCGACCTACTCCGCGACCTCCCCGACCTCCTGATCGACTGCTAGCAACCCCAGGCCCACACCCCGACCTCCCCTTGCCCTGTTTCCCCGTCGATCAGCAATAGAACCCGACCCCGACGCTGCCTGTGTCGACCCGCATCACCCCCTTCACCGTCGATGCCCACCGTCGCTGTCGAACCTCGTCAGCCAGGTCGCAAGCCATTGCTGCAGCTGTCTCCATTGTTGTTGTTTTCTTGCTGCTGATTGCTTTGGGTTCTCATTTGCACGTGATTTGCACGTATTATTTGATGGATTTGTGTGTTTGTGGGTTCGTTGCTTCGGGATCTCATCTCGTTATTCTTGGTATTCAATTTCATCGTCCATAAGGCAAGTCACTTTTTCTCTTGAATTGCTAATTGAATCAAATTGAATAATTTTATTGAAACTCCGCAAGTAGATCTTAATCGTTGTCGTATGGTTGTATTGATTATCTTTCGTTGGATCTATTGAGGGTTTACACGAGCTATGTAGTACCCCGTATTTTTAAATATTATTTTAAAGGTTATGAATGAAATAAAAATGATTTTTTTTTGGGATTTAATAAATATTTTCTGGAAATTTATCTTTTAACACGTGCGAAACACGTGCAAATATTTTCTTGAAAAGTTCAAAAGCCAAAATTATTTTACGGAAAATCATTATTTATTATTTGGGATTTATTTATAATTTTTTCAGATTTTTCTGAAATTAATTGGATCTATTTCCAAATATTGAGAAAAAGAAGGACCTTTTTGTAAATTTGTCATTTTGAGGGGTGAAAGTGCAAAACTAATTTTCTGGACTTTTAATCAGTGACGGCTGGAAAGTAAGGGTTACTTTGCTTTTAAATCTGAATTTAATTAATTTTATCAAGTTCCAAGTATAGGTATCTATTTATGTAAAGATATGTTTTCGAAGGGTTATTTCGCAAATATGTCTAAAACCGTAAGATCCTATTTTCGGGTATTTAATAGAAGAGAACGCAGCCGTCATTAGCTGCAGAACACAAAGATTTATTATTTTTGGAGGATTGAGAAAAGGATCTTGGATTTCGTAAAAAGGGAAGGCTTTCTTGTTGGATTTTTTCATTTCAAGGTGAGTGACATGTTATTTTCTTTTATTAGGCGTATGTTGATGTGAGTGATGTAAATTTGTTTTGTTGTTTTGATCTATGTGAGTGATTGTTTTGTTGTTTGTTTTTGACATGTTTGTTTTTCTTTTATGGTGTGTATGTGAGTAATGTAATGGATTGGTTGTTTGATCTATGAATGTTTTTTGGATCTGGGATATTGAATGGTATTGCTAGAAACCATGTTTAGGGTTGAAGATGATTATGCATATTATGGATTGGATGAAAAATTGAATCTTGTGAAACTCTAGTAGTATGTGATTACAAATTTGATTATGGATATGAGTTGTGCTAGAAATTCAGATTTTTGAGAAAATTGAATGGAAGAGTTATGAATCAAGAGATCGTGTCTTGAGAATTGAAATTTGAGGAATTAATTGATTGAGGAAGTACACCCAAATTGGGGATTCTTTGAGATTTTGATATTTTGAGGGTTTGGATCTGAATACGAACTATTTCAGTGATCGATAAAATTTTAAGAAAACTAAATTTTGATTATATGCACAAATTCATGTTTTAATTGAAAGAAATCAACAAAATCTCCATTTTTATGATTTTAAGTAGTTGATCTAGTTTTGTGGACTATTATATATCCTACCAGTTATATTTGAACATATAAGAAATTTTTTTTTCGTAGAAATCGTTTTCATGAAGTAAAACTACGTATTGGTTGAATTGTGCACAACCAAAACTATATAGTGTGTAGGCCGACAGTCGACTGGCATGATCTTTCACTCGACTGATACGACCCAGCTGCTATGTTCTTTAGTTGTATTGAAATTTCTCTCTGATAAGTCGACCTATGACTTTTATAAGTCGACTTATAACACTTAGAATATTTTCTTAAAGATTACTGGAATTTCTCTCTGATAAGTCGACCTATGACTTTTATAAGTCGACTTATAACACTTAGCTTATTTTCATAAAACCATAGAATTCTCTTTCTGGACAGTCGACTCACGCTTGTTATTAGTCGACTGATACTGATGTACCTTTAAATTTTTGAATGTTCTTTCAAATAATTTATTCTCTAAATGTTATAATCTATAACTTATTATTATACTCTACCTCCTATTGAACATATGTTTTCAAGATGTTAAGTTGAACAATTTATGTTGGAAGTTCGGTTTGGATATTTGAGTGTGGGTCTATAGAGGGTGTGTGTGACCCTAGTATACCGGCGGTTGAGTATTTATGTTTGGGCCTGTTGAGGCATTTAGTTGATCAGTTGTTGAATTAAGTCCGGTAGGGTACACCAACTCTTGGAGATTTGTTAAGTAATTAAATAACCTAAATGATAAGGACAGGCACTAGTGGTGATATGATGAACGGGAACATGAGTTATGGACCTCAGTATAGCTTGCGGTATGAGATGATCCCCGAAATTATCCAGGTGTGAGTGAAATAGTCTCCGGAATTACCTGTGGTGTAGGATTGATCTCCGAAATTATCGGAGTCGAGGCGACGCACATGTGGTATTCGTGTGATGAGGTGCTATTGCTTGCGGTGTGGGGTATTCTCGAAGATTCCCAGGTGTAAGTGAAATAGTCTCCGGAATTATCTGTGGATAGAGATTGACCTCCGGAATTATCGGGGCATGGGCTAATACTCATAGTTTATCTTTATCTCGAAGTAGTCATCGTAGTAGGATTAGTTGCATGTCGGGGATTAAACCCTATAATGTGGAGACGTTAAGGGCTTACACCGGACCTATGTAGAGTGGGATGCATAGACTTCGACAAGTACGTATTAGAGAGTCAGCATATAGACTTGTGTTTTCTTGACTTGGCTTTATGCATGTGTTTTCCCGTTTCCCACACTTGACACTTAGTTAGTTTCATTTGATGTTTACATGTTTCCTTGCTATATCATATTTATGTATTCTTGTTTATTACATGATGTTTATGAATTCATGCTTAATTTTTATTTATGTTGTTTGTTTTTATGTCACTCACACCTTTATGGCTGACCCCTTTAGTTTTGGGGGTTAGGGATCATCTCTAGCCTCATGTTTACAGGTTGTTGTTGATTAGAGCTTGGGAATTGGATGATTGAGTTCAGTTGATTTAGTGACATATGTAAAATGAAAAGAATAAGTTGTAGAGAAAGGAGAATTGTGATTTAAGATGTATTGTATTCCGCTGTGCTTTGTAATCGATTATTGTAATGAAAGTTGAAAATTTTCATTGGTGTTTGATTGTGTTTAATATTACATTGAAGTTGATGCTGAGAATTGTGTCAAGTATTTTTTAAGATATTATATTAGAAATTCGGAGCGCTACAGAGGTTGGTATCAGAGCATGCTTCAATAGTAATAATAAACATGGCATAAAAATAACCTAGGTGTGGACACTAGAGTGTGAGTACCTAGGTGTGGACATTAGAGGGTGAGTATCACATAGAACTGAAACATGATGTTTTACCTTTGGGGTACAGTTGAGGTTTTGCCAAAGGGTGTTGATGTGAGAATGAATTGTGTGTGTGGTGCTCTAACTTTTCCCTCGTTTTGCAGCATTCAGTATGGTTGCATCCAGACCCAGGAATGGTGGTAACAATGGTGATGGATCCGAAAGTTCTCGAGGAACTGGAATTGGTCTCGAGGCCGAATTTGGGAGGGTGTATCAGACTTTGGAGGCACTGATGGCATCTAATTCGGCTCAGAATCAGAATCAGCATCAGAATCATGGAGCTGGACCAGGATTGGTTAACGCCGATCCCATCAAGCAGATCGAGTCCTTCAAGAGGATGAGGCCGCCAGTTTTTGAGGGGCAATCTGATCCAAACGAAGCTGATGATTGGATTAGGCGAATGGAGACAATCTTCGAGGTCTCAGAAACTCCGGCAGCCAATAAGGTGAAGTTGGCCACTATGCAACTGGAAAAGGATGCTGGTGTTTGGTGGCAAACGGTGAAGAGGACGTTGGGAGACCAGCAGATGACTTGGGAGGCTTTTCTGGAGGAATTCAGGGATCCCTTCTTTCCCTTAGATATTCAGGAGAAGAAGGCGACAGAATTCTTGAATCTTCAGCAGGGCAGCATGACCGTGCGAGAGTATGAGACCAAGTTCGCTCAGCTGTCAAGGTATGCACCAGAGTTGATCGTTGACGAGGCAAAGAAGGCCAAGAAGTTTGAGCAGGGCTTGAGGCCAAACTTGAGGTCGAGAATGATTCCGTTGGGCATACGGAGTTTCGACAAGCTGGTCAGGAGAGCAGCTATGACCGAGGAAGACATGGACCAGTTCCAGAAGAAGCAAGAGATCTGGAACTGGAATAAGAGGCCAGCATCAGGTCAGAGTGGGAAGGGATTCCCGACGAAGACAGTCAAGTTCAGTAGACCAGTGCAGAAGGCATCTGCAACTCAGGAAGTGACTTGTTATTACTGCAAGGAGGCAGGTCATTACAGGTCAGCGTGTCCTAAGTTGGCGAAGCAGACTGTTTCCAGTATGGACAGGCAGGACATTCTAAGTCTCATTGTCCATAGTTGAGAAAGGATGGTTCAGGTGGAAGCAAATTCCAGAGGCAAGGGCGAGTATTTGCATTAACCGAGGAGGACGCGTGTAACTCGGAAGATGTAATACAGGGTATGCAAGAGTTTTGATTTTTATTCTAAATCAATGTAATAAATAAAACCTTTATTTAAGAATAATTTGAGATTGAGTATCACTCTTCATGTAATAGGGATTGTTTTGATTAATGGAATAAAGGCAAAGGTTTTATTTGATACTGGTTCATCGCATACTTTTGTGTCGCCAAATTTTACAAAGGTCTTAGGTGTGGAGCCTAAGTTATTTCCGGGCAAGGTTTTGTCGATGGCAACGCCGTCAGGTGAAGAATTGATTGCGGATCGATATTACGAGGGCTGTGATATCGAGATTGGCGGGAGATTATTTGGCATTGATCTGATCGAGCTGCAAGTCTTAGGAGTGGATGTGATTGTAGGCATTGATTGGATGGCAGTATATGATGCCACAATTGAATGCAAGCAGAAGGTCTTAGTGAAAGCACGAGGTGGTCCTGCAGTGACTTTCCAAGGGAAGAAGAAAGTTCCGAAGGTGGCTGCAATGGTATCCAAGATGGCGATTCCAGATGAAGTCAAGGGCATTCCGGTTGTCAGAGATTTTCCTAGGGTGTTCTTGGAAGATTTTCTAGGATTACCGCCGCAGAGAGATGTGGAGTTTTGCATCAATGTTCAGCCAGGGAGTGCTCCATTTCTAAGGTTCCGTACAGGATGGCACCTGTAGAGCAGGACGAAGTGAAGAAACAGATTAAGGAGCTATTGAGCAAGGGGCTTATTAGGCCGAGCTCCTCGCCATGGGGTGCACCAGTGTTGTTAGTCAAGAAGAATGATGGGTCAATGAGGATGTGCATTGACTATCGGAAGTTGAATAGGGTGACTATTCAGAACAAGTATCCACTATCGCGGATTGATGATTTGTTCGACAGGCTTCGAGGAGTAGCTGTGTTTTCGAAGATTGATTTGAGATCAGGGTATCATCAGATTCGAGTCAAGCAGGAAGATGTGAGTAAGACAGCTTTCAGGACTCGTCATGGACTCTATGAGTTTTTGGTGATGCCATTCGGGTTGACGAATGCGCCAGTAGTGTTCATGGATATGATGAATCGGGTGTTGAGGCCATTCATTGACTCCTCGTGGTGGTTTTCATCGACGATATTTTGGTATATTCGAAGTCGGAGGAGGAGCATTCTATGCACTTGACAGCGGTATTACAGAAATTGCAGGAGCATAGCTTGTATGCCAAGTTGTCGAAGTGTGAGTTTTGGAAATTTGAGGTAGCTTTCCTTGGTCATATCCTTTTAAGGAGGGAGTGGCCACTGATCCTCAGAAGGTTAAAGCAGTTAAGGATTGGCCCAGGCCAACGTCTGTGAAGGAAGTCAGAAGTTTCTTGGGTTTAGTTGGTTACTACAGGAGATTCATCCAGGGTTATTTTCAGATTGCAGTTCCTTTGACAGGTTTGACCCGGAAGAATGTGGCATTTTTATGGACTGATAAGTGTGAGGCGAGTTTCCTTGAGTTAAAGGAGAGGTTGACTACTGCACCTATCTTAGCTTTGCCACAAGCTGGAAAGGATTATGATATCTTCAGTGATGCGTCTCTCAGAGGTTTGAAATTTTGTCTTGATGCAAGAAGGCAAGGTTATTGCTTATGGTTCGAGGCAATTGCATCCGCATGAGAAGAATTATCCAACGCATGATTTGGAGCTAGCCGCTATTATCTTTGCCTTGAAGAAGTGGATGCATTATGTTTATGGTGAGAAGGTCAATATGTACACTGACCATAAGTGCCTGAAGTATATTTATCAACAGAAGGATCTAAATCTTCGGCAGAGAAGGTGGTTGGAGGTATTGGAAGACATTCGCCCTGAGATCAAGTATCATCCGGGCAAGGCGAATGTGGTGGCTGATGGACTTAGCAGGAAGAGTAGTTTATCAAGTTTGATCACTACTCGAAGTGAGTTGGCAGCAGAGATTGATCAGGCAGGTATCGAGGTGGTGTTGCAGGGTTTGGGGGCGTCTTTGGCTCAGTTAAGGCTGCAACCTTCCTTGAGAGAGAGGATTGTGGAAGGTCAGAGATCAGATTCAGAGATTCAGAAGTTGTTGCAATAGGTTTCAGAGGGCAAGCTATCAGAGTTTCGTGTCCAAGATGGAGTTCTTTGGATGGGTGAGAGGTTGTGTGTTCCCGATAATGTAGATTTGAGAGAGAGTGTCTTGCAGGAAGCACACAGTACCTTGTTGTCAGTACATCTCGGTGGCACGAAGATGTACAGGGACATCAAACAGCATTTTTGGTGGTCTGGTATGAAAAGGGATGTGGCAGATTTCGTGGCAAGGTGTCTGACTTGTCAGCAGATCAAAGCAGAAAATCAGAGACCTGGAGGTTTGTTACAACCGTTGCCTATTCCAGAGTGGAAATGAGAGAATATCAGTATGGATTTCATCACGGGTTTGCCGAGGAGTTCGAAGGGCAATGACTCGATTTGGGTTATTATGGACCATTTGACTAAGTCGGCTCACTTTCTAGCCATAAAGATTACTTGGTCATTGGAGAAATTGGCTGAGTTGTACATTGGTGAAATTGTGAGACTTCATGGAGTTCCTGTGTCGATTGTTTCTGACAGAGATGCAAGGTTCACTTCAAGGTTTTGGAAGAGCCTACAAGCAGCTTTAGGCACCAGAACTGATTTCAGTACCGCTTTTCATCCACAGACCGATGGTCAGACGGAGAGGGTGAATCGAGTGCTGGAAGATATGCTGAGGGCTTGTGTTATGGATTTCGGTGGTAGCTGGGAGAGATACTTGGCATTGGTTGAGTTTGCTTATAACAACAATTACCATGCGAGTATCGGGATGGCACCGTATGAGGTCTTGTACGGGCGGAGGTGCAGGACACCTATTTGTTGGTACGAGGTTGGCGAAAAGAAGATGTTTGGTCCTGAGATCGTGCAGCAGACGTCAGAGCAGATTGAGCTGATTCGCAAAAGGTTGGTTGAGGCTCAGAGTCGGCAGAAGAGTTATGTTGATACTCGACGAAAAGACTTGGAGTTTGAGGTTGGGGATGTAATTTTTCTCAAGGTGTCTCCGACCAAAGGAGTGATCAGGTTTGGTAAGGGAGGCAAGTTGGCGCCAAGGTATATTGGGCTATACAGGATCGTGGAGTGGATTGGCAAGATAGCATATAGATTGAAGCTTCCAGAGGAGTTAGCACGAGTGCATGATGTATTCCAAGTGTCAATGTTGAGGAAGTATATGCCAGATTAGAATCATCAGTTGGTAGAGATTCCTGAAGGTCTACAGGTGAACTTGAGTTACAAGGAACAACCTATTGAGATCGTTGACCGTAGGGAGAAAGTTCGTAGGAGCAAGGTGATACCTATGGTCAAGGTGCTGTGGAGGAATCAGCAGTTCGAGGAGGCTACTTGGGAGCCAGAGGATCGCATGCAGAAGGAATTTCCTGAGCTTTTTGTATGAATGTATTTTCTTTTATGTGATTGCAATTCTTTTGAATGATTGTACCTTTGATGCTGAGTTGTATTCCTTCTATTCTGATTATGTTGTCATATGCAATTGTTTGGACTATGTTTCCATTTATGAGATTTTTTTTTCTTTGTTGGTATGTTGTTTGGACTCATTAGTAGTAGTTCTGAGGACAGAACTCTTCTAAGGAGGGAGTGATGTAGTATCCCGTATTTTTAAATATTATTTTTAAAGGTTATAAATGAAATAAAAATGATTTTTTGGGGGATTTAACAAATATTTTCAGGAAATTTATCCTTTTACACGTGCGAAACACGTGCAAATATTTTCTTGAAAAGTTCAAAAGCCAAAATTATTTTATGGAAAATCATTATTAATTATTTGGGATTTATTTACAATTTTTCTAGATTTTTCTGAAATTAATTGGATCTATTTTCAAATATTGAGAAAAAGAAGGACCTTTTTGCAAATTTGTCATTTTGAGGGGTGAAAGTGCAAAACTATTTTTTTGGACTTTTAATCAGTGCCGACTGGAAAGTAAGGGTTACTTTGCTTTTAAATCTCAATTTAATTAATTTTATCAAGTTCCAAGTATAGGAATCTATTTATGTAAAGATATGTTTTCGAAGGGTTATTTCGCAAATATGTCTAAAACCCTAAGATCCTATTTCCGGGTATTTAAAAGAAAAGAACGCAGCTGTCATTCGCTACACAACACAAAGATTTATTATTTTTGGAGGATTGAGAGAAGGATCTTGGATTTCGCAAAAAGGGAAGGCTTTCTTGTTGGATTTCTTCATTTCAAGATGAGTGACATGTTGTTTTCTTTTATTATGCGTATGTTGTATGTGAGTGATGTAAATTTGTTTTGTTATTTTGATCTATGTGAGTGATTGTTTTGTTGTTTGTTTTTGACATGTTTGTTTTTCTTTTATGGTGTGCATGTGAGTAATGTAATGGATTGGTTGCTTGATCTATGAATGTTTATTGGATCTGGAATATTGAATTGTATTACTAGAAAGCATGTTTAGGGTTGAACATGATTATGCATATTATGGATTGGATGAAAAATTGGATCTTGTGAAACCCTACTGGTATGTGATTACAAATTTGATTATGGTTATGAGTTGTCGTAGAAATTCAGATTTTTGAGAAAATTGAATGGAAGAGTTATGAATCAAGAGATCGTGTCTTGAGAATTGAAATTTGAGGAATTAATTGATTGAGGAAGTACACCCAAATTGGGGATTCTTTGAGATTTTGATATTTTGAGGGTTTGGATCTGAAAACGAACTATTTCAGTGATCGATAAAATTTTAAGAAAACTAACTTTTGATTATATGCACAAATTCATGTTTTAATTGAAAGAAATCAACAAAATCTCCATTTTTATGATTTTAAGTAGTTGATCTAGTTTTGTGGACTATTATATGTCCTACCAGTTATATTTGAACATATAAAAAATATGTTTTTCGTAGAAATTGTTTTCGTGAAGTAAAACTACGTATCGGTTGAATTGTGCACAACCAAAACTATACAGTGTGTAAGCCGACAGTCGACTGGCAAGACCTTTCAGTCGACTGATATGACCCAGCAGCTATGTTCTTTAGTTGTATTGAAATTTCTCTCTAGTATGTCGACCTATGACTTTTATAAGTCGACTTATAACACTTAGAATATTTTCTTAAAGATTACTGGAATTTCTCTCTGATAAGTCGACCTATGACTTTTATAAGTCGACTTATAACACTTAGCTTATTTTCTTAAAACCATAGAATTCTTTTTCTGGACAGTTGACTTACGCTTGTTATTAGTCGACTGATACTGATGTACCTTTATATTTTTGAATGTTCTTTCAAATATATTATTCTCTAAATGCTATAATCTATAACTTATTATTATACTCTACCATCTATTGAACATATGTTTTCAAGATGTTAAGTTGAACAATTTATGTTGGAAGTTCAGTTTGGATATTTGAGTGTGAGTCTCTAGAGGGTTTGTGTGACCCTAGTATACCGGCAGTTGAGTATTTACGTTTGGGCCTGTTGAGGCATTTAGTTGATCAGTTGTTGAATTATGTCCGGTAGGGTACGCCAACTCTAGGAGATTTGTTAAGTAATTAAATAACCTAAATGATAAGGACAGGCACTAGTGGTGATATGATGAACGGGAACATGAGTTATGGACCTCAGTATGGCTTGCAGTATGAGATGATCCCCGAAATTATCCAGGTGTGAGTGAAATAGTCTCCGGAATTACCTGTGGTGTAGGATTGATCTCCGGAATTATCGGAGTCGAGGCGACGCACATGTGGTATTCGTGTGATGAGGTGCTATTGCTTGCGGTGTGGGGTATTCTCGAAGATTCCCAGGTGTGAGTGAAATAGTCTCCGGAATTATCTGTGGATAGAGATTGACCTCCGGAATTATCGGGGCATGGGCTAATACTCATAGTTTATCTTTATCTCGAAGTAGTCATCGTAGTAGGATTAGTTGCATGTCGGGGATTAAACCCTATAATGTGGAGACATTAAGGGCTTGCACCGGACCTATGTAGAGTGGGATGCATAGACTCTGACATGTACGCATTAGAGAGTCAGCATATAGACTTGTGTTTTCTTGACTTGGCTTTACACATGTGTTTTCCTGTTTTCCACACTTGACACTTAGGTAGTGTTCTTTTTCTCCTCTTATAAGAGATTTACCTCTTGTAAGAGGTGGTCCCCCTCTTACAAGAATTTTTTTACTGTTCTTTTTTTACCTCTTATAAGACATTTTTCTCAAAATATCTTATAAGCCTAAAAGACTTCTAGTAGCCTCTTTCAAATTCTTGTAAGACTTCTATCACTTAAAAAGTCTATATTACCCCAAAGTCTATATTATAATTGTTACTAATTAAACTAGTTTATATATTAGTCTATAGTAGCCCGGAATATGCTATCCTAGAAAAAGTGTAATCATATACGTAGTTGACTGCAATATGTTATCCTAGAAAAAGTGTGGGAATTCATTCTTCACAATCTCGAACAATTATGTTAGGGATGTTTTTATTTATTTATTTATTTATTTATTTACAGCTAACGGAGAATTTATATTATCCCATTGACCTTAAACTTTTTTAATCCAACTTCTTGGAAACAAATTATTATTATTTATATTTATACATACTAATTTTCATACTAATTAAAAGTCTATAGTAGCCCGGAATTATAATTGATGATTTACACTGATTAGTGAATTTAACTTGCCATTAAACTAGTTTATATATTAATAATTTGAACTTATCTTTTCGTGTCCTTCATCTCACTATTTTTATACTTTGGGGTAATATAGGCTCTTGTAAGAGGTGAAAAAAGAACAGAAATATCTTATAAGAGGTTCTTATAAGAGATTATTTTTATATAAAAAGAACATCTTAAAAAGAGGCTCTTACAAGGGGCTCTTACTGTAAATCTCTTATAAGAGGTAACCTCTTATAAGAGGAAAAAAAAAAGAACAGTACCTTAGTTAGTTTCACTTGATGTTAACATGTTTCCTTGCTATGTCATATTTATGTATTCTTGTTTATTACATGTTGTTTATGAATCCATACTTAATGTTTATTTATGTTGTTTGTTTTTATGTCACTCACACCTTTATGGCTGACCCCTTTAGTTTTGGGGGTTAGGGATCATCTCTAGCCTCATGTTACAGGTTGTTGTTGAGTAGAGCTTGGGATTTAGATGATTGAGTTCAGTTGATTTAGTGACATATGTAAAATGAAAAGAAAGTGTTGTAAAGAAAGGAGAATTGTGATTTAAGATGTATTGTATTCCGCTGTGCTATGTAATCGATTATTGTAATGAAAGTTGAAAAATTTTATTGGTGTTTGATTGTGTTTAATATTACATTGAAGTAGATGCTGGGAATTGTGCCACATATTTTCTAAGATATTATATTAGAAATTCGGTGCGCTACAAGCTAACCCCAATATTCTTGACATCGTGCCTCTATTGACTCTAAATATGGAAACTTTCATGCATCCATATAGTATTCATGATAGGAGTACTCATATAATTGTCACACAATTAAATTATTGTAGGAAGAATTGGTAGGTAGTATGTTTGATTGATCGATTGTTGTTTGATTGATGTTAAATTGTTAAATTAGTCTATGTACTAGGTTTTCCAGTTGACACGTGCCTACGGCACGTATTCGGAACGGTGCACATGGTTTGATTATATAAAATAGTTTTGGAGGTCCAGAAAATTAGTTGAAGTAGCAAACATATTATATGAGAAAGCAATATATCTACCTTTAAGCTCAACCATCGCCTTCTTGATCATTAGCTTGAACTTACCAAGAATGCATATAGTTTGTTAGAAACACTGCATAGAGTTTTATTTTTAACTTCAGCATCACGTTTAGATGCTTGTAATAGCTATGCAAGGACATTATCATATAGGTTTTATAGAGCTTACTCAAATTCCATAACCACCTTGAGCATGTCTAAATACAATGGTAACGCAAGTGAATGTGTGAAGGTATCTACAATTTCAATAATATAAACATTTGTTTGTCTGAGTTGTAACCCCTATTTTTCGTTTTGTATATTTTTGGAGTATATTTTTCGTTTTGGTGTATTTTTCTCTCTTGTATTCTTTCTGAACCGTATATTGGAATTGTTTTCAATATATATATTTATTTTATTTCATTTTGAGCTCCTTGTGTTTGATTGGTTGTCTCTTTTGTTGTGTTCTTCATTATTTTCATTTTGGTCTCGTTCTCTTTATTTTATTTATTTATTTTTTTTTTGGTGTTTGTGGTGGTGGTGATTGGTTGTCCTATTTTTTCTAATCCTATTATTGATCCCAAATAGATTTACCAAGGCCAATTTTAAATTTCCAATCCTATTTGCATTCCTATATAATTGATCCAAACCCAAAACCCATTAACCCACAACTAAACCTCATATATATATACACCCTCCTTCACACAAACCCTAACCCTAACTTCAAGCATCCCGGCCTCCCCCTTCCTCCTTGCTTGAGCCGCACCCGCACACAACCCAGGCCGACCCCCCCACTACCTCCGGCCTGTGCACACCCGCACACAACCCAGGCCAGTCGACAGCCCCCCTACTCCCCTTCCCGGCCTGTGCAACCCCTGGCAACACCCCACACTCGACAGCCCCTTCTCCTTCACCCGAGCCCACTTCTCCCTCATCCCCTTAGCCATCCAACCCTCTCGCACCACCACTTAATCTCTCGTCTCGCTTTCTTGGTGTTCTCTCGTGGCCGCAAGCCACCATCGCCGTCATCTTTCGCTTTTGGAGTTTTTTTCGTGTGGAGACTTTTGCTCTAGTTTGCTTGGATTCGTTGATTCGTGGATTTTCGTTCATGGGTTTTGCTCGTTACTCTTGGTTTTCGTTGTTCTTCATCTCCGATTATGGCAAGTAACTTGTACTTCAATTCATTTATTTGATACAAGTCAAAAATACCACCTATAGTGTAGTTGGGTCTAGAGACGACTCTTGTTTGTGATATGCTTGATGGGTTTTGTCTCTATTGTGAAAATCTGACCATATATGACTCACGACACAATATGGACATGAATTAACTCAGGATTTACCCGTTCTTGATTTTGATCATGTATGTGAGATATTTTTGTGAGAATTCATGATTTGGTTGAGACTCATGTGAAATACTTGGTGTGGACATGTTAATTACCCTAATTTATGATGTTTAGATACTTGGTAGACTCGAATTCATGTTCAGTTGTATTTGGAACAAGTTTTGTATGATATATGTTGAGTTGTTGTTAATGGGAAAAATCTGTATTTTGTCGCTGATCTGTTTGGTTTGCTATTTTGGACTGTTTTAAAGTCAGTATCTTGATTTCGGTATAAAACATGAGTTTTAGAGAATTTCGTCTATTTTCAAACCCCTTTAACCTTGCTTGATTTCGTTTTTGTACGACTGAGTTATGACTGTTTTACTACAGAGGTGTCGACCTTTTCCAGATTTTGTTTTTTGGTAATTATGATGACAAATCATTTTAAAGAACTATGCTACATATATTATTTTGCTCCAAAACTTTGGTCAGTGTTTCTTTATCAAGTTAGGGATTATCCAGAATTTGGGTGAATTTTATTGATGAGTTTTATGTGTTGTTTCATGCTTGTTTATGAAATCTATACTTGCTGTATTTTGCTCGTTGTTTTGTAAAGAACCTTATTTTCACTACGATTCCTTTTACTGTATGAAAAAAGTTTGTGAAATATGAATGCTAGTATATTTTATCTATTTTCATATCCTTTTGGCGGAATTGGATTTCGTTTCACTGGTTGCGAGATATTATAGTTTTCGTACAGTAGTGTTGGGAATTCCAAATTTGCCAAACTATGGTTTCTTGATGCTTTCTTATTTTTGATGATTGATCTAAATTCACTGGAAAATTCTGAAACTTTACATTTAGATACTGGACATATAGGGGAATACCCCAGATTTTTCATGGATTTATTTATTGAGTTTTCATGTTGTTTTCCTACTCTTGAATACGTTTTCCTGATTTCTGGCAGAACTTATTTTCTGTATTCAAATCAGTTTTGAGATATGTTTTTGTGAATTAATATATGACTTATTTATACTCGCTGGATTCGGTTGGGAGTCTACTTTCTGGACGTTCCGCCGGACTCAGATTTGGATGTTTGACTGGGAATCACTATTTTAGTACAGTATGGTCTTACTGTCTTGAACTTGAGATTTGCCTATTTTATTCTTTTATGAGATATCTTGCACACGTACATGTTTATCTTGAAACTTGCACTTATCACATGATCATGTCATGTTATTCTTGATATGTTTTGCACATCTACATGCTTGTTTGACTTAATAATAAAATAACCAAGTTGGGGTTAAGGGTAAGATCTAGTAGTGGATAATGCAGAAACGTGTACTCGGAAGAACCTAGTGGTTATTGTAGCTTGTTTATATGTGGAGCTTGACACGATCTACATGACACGTACACACATGAAACTAGAGCTTGTTTGGGTTTTGGAGCTTGTTTACATGATACATGATTACATGATACTTGGAGCTTGTCCCTGAGTACACTGCCATGTATGGTACCCTATGAAATTTAAAGCGAAACTGTTTGTTGTAGCAACCATGTGTTATGTTTTTGGGGTGCATGAAGTGCTACCTAGATAGTAATCACTACAAGACTTGATACATGACACTTGAACATGATACATGCCTACTTGACACATGACTACATGATACATGAGATTTGATACTTGATACATGCTACATGATTACTTGATTCTTGATACTAGTTACTTGATGCCTGACACTTGTTTACTTGACACTCGACACATGCTATTATATTTGCTCATCTTGCCATGCTATGATTTATATCTCGTATTCATAATTATACCATGCTAGGTTTGTTACTTAGATTTACTTATCCCATGTACTTGTATCTTACATTATAAGTGGCCCGTAACTTGCAATTGACGGGTACTTGTTTTTTTTCTTCCTTCTTCTGCAAATTTACTAATTGCAGATCAGGATGGTCGGCTGCTAGATGGTATTGGCGAGATGATGTACTAGTACTGGATTTCATGCTTTATGATTTTATTATTATTATTGTTGCTTGAACTTGAATAATGATTACTTGGATATTTATCTTGTCATTGGGCGATGTGACCCAGAATATTTGACTTGTTCAGAATTTGATTATTTGAGATTATTATATTTGGTTTCAAGTAATTTCTGTTGGTATCTTGTTTCAATTATGCATGCCTGGTTGTATCTTTTGCTTCCGACTCTGATTATCTTGTGAAATATTGTAAAGATTCCTGAACAGCTTATGGATGATAAAAATCATTCGCTGGGCTTTTGTCTCGTATTCGTATTCCGTATTCTTTTTAGAAAGCGGGGCGTGACACTGAGACTCAGTTTGCAATTGAAATATCTCATATTATTATTTCAACCAAACTAAAATACATGAAGTTCTCAAAACTCTAATCCAAGCTAATTATTTCTTTTATCTCCACTTTGTCTCCCCATTGCACCTTTATAAAAAAAATCAAAATGGATAAATAACAAATTTACTTTAGCTATCTTTCTTGAGTGGAGAGTTTGCACCCTTCACTGGTAAACTCTAGTCATCTCAATCCTATATATCCAAACATACACTAAAAGTTCTTATATGTTATGTTATCCATGGTTTCTAATAACCAGTGAAGGAACACTTCACGATAGTATTTTCTCTTGTAGGAAAAGAAATTAATGTTGCATATTTGCCAAGTTATTTTAGTTTGCTAGTCAGCTTATCTGTCTTGCTATGGTTTGGAAGCCCAAATTGAGGCCACCAAATAATCCATCTTTCACTTGTGTACACCTTAAATCAAAACAAATAAAAAATTCATCAAATAAATCAACAAATTAAAAAATTTTAAACCCAAAAATAAAACAATCATACCTATCTGAACTTAAATCCCATGCACAAAAAAAATTGGAGTCAGCAAAAAACTGAGTAATCCCCTGCACAAAAAAAATTGAAAATGATAATGAGAATTCGGTTAATGAGATGAAATTAGAGTCGTCGCATCACATATAGAGGCTCTCAATTCGATGGAGGGGAATTGCCGATAAGGAGTCGTTTGATATTCGCACTCGATTTAGTGGAGGGGAGTCACAGATACGGAATCAGCAATGGATCAGATATCGACGACGACCTCTTGATTGGGGTTCGACATTGGATTTGGATTTGGATTTGCTTTGAGATTTTCAAATTTTCAAAATTTTTTAATTTCAAATTTTTAAGTTTTTAAATTTTTAAATTTTAAAAAAAAATTAAATTTTTTTTTTAATTTTTAAGTTTTTTTAATGTTCCAAATTTTAAAATTTATAAAATTTAAAAAAGTTTAAAAAATTTTAAATTTTTTAATTTTTTGTAAAAATTTTTTATAATTTTTTTATTAGTTTTTGATTTTGTTTTGATTTTTTTGAATTATTTTTAAAGTTTTTAAAATTTTTAAAAAAATTTGTTTTTTAAATTTTATATTTTTAAAATTTTTTTTAAATTTTATTTTCTTAATTTTTTGAACGAGAGAGGGAGAGAGAGAGAGAGAGAGATAATTAAATAAATAAAGGAGTTATTTTGGGTGGGGGATTTGAATTTGAATTTTGGGAGGGAAAATGTGTTTTGTGAGGTTAGATCTAGGCCTTTAATTTTGAGGGGATTGAAGAAGAGCCACTTGATAGCTTTTTTTGTATTTTATTATATAGATGTGATTTTAAATTTTTTTTCATCATGTTATTGCACCTATCATGCGAATTATGAATTTTATTGACTAATAGAATTGATACCCATCATTTTTAATTAATTTATTTCATAAAAAATACCCAAAACCTTGTATGTTGCTTGTCGGGTGTATTTTGTCTACTATTTTTGATCCAGTAAATGATCTTAAAATGAATAAGTTTCTGAATAAGTATTGTAGCCTTATCTTTCTAGTTTGCAGAACATCTTAAATTTCTGAATTCCGAGTTGTGTAGTAACAGTTATGCTCATTTCACTACAGAAGTGTTTTTATTTCTAGATTTTCAGATTCTTGTATGTTAGATGTTTAAACTGTTAAAAGGCTGATGAAATGTTAAAATTTTGCTCTGATAAAATGCAGAACATTAGTTAACATGTTTATGAGTCTAATAAATATTTATAATGAATTTTATTTTGAGTTTTTGCATATTCTAAAAATATAACAACATGATGTCAAATGTCTGCCTGAACATGAAATCTATAAAGAATGCTGTGTTTGACCTAGCTACTGTTGTCGGATTTTGATCTTTAAATATGCGTTGGAACCGTGTGGAAGTCTAGTTTCTAGAACTTCTAACGGATTTAGTTTTCGAGTTCTGTAGCAGCAGACAATTATATTTTTGTACAAACCACTCTTGCTGTCCAGAATTTCACTTTTCAATTTTTAATAGATTAATTGTTCCTATATCATAGTATTGCATGAATTAATGTATGTATGTTGCATTGCATGATCCTAATGAGTTATCGTCATCTTTCTAATTTTTCTACTTCATGTTATTATCCTATTGTTCCCTATTGTTACCATCATTCATCTCATGACTCATAATTACGTATTGTATTGTTGAATTGATAAAATAATTGACAAACCGGGGTTTAAGGGATTGACTTGAGTAGTGAATAATATAGTGACTGTGTTGGCCAGTGTTTATAGATTTATTTTGGAGCGCTGACTATGGCACCCCAATCTTTCGTGTATCGTATCAATTTATTGTATCAAGTATCATATCAGTGAATCAGTGAATCATCGTAATGTATCGTGCAACAATATTGTATCGTATCAGTGATTATTGTACTGACACATGATCTATAGATTTCACCACTTAGTCTAAACGAAATTGATTGTACGCATCGAACCTGTAGTATGGGAAGCAGTAGTACGTGCATTAGTTAGGAATTAAAATGAGTAATAGACTTAAGAATTGACACAGCATCGATATTGCATATTATACATCATTGTTTCTATTGATATCAACTATTGTCTAGGAGTTATTGATCATTGATTATTGTTATCGATTATTGAATCATTGTATATAACCATTGCATCGATTAACATAACATTGATTATTGCTATTGTCCCATGTTAATGATTCCTATTGATCCATTGAATTTATTGTTATATCATTACTCCATTGTTCCTTGCCATCTCTACTTGCTGTCCATGACATGCTCTAAGAACAATTTTTTTCCTCTTTTTAGAAGAAGTGTTCACAGGTAATGAAGGATAATTGTCTGCGGGGATTGGAGAACAAAGATTCTGAAGACTTAATGCTTTCTTATTGCTTATTGTTTTATTGAACTTAATTTATTGAGACTTATCATTATTTGTGATTGGATTATTATTGTACTGGGCTTATGACCTGGATTTAATTATTGTTTCCAGACGTTGGTTTATTATATTTAGATATTTCATATTACTTCATTCCAAGTATTATTATTCATGAGATTATTATTATTGCCTGCACAATTGTTCTGTATTGATTATATTATTGTGTTGATCGGATAAACAGATTATAGGTGACGTTAGTCATTCGCTGGGCCAATATCATGTACTCGTATTCTGTATTTTTGGAAAGCAAGGCGTGACAAGGTTTTAAGTGGCATCAGAGCTAGGTTTGGATAATATATTAGTCAAACGTGACTAAAGTAAGGAAGTTTGGCTCTGATATATATATTAATCAGATTTGGGTTTAACCAGTTTGACTCAACAGTATGTGCAATACAGGAATCACATGAATAATTGATAACCAACAATCTGGATACTAGTGTTCCTTTTTGGTCCCTTCATATTCAATTCTTTGATTCCTTATTTCCTTCCGTCTCTTTCAGTCGTCCTCATCGATTGATTCCTTATTGAGTATGATTTCATTCTTTTCATACCCATATTCTTTTGTTTCCGGTGTTATTCGTTCTTTTTCTTCCTGCTTGGTCCATCGATTGGCATCGTTTGATCTATAACGACATGTCTACAGCTTGGAGCTTCACCATCAGAGTAGCGCAGCAGAAGCGCGGTGAGTCCAAAACCCACAGGTCCCAGGATTCTTATGATTGCTTCTCCTTCCTTATATTGTTTTCTTCCTTTTTCCTTGCTATCTTGTTATTTTATTCTATTGCTTATTCATGTTAGCCTTCCCTTAATATCTATTTCTGGCATTTTGCTTCTGTCTTTTGTGTTCTCATTTTGACTTCTTGCTAGGCATTATCCTTATCCATTCCTTTCCTGCTCATGTTCTCTTTGACTCTGGTGCTACTCATTCTTTTGTTTCCTCTCGCTTTGTCGATCTGCATCACTTGGCTAGCAGTGCTATGCCAGCAGCTTGAAATATTTCTACAGGTGGAGGTGTTATCGTGTGTTCTCAGGTTTGCGAGCAGAGTCCCTTGGTTATTGGTGGTGTAGATTTTGTAGTCGATTTGATTGTCATCAGCAATTATGGTTTCGATGTTATTCTGGGGATTGATTGGCTTGGTGTCATTCATGCTGTAATTGACTGCCACAAGAAGAAGGTGGTGTTTCGTATGCCAGAATGTCAGGAATTTGAATTCTGTACCGGTGAAATGTCGCTTGCTTGTGTGGAGAAGATAGCAAGTCAGGAAGTTGGAGTTATGGAGAAATTGTGTCCTGATGATGTTGTTGCACCGTTGGTTGACGGGATTTTCTGAATGTTTTTTACTGATGAATTGCTGGGATTACAGCCATATCGTGAAGTGGGGTTCAGTATTGATGTTCAGCTGGGTACAGCTCCAATCTCTAAGAGTCCGTACAGAATGGCTCCTGTTGAATTGGCTGAGTTGAAGGAGCAGATTCAGAAGTTGCTGGATAGAGGTTTTATCAGGCCAATTGTTTAGCCTTGGGGAGCTCCTAGACTGTTCGTCAATAAGAAGGTTGGTAGTCGCTGGCTGTGTATCGAATACTGTGAGCTCAATAATGTCACAGTGAAGAATCGGTATACGTTGCCAAGGATTGGTGACCTATTTGATCAATTGGGAGGTGCTTCTATATTTGCGAAGCTGGATCTTCGTTCTGGTTACCATCAAGTTAAGGTGAAAGTTGAGGATGTGCAGAAGATTGTTTTCGTATGAGATATGGGCACTATGAATTCTTGGTGATGTCTTTTGGAGTTACTAATGCTCCAGCAGTATTTATGAGCTTGATGAATCGGGTTTCTCTCTCATCCAGGACAAGTTTGTGGTGGTGTTCATTGATGATATTCTTGTCTAGTCTCGGAACCGTGATGATCATGCTGAGCACTTGAAGGTTGTTTTGCAAACATTGAGGGAGAATCACCTGTATGGAAAGCTTAGCAAGTGTGAGTTTTGGTTGGATCGTGTGGAACTCTTGGGCAATATCATTTCTGGTGATGGAGTTTCTGTCGATCCGTCCAAGATCTCTACTGTTAAGGATTGGCCGACGCCGAAGTCAGTATTGGTAGTTCAGAATTTTCTTGGTCTAGCTGGGTACTACAGAAAGTTTGTTCCGGATTTCTCAAAAATTGCAGGGCCATTGACCAAGTTGACTGGGAAGGATCAGAAGTTTGTGTAGGATGAATTTTGTGAAGAAGCCTTTGTTAAACTGAAGAATCGATTGACATCAGCACCTGTGTTGACTATCCCAGATGGATCAGGATGTTTCGTAATTCATTGTGATGCTTCAGGTTGAGGTTTGGGTGTTGTTCTGATGCAACGAGGCAAGGTTGTTGCATATTCATCTAGACAACTGAGGCCACACGAGAAGTATTATCCTACACATGATTTTGTGCTTACAGCTGTGATTTTTGCCTTGATGCTTTAGAGGCATTATTTACTTGGAGACCAAGTGGAGATCATCACTGACCACAAAATTCTCAAGTATGTGTTCACTCAGAAGGAGCTGAATGAGGCACAGATGATGGTTAGAATTGATGGCAGATTATGATATCAGTTTGCAGTATCACCCTGGTAAGATTAATTCGGTACCTGATGCTTTGATAAAAAGACCTGTTGATATGGTTCTTACTGAGTAGAAGGAGCTTGTGGAAGCTATGAGGAGATTGGAATTGGATATGGTATTGCCTGGTTCTGAGCAGAGTTGTATGGTGCTTCAATTGCAGTAGTCTTTGGTGGATCAAATTATGGAGGCACAGTCTGGTGATGTGCAATTTCAGCAGTTTCGAGCTGAAGTTGAAGCTGGTTCAAGGGCTGATATGGTGATTCATGAGGATGGATCTCTCCGCTTTGGGACTCGTCTATGTGTTCCGAAGGGGGAAGTCAAGCAGAAGTTACTTGAAGGAGCTCACCGTTCGCCATATTATATTCATCCCGGTCGTACAAAAATGTATCAGGAGTTGAAGTTGCATTTTGGTGGCATGGTATGAAGAGGGATGTTGCAAGATTTGTTTCTCGGTGTCTGATTTGTCAGTAAGTGAAAGTAAAATATCAGAGGACTGCTGGAATTCTTCAACCGCTTCCTATTCCGGAGTGGAAGTGGGAGAATATCACTATGAATTTTGTGACTGCTTTGCCTAGAAGTTCCAAGGGTCATTATGCCATTTGGGTGATTGTGGATCGCTTGACGAAGAGTGCTCATTTTATTCCTTTCAAAGTTGGTCAGTCTACAGAGAGCCTTGCAGAGAAGTATATGTAGGAGATTGTGAGATTGCATAGTGTTCCTATCAGTATTATATCAGACAGAGATACTAGATTCAGATCTCAATTTTGGGAGAGTCTACAGAACAGTCTTGGGAGTAAGCTAAAGTTCAGTACTGCATTCCATCCGCAGACAAATGGTCAATCGGAGAGGACTATTCAGACATTGGAGGATATGTTGAGGTCATGTGTTCTTCAGTTTGGTTTTCATACAACAAAACCTACCAAGCTAGTCTTAAGGCAACTCCGTATGAAGTCTTGTATGGTCGGAAGTATAAGTCACCAGCGTGCTCGGATGACATTCGTGAGAGGAAGCTTTTGGGACCAGAATTGATCACGAGGACTGTTGATGTAGTGGCCCAGATCAGGAAACATTTGCAGGCCACACAGGACAGGTAGAGAAAATTGGCAGACATGCATAGGAGACCGTTGGAGTTCGAAGTGGGTGATCATGTGTTCGTTTAGAAGTCTCCATGGAAAGGTGTGATTCGGTTTGGTGGTGGGGGCAAGTTGAGCCATAGATTCATTGGTTCGTTTGATGTGGTGGAGCGAGTACGCAAGGTGGCCTATAGACTCGCATTGTCGTCAGCTCTTTCTGGAGTGCATAATGTTTTCCATGTTTCTCAACTCAGGAAGTATGTCAGGGATGATAGTCATGTTATTGACTATTCGAAGTTGTCGGTTTGACCAAATTTGTCTTGTGAGATTCATCCAATTTTGATTGTGGACCAGCGAGAGAAGATTTTGAAGAATAAGGTTATCAAGTTGGTTCGTACTGCTTGGAATCCTCACTCGCCTGGTGAGTCGACTTGAGAGCTTGAAGATGAGATTTGGAAGAAGTTTCCCCACCTTTTTGTGTAGTTCTTTTCTTTTCTTCGGGGTTACCCTACTACAACTTGCTTAAATTTCGAGGAAGAAATTTTATTGTAAGGTGGGTAGGATTATAACTACCATTTTCGTTCTTTTTATTTTTTCCCTTTTTGTAATATTTTATTTGTATTAAATAAAATACTCTATTTTTCTTTCTTGATTATTTTAATTTAAAATTTTGTTCAAGAAATTTCTTCATTCTTCTTGTTGAGCCATTTCTTGTTGATTCTATTTTTATTTGATAGCGGGTATTTTAATTGAACCCTATTGTCTCCAATTCCATCTCTTATTGAACCCAATTTCAATTTTTCTTGACCCAAAACCACGATTATTGGACCCTAAACCATTAACCCAACATCCTAATTGCACATTCTAAATACAATCCTATTGTAAATCCTAAATTTCACAAATTGAATCCCTAATTCTACCCCGCATCTCTCTCTATCTCCTAATTTCTCTCTCCCCGACCTCTGTCTTTTCCCCCCAAACCCTCACCTTCTTCCCCAACCTACTCAGTGACCTCCCTGGCCTCCCGATCGACCGCTAGCAACCCCAAGCCCACACCGCGACCTCCCCTTGCCCTGTTTCCCTGTCGATCAGCACAAGAACCCGACCCCGATGCTGCCTGCGTCGACCCGCACCGTCGCCCTCTCCATCGATGCCCACCATCGCCGTCGAGCCTCGTCAGCCAGGTCGCAAGCCATTGCTAGAGCTGTCTCCATTATTGTTGTTTGCTTGCTGTTGACTACTTTGGGTTCTCTTTTGCACGTGATTTGCACGTGTTATTTTGTGGATTTGTGTGTTCATCGGTTCGTTGCTTCGAGATTCTCATCCCGTTAATCTTGGTATTCAATTTCATCGTCCATAAGGCAAGTCACTTTTCCTCTTGAATTTCTAATTGAATCAAATTCAAGAATTTTATTGAAACTCCGCAAGTAGATCCTAATTGTCATCTTATCGTTGTATTGATTATCTTCTGTTGGGTCTATTAAGGGTTTATATGAGCTAACCTCAATATTCTTGACATCGTGCCTCTATTGACTCTAAAGATGGAATCTTTCATGCATCCATATAGTATTCAGGATAGGAGTACTCATATAATTGTCACACAATTAAATTATTGTAGGAAGAATTGCTCGGTTGTATGTTTGATTGATCGATTGTTGTTTGATTGATGTTAAATTAGTGTATGTATGTGACTTTATTATTTTTCCATCATGTTATTGCACCCATCATGCAATAATAGAATTGATACCCATCATGTTTAATTAATTTATTTCATGAAAAATACCTAAAATCCTGTATGTTGCTTGCTGGCTGTATTTTGTCTGCTAGTTTCGACCCAGTAAATGGTCTTAAAATGTCACGCCCCGCATCCCAAAATGAAAATTACTGAATACGGATACGTGACTAAGTCCAGCAAATGGCTTTCACCATTCATAAGCTGTCAGGATCTTTACAACAAGCACAAGTATAAACAAGAGATATACAAGAGAAATAGTTAACCACGCATGCATTACTGAATTAATATAGATAACAAGATTTACTTGAAACAAAATAACTAAATCTCAAATAAATCAAATCTAGAAACAAGTCATCAATTCTGGGTCAAACTGCCCAATACAGAATTCATGTAACCATTACATTTATTCAAGAATAGCAGGAAAGTAAATTATAGCAAGAACTTCAGTAACTAGAATCTTAGATCACCTACTCCATCGGGCAGCTGATCACCATAATCTGCAATTAACAAATTGCAAGAAAAGAAAGAAAAACAAAACGCCCGTCAATGCAAGTTACGGGCCGCTTGTAGTGCAGACACAAGTACAGGAAAAGAATGAACAACATAAAGTAACAGCGGAAGCAAACATAGCATGGAATAGACATGGCAATAAAATAGAACAACTAGCATGAATCATGAATAGAATCAAGTAATGTGGTGAGATAACAAGTGCATATGACATGTGGCAGGTAACAGGTATCATGCAAATAAGTAAACATGTAACAGGTGTCAGGTAGCATGTACAGGTAATCATGTAGTAGGTAAGCATGTAACAAGTAACATGAATATGCAGTCCATCATGTTATTTCAAGTCTTGTATTTATTTCTAACTAGGTAGCACTTCATGCGTCCCAAATTTTTACCACATGGTTGCTACTTACATGCAATTACATTTAGGTCTAGTGGTGGATTTCTATAGGGCCGTGTATTTAGGCGTCATGTAACAGGTAACAGGAATAGGTTCATGAATCAAATAGTAAATAGGTACATGAACCAACAGGTTCATGCATCAACAGGTTTATGAATCAACAGGTAACAGGTACACGAACCAACTGTAACGCCCCGAATCCCAAATACACTGAATTCGAGATGTTCTACAGGATCTTTCTGCTCCCTTTAGTACAATTTTACAAGGAAATTTAAACTTTTCTCTTTACATCAGAGTTTACATCAATATTACACTTTACATTGCACAGCGGAAGTAAAATTTTACAACGATGAAAACAAATATACAACAACATTGAGTAATCTTTAAGCATTTGTTCCTCTTTAATCTTTATCAAGCCATTTACCTGCATATAAGACTGTGGGTACGTCAGTTTATTCAACCGACGATCATTATACACAGCCATCCTCTCTATGCCGGAATAGTATAACTTATTTTCCATATTTAGCAAACACAGACTTGTCACATATCAAACTAAAAGGGACTACCCTATTGATGTCGTGTTGTGAATGTGCACTTAATCCTTAATGCAGTTAATTATGTTAGATGACACTAATGCGCACTTGTTCGGATTCTATGCATCCCATACTACATAGGTCCGAGGGCAAGCCCTTAATCGTTCTTCATCTTTGTAGGGTTCAATCCCTCATTATGACTTAATCTACTACTGTAATTACGGTAGGTATCTTCTATGATCTATGAGCCCATGTCCAGGCAGCCTGGAGGGGAATCCCACTCACTGACACGACGCATCGAGTAGGCAACCTATGGACAATTCAGCCTCCGCCATGGAACAATGGCACCACCCATAGCCACTCAAACATCCCACAAGCGTCGCCACCGGGACGATAATTCTGGAGTAGTGCCCACGCCATGTCTTGACGCATCAAGCAGGCAGCCTGTGGATCACTCTCACACTGCTAATCCGATGGCCCTCATACTCGTGTTTTTCTCCTACTTTCATCACGTCTTCACTATGTACTAATCCTTAGTTCTTATCAAAATCATGAACAAAAATCAAAGCCCTAGAGTTAGCCTCTCCACTAAACCAGACTTATTCATTCATTCAAACATGACCAACCATGGTCTTTGTTTTCGATTTTCATTTCATTTATTTCCAAAATGCCGGGGAGACTTAGCTACTCTTTTTGTTTCAATTTTCAATTCACAATTTCCAAAACGAGCATTTCCAACTCATACATTCATTTGTTGATTTGTCATACTCAAAAGTATTTCTCTTTTCCAATCATGATTTCTAATTCGTTCAAATAGTCCATAACTATACATGGAATTCATATGCTTTATCAATTATCAATTTCACTTTGAAATTCACATCACTAACGAATATTCACAATTCACATTTTTCACACTATTCTCAAATGAGAATAATTTGCATCACATCACACAATATAATTTCTTCTTGCCACATTAATTTTCTAATCCTTCATTTCAAGTCATTTTTGCAAGATACAATTTCACAAAGAATATCAATGTAGACTATAGTTCTATTTACTCATTTAGTCACAAATTATGCCTTACTTTATGTAAATCATTCCCAAATTATTTTTAATAAGTCCCATATATTTTTAGAAGAATAACCATATTTTTCTCATAATTTTCGATCACTAAAAACACAAAAAATATATATTTTTTCCCAACTTGCCGAGGGCAAGATTCGAACCCAGCACCACAGAGAACCCAACCCAAAGCACAAACCACTAGGCCGAAGGCTACTGGCGGTATAAGAGGCGCTGAGAGCCTTAAATGCTCTCGGCCACTGCGTATGTTATTATTATTATTTTTTTAAAAAGTATGGTTCCACAGGGATTCGAACCAGCGATCTCAGACCACTGTAGCGATTAAAACCGACCCAACCACTTGAGCTATGCGCTCGGGTTGTCTATATTATAATTCTAAGTTCACTTAAATCGATCTTCTCGGTTATCAAAACATTTCGATGTTCAACTAGACCTCCTTTCACTTTGTTTTTTTTTATAAAAATTACTGTAAAATTCCAGATTGATTATTTTTCACATAATTTATATACCAATATGAACAAAATAATTTTTGTAGCCATTAAAACATATTTTCATACAATTAATTCGATACATTGTAACTACCATATTTCTCCTTTTTTTTTGACATTTCTTAGAAATTAACATTCTAATCTCTTTATTAACAAAATTTCACCTTAATTCTCTGTTTCTAATCTTTTACCCAACATACAAATCTATATTTGAATTTATCCATTCCCACATTAGCACAAAAGATCTATTTAACACATGAAATAGCATTAACAATCTACTAACTTTTGTATACATAGTTTGTGATGTAGATAATGAAATTTTCTTCAACAATCCATGGCCATAATTAATTCACATAAAAATTAGATTTTTACTAATCAAATCACATACAATTGCACACCCACATTCCAATCAATTTATAGCTCAATTTTCCAATTAAAATGTGTACTCTTATTAGCCTTTTTCATGCATCATTTTTCCATTCCAATCTAGCATATATCCCTATTTAGAAATATAGAAAATTTACCCACCTTGTATGGAGAGAAAAATTCACTAGCAATCCCTAGACAAATGTCCTTGCAACGAAAATGCTCCTCCTTGAACACGTGCACACAAGCCTCCCAAGCACACCCAAGTAAACTGAGCTCCTCCTTCTAGTGGTAGCCGGCCTCCTCTCCTTATTGCAAGCAAAAATCCCACACACTCTCAATCTTTTAACTCACACAATCACTACTAGATCATATAATTTAGACTATAGGTTTGTAGGAAGTAATAAGCACAAGAATAACTAGCCATGGAGGGGGAAATTTATACTAAAAATCAAGGAGAATGGATGGCTAGGATCAAGTAAGTGGTTATAAGATGGACGGCTAAGATGAAAGTAGGAGTTGCATTAACTACCCACAACCAAGTAACCACCACACCATGATCCCACTCAAATTTTGGTTTCCCTCCAAAAAGATCACAACCGGCCAACATAGGAATGCATATTGCACGTGTACGTGTAGTGCACGTGCATGTAACTAGGTCCAAAAATTATACATTAAATTTTTGTATAAAAATAAAATAGTCTTTAAATTGTATTCTACATGACAAGTTGTATAAAAAATAGTTCATGGGCTTTAGTTTTTGGGCCAAATAATTATTTTAAAAATAAAATAAATAAACTAAATTTTTGGGCTTTAGGAAAAAGGTTTTTTGTCTAATTGAAAGAAGGCTTTATAGAAAAATAATTAAAGGCACATATTTAAATACTTATACTCATCATAATGAAAATAATCATAACGTTTAATTCAACCAAAAATATTGTACGTGCACACTACGTGCAAAATAAATAATTTTTCATTAAATGAAAAATCAGGGCATTACACCAACGGGTTCGTGCATCAAAGCATAAAGTAGAACAGGTTCACGAATCCACAGATTCATGAATCAAACATAAAGTGCAACAAGTTCATGTATCAACATGAATCAAACATAAAAATGAGAAACACGAGCCCCCTTTTGAGTACACATACCTATATTGTCCACTACTAAGGTCTTTCCCTTAACCCCGACTTGATTACTTGTTATTATCATTAAACAAGCATATACGTGCACAGAACAGGGCAAGAATAACATGGTATAAGCAAGCAACAGGTTTAGGTCAGAAGATAAATATGCACAAGTGAAAGACAACTCGTAAAAGATTAGGACAACGATAATTCTAGTTCAGGACAGCAAGACAGTACTGCACCAAATCTGGGATTCCCGTTGCCACAAACCTGAAAATCTGGATCGTCAAAAAATCTGGAAAATAGACTATCAGCTGAATCCAGCAAATATATATAAGTCATATGGTACTTCACAAAAACAGGACTCAAAACTGAATTGTTTCAAGAAAACATGTTCAGCAAGAAATCAGAAGTTTGTATTCATAAATAGGAAAACATAATAAAAACTTACTGATCAAATCCAAAAAAAATCTGGGGTATTCCCTAGTATGTCTAGTATCAGAAAATAAAGTTTCATAATATTCCTACATAGATAGTATAGCCAAATAAAATCAGAAAACAGCAAGATACAACAAGTTTGAAAATCTGAAATCATAACCATAGCAATACAGCAATGGATTACAAGATATAAATCGAAATCCAGATCCATCAAAATAGTGATAAAATAGATATAGCAGGCTACAGTATAGGTTTAAATTTTTTTTATCAACAAGTAGAATCAGGTTGAAATTAAGGTTCTTTACTGAACAGCATAAAAATTCTGCAAGTATAGTAGTTGTTTGGAAGTATAGAATGGTATGTAAGAGTCATTAAATAAATCCACAAAAATTAGGGGTTAATACCAGTCAAGCCTAGTTATACCCAGAAAAATATTGGATCAAAATATTATCTTTAACATCATGATAAATATAAATAACTCTACAGAATTCATATAAAATCAAATATGGAATTTTCTACACCTCTGTAGTAAAACAGTAATAACATGCAACTCATAAATCGAAACTGAGATCTGTCAGAAATTCTGGAAAGTAGACAGAATTCTCTATAATTCATATTTACAAATAATTTTCATATACTGACCTCAACAGGATCTAAAATACTGAATAAAACTGAGTCACAACGAAAACAGAAATCTTTTTTTTGCATAAAATCAACTAGTTCATGTGCAACAAATCCAAATAAACAAAATACAAAATATAGTATACTAGATGTCCAAGCAACATGGTATAGGATATTTAACACGTCTCCAACAAGTTATATTACTCCTAACACATCCAGCATACAAGGTCATACAACACCTCGTAAATCACGAACAACATGCAGGTATACATCAAGAATTGATTTTTTCTAAGTTATATCGTGCCGTGTGTGTAACAAGACAACTACGGATGGATCAACACATAAAGACAAGATCTAACAAGGAATTTTATAGGAATTGACTCTAGAAACAAAAGCTACACTACAGGCGGTATTTAGTACTTGTATATGCAACAAAAGAAATACAAGTTACTTGCCTTGAAATTGATGACAGAAACGATGCAAGAACGAGGATAACAGGAACGGTTTACCGGACACGAACTCAAAATCACGAGCGAATCTCGAACAAGATGATCAAACAATGATCGAATAGTCCAGATCTAGCTGATATGATGGAGATGATGATCAGAATCAATCGGACGGCCAGGATCAAAATCATGGGTACATGATGATCATGATTGCGGTGATCAAGGAAGATCCGATGGTCGAGATCTCACTTGGCCAAACTTGATCAACCGCAAGCACACAAGGAACACAACGCACGTGAATCCAACACACGGATCCACCACATGCACAACACACAAAGGGAAGGCATAGGGGGGTGGGTGCACTGCGGTGAGAGGACGATGGTGGACAGCGGTAGGGCAACGACGGGAATGGGCAGCACATCGGCGGCACGGCGACAGGAGGTCATGAGGCTTCGCTGGCGGTTGTTGACTGCTATTGCTGCGGTCTGTCGTCGGAGGGAAGACAGGCACAGCGTTGCAAGGGGGAGCGTCGGGTGCTGCAGCTGCTGGGGAATGCTGCTGCCGCTGCTATGGTCGCGAGTAGGGAGCACAGGGGATGGGCACACTATGGTGGTCGGGGTTGAGCAGCGCAGGGGGAGGCCGGGTGGCGCTGCAGGGTGTCAAGAGGAGGCAGGGGTGCTGTCGTGCGGTGGGAGCAGCCTGGTGCGCGACGCGGGAGGGGATGAGAGGGCGTTGTCAAGCTTGCTGGCCTTACGGCAGGGAGGGGACCAGGGCGCACAGGGGCTTGATCGGGAGATGCAGGGTTGTAGGAGGTCGGGTATAGGAGGAGGATGATAGGAGGTAGGGGATGGGTTTAGAAGATTAGCTAGGGTTTCGGGAGTTGAGAACAGGAATGAAGTAGGGTAAAAGCGACTATGGTTAGGGATGAACAGGGGTATAAACAGGTATACATATATATATATGAAGTGGTATTAGGGTTATATGAAGCTTAACGGGTATTGGTATAATGGGTATTGGGTTTTATGGTTTTAAATGGATTCAGTAGGGAATTGGGTAGGGTTATTGGGTTTAAGGGTTAATTAAAAGATCCAACAAAGTATAGGACGATCCAATAAATGAGATAGGAACAGAATAAATAAATAAAATAGGACCACCAGATCTGATCAGCAAAAGGATGTTGTCCTCCGACGTCTCCAAAAGATGGAAGACCGCCTAACGTCACTGAAAAGGGAAGGAACAAAACAAGAAGGAAGATACCGTCCCGTTAGACCTCCAATCTCCAAAAATATTATTGAAGCCCCCATCCCTACCAATTTCAAGGTGTCAGCATTTGAACCGTACAACGGAGAGACCGATCCAGTAGATCACATCGAGATTTTTAAAACTCTCATGATGATCCACCAGGCATCCGACTCCCTCCTGTGCAAATCCTTTCCAGCAACCTTAAAAGGCTCGGCACGAGAATGGTTTTCTCACCTTTCCCCAGGCTCCATGTTTTCCTTCGACCAACTTGAAGAACTCTTCCTTACTCACTTCGTCACTAGCTGCAAGTTGGAGAAGACCAGTGCCTCCCTGTTAGAGCTCAGGAAAAGGAACAGGGAGTCCCTCAAGAGCTATGTCCAATGCTTCACACCATAATCCAGATCCATCCCCTCACTCGACTCTACGGTGCCAATGGCCGCATTCAGATACAATGTCAAGCATGATAACCTTAAAGCTTTCCTCGTTAAAAATCCTCCTCGGGACTTCTCTGACCTCCTTCAGAGAGTTGAGAAGTACATCCGAGTCGAAGAGACGATGCTCCCCCAAGAACATAAGGTGCCTCCATCCGGGAACAAACATAAAGGCACTAACGAAGACGAGCCCCGAAAATCTCAGAAGGACACCTCTGGCCAGCATCGGTCCCCTCCCATGCCTCATTTTGAAAGTACACCCCATTAAATGAAAGCATATTTCGCCATTCTCATTGAGGTTGACAAGGACGGGATCCTTCGCTCTCCCCATGATGAATGCCCCGAGCAAAAGACGGGATAAAACAAAGTGGTGTGCCTTCCATAAGAATCATGGTCACCATACGGATGAGTGTCGAGCCCTTAAAAATGAAGTAGAGGCGTTGCTCTGACGAGGATACCTGGCCAAGTTTGTCTAGGTAAATGGCCGCCAACCTCCTCCTCCGTGGGGACCCAACAAACGGGCAGAGAAGCCAACTGAGTCCCAGCGATCGGGACGGATGGAGATATTTCATGCAATCAATGGAAGACCTATGGGGGGAGTCTCCATCTCATCTACGAAGGCCTTCGTTTGAGAGGTAAATTCTGTACACAACATCCCTCCCCCGAGAGGTTCCAGAGTGAGCATCACTTTCTCGGATCAGGACATGGAAGGCATCCAAACTCCTCAATGCGATGCGCTCGTGATTAGCATGTATATGGCGAACCATGAAGTGCGCCAAGTCCTTGTTGATATCGGAAGTTCGGTCAACATCCTCTTTTGAAATGTGTTTGAGGACCTCAAACTCAAGCGGGATCGCCTTAAGCCCACCGGATACACCCTCCACAGATTCTCAGGAGCCCTATGATGATCAAGGGAATTGTGACCCTCGAAGTTAGTCTAGGGAAAGCTCCGACCACTTGCACAGAAGCGTTATATTATATGGTGGTCGACATAAAGTCTGCCTACAATGCTAATGTAACCCCCATTCCCGACAATAGGTATTTTCCGTGTATTTTCTATAATTTAATTTTCATAAATTTATTTTGTGCTAAATCTTGTTCGGATCTTTTATTAAAGTGTTTTCTAATAAAAAATTTACTCATTTTGAATAATGGTGTATTTTAATCTTACTTTCTATTTCTTATTGATCAACTATTTATATTTAATATTATTACTATTTGGATTTTTAATAAATTTGTTATCTCGAATCACATTTTAATACATATCATTATTATTATTGTTGTTACCGTTATTATTATTTTTTTTATTATTTTATCATTGTTATTATTATAATTTTTATTATTAATGATGTTGTTACAATTATTATTATAATTACTTTTATTATCATTACTCGTATTATTATTATTATTGTAAATCCCGAAGATACTCCATTTTATATGTATTTTATTATTTGACTAGGTTTGCCCGTTGACACATGCCTACAGCACATCTTCGGAACGGTACACCTGGTTTGATTATATAAAATAGTTTTGGAGGTCTAGCAAATTAATTGAAATAGCAAACATATTACATGAGGAAGCAACATATATACCTTTAAGCTCAACCATCGCCTTCTTGATCATTAGCTTGAACTTACCTGGAATTCATATAGTTTGTTAGAAACACTGCATAGAGTTTTTTTTTAACTTCAGCATCACTTTTAGATGTTTGTAATCGTTATGCAAAGACATTATCATATAGGTTTATAGAGCTTACTCTAATCCCATAACCACTATGAGTATGTCTAAATACAATGTTAACGCAAGTGCAGGTGTGAAGGTATCTACAATACCAATAATCTAAACATTTGTTTATCTGAGACTCAGTTTACAATTAAAATACCTCTTATTATTATTTCAACCAAAATCAAATACATGGAGTTCTCAAAACTCTAATCCAAGCTAATCATTTCTTTTATCTCCACTTTGTCTCCCCATTGCACCTTTATAAAAAAAAATTCAAAATGGATAAATAAAAAATTTACTTTAGCTATCTTTCTTGAGTGGAGAGTTTGCACCCTTCACTGGTAAACTCCAGTCATCCCAATCCAATATATCCAAACATACACTAAAAGTTCTTATATGTTATATTATCCATAGAATAACCAGTGAAAGGAACACTTCACGGTAGTATTTTCTCTTGTAGTAAAGAAATTAATGTTACATATTTGCCAAGTTATTTTTGGTTGCTGGTCAGCTTACCTATCAAGCTATGATTTGGAAGCCCAAATTAAGGCCACCAAATAATCCATCTCTCACTTACGTACATCTTAAATCAAAACCAATAAAAAACACATCAAATAAATCACTAAATTAAAATTTTTTAAACCCAAAAATAAAACAATCATACCTTTCTGAACATAGATCCCATGCACACACGAAATTCGAGTCAGCAAAAAACTGAGTAATCCCCTGCACACACAAAATTAAAAATTAGAATAAGAATTCGGTTAATGAGATGAAATTAAAGTCGTCACATCGCATATATAGCTCTCGATTCGGTGGAGGGGAGTTGCCGATACGGAGTCGCTTGATATTCGCGCTCGATTTAGTGGACGGGAGTCACCGATACGGAATCAGCAGCAGATCAGATATCTACGACGACCTCTTGATCGGGGTTTGACATTGGATTTGAATTTGGATTTGCTTTGAGATTTTTAAATTTTCAAAATTTTAAATTTTAAATTTTTTAAATTTAAACAAAATTATTTTAAAATGATTTACTTTTCAATTTTTAAAAAAATTTTAAAATTTTTATAAATTTTTGATATTTTTTATTTTTTCAATTATTTTTAAAAATTTTAAAATTTTCATTTTTTGTTTTTAAGTTTTTAAATTTTGAAATTTTTTTTAAAATTTTTTAAAATTTTATTTTCTTAATTTTTTGAATAGGAAAGAGAGATAGAGAAAAAATTAAATAAATAAATGAGTTATTTTGGATGGGGGGATTTGAATTTGAGTTTTGGGAAGAAACTTTGGGGGGGGGGGGGGGGGGGGGGGTTGGAGCAATGTGTTTTGTGAGGTTAGATCTGGGCCTTTGATATTGGGGGGATTGAAGGAGAGCCACTTGATAGCTTTCTTTGTGTTTTATTATATAGATTTAAAGTATATTTAAATATAATTTTATAAACTCTACAATCCTATTATTTCTCATATTGGATTCTAACCCAATATCAAAACCCACTACCCAAACCCAATATCTCAACTAAACCCTATAAATATCCTATTAAAACCCTAACTTATTCAACCCCTAACCTAAACCTACCCTAGCCCCTAACCCGCCGCCACTGTGCTACCCCCTACCCCCATACTGTTCAACCCCGTCTCCTTCTTCAACCTCTCCTACCCCCGTCACACCCCTTTGCCTGCACCTGCCCAACTTCGCCAGCCCCTCCATCGTCCTCTCCTCGTCCTCGTCCTCTTCCTCCGACCGCCATCGCAGCAAGCCCACTTTCCCCACCTCTCATCCAACCTCCACTAAACCCCTACCCCCTGTTCATCGTCAACCTGTGCAACCTCTGGCTTCGAAACCCATTTGTCAATTCTTCTCGCCTCCATCCTCTTCACCCTCATCCTCCTCACCATTTCCCCGTCTCATCGCCTTGCGCCCATCGTCACACACTCGTCTCCCTTGTGCGCCACTGTTCCCATCGCCATTGCCAGCATCGCCAGCCCCTGCTCCTTCTTCGTTGTCTTCATCTCCGACGAACCACCGCCATCTCTTCCAGTCGACCCACCATTGCCTTTGCCTCCTGCAATGGCTTCGACTTCACCCTCTCACCCTTCCTCTATTTCGAAACAAAACAGAGCTTCACCACCCTTTTCGCCCATCCCTTTCCCATCATCGCTCTGACCACCTTCCATCGCCTCGTCGACGCTAGTAGACTTCGCCCTCATCGCCAATCACCGCTTAGCCCATCGTCCACCTCCACCATTGCCGTCGAGTCGTCGACTGCACCCTCCCGTTCATCTCCACTATATTTTTCCCGCCCAAACCCATATTTTTCCCGACCAAACCCATCGAGCTGCACTCCTTCACCGCAACTGCTCCTCGCCATCATTGCAGTGCACCCCCTACCTCCCTGTGTTGCCGCAGTCCACCCTTCGCCGAGTACTGCCTCCACCGTCGCTGACCCGTCGAGTCCCCACTACTCCCTCTCTCTCTTCCCCCTACCGCTGCTGCCACTGTTTGGAGTTTGAGTAGGGGGATGGTGTTTGCTGTTTTCTGGGTAGAAGAATGTTGTTGGGTGTTTTGTGAGAGGGGATCACTGAGTTGGTGTTTGCTGTTGTGTGCGGGAAGTGTTTTCGGTGTTTGGTGTTTTGTGAAGGAGAGATTCCGATCCTGTGTTTGCTGTTTTACTGTTTGGGGATTGATCTTGCTGTGTTTGGTGTTCTGGGTCCGATCAGGTGTTTGTCGTTTTGTGTGGGTGTTACGCGTAGTTCGCACGTGCTTGTGTGTTTTCCGTTTGTGGATTCGTCGCCTGGGATTCTCATCCCGTTATTCAATATATTCAAAATTAACAACTAACAGGAAAGTCACTATCCTCTTCAATTGTTAATTATATCAAATTCAAGTTCTGTTGAAACTCTTGCAAGTAGATCCCTTGTTTATCGTCTTATACTTTGTTCATCTCTTCGTTGGGTCTATTGAGGGCTTACATGAGCTAACCCTAATATTCTTAACATCATGCCGCTTTTGACTCCAAAGATTGAATCTTTCATGCATTCATGTAGAATTGATAATAGGGTTAACCGTATAATCATGACATGACTAATTATTGTAGAGAGGATTGCTAGGTTGTATGTTGTTCGATCAATTGAGGGTTGATTGATGATAATTGATGTATGTATGTGTGTTCCTAATCTTATTTACTATGTTTTTATACCCTTCATGTTGACTACATAATTTATTGACTAAAGAATCGATACCCATCATGTCTAATTAAATTATTTTATGAATAATACCCTAAAACTTATATCTTGCTTGATGGCCTGTATTTTAACGGCTATTTTGGACCAGTAACCAATCTTAAAATGAAATAATTTATGAATAAGAGTTGTAGCCTTTTCATTCTAGTTTCCAGAACATCTTGAGTTTTTGAATTCTGAGCTGTGTAGAAAAAGTTATGCCCGTTTTACTACAGCTGTGTTTTTACTTTCAGATTTTCAGATTCTTGTACATTCCATGTTTAAACAGTAAGAAGGTTGATCAAATGATAAAATTTTGCTCTGAAAAATCCAGATTGTTAGTAATCATGTTTAGGAGTCTAGAAAATATTTTTTTATGAATTTAATACTGTGTTTTTCTGTTACTAAAATTATAACAACTTGATGTCGATATTCTGCCTAAACCTGAAGTCTATAAAGAAAAATGTGTTTGACCTAGCTACTATTGTCGGATTTTGAACTTTAAATAAGCGTTGGAACCGTGTAGAAGTCTAGTTTCTATAACATCTGATGGATTTAGTTTTCGAGTTCTGAAACAGCGGAAAACTACATTTTTGTACGGACTACTCTTGCTGTCCAGAATTTTATAGTCTAGATTTTAATAAATTAATTAATCCTATATCGTAGTATTGCATGAATTAAAGTGTGTATACTACACTGCATGATCCTAATGAGTTATTGTCATTGTTTACTATCCTATTTGGGCCCTATTGTTCCCATCTCTTAATTGCATATTGTATTGTTGCATCGATAAATAATTAACAAGCTGGGATTTAAGGGTTGACTTTAGTAGTGGACAATATAAGGACTGTACTCAGAGGAGGGGCCCGTGTTTCCATATTTATTGGTCTATTGGTCTATTGGTCTACTGGTCTATTGGTCATATCGGTCATCGATTAATTGTAGATTACTGCCTACAGTATTTTGATTGATTCGGTCATCGGTCATTATTGAATATCATTGCCGAGTACATGAATTGTAAAATCCACCACTAATTCTAAATGTAACTTGTTTGTATGTAGCAACCAAGTGGTAAATGAATGGGACGCATGAAGTGCTACATTAGCTAGGATTAAAATGATTAATAGACTTAAGCATTGACACGACATCGCACTGCATATTGTTCCTATTGATATCGAATATTGGCCAAGTGTTATTGTTATTGATCATTGATTATTGTTACCGAATATTGCAACACTATTTATAGCCATTGCATCGATTATCGTGATATTGATTATTGATTATCGTCTCATGTTATTGATTCCTAATGATCCATTAAATTCATTGTTATACCGTTATTCTATTGTTCCCTGCTTTCTCTACTTGTTGTCCATGACTAGCTCTAAGGATAATTTTCCTTCTCTTTTTAGATGAAGTGTTTACAGGTGTTAATGGAGAATTGCCTACTGGAATTGGAGAACAGAGATTCTGAAGATTTAATGCTTTCTAGTTGCTTATTGTTTTATTGAACTATTGTTATTTCATTGTATTGTAGGCTTTTGACCCGAATATTGCTATTATTGTTCCAGATGTTGGATTATTATTGTATTTGGATATTTTATATTGTTTCATTCCAAGTATTATTGTTCATGAGATTATTATTATTGCTTGCGCAATTGTTCTGTATTGATTATATTATTGAGTTAATCGAATAAACAGTTTATGGGTGACGTTAGTCATTTGTAGGGCCAATGTCATGTAACAACCCAGATTTTTGACGAATGCGTCTTGTAAACGAACTGAGCGCTACTGGTTGTGGAAATTATATTTTTGGTTAAAGAAATTGTTTTTCTCACTAATAACCTACAACTATGCATATATATATATATATATATATATATATATATATATATATATATGTACATGCTTTGAGTTGGAATTGTGAAGCCCAAAATGAAACAAAATGAACAACACAACACTTGAACAAATGGGTCAAACCCCAACCCATTGGCCGGCCTAGTCATGGAGGAAAAAAAGGAAGGAGGGAAATGAGAACTAGGGTTAGGGTTCTTGTTTTAAATAAGAGACACAATTATACTTTAGTCACATCACCTCCCAAACAAACCAATGTCTTGCATGATGTGATGTTCTCCTCTTCCCCATACTCTCAAAATCCGGCCAAGCTTCTCTCCCACTCTTCTCATTGTGTTTTAAAACCCCATCTCTTCTCCACTCTCTTTTACAACTCCTACCTTTTCCTACACCTCCAAACTTCATTCTCTACACCATAGTTACTGAAATTTGGAGTGAGAAGAGGAAGAACTAGCCAAGGAGAAGAAGAACAAGGAGCCAAAGCAAGGAGAAAGAAACAAGGAGCGCTAGAAGAGTCAAGAAGGAGGACTTTCAAGCAAAGAACAAGCTACTAAAAAAGGTGGGTGTTTCTAATCTCTTGTTTTGTTTTTGGATGGTTGAATGGTGTTTTATGACTGAAAAAATGACATGCATGCCCTAGGAATGAACTTAAACAACCCGTTTTGGGTTAAGTAGTCCAAAACAGAAAATCCTGTTAAAAAGACTGAATTTTTGTTGTTAGTCTGTAGCTCATTGCATGAACACCACTTGAAATTTTGAGCTGAAATTTTTATAGGATGGTCATATAGGTGTCATACACCTTCAGTAATTTTTACAGATTTTTGTTTTTTTTCCTTCTATTAAAATAAATTACGAACTTGCATGCTGGTCAGAATAGAAAGAAGCAGTTTTTATGGTTACTATTGTGGAAAGAATGACGTGTATCTTACTGCATGCTTATGGGAATGATCAAAAATTTTAGTATGTCATTGTTGGATATATCTAAGACCTATGTTTCAAATTTCATGAGATTTGGACCACAGTAGCCATGTCAATAAAATCATGAAAGCTGAACTTGAGATTTTAGTAAACAGAACTGTTGTTGTTACTGCCCTGTTTTTGGATGATACTCAAAGGGACATAATTGGAAACCTACTTGGTAGAATCACTTGAGTTTTGTAAGTGTTGTCACGTCATGTGTCAGGAACTAGATTCTAAAATTTCAGGATGATCTGACACCATATGATATCTTAAATAGATTTTATCCCATGACTGTGTTGATCTGATATGTTGTTCTGTAAGAATGTATACTTGTTAAAGATGGATCTGTAAGAGTGTCTAAACGACCTTATCTGAAGAGCCTCATAACTAGGAACTTTTAGTAGATACATAGACCTTTCTGGAATGGCCAATAAATCCTGATTTGGGCAAGTATTCGATTTTATATGATTTTTGCAAGTGATGACAGAAACACAGTGAATCGTAGAGCTCACTGGTTTGCACCATGTTCATAGAAATGGGTTTGAACTTGTGCTTCACTGGCATAGAGTTGTTGTTCGAAGTCAAGAAACATGTTATGGATGTGAGTAAGCATTAGGAATTAAGTGGTCTAAAGTTTCTTGCTAAGAGTAGCCCATAGTTGCTTATAGACCCCATTATAGACCACATTGTTCAATGTTTCGAAGTGAAATTTGTATTGGATGTTGGGGTATTGTTGTAGACCACTTTGGGATGGAATTCATGCCCATTGTGTGCGTGTACATGTTGTCTGCTTTAAGTAGAAGCATGGGGAGCGCCCGATCGCGATTTCTCAAGGGAACGGGACCGGGAATGACTCCGTTTTGGCACATATACCAATTGTGTGCTTGCTATTTGAAAACTTAAATTATTGTTTTTAGTACTCTTAGAACCCCTTTCTTGGGTATTCGTGTGTTAGGACTTACTCTTAGTGTGGTGTACCTTGTTGGGGTACGTTGGTTGAGTTTTGAGATTCTAGGACTAAGTTTTGTAGACAAACCTAGACGAGTAGATTATGACCCGTATCGCATCGAACGCGTTGGAGGAGATGACTCGTGCGACGACGTACTCACCGTGTATGGATGGATTCTATGGTTTGTGTTGGAGCTACCACTTGTCGAGGACCGTGGAGTGTTAAGTTAAGCGGGAGCTACTTGTTGGTCGAGCCGAGGTTGCGATCGAACCCTAAGCGTAGATGATGGTTGCGGCGATCAACGGAGTTGGTTTGTCATTGGTTCGTGCCAAGTGTGGGCCAAGGCAGGTTAACTCTTGGGCCGGACTAGAGGGCTAGTTGAGTCCTAGTGTGAAATGGGTTGAGATCTATTTTGATAAAGGTGACTAACTAGGGAAAGTCTACTAATGGAATTGAACTAGTTGATCATGGCAAGAAAGTTGATTATCGAGTTACGGATTTTGGAAATGGTAGATAGATCGCCAAACTAAAAAAATTAGATTTGGCTAGAGTGATGGTTCGAGTAGTCGTTCGATAAAACAAATCTTGATTTCAACCTTAACCTTTAATGTTAGAGGGGGGTAGCCTTGATACTTTGGTAGGACTAGATTGAGTCTTGTTTGAATGTAAGGACAGGCACTAGCGAGGGTGTTCTCCTGTCAAGGGGACGCATGGCGTCATCGTCCCTGACCGAATCCTTGGTTCGTTTAATGCGGGGGACCCCGAGCTGCCCTGGGAGCGGTGACACTCTGTTGGGGGATCCGCGGTCTCTGCAAAAATGCCTTTATGGTTCGTAACAACCTTTGAGGAGGTTTGGAGTGTTGACGTCCTCTCGACTGTCAGTTCTATTCTAGTGTAAGGACGAGTGTAGCGGAGTTGGGGAAACCCTATATCCATCAGGTCCATTGTCGATCAATGTAGGCAGATAGATTAGACGATATCCCGGAGAGCTAGACTCTATCGGGAGTTGCTCTAATCACTCGGTAATAGAGCCCTTGTGCCCATATATCAGCCTTTGGTGAGGTCCGGGTGTCACGCCCCGCTTCCTACGGAATACAAGCACGTAACATTAGCCCAGCGAATGATTTTTATCATTTGTAAGCTGTTCAGGAATCTTTACAACAACTCACAAAATAATTAGAGTCGGAAGAAAGAGAATCAACCACACATGCATAACTGAATCAATATACCAACTGAATTTACTTGAAACAAAATGTTTTAATCTAAAATAAATCAGATCTGAACAAGTCAAAAATCCTGGGTCATACTGCCTAAACACAAAGAATCCAAGTAACATATACATTGTTCAAAATGAGCAACAGGAAATAAATGAAGATAGCAAAAACTCCAGCCAACTAGAACTTTAGATCACATACTCCATCGGACAGCTGATCACCAAAATCTGCAATTTTACAAATTACAGGAAGAAGGAAAGAGAAATAAGATTCCCGTCAATGGAAAGTTACAGGCCGCTTGTAATGCCGGATACAAGTACATGGAGTAAATAACAAACATAAAATAAAAACAGAACAAACAGAGCATGGTATAATTGTGTGTACAGAAACGTGATAACTAACATGACTCAGGAAAACGAATCAGATAGTATGGTATATTAATAGATACAGATAACATGTGTCAAGTGTCAAGTGTCAGATGATATGCAGACAGATATACAGATGGTAGTGTCAGATGATAGCCATATGGATAACAGTTAACCAGATAACAGATATCAGATAAACAGATATATATAACAGATAACACATGTCATGTTCTTATAAGTCTTGTGCGATTACTATCTAGGTAGAACTTCATGCATCCCACACCGCATGGTTGCTACAACAAATAGTTCCTCTTTAGATTTCATAGTGGAGTCCATAGGGCAGTGTAGTCAAGGTTCAGACAGACAGATATCAGATAATCAGATCAGACAGACAGATAGAACCTAGTGGTTCTCTTCTTCTCTACACCTTCCTATAAAAAGTAATGTAGATAGGGTCAGATAACAGAGTCGTGAATCATGTAACCATAAACACGTAACAGATAGGGAACACGGGCCCTCTTCTCATTACACATTTCTATATTTTCCACTACTAAATCTTTCCCTTAACCCCGGCTTGGTCATTTTGTTATTATTAGCAGACAAACGTGTATGTGCAGAAAACAGAGTGATAATAGCATGGTATAAACATGTAACATGTTCAGGGTGATAGATAAACAGGTACAGATGATATACAGTTCATAAAGGAATAGAATCAAGCAAATGTTAATTCAGGACAGCTAGACACTGCTGTACTAAAACAGGGAATCTTGTTGCTACAAAAATGCAAGTCTAAATCCGCCAAAGAATCTGGAAAATAGACTCCCTTCCGAATCCAGCAAACATATATAACTCATATAGTAATTCACAACATCATAACTCAAAACAGGTTTGAATCCATAAACTACGTTCAGTCAGAAATCAGTAAATCGAATTCACAGTCAGGAAAACAGCATCAAAACATCTCAAATAAATCCAGGAAAAATTTGGGGTATTCCCCTATATGTCTAGTATCAGAATATAAAGTTTCATAATTTTTCAGTAAGATTAGGTTTAGCAAACAAAAATCAGAAAACATCGAGAAACGATAGTTTGGCAAGTCTGGAATTCCCAACACTGCTGACTGAAAACTGTAATATCTCGCAAACCGTGAAACAAAATCCAAATCCGCCCAAGGGAGATGAAAATAGACATAATAAGGTAACTTTTATATTTCATAAATATTTTTTATACAGTAAAAGGAATTTGGGTGAAAATACAAATCTTTTCAGAACAGCGAACAAAATCCAGCAAGTATAGTCTTTATAAACATGCATGAAACGACATATAAAACTCATCAATAAAATCCACCAAAACTCTTGGTAATCCCTAATTAAGTGTAGAAATACTTACCAAAATTTTAGATCAAAATAATATGTTTAGCACTAGTATCAAAATAGTTTACTCATCAAAATCATCAAGAAACGAAATCTAGAAATGAAATACACCTCTGTAGTAAAACAATCATATCTCACACATACGAAAACGAAATCGACTAAAGTTAGAGAGTTTGGAAAGAAGACGGATTTCTCTAAAAATCATGTTTAATACTGAAGTTAAGAATCTAAACTTAATATGGTCTAAAATACCAATCAAAATTGATCACTCACAAAATACAAATTTAACTTTTAACAACAAATCAACATACAACATATGAAACTCGTCCCAAACATAACCAAACATGTTATAGATTCTACTAAGTGTCCAAACAACATGAAATATGGTATATGGCATGTCCACAACAAGTATATCACCTAGATCCAAACAAACACACGATTTCACATGATTATCTCATAAATATAATCACATCAAGAACTGTCAAACCCTAAGTTGTTTCATGTCAAATTTGTGTCGTGAGGCAACTATGGTAAATAGCACTATACAGACAATACCCATCAAAGATAACACACACACGAGTTGTCTCTAGAACCCAACTGCACTACAAGCGGTATTTCTACACCTGGAAGACGACGAGCCCAACGGAGAGAAAGAGAATAGCAGGAACGGATCCCGGGCACGATCTCAAATGAACGAACGAACGAATACAAACAAGATAATGAACCCAAAGAACAACCGATCGCGAACACGATCAGACAGATCGGCACTGATCTTGATGATGATCAAGATGAAGATGATCGAATGGCTAGATCCAAGAGCTGACGATGATCACGATCAGATCAGACGGTCCAGGTCTCCCTGATGATGAAGATAATGATGAAGATCAAGATCAATCGATCGAACGGCTATGATCAAAGGAAATTCATGATCATCAAGATCGTGATGATCATGAGGAGATCGGACGGCTGAGGTTGAAGGCCAAGATCAAGATCAACAAGATTGGATGACCCCACAATCAAAGTGATCATCAAGATGATGGATATCATGATCAAGAGGATGATCAACGGCCCACAATCAAGGAGATCAGGATCCCACAATAACAGCAAGCTCGGCCCGGGTATGTTGGCGGAGACTGTGGTGGAACACGGCGGCCAGGGAGTTGCAGGCGGTGGCACGCTCAGGGTGATGATGGTGATCATGGCAACGACGGCATAGGGTTGCGGCACGACGTCGGGAGGCAGAAACATGGACTGATGCTGCAATCATTGCAGCTGTCCTCGACTGAAGGTGCATTGCAGGGTAGCTGCACAACAGGAAGAGGGCAGGGCACTGCTGGCATCGGCTGAGATCGCGACAGCGAAGCGACGGTGCCGGGAGCTGCGCGCATCAGGGCTACTGTCGACTGGCGTGTGCAGAGGTGGTTACGGCACGACGCAGGGGGGAGAGGTGATGCACCGAGGTGACGAGGATGCAGGGAGAAGATGAGGCAGAAGAGGTGCAGGTAGAGAGAGAGAGAGAGACGAACGAAGATGAAGAGGTGGCTGAGGAGTTTGCGGCTAATGGGTTAGACGAAGAATTAGGGTTACAAGGGAGGAATATATAGGAGTTGGGCATATTGGGTTTGGGTTAGTTAACGGGTATGGTAGTAGCAACAGGGTTTGGGTAGTTAGGAAAATGGGACTTGGTATTAAAAGATCAGGTTAAAGTATAAATGGGTTATTGGGTATTTGAGAAAACGGGTTTGGGTTTTATGTGGTTTGTGTAACACGTATTTTAAATAGGTAAATGGGTTTTAGGTGTAAAATAGGATTATATTTATAAGTATGTTTAAACAGAGTATAGAAAATGGGTTCTGGGTAATAAAATAAAAATAGGGTTTTAAAAATTCAATAGTGTTGCCGCTAAATTCGGTGTGGGGGCAAACAGATGAATTTGTGAGTTCTTGGGGAAACTGAATAGGAGAACCTGTATACCTGTTCCGTTGAACTCTGATCGTCGCTCCCGCCGTGCACCTGCAAAAAGTGCGAGACACCGGGGTTGTTCCCGGCGACGCACCCTCCGACGCTCAAGTCAGTAACCAGAAGTGATTATGAAAGAGCGTTTAACTAGAGAAAGATTGATTACCTCTTAATGGAGATGGGTGGGGGGTATTTATAGGCGTCTTAGGGACTGGTTTTAGGAATGTAATCCCCGTGATTAGATAAGGAATATTCCCCGTAATCAGATAAGGCATGTAATCTGATAAGATATATCACCTATAATCAGTTAAGGAATTTAATCCCTAATCCCCAGTGAAAAGATAGCTGCGAATCATGGCCGTTGATTTAGATCTAATCAGGGACCTTGATTGTATCTTGTCGGATCGGGTTGGTAGCGGGTTGAAACCCGTACCCAGCTGAGGTGGATCCGTTCGCGGGTTAGTGGATCCATGAGAAGGAGACCCAGTACCCGTTTCGGACCTATCTGCGTGTGAAATTACCGTTTTACCCCCGTACCTCAAGATTCGTGATCTATCTGGACGGTTCCGATTTAACCTCATTTTTAGCCATATCACGAGCCCCCCACTCCTAAAGACTGAGTTTGATCAGCCTTTGAGGAGTAGTCTAGCTGTTCTAATGGCTGGTGGAGCTGTATCGGAGTCCAAATGGAGGGTTTCGAATCTTAAAGGGGGTAGTAGTGTGTTTTTGCAATTTGTTTTTAAGCATCCTCGAGTGCCCAACGGTCTTTATCTACTTTTTTCGGATTATTTATTTAATTTTGCGACGTGTTAACCAGTCGTCCGGGGGCCCTCACGATACATTCCAGGCAATAATTGTTCGTTCAGGGGTTCGAAAATATTACCCTGAATTTAAAATTATTTTCTAGATTTCCCCGTGAATTTTCCCGAATTTTTGGTGATTTTTTCGCAATTTTTAAATAAATAAAACGATTAAAATAAATAAAAATTGATTTTATATACCTATTTATGACGTGGCGTCATCAGAGCCTTTGATCAGAGCGCAGCGCGATTTTCGGAGAGATCGAGTGGCCCCTGTTCTTCGGCTCGCTCTTTCGCCGTATGTGAGGTTCGGTACTCCGGCAGTCCGGCTCGGCGTCTCGGCACTTCGGTTCGAATGGCTCGGTGCTTCGGCTCGACGATTCCGAAGTACGTGGCATCATCTGGGCCGTCTATCTCAGCGCGGATCCCCGTAAAGCGCTATCTTGTCGTTTAGTGGACGTGGCCAAATCTGGGCCGTCCATCATGACGAGCACGTTTTTTGGCGAGATCCAACGGCTGATATGGGTCGGAACGATTTTTCGCCATATACGAGGGTCGGTACCCCGGTACTTCGGCTCGGCGCCTCGGCACCTCGGTTTGTATGGCTCGGTGCCTCGGCGGTTCCGAAGTACGTGGCATCATCTGAGCCGTTCATCATGACGAGCGCGCTTTTTGGCAAGATCCAACGGCTGACATGCTTCGGAGTGGTTTTTTGCCATATACGAGGGTCGGTACCCCGGTACCTCGGCTCGGCGCCTCGGCACCTCGGTTTGTATGGCTCGGTGCTTCGGCGGTTCCGAAGTACGTGGCATCATCTGAGCCGTTCATCATGACGAGCGCGCTTTTCGGCAAGATCCAACGGCTGACATGCCTCGGAGTGGTTTTTTGCCATATACGAGGGTCGGTACCCCGGTACTCCTGGCTCGGCGTCTCGGCACCTCGGTTCGGTGGGTCGGTGCTTCGACTTGTTGGATCGGTGCTTCGGCTCGGCGGTTCCGAAGTACGTGGCATAATCTGGGCCGTCCATATTAGCGTGGATCCCCAAAAAACATTATCTTGTCGTTTAGTGGACGTGGCCAAATCTGGACCGTCCATCACGACGAGCGCGTTTTTTGACAAGATCCAACGGCTGATGTGCCCCGGGGCGGTTTTTTGCCATATACGAGGGTCGGTACCCCGGTACTTCGGCTCGGCACTACGAAGTTGTCTGGCCGAGGCACGGAGTTGTGTTTTTTGGAGCTCCTCTCCTGAGGGGTCGCCTCCTCGGCTCTTAGTGGCTCGGTGGCTCGGCTGAGCTGTCCGGTAGCTCGGCCTTGCGAACCGAGGGCAGTCGGCGAGGAGGGACGCGTGGCTGGATCTGGGCGGTCCATCTTGACGCGCATCTCGAGGATGGGGTTCAGATCACGAGAAAACGCTATCTTGTCGTTTTGTGGACGTGGCACAATCTGAACCGTCCATCAGATTTCGTCGTGAGTTTTAAGGAGATCCGACGGTGACTTCGCTTCGGAGCGATTTTTTGCCATATACGAGGGTCGGTACCCCGGTACCTCGGCTCGGCGCATTCGAAATTGACTGGTCGAGCCACAGAGTTGTGTTTTGGAGCTCCTCTCCTGAGGGGTCGCCTCCTCGGCTCTTACTGGCTCGGTTGCTCGGCTGAGCTGTCCGGTAGCTCGGCCAGGCGATCCGAGGGCAGTCGGCGAGGAGGGACGCGTGGCTGGATCTGGGCGGTCCATCTTGACGCGCGTCTCGAGGATGGGGTTCAGATCACGAGAAAACGCTATCTTGTCGTTTTGTGGGCGTGGCACAATCTGAACCGTCCATCAGATTTTGTCGTGAGTTTTAAGGAGATCCGACGGTGACTTCGCTTCGGAGCGATTTTTTGCCATATACGAGGGTCGGTACCCCGGTACCTCGGTTCGGCTTTAAGAAGTTGTCTGGCCGAGGTACGGAGTTGCGTAGCCGGGGCGTTGCCTTGTCATTTTGAAGAGTTTCTTGCCTTGAGTGAGCTTCGTATCTTTTCCGCCTGTCGCTTCCGCTCCCTATTGGGCTTTTTGCGTTTCCCAAGGAGGCCCAACTTGCTAGGGGTTAAAAGACGCTCACCCTTACTCTCAAAGCTCATTCCTCACTTTTTTACTCAAGATTTTTACTTTCGATCTCTAAGTTCTCTGCTAGCGGCGATTTTCTCTCTGAGGCGCTTCCGTTAGCTGTCGCGTGGGCCAGGCGATTTCCGGCAGAGCATTCCGACCGTAGACGTCACTTCAAGAGGTCAGTTTACTTAGTCTGAGTAATTTTCCTTTAGATGTCTCGAGTAGATTCGGGCAGTGGGGCCTCGTCTTCGGGCGACGAGAGTGCCGAGGAGAGGAGGAGGTCGGAGATTAGGAGGAAGGGTAAGCAAGCCGCCGAACCGTCCGTAGTCGGGACGGAGAAGGGGAGGAAGAAGAGGAGGGTACAGAGGCAGTCCCCCATTGTGGAGACGATTGTGGAGAATCCGAAGCAGGCACCCGAGATAGGACGGTACCCTTCCGTTCTGTCCGGTCACTCAGGGGTTAGGCAGTACGAGGGCGACTTGCTGGAGAAGGCGATCTATGGGAAGTCCAAAATCGTCGAAGAACCTAATCCCGAACTTGCCACCGAAGCGGATGAGCTCATCACTTTGGTATCCGAGCAGGACCTGCTCCGGGTTAGAAGGGCTTTCGCTATTCCTCCGGAGTACAAACTGATTGTCCCAGGTCCGGGGATGCGAGCGAACTCTGGGTTGCCGTCTTCGGACATGTGTATGTTCGACGTTGATTCTCTTCATGCCGGGTTGCGCTTCCCTCTGCACCCATTCATCCTCGAGATCCTCGGCTGGTATTGCCTAGCGCCGACCCAGTTCACGCCGAACACATGGCGCCACGTGAACGCCTTTATGCTCCAGTGCTATCGAGCCGAGGTGAAGCCGGATCTTACGGTCTTCCGAGGATTGTATCGAGTAAATCGTCAGCACAAGACGGAGTACCGATACTTTTTGGGGCCGAGGAGGGGAGTTAAGATTGTCGAGAATCCTGACTCGATTAAGGGTTGGAAGGAGAAGTATTTTATAGTCAGGGGCGAGGCGATTAGGCCCATTCCGACCCGTTGGAAGGTGGAGGTGCCGAATTTCGCGCGCGCCGACCCTGTTCTATCTGATGCCGAGGAAGAGGTGGCGAGGAAGATAATGGCTCTTCCGATACTGAGTTGGAGGGATTTGTCGGAGGAGGTGTTGTTCGGGTCCGGCCTAAGCCCCATCGACCCGAGTATGCTCCTGACATCTCGTTTTTAATTGTTGTTATCTTTCAAGTTTTTTTTTGGCTAACTTGTCCTCCCCCTCCCCCTTTCTTTTTTTTTTTCGATCCGCTGCAGAAAGCATGAAGATCGACTTCAACGCCATGATGGCGGACAGATCTAAGCTGGCCGGGGGGAAGAAGAGGAAGAGGGCGGCCGCGGCTGTTTCGTCAGCCCCGGCACCTGCCGTCGCTTCATCCGTCCCTCCGCCTCCTCCGACCATGGAGGCGCCCTCGGAGTTGGTCATCGCCGAGGTGCCCCCGTCTTCTTCGGTTCCTAGCGGGATCGAGGGAGCCTTTGATGTGAACGCGGCGTTGTCGATCGAGGCACCGCCCCTAACCCAGGCCGCCGAAGAGATCTTGACAGAGCAGCACAAGCAGCTGTTCGTGCCGAACTGGCGAGTGAAGAACCATGATGGGTTCCTCGGCAACTCGCAGATGTCAGTGCAGGTTGTCAAACATTTGGCGACCCCGAAGGACGTTGCTGCGCTGAAGGCGGGGACGGTCGGTGACGATACCTTCGAAATCGCGCGGTCACTCGTTTCGGTAAGTACATTGCCAATTTCTCTAAGTCTGCAGCTCGGCAGGTGTTTTACTGGTTGTTGTCTTTGTAGGCCACTTGCCACTTCGGCCACCTCCTCGAGACGTTCGCCGCGCAGGAGAAGGATCTGAAGTCTGCAAGCGACAAGGACAGGCTGGCGAAGGTCAGGGCGGTCAAAGAGCTTGAGGCCGAGCAGAGGAGGGCTGAGGCCTTGGAAGTACGGGTCGCGGATCTCGGGTCGGATTTGGAGAAGGCCAAGGAGCGGCTCGATGCGGAGTCTGCCAAGGCCGCCAAGGCTGCCGAGGACTTAGCAGCGGCGCTGAAGTCCTTGGCCGAGGAGAGAGCCGAGAAGGAGGCTCTGGCGACGAAGATCCGAGCCGAGGTGGAGAAGGAGGTCGAGGAGGAGGCGAAGAGGCATATGGCCGAAAACATGGAGAAGTCTTATCAGTTGGCCCTCGACCACGTGCAGGAACGCGTCCCCGGCTTCGAGCGGGTCGGCTACCAATTGTTCCCAACGCCGACCTCGGATGATGAAGGGGAGGAAGGCGAGGATGACGAGGCCGAAGGTGAAGGCGAGGCAGGACGGGATGGAGAGACTGCGGCGGACGGGCAGGTTAACGGGCCCCCCGCCGATGCGCCCGTGGCCGACGCGGCGACGAAGGTGGACCCTTGATCCCCTCACTAAGTTTTTGTAGTTTTTTTTTTTTTTTTTTTTTGGTGTTTCTTCTTCCGATCATTGTAATGCCTTTTTGCGGACTGGCCACCGCCTTTTAATGAATGAAAAGTGTTTTGACTCCGGAATTTGTCTAAGTGTTTGGCTCGGTGGTATTCCAATGCTATCTCTTTTTAATTTCAGATTGCCGGGCCGACTTGTAACACCTCGGCCGACCAGCGCCGAGCGGAGTTGTTTAAGCAATCTCGGGAGGATCGCCTCGAGGGTGAGGTTGACCTGACGAGGAGGATGCTCCACAACTTGGAGATTAGGCACGGCGAGACTTTAGCTGAACTGCACGACCTACGGATAGTCGAGGCTGAGCTATCTGCTAGGAAAGAAGAGCTTGCTCGAGTTCTGGCCGAACGGGACGGCTTAGCGAGGAAGGTGGAAGAGTTGCAGAGGGTGACTGTAGACAAGAGTATCGAAGTGACTCATTTGCGCCGCGTTATTTCCGACAGTGCCGAATATCCCGGTTCGGCGAAACTTCCTCGGTTTAAGGTGATAGTAAAGGATGACACCTTGAAAGACCGCATCGTCGAACTGGAGGAAGAAGTTGCGCGGCTTAAGCCTCAGCCGGTGAGGCCAAACGTCCGGAGCACCTCGTGCACCCGCGAAGAGATCGAGCGAGGGATCACGTTCTACCAAGCGGCGAGCCGGACTCCTATCGTAGGCAGGACGGCCGCCGATGCCCAAAGCGGTGTGGCGGTGTCTTCAAGCGGTGCTTCGGTAGGAGCGACCGTTAGGGCTAGTGATGAGGAGGCGTCCCGGTTCGTCGGCTTGGATTCGAGCTCGGAGGTGAAGAAGCGTCGACCCAAAGTGTCTCTAAAACGGAGTATTCCTCTTCCCCGGAAGTAACGGGCTGATTGTGTTACTGTGTTGTAATCTTGCTCGCAAGTCCGAGTTGTAATCCTACTTGCAATTTTTTGCCGTTGTAATCCGCTTTGTAACTTTTATCCGACTTGTTAATGGCATTGGAGTTGTTTTATATGAATTGTCTTTGGCTGTCTTCTTGTTTGTGCTATGGTTGTCAGCTAGAGTAGGTTTAGGACGAACCATGAGGTTGGTGTTTGCTTCGCCGAACTCCTCATCCTCGAATTTTCCTTCTTCGCTGCGTTTGTGAACCATGGGGTTGGTTTGGTTGCTTAAGGCGTTGTTGCTTCCCGACCCCGCCCACGTGGCCTAATCAGGGACGTCTGATGTTTGCACGGATCTTTAGGCGGGTCCAGTTCCCAAGAAGACACTATCTTGTCGTTTTGTGGACACGTGGCTGAACGAGCTCCGCCCATCAGGTCCTGGCGCACTTTCTGAGGCGATCTGACGGTGGCTTCGCCTCGGAACGATTTTTTGCCATATACGAGGGTCAGTAACCCGGTACCTCGGTTCGGCAGGCGAGGGCTGTGATTCGTACCTAATTCCGACCAGATTGAGGGTGAGTCGGCGAGATCGAGCGGGGGTGTCGGAGAGGTCCGAACGTTATACTGGTTTTAGGGATGCAGGAGCAGTTTCGAATGGCGAGCTACTTCTAGTCCGCTTAGGAGCGAACTTGCAAAGCAGAATCGAGCCAAGTGTTGGACTCCGATCCATTCGACGGCTGCAGGAGCAATTTTGGACGGCGATCTTCACCCGACTCGTCTATAGACATGCCGAGAAGGGAGAGTCGAGCCGAGCGCTGGACTCCGAACCATCGTGTGGGTAGTTTACGAGATGCAGGAGCAGTTTCGAATGGCGAGCTACTTCTAGTCCGCTTAGGAGCGAACTTGCGAAGCAGAATCGAGCCAAGTGTTGGACTCCGATCCATTCAACGGCTGCAGGAGCAATTTCGAACGGCGATCTTCCCCGGCTCGTCTATAGACGTGCCGAGGTGGGAGAGTCGAGCCGAGTGCTGGACTCCGAACCATCGTGTGGGTAGTTTACGAGATGCAAGAGCAGTTTCAAATGGCGAGCTACTTCTAGTCCGCTTAGGAGCGAACTTGCGAAGCAGAATCGAGCCAAGTGTTGGACTCCGATCCATTCAACGGCTGCAGGAGCAATTTCGAACGGCGATCTTCCCCCGGCTCGTCTATAGACGTGCCGAGGTGGGAGAGTCGAGCCGAGTGCTGGACTCCGAACCATCGTGTGATAAGGGAATTAGAGGCGAAAGTACGCGATAATAAAAAGAACTTTATTTATTTATTAATATCTAAAGGTCGGCTGCTTCTAAATTTGCTAGCCGTTATTACAATGAAAAAAAGAACAAAGGAAAAATTACTAGTAGCAGGAGTTGTGGCCCGACATCTCGAGTTACTTAGATAGGCGGGGTTGCCTTCTCTTGGTATTTCAAAAGATGGTCGGCGTTCCAAGTTCTTGGAATTTCTCTACCCTCAAGGTCTTCCAGCTTGTACGCACCGGGGCGGATCACTTTGGATACTTTGTACGGTCCCTCCCAATTTGGGGCCAGTTTGCTCTTCTGTCCGGGGAACGAGATGGCCAATTTTCGGAGGACCAGGTCCCCTTCTTTGAGGTCTGTTGGGCGGACCCGTTTGTTGTAGGCGAGTTCGATTTTCTTCCGATAACTTTGCTGCCGTATGGCTGCCCTTTCCCGGATTTCGTCGATCAAGTCCAGGCTCGTTCTGAGCTCCCTGGCATTCTGTTCTTCTTCAAATGCTACCAGGCGAGGAGAGGGTATTCCAACTTCTAGCGGGATGAGGGCCTCGGACCCATAGGTGAGATTGAACGGACTCTCGCCTGTCGGGGTCCGCTTCGTGGTCCGGTAATTCCACAACACATTGGGCAGCTGATCGACCCACAATCCCTTGGAGCACTTGTCGAGTCTCTTCTTGATGCCGGAGAGGATCTGTCGGTTGGCATTCTCGGCTTGGCCATTTGACTGGGGGTGAGAGACGGAGGAGAAGCGGTGTTGTATGGCTAGGTCTTCACATAAGGCTCGGAAGGCAGCTCCAGCGAACTGCGTACCGTTGTCTGTAACTACGATCCGAGGAACACCGAATCGGCAGATCACATTTTTCCAGAAGAATTGAACGACCCTATGTTCGGTAATTGTAGCCAGGGGCTCGGCCTCTATCCATTTCGAGAAGTAATCGACCGCCACGACTAGGAACTTCAACTGTCCGGGGGCCGGCGGAAATGGCCCCAGTAAGTCCATCCCCCACATTGCAAAGGGGATCGGACTTGATAGGGAGGAAAGTGGTGCTTGTGGAAGGCGTCGGATGTCGGAATACTTCTGGCAGGAGGTGCATTGCCGAGCGTGTTGTTCGGCGTCCCGTAGGAGAGTGGGCCAGTAATACCCGTAGTTTAACACTTTGCGCGCCAAGGCTCTGGAGCCGGAATGGGCTCCGCCGATGCCCTCATGGAGCTCTTGCAGGGCGTAGTCGGCTTGTCTGGGGGAGAGGCATCTGAGGTAGGGCCGGCCATCCACCTGGGTGAAGGAGCGTTTATACAGAACGCCTTCGACCAGTATGTGACGCTCGGCTCGGGTCCTTATCTTTCGGGCTTCCTTCGGATCCCTTGGGAGGAGTCCGTCTCTTAAAAACTCGATGAGGGGCTTCATCCAATTATCTTCGAGGGGAAGTGGTAGTGTTTCGACGGAGTTAAAAGCCTCGTCCTCTATGCTTGGCCTGAGGAGGACTTCTATTAGAACAGTTTGTTCGAGGCCTTGCAGGGATGAGGAAGCCAATTTGGACAGGGCGTCGGCCTGGGTATTTTCCTCTCTGGGGATTCTTCGGATGAGGGCCTCGTCGAAAAGCGCCATGAGGCTCTTCACTTTGGCCAAGTACTTTGCCATTCTGTCATCGCGGGCTTCGTACTCGCCGAGGACCTGGTTGACGACCAACTGAGAGTCGCTGAAGATCTGCAGGCGTCGCGCTCCTGCGTTTCGGGCCATCCCGAGGCCGGCTATGAGTGCCTCGTATTCGGCCTCGTTATTCGAGGCTTTAAAGTTTATCCGGAGGGAGTATTGAAGGACAAAGTCGTCTGGGCCCGCCAGGATGACTCCAGCCCCGCTCCCCTCGTTGCAAGAGGATCCATCGACATATACAGACCAGATAGGCGGTCCCTTCGTCGTCTGCTCGGAGTCGGGGATAGTTGTTTCAACTATGAATTCGGCCAGCGCCTGCGCCTTGATTGCGGTCCGAGGCTGATAAGTAATATCATGTTGGCTCAGCTCGATCGACCACTTCATGAGGCGGCCGGAAGTCTCTGGCTTGTGAAGGATCTGTTTCAACGGTTGGTCGGTAAGGACGACCACCGAATGAGACTGGAAGTACGGCCGAAGCTTTCTTGCAGCCATTATCAGGGCGTAGGCTATTTTCTCAATTCTCGGGTACCGGAGCTCGGCGTCCCGGAGCACTTTGCTGACGTAGTAAATGGGCTTCTGAGTTCTTTCTTCTTCCCTGACTAAGACCGCACTTAGTGTCTGTTCCGAGGCTGCCAAGTAGAGGTAGAGGGGTTCGCCCGGTATGGGTTTGCTGAGAAGGGGCGGATTGACGAGGTAAGCTTTAAGCTGGTCAAAGGAATCTTGTTGTGGCTGTCCCCACTCGAACCCCTTAGTGCCCCTCAGGGCTTTGAAGAACGGAAGGCATTTCTCCCCGGACTTCGACAAAAAGTGCCCAATGGCGGCTAAACGGCCTGTCAGTTTCTGAATTTCTTTGACGTTCCTAGGCGGGGCCATGTCCAGTATGGCCCTGATCTTCTCCGGATTTGCTTCTATTCCTCGTTGGCTAACCATAAAGCCGAGGAATTTGCCTGATGAGACGCCGAACGCACACTTGTTCGGGTTGAGTCTCATATTGTGCCTTCTCAAAACATTGAACGCTTCTTGGAGGTCGGCCTCATGATCAACGTCTCGGATGCTTTTCACAAGCATGTCGTCCACGTAGACTTCCATGTTCCGACCAATCTGGGCCTGGAATACCTTGTTGACGAGACGTTGATACGTTGCCCCTGCGTTCTTCAGGCCGAACGGCATGACTCGGTAACAATAGAGTCCTTGGTCCGTTACAAAAGACGTCTTCGGAATATCCGGGGGGAACATCCTTATCTGATTGTAACCCGAGAAAGCGTCCATGAAGCTGAGGAGCTCATGTCCCGAGGTTGCGTCAATCAGAGTGTCAATGCTCGGCAGAGGGAAGGGGTCTTTAGGGCAGGCCTTGTTGAGATCAGTGAAATCAATACAGATTCTCCATGTTCCATTGGATTTCTTCACCATAACTACGTTCGACAACCACTCCGGATAATTCACCTCCTGTATGAATCGGGCTTTCAGCAATTTGTCTACCTCCTCTTTGATGGCGAGCTGGCGCTCGGGGGCGAACTTGCGCCTCTTCTGCTGGACCGGTTTGGACCCCGGATCAACGCTGAGGCGGTGGACCAAGAGTTCTTCGGAGATACCGGGCATGTCCGCCGCTGACCATGCGAAGAGGTCTTGGTTGGCTCGGATGCATCTGACAATATTTGAATGTAGGGCGGACGGAAGGGCCTTGCTGACATAAAACTTACGGGTCGGCTCCTGCTCCGAGAAGAGTATTTCCTCCAGCTCATCTACAGGCTCGGGAGTCGGTCGGGTAGCATCCTGTGGGATCTCGAGTGTTTCTAAGGAGAGGACGGGTCCGAGTGTGGAAGTCATGTAACACTTGCGGGCCTGTTCCTGATTGCCCTTAACTTCTCCCACTCCGGCCCGAGTGGGGAATTTCATTTTGAGATGATAGGCAGAAGGGACGGCCTCGAGGGCGGCTAGGCCGGGCCGACCCAGAATGACGTTGTAGGCCGCTGGGACATCCACGACCATGAAATCCATTGACTCCGTGCGGGTAGTAGGAGTTTTGCCTGCCGTGACATCTAGGGTAATCACCCCTTCGATCGTCACCGGCACTCCCGTGAACCCATGGAGCGTATACCCGGCGGGTTTCAGTCTGTCTCGGGAGAGCTTCAGCCCCCTAAAAGCATCGAGGAATAGGATGTTTACGGAGGAGCCGTTGTCTACAAGGATTCTTTCGACTTTGAAATTGGCCATGTGAAGGTTGATGACGAGTGCGTCACAATGCGGGGTGCGGACGCCCTCGAGATCTTCGTCAGAGAAGGTGACGGGCACTCCGAGTCCTTTGGGGGGAGGGGTGGCTCGGACAGAATTCACTTCTCTAATAAAGGCTTTCCGAGAAGAGTTCGAGGAGCCCCCCATGGGACCCCCATGGATAAGGTGGAGGACTCGCTCTTCCTCGAACTCTGGTGTCTCTTCCCGTTCTGGACGTTTGTTAGCCCCCCGAGGCTGGGGAGGAAGTTCGGCTCCATCCTTTCTCACAAACTTCGCCAGCTGCCCCCTCTGGATAAGGGCTTCGATCTCGTTTCTCAGAGCCCGACAGTCGTTGGTGTCATGCCCATGGTCCCGGTGATAATGGCACCATTTGTCTTTATCCCTCCTTTTGGCTGGGGTGTTCATCTTTAGAGCTGGAGGTAGGACCCCTTCTTTTTCGACTTCCATGAAAATGGCGGAGATGTTTGTGGTGAGGGGAGTAAACTTTTCAAATCTAGGGGGAGGCCGGCGCTGGCCAGCATTATCCTTCTGAAACTTTTTGGGTCCCTCTTCTTCCGTTCCCTTCCTCTTAGACCCGGAGGCGGTTGCTTCCCAGTTGGGCGGTTGTTCGGCCTCTTCTGCTCAGATGTATTTTTCAGTGCGGAGGAGGAGGTCTGAAAAGTCATGCGGCGGTTTTTTGGCGAGGGAGGAGCGGAGGTTAGAATTTAGGATGTTGGACTGGAACGCCGCGGTAGCGACGGATTGGTCGAGGGATGCGACGGTTCTGGCCTCGGCTGTGAACCTCTTCACGTAGTCCCTCAATTTCTCCCCCTTCTGCTGACGGAGGTGCAACAGGGAAATGCTGGTCTTCTCGGCCCTTCGGCTGCTGACGAAATGGGTGATGAACAGGGTTTCGAACTGTTCGAAGGAGAATATTGACGCCGGGGCAAGACGAGAGTACCATTCTCGAGCTGGGCCTTTCAGAGTTGCAGGGAATGTTTTGCAGAGGAGGGCGTCGGACGCTTGATGGAGGAGCATCAAAGTCTTGAAGCCTTCGATGTGGTCAACTGGATCGGTTTCTCCAGTGTAGTTCTCGAACTGGGGAGGTTTGAAACCGAAGGGGACAGGAGTATCCACTATGGTCCGGGAGAACGGGGGTTGGCTAGGACGGAGGGTCCTCCCCCTGAGTTCTTCTTCTCGGTTTATCTGTCCCAAGAGTTTTTCCACCTCGTTCAAGCGGCGATTCATGGCGTCATCTCTCCGGCGGTGATCTGCCGAGCCACGGGACTCGTCTTCGTAGGATGGGGAGCGAGGGCTGCGGCGACGATAGTCTCGGGAACGACGAGGACTTGGGGTGCGTCTGGAATTGGTGGGAGCGGGTCGAGGAGAGGGGGAACGTTGGCGAGGGCTCCGGACCGGACGAGGGGAGGGGGCCCTCGGCTCATTGGGATTCTGACGGAGATTGAGGGCCTGTTGTACCATAGCTTGGAATTGCTGGAACTCGGCACGGGTGATGGGTGCCTCATTGTTCCGATGCTGCTGCCGACCTGCTGGTGAGTGCCTCCTTCGGTAGTGATCGGGGGAGTCTTTTCTCCCTCTTCGGGCGGGGGATCCCCTGTGTCCCCGGTGTCGGGGGGATCGTTCTTGGTGGGAGGCTTCTCCCCGAGCCCGCTTTTCGTCCAGATGGTGACGAAGGTCCTTATCCTCCGGGCGTCTGGGATGGGCATCGTGGCGACCAGAGGCTCGGGGATGATGGGAGGCCATGGAGGCACTGGAGGCAGTGTGGTTGGGTATGTTCTCTGGATGAAGAGGCTGTTTCTGGGGGTTAGGCCCCTTCGGATCAGGATGTGGAGAGCTCCGCTGGAGCGGCTCTTCCACGGTAGGAGGGAGCTGCCCTTGTTGCTGAGTGGGATCAGGAAGGACTTCTTGCTGGTTAGGGTTGGGCGCTCGGTTGGAGCCCCTAGATCTGACTTTGCGAGGCGGCATGGCTGGAGAAAACCTGTTCACCGGGAAGAGGAGAGGTCTCTATTCGTTAGTTTCCCACAGACGGCGCCAATCTGTTGCCGCTAAATTCGGTGTGGGGGCAAACAGATGAATTTGTGAGTTCTTGGGGAAACTGAATAGGAGAACCTGTATACCTGTTCCGTTGAACTCTGATCGTCGCTCCCGCCGTGCACCTGCAAAAAGTGCGAGACACCGGGGTTGTTCCCGGCGACGCACCCTCCGACGCTCAAGTCAGTAACCAGAAGTGATTATGAAAGAGCGTTTAACTAGAGAAAGATTGATTACCTCTTAATGGAGATGGGTGGGGGGTATTTATAGGCGTCTTAGGGACTGGTTTTAGGAATGTAATCTCCGTGATTAGATAAGGAATATTCCCCGTAATCAGATAAGGCATGTAATCTGATAAGATATATCACCTATAATCAGTTAAGGAATTTAATCCCTAATCCCCAGTGAAAAGATAGCTGCGAATCATGGCCGTTGATTTAGATCTAATCAGGGACCTTGATTGTATCTTGTCGGATCGGGTTGGTAGCGGGTTGAAACCCGTACCCAGCTGAGGTGGATCCGTTCGCGGGTTAGTGGATCCATGAGAAGGAGACCCAGTACCCGTTTCGGACCTATCTGCGTGTGAAATTACCGTTTTACCCCCGTACCTCAAGATTCGTGATCTATCTGGACGGTTCCGATTTAACCTCATTTTTAGCCATATCAAATAGTAAAATAAAATAACCAATAAAAAGATTGTTTATAATAAAAAAAATAAATTGTGAAAATTTTAAATACAGAAAATACACAAAAATACTTTATTGGGAAAACATGGGTTACAAATCCTACCCACCTTACAATAAAATTTCGTCCTCAAAATTTGCTTAGGCGGTACATAGGATAAGGCACAACAAACTGGGGAAGGGTAACAAAACAGAGGGCTAAAGGGAAAGGAACAAAGCAAGGGCAACAACAGAAAAAAGAAGGAAGATGGATAAGAATGAGGTCAAATGGAATGCATGAAAGAGAATAAACAGTATCAAAAGGAAAGAACAACACAAGATAACAAAGCAAGATAGGGAGGAAGTAGAACTGGAATCAAAGAGAGATTGAATCAAATAATAAATGGGTGCATGCTGGCAAAAATGGGACGCAAGAAGGAAGTAATCAGTATCAAAAATGGAGAAGAAATAACACAAGACTTGCAAGATAGCAAAGCAAGGAAATGAAGAAATATATAGAGCTGGAATCGAATAAGGGATGGACAAGGAAAAGATGAACCAAGCAACGAGTCAACAGATGAGAACAAATGCAAAAGATAGGAAAAAGCAAACAATGCAAGGAAGGAGAAGCAACAATAGGATTCTGGGACCTGTGGGTTATGGGCTCACCACGCTTCCACTGCGACACTCTGATGATGATGTTCCAAGCTGCAGACATGTCGTTATAGACCACTTGACACCAAGCTACGATCTAAGCAGGAAGAAAAGAGTGAGACACCAAAATCAAAGAGAATATAGGTAGGAGAATTTGGGTTGGGCTCGAGTTAGATATTAATAAATACTTCAATCAAAGGAAAATAAAATTGGGCTTAGATAATGGCTTTAATTTAAATAATTAGATCAAAACTAATGGGTGTTAACAAAAATAATATTAATAATACAAAAATCAACACATATTAATAATAAAATATTTTTAAAAATAATAATAAAAATAATATTAACAATAATAACCATCATAATGATACTGGTAAAAATAATAATAATGATAATAAAAATATTAACAATACTGGTAAGGATAATAATGTAAGACATAATATAATTTGGGGTTCATCATTTTTTGTGGAAATAATTTAATATTAACAAACAAAATAAAATAGTAAAAAAATACAATAATAATAATTGTAATAGTAATAACAATATTAATAATAAAGACATTAATAGGGTTTGTATATAAAGAAATCGTTTGAAATAATAATAAATACAATTAATAAAAAGAAAGGGTTTTAGCATTAGATACAAAATATTTTTGAATAGAAATGAATTTAAGAAAACGAAAAATTTTATAAAGAACCCAAACTCAAATAATACACAGAAAATACGGATTTGGGAAAACAGGGGTTACTATAGTAGAAATTCTTTGATGTGGGTTCGCCTCATTTATGTCTATCTGTAGACTTTCCTTCTCGACATCAAGTTACAGGTTTGCCTCCACGACATCAGGTTGCAGGTTACCATCTGGATATTCGGTTGCACCTTTTGCCTCCCCGATATCCAGTTGTAATTTGCCTCCATTGACGTCTAGTTGCATGTTTCCCATCTCAACATCCAGTTGCAACAAAACGATGAACGGGATGATGCAATCTTCCACACGTACTTAGATATTGATTGTTCAATTTAAGTACGAAGTTATGTTTTGAAATTTGTGATATTAAAATACACAGTTATTCGAGATAACAAAATTTTCGTTTTAGAAAACAATTTTATAGAAGATCCAAAATATAACAAATAATAATCGAAACACACAAAATATTCAGAAAAAAAAATTATAAAGAAAATTTAGGCAGGAGAAGAATGAATTTTATACTCAATAAAGAGTCAACAAAGGAGGACGACTACAAGAGACAAAAGAAAATAAGAAATCAAAGAATTGAATATGAAGAAAGAGGAACGAAGGGGCACAAGCAGAATTTGAAGAGAATATGGCAGGGAAGGAATAACAAGCATGATACTCAAAATGAGTCAACAAATAAAGATGAATGTAGAGCACCGAAAGCAATGAATGGTACATGAGCTGAAATACGAGGGAATCAATGAGGCAAACAGAAATAAGAGATTGCTTGCACCAGAATCAAAGAGAACATGAGCGGGGAAAAACAAACAAGGACAACACTTAAGATATAATCAAAAGCAAGAGAAAAACAATTGATAATTAAGTCTGAGGAAAATACAATGCAGAAAGATAATATGAAGAATAATACAAGATGAATGAAAGAATCAAAGAAATATGGGTACGGAAGAACGAAACTATACCCAATAAGGAATCAACAAATGCAAATGACTAAAAAAGACGGAAGAAACAAGGAATCATGAAAATCGAATAAGAAGATATCAAATGAATGGAATAAGACTAGGATCAGATCAAGTTGATTATGATTCATTCATGTAGGAATGATTAGTGAAATGTTGAGCCGATCCCAGTACGTGCCAAGCTTATCTAATATATCAGTAAAACTAAAACATTAGCCAAACCTGAGCTCTGATACCACTAAAAACCTTGTCACGCCCCGATTCCCAAAAATATAGATTACGAGCATGTAACATTGGCCAAGCGAATGATTTTCATCATCCATAAGTTGTTCAGGATTCTTTACAACATCTCACAAAATAATCAAAGTCGGAAACAAGAGAATCAACCATATATGCATAATTGAATCAATATACCAACAGAATTTACTTGAAACAAAACGTATTAATCTCAAATAAATCAGATCTGAACAAGCCAAAAATCTTGGGTCATACTGCCCAAACACAAAGAATCCAAGTAACAAATACATTGTTTAAAATGAGAAACAGGAAATAAATGAAGATAGCAAAATCTCCAGCCAACTAGAACTTTAGATCACATACTCCATCGGGTAGCTGATCACCAAAATCTGCAATTTGACAAATTGCAGAAAGAAGGAAAGAGAAACAAGATTCCTGTCAATGCAAGTTACAGGCCGCTTGTAATGCCGGATACAAGTACATGGAGTAAATAACAAATATAAAATAACAACAGAACAAACAGAGTATGGTATAATTATGTGTACAGAAATGTGATAACTAACATGAATAAGGAAAACGAATCAGATAGTATGGTATATCAATAGATACAGTTAACATGTATCAAGTGTCAAGTGTCAGATGATATGCAGACAGATATACAGATGGTAGTGTCAGATGATAGCCATATGGATAACAGTTAACCAGATAATAGATATCAGGTAAATAGACACAGATAACAGATAACAGATGTCATGTTCTTATAAGTCTTGTGTGATTACTTTCTCGGTAGCACTTCATGCATCCCACACCGCATAGTTGCTACAACAAATAGTTCCGCTTTAGATTTCATAGTGGAGTCCATAGGGCAGTGTACTCAGGGTTCAGACAGACAGATATCAGATAATCAGATCAGACAGACATATAGAACCTAGTGGTTCTCTTCTTCTCTACACCTTCCTATAGGAAGTAATGTAGACAGGGTCAGATAACAGAGTCGTGAATCATGTAACCATGAATACGTAACAGATAGGGAACACGGGCCCTCTTCTCATTACACATTTCTATATTTTTCACTACTAGATCTTTCCCTTAACCCCGGCATGGTCATTTTGTTATTATTAGCAGACAGATGTGTATGTGTAGAAAACAGAGTGATAATAGCATGGTATAAAAATGTAACAGGTTTAGGGTGACAGATAAATAGGTACAGATGATATACTGTTCACAAAGGAATAGAATCATGGAAATGTTAATTCAGGACAGCAAGACACTACTGTACTAAAACAGGGAATCCCGTTGCTACAAAAATGCAAATCTGAATCCATCGAAGAATCTGGAAAATAGACTCCCTTCCAATCCAGTAAACATATATAAGTCATCTAGTAATTCACAACATCATAACTCAAAACAGGTTTGAATCCATTAGTGTGAAAATACAAATCTTTCCAGAACAGCGAACAAAATCCAGCAAGTATAGTCTTTATAAATAAGCATGAAACGGCATATAAAACTCATCAATAAAATCCACCAAAATTCTGAAAAATCCCTAATTAAGTGTAGAAATACTGACCAAAATTTCATATCAAAATAATTTGTTTAGCACTAGTATCAAAATAGTTTACTCATCAAAATCATCAAGAAACAAAATCTGGAAATGAAATACACCTCTGTAGTAAAACAATCATATCTCACACATATGAAAACGAAATCGACCAAGGTCAGAGATTTTGGAAAGAAGACGGATTTCTCTAAAAGTCATGTTTAATACTGAAGTTACGAATCTGAACTTAATACTGTCTAAAATACCAATCAAAACTTATCACTGACAAAATACAGATTTTCTTTTTAACAACAAATCAACATAAAACATATGAAACTCGTCTCAAACACAACCAAATATGTTACAGAGTCTACTAAGTACCCAGACAACATGAAATAGGGTATATGGCATGTCCACAACAAGTATATCACCTAGATCCAAACAAACACACGATTTCCCATAATTATCTCATAAATATAATCACATCAAGAACAGTCAAAACCTAAGTTGTTTCATGTCAAATTTGTATCATGAGGCAACTATGGTCAATAGCACTATAGAGACAATACCCATCAAAGATAACACACACGAGTTGTTTCTAGAACTCAACTGCACTACAAGTGGTATTTATAACTTGTATCATACAAAGGAATTGAGTACAAGTTACTTGCTTGGAAGATGACGAGCCCAACGGAGAGAAAAAGAATAACAGGAACGGATATCGAGCACGATCTCAAACGAACGAACGAACGAACGAATACGAACCAGATCACGAACCCAAAGAACAACCGATCGCGAACACGATCGGACGGAGCGGCATGGATCTTGATGATGATCAAGATGACGATGATCGAATGGCTAGATCCAAGAGCTGACGATGATCACGATCAGATCATACGGTCCAGGTTTCCCTGATGATGAAGATAATGATGAAGATCAAGATCGATCGATCGAACGGCTGCGATCAAAGAAAATTAAAGATCATCATGATTGTGACGATTATGAGGAGATTGGACGGCTGAGGTTTAAGGCCATGATCAAGATCAACAAGATTGGACGGCCCACAATCAAAGTGATCATCAAGATGATGGATATCATGATCAAGAGGATGATCAACGGCCCAAGATCCCACAACAACAGCAAGCTCAAACCTGGTATGATGGCAGAGACTGTGGTGGAACACGGCGGCCAGGGAGTTGCAGGAAACAGCAAGCTCAGGGTGATGATGGCGATCACGGCAACGACGGGATAGGGCTGTCTACACGATGTCAGGAGGCAGAAACATGGACTAATACTGCAATCATTGCTATTGTCTTCAACTGAAGGTGCAACACATGGTAGTTGCTCTGCAGGAAGAGGACGGGGCGCTGTTGGCATCTGCTAAGATTGCGATAGCAGAGCAACGACGCAGGTGAGCTGCGCGCATCGGGGCTGCTGTCGACTGCCGTGTGCAGAGGTTGTCGCGGCATGATGCAGGGGGTAGAGGTGCTGCGTCGAGGTGATGGGGATGTAGGGAGACGATGAGGCAGAAGAGATGCAGGGAGAGAGAGAGTGACGAACGAAGATGAAGAGGCGGTTGAGGAGTTTGCGGCTAATGGGTTAGACAAAGAAGTAAGGTTACAGGGGGGAAATATATAGGAGTTGGGCATATCGGGTTTGGGTTAGTTAACGGGTAGGGTAGTAGCAACAGGGTTTGGGTAGTTAGGAAAATGGGACTTGGTATTAAAATATCAGGTTAAAGTATGAATGGGTTATTGGGTATTTGGAAAATGGGTTAGGGATTTATGTGGTTTTGGTAACGGGTATTTTAAAAAGGTAAATGGGTTTTAGGTGTAAAAGAGGATTATATTTATAAGTAGGTTTAAACAGAGTATAGAAAATGGGTTTTGGGTAATAAAATAGAATTAGGGTTTTAAAAATTTAATAGTAAAATAAAATAACCAATAAAAAGATTGTTTATAATAAAAAAATAATGTGCAAAAATTTTACATACAGAAAATACACGAAAATACTTTTTTGGAAAAACAGGGGTTACAAGTCCTACCCACCATACAACAAAATTTCGTCCTCGAAATTTGCTTAGGCAGTACATAGGACAAGGCAAAACAAACTGGGGAAGGTTAACAAAACAGAGAGCTAAAGGGAAAGGAACAAAGTAGGGGCAAAAATAGAAAAAAGAAGGAAGATGGATAAGAATGAGGTCAAATGGAATGCATGAAAGAGAATAAACAGTATCAAAAGGAAAAAACAACACAAGATAACAAAGCAAGATAGGGAGTAAGTAGAACTGGAATCAAAGAGAGATGGAATCAAATAATGAATGGGTGCATGCTGGCAAAAATGAGATGCAAGAAGGAAGTAATCAGTATCAAAAATGGAGAAGAATTAACACAAGACTTGCAAGATAGCAAAGCAAGGAAATGAAAAACTATATAGTGCTGGAATCGAAGAAGGGATGGACAAGGAAAAGATGAACCAAGCAACGAGTCAACGGATGAGAACAAATGCAAGAGATAGGAAAAAGCAAACAATGCCAGGAAAATACCTTTTTTGGAGAAAACAGGGGTTACACGGGAAGATGTAGATAAAACAACATATCGGGTAAGCCGATTTAATTACAGTCACGCAGGGTAAGCCTGCGACTGAGATCCCAGGCATAGTGGATAAAACTAAGAGGATTGGACACCACTATTGATAGCAGTGACTGGAGTCACACCAGGGGCCTGTAGCCTCACAATCACTAGAATTAGAAACAGGAGAGAGCACAAGGTTAGGATGCATAGCGGGAGATCGAGCCCCATTAAGTTGAAGAATGTCGTTCGGTTGGGGGTGTGTAGTACGGGATGTATATCTTTCAACCAAGCGTGCAGTAGCTTTAGGAGCATGTGTGCATAGTGTGCATTAGTTTAGGCCATGGCATAAACCGATACTTGTTTGACATCACTTTTTCTTTGCATCGAATATTATTTGTGGTTGTTAAGGTTCGAATCGCTATATTATGGCATAGAGAGGATAGTCGAATATAGTATTTCGTCAGTTGTAATCAACTGACGTGCCCACAGTTATCAGTGTAGGACTGCCGAGTTGGAATCACGGGAAAGCTCTAGCAGGGGAAAGCATCCAAGTGAAAGTTATTGTCCAAATTTTATTGTACCTTCTTGTTGTAACAATTAATTGTAAATGTTGTAATTATTGGACATTGTAATAACAATTTGATGTAATAAAAGTTTTTAATTTCCTGTGATTTTTGTTGTGTTGTGACTCATTTGAAGAAAGATCTTGGAGAGTGTCACGAGTTCCTAAGTTAGGAAGTCAGGACACTACATGTCATGTACTCGTATTCCATATTTTTGGGAAGTGGGGCGTGACAGCTATCTTCGGCTGTCCAGGGTTAGCGATTTTCTAAGCAATTGCATCAGCATACCACCTAACAATGAAATTCCCTATAGCTACAGGAGATGGGGAAGCCAAAGGAAGTTAGGAGGCCGCTCGGGCCTGTTACACAGCTACCATGGGAGGCTTGGTTCTCCCCATCGATGCCTTCGAACTTCCTCTCGATATGGGGCAAGCTAGCTCTGAACCCGTGGACGAACTGGCAAAAATCCCCTTCTCCGAAGAGAATGAAGCTAAGTGTTTCCGGGTGAGCAAAGCACTCTGACGCCGAGTAAAGGAGCAACTTATCATGTGCATCAGGAAGAATCAAGACCTATTCGCTTAAACCACCGAGGATATGACGGGTATTGCCGAAGACTTGATTGTAAACCGCTTAGTATGCATCCAGAAGCCAAACTTGTCCAACAAAAGCACTGCAAATTTGCACCTGGGAGGCAACAGGTCTTCAAAGATGAGGTTCATAATCTCATAGCAGCCCAATTCATCTAGGAAGTTAGTTACCGAGAGTGGCTAGAAAATGTTGTAATGGTCAAGAAGGCCAATGATTAGTGGAGAAACTGCATAGACTTCACCAACCTCAACCAAGCATGTCCAAAAGATCCCTTCTCTCTCACGAGCATAGATGCATTGATAGATGTCACCTCAGGCCATGAATTATTAAGCTTTATGGATGCTTTGTCGGGATATAATCAGATCAGAATGAATCTGCTAGACATTTCGAAGACGTCCTTCATCACCAACCATGGACTCTATTACTACCGGGTTATGCCCTTTGGGTTAAAGAATGTCAGAGACACATATCAATGCTTGGTAAACCAAGTCATTAGAGAGCAGATCGGCCGAAACATAGAAGTATACGTGGATGATATGCTTGTAAAAAGCCTAAGAAAAGAAGACCATGTCGCTAACCTCCAAGATGCGTTCAATGTACTCCGGACCAACAATATGATGCTGAACCCTGCGAAATTCATTTTCGGAGTATCCTCAGGTTCTTGGGGTTTATCGTACATCAGAGAAGAATTGAAGCCAACCATGAAAAGATCAAGGACATCCTTGATATGTCTCCCCCAGCTACAATTAAGGAAGTACAGAAGCTTACCGGCCGCCTGGCCGCCATTGGGCATTTCCTCTCCAAGTCAGGAGAAAAATGTCTGCCTTTCATCAAAGCTGGGGAGAAAAGAATTTCGAGTGGGGGGAAGAACAGAAAGCGGCCTTTGAAGGCCTTAAAAAGCATCTAACCAATCCTCCAATCTTGAGTAAACCCACAACAGGATAAATCCTCTACCTCTACGCGGCCGCCTCGGATCAAATACTCAGCGATGTTTCAGTAAAAGAAGAAGAGCAGGTGCAAATGCCAATCTACTGCGTAAGCAAGGTGCTCCATGATGCAGAGCTTCGGTACACAAAGATGGAAAAGATGGCATATGCTCTAGTAACACCCGCCCGAAAGCTCAGACCCTACTTTCAAGGAAACTCTATATGGGTGTTCACTGATCAGCCACTTAAGCAAGTTCCCTACAAGCCTGAATGCTCTGGACGGCTCATGAAATGGACTATTGAGCTGAACCAGCACGACATCACCTATCGATCGAGAACAGCAATCAAGGCCCAAGCCTTGGCTGAATTCATCGTCGAAAGCACGATCCCTGATCCTCCCGAGGAAGGAGACAACCCCTCACTTTGGAAAGTCTACGTGAATAGGTCCTCTTGCCTCGAAGGGAGCGGAGTAGGGATTCTCTTAATCGGTCCCGATGAGTTCTTCCTCCAACTCGTTGTGCCTCAGTTTTCATGCTTTGAACAAAAAAGCCGAGTATGAAGCCATGATCGCCGGTTTCCTCCTAGAAAAAAGGGTAGGGGCACGAAGAATCGGAGTATTCAATGACTCCCAGTTGGTGGTAAACCAGATCCGAGGAGAGTACAAGGCGAGAGATGGCCGAATGATCACGTACTTGGCGTGTGTAAAGAAAATCATGTCCGCTTTCCAAGAAGCTGAGCTCATTCGCATTCTGCAAGAAGAAAATGGGCAAGCAAATGCCCTCTCCAAACTAGCCTCCTCATCGTTTGACGGACTCGACCACACTGTACTAATCGAGGTCCTCTTGAAACCAGGCATCGAAGAAGAAGGAGTTGTTAAACTCATGCATATCACCACTCCTCAAACACCCGAAGACTATTGGATGAAACCTCTGGTCGAATTCCTCGACAAAGGGATCCTCCCGGCGGATATCAAAGAATCAAGAAAGATTCATGTAAGAGCTGAAAGGTACGTACTCATAGAAGGGGTTCTCTACAAGCACTCCTACTCTTAGGTCGATGGTCGACCATACCTTCAGTGCCTTTCATTCAAAGAAGCCGACTATGCCCTGCGAGACATTCATGAAGGAATAGGCGGCAACCATATGGGCACAAGGTCCCTGGCACGGAAGATCCTTAAGCATGGGTACTACTGGCCCACTCTCCTAGGTGATGCTCAAGCATATGTTCACCAATGCCCTTCGTGTCAAAGACACTCCTCCGTAAAGCAAATTCCTTAAACCAACCTTAGCTCCATGTAAAGCCTGATCCCATTCGCTATGTGGGGGATGGATCTACTCGGACCATTCCCTCCTGCCACTGGACAACAAACATTCTTGGTGGTCACTATCGACTACTTTACAAAATGGATAGAAGCTGAACCACTGGCGACGATCACCGAGCACCAAATCCAGCAGTTCTTTTGGAAAAACATAATTTGCCACTTTGGGATCCCTCGCATTTTACTTACCGATAATGGGACTCAGTTCACTGGTAAAAAGCTCTGCAAGTTCTGCACTGATTTGGGAATTGAGCAGCATTTCTCTTCAGTTCACACCTTTAGACCAACGGCCAAGCCGAGAATGCCATCCGATAATTTTTGGATGGTCTCAAAAAGAGACTTGGTGAAGTCGCTAACAGAAAATTGGTCGAAGAACTTCTGTGCGTACTCTGGTCTTATAGGACCACCAGTTCATAGAGCAAGTGTGCGGGGATCGATTCGCAATTCGAGTGCTCCCGAAAATCGTCGCCACCCTGTTCGGAGTCGACTCATGGTTCAGAGGGCAATTCTAGCCACTTTGCTCCTAAGCAAACGTGTGAAGTTATGTCCTCCGTTCGAGTACTCCTGAAACAACTTTGTACAAGTGTGGAGTCCATTCATGGATTATGGAGCCGCCATAGCTGCATGCTCCCGAGCAAATGTGCAGGGATCGGTTCTCCATTCGAGTGCTCCCGAACCAAGTTAAAATCGACAAGATATAACTCTCAAGAGACGAATCTCAACCACATGACAAAAATTTTATTTCACAAAATTTATTTGGATACAAGTATTGAAGAAAGAACAAGTCTCTATAAGAGTTACAAAATCTCGCTCAGTGCCCTTTCAACTCTTTCGTGGTAATTGGACACTCCTATTTAAAGACAAGCAGTTTGTGGCCTCCCATGGAAAACCAGCACTATCCCTTCCCCTCGAACCACCCGAAACAACATCCAAACACATGGATTGAGATGCCACATCGGGGCCTATTGCTCGTCCCCCTCCCCAAACAGACGCTCCATTAGACGAGCTGGCCACACCACTCTGAGCATCACCAAGTTTTGCGGAGCCTTAGGTAAAGGTAAAGCTAGTTTGTGGAAAGATCTCCCTTAGGCACGCTCTTCATGAAAGCAAGAAGTGCTCCTAACGTTGCCCCCTTCAAGGAGGTGCTTCAAACGGTGGTTCTTAGTCTCTAGTTCAACAAGTCTTTCTTTCAGAGAGTCGTCATTCCCTTTAAATTTCAAACGAGGCACACCACTTTCTCGGGTCCCCTGCGAAAATTCAAAATTAGTTATACTGAGATGAGCCGCTTCTAAACTCTTCTCGAACACTACGTTTTTCAGCTCATTTCTCTCGGATGTGACCGCACACAAAGAGCGACAAAGGGCTTTAAGCTTCGAAGACTTCCCGATAGCTACTCCACCTGGAGAATGATCTTCAACACTAATCGGTGGTACTTCTCGAAGAATCTCATCATCATGCCTCGACTTAATATCCCTGCGGGTCAAGACCCTTCACAAGTGACCAAGCTTCGCCTCCGCTTTGGAAAGCCTATCTTCCGAACAAGAGAGCCACAGCTCCGTCACCTGTAGCTTTGAATGGAGGTGGGCTACTTCATGATCTCGAGAATCTTGTGCATTGTACACAACAACCTGCTGACGAAAGGAAATTATAGATCACTCTAACGAAGACAACCAAGTCACAAGATGCATGAAAACTCCAGATGAATCAAACATCACACGAGATGTGAATAAAGGAAGTTTCATTACAATGCGAAGATACAATAAAACCAGTCCGCTATTAGGCACCTATACAGAAGAAAAATGCCAAAAAAAAGACAACTAACTAGGAGAGGAGTCAAGGGTCCACCTCGGCCGACTGATCCACAGGAGGAGTAGGCTCGCAATCGCTCCCCTTAACCGCCTTTGGAATGACTACTAAAGCAAATTTAGGGTCTACTAAAACAATATCCTCCTCCTCCTCCTCCTCGTCCCCTTCTTCTTCCTCTCTCTCCTTCCCCTCGTCCTCAGGAATGGGATCATACAAGGAGTATCATGTGCCATGGAACCCTGGGATGCACAATTCGACGTGCCAAAAATCCCTGGCATATGACTGCACCATATTCGAGGCCAGATGATCCTCGACTTCATCCCTTGCCGCCTTTACCGCATCCTCCTTCTCTTTTGCGGCCTTCTCCCTCTCCTCACCTAGAAGAGCCATCCCTCGGTCTGCCTTCTCCTTTTCTTGGAAGGCCTGGTCTTTGGCCTTCGCCAAGGCCGAGTCCAGCCAAGTGGTTTGTGATGCCTGGGACTCTGACAAGCGCATCACCTCCTCCAACACCTTAGCTTTCTTCTCCCGCTCAACTCTATCTCGGTCACTCCCCACCTTCAGCTTCTTCTTTTGCTCCGCAATCTGCTTCAATAGGTTGCAGAAGTGGCAAGTGATCTACATGAGTGAAAATATTCAAAGTTACAAAGGGAAAACTGACTCTAGTAATTCACAAAAAGTTAAGTCTGAAGACAAATTAATTGAGATCTTACCACAACGTTGACCCTGGTTATCTCTAGGGCATCGTCGCCCATCGACCCCGCAGCCATGGCAGCTCTATCCTTCGAATTTGGGAATGATGGACCGCTTGCATATAGGTAGAGGAACCCATCGTGTTTCATAACACGCCAATCAAGGACGAATAACTTTTTGTGCTCCTCTGTAAGAATCGCCTCTACCGCCGTGGTAAGGGAGGAGCTTCCTGTGCAAGAGCTGCACCGAGTGTGATCCCACTGGAGGATGGGGTACGAGAAGCGGAAGAGGGGGACTCCAAGTTTACTCCCGGAGAAGTAAGCACCGAACCTGTAGCAGCTTTCGCAGATGAAGGCTTCGCAGCCGCTCTATTCATCTTCTTCTCCTCAGGGGCTTTACCGCTCAACCCCAAACGTTTGGAAATCATTACCTTAAAATCCATACCAACAGCTCCGACAAAACGTGTAGCAAAAGGTTAAAACATGAAGTGAAAGAAGATATGATATCCCAAAAAAAAACCATACTAGGGTTGATCGTGTAGAACCCTGTATTTTCAAATATTATTTTAATTATTTGAAAATAAATTTAAATGATTTTCTGAGAATTTAATTGATATTTTCTAAAAGATTTATCTTTTGTACACGTGCAAAACACGTGCAAACGACTTTTGAGATGTTTGAAAAATTAAGTTTTCCTTATGAAAAAAAAATTATTTATTATTTGAGAATTATTTAGTATTTTTCCAGATTTTTCTGAAATTAATTGTGCCTATTTGCAATTTTTGAGAAAAGAAGGACTTATTTGCAAAATTGACTTTTTAAAGGGCTAAAATGCAAAATTGGCATTCTGGACGTTTTAAACAGTATTGGTTAAGATTTAGAAGTATATTTTCTATTAAATCCTAATTTAAATGAATTTTAGATGAATTTCCAAGAGTAGATATATATATATACATGTATAATTGCATTTTGAAGGGACTATTTTGTAAATATATTCCTAAACCCTAATACTTGATCCCGGCCTATATAAGAGAGTTTGCAGCCGTCATTCGCTGCACAACTCAGATCTTATTATATTCTCATTCTTTTGGTGATTGAGGAAGAAGCTTTTGGATCTAGCAAAGGAAGGCTTTTGTGGATTCTTCTTGATTCTAAAGGTGAGTGATGTAGACTTGTTTGTTTATGTGTATGATTTGCATGTTGTTTTGTTTGATGTTTTCGTATCTGGTATGAAATCGATGCCATGGTTGTTATTCGTAATATGCATGTGAAATCCATGAAAGATTAGTAGATCTCGATTGACAATTCTTGATTGCTTGAAACATGTTAAAGATTTGATTATGATTATTGAAGATAAGAAATTGGATGGGGGGATTCTCTGGACCTTGTTATTACGAATTGGATTAGATTTGAGTTGAGGAAGAGATTTGGTTTTGAGATAAACTCCAGTATTGAGTATTGATTACAGACCTAATTTGTGAGATCTGCAGGCCGACAGTCGACTGGGACTATGTATCAGTCGACTAGTACGACCCTAATATGGTACCTTCAGTCTTTTGAGGATTCATTCGGGACAGTCGACTGAGACTCTATTCAGTCGACTGGTCTGCTGAATATTTGGTTTGTAAAGTGTCTCAGTTTCTCGTCGGGACAGACGACTGATGATTTCTTTAAGTCGACTATAGTGTTTGGAATGTTTCTTGAGAATTATTGATAATTGTCTCGGGTAAGGCGACTGATGGTTTTCTTGAGTCGACTTACTGCACTTGTTAAAATCTTGGATATTGGTTCTCGGGGCAGTCGACTTACTATAGAATAAGTCGAACGGTGTTGATGAGTTTCATGATCTTGAGGGTTCTTGTTAACTTTAGTTTGTTTGTAGATGGATATGTTCGTCGGTGTCTTGGCATACCGGGTTCGTATTCGATCTACACCTTCTTAGTTTGTTTGTAGATGGATATGTTCGTCGGTGTCTTGGCATACCGGGTTCGTATTCGATCTATACCCTCTTAGTTTGTTTGTAGATGGATATGTTCGTCGGTGTCTTGGCATACCGGGTTCGTATTCGATCTATACCTTCTTAGTTTGTTTGTAGATGGATATGTTCGTCGGTGTCTTGGCATACCGGGTTCGTATTCGATCTATATTATCTTTATTTTTGTAGATGGATATAGTGTTATCCGATCTATGGCGTTATTGGTGATCGATTGTTGGACATACATTGTGGTACTGAGAATTGTTGACAGTTGGACATATTCTGAGTTGTGAGGATTACTGTTTGCTCAGAACAGTCGACTGGTTCATAAGACAGTCGACTGTACCGTACAGTTAAGCTGTACATATTTTGAGAGTGATTGATTGATACTTGATCGTTGGTATTGTTTCTTGACTCGGCTTCACTCATGTACTGGCCTATCGTTCTTGTTTCAGATTACATGTTCAGTTTATGTATTTTGTTCAGTACATGTTGCTTATGTTTATTTGTTGTTTATGTTTGTTGTTTATATCACTCACACCATTTATGGCTGACCCCGTAGTTTTGGGGGTTAGGGTTCAACTCTAGCCTCACATGTTGCAGATTGCTTAGAATTGGAGGCTTGGATGCTTGGGTTAGCTATAGAGGTTATGAGTATTATAATAGAGCCTTGTGTAAATTGTTTTAAGAAGAGTTTTGTAAAAGGAATTGTTGTAATTTAAATTGTTTGTATTTCCGCTGAAATGTTAAAGATTATTGTAATAAAGATTTGGAATAAAATGATTTGAGTTTTTGGCTATGTATGTTGTTACATTGAAGTGGATCGCTGGGAAAGTGCCACGTATTTTCTAAGTTTAATATTTAGAAATTTGGGGCGCTACAGTTTGGTATCAGAGCATGCTTCAATGATAATAATAGACATAGTGAGAAACCAACCTAGGTGTGGACACTAGAGAGTGAGTACCTAGGTGTGGACATTAGAGTGTGAGTATCACATAGAGTTAAAGCATGATGTTTGGCTTGAGGCATGGCTATGGTTTTGCCATAGGGCATTGATATGAGTTTGAATTGTGTGTGTTACTCTAACTTTACCCTCGTTTTGCAGTATTCAAAATGGTTGCACCCAGAGGCAGAAATGGTGGCAACAATGAGGACGGATCGGGTAGTTCTCGAGGAGCAGGAATTGACCTTGAGGCTGAATTTGCCAAGGTATATCAGACCCTGAATGCGCTGATGGCATTCAACTTGGCGCAACAGCAGGCTCAGCAACAGAATCCGCCGCCCAATCATGGAGCTGGACATGGATTGGTGAATGCCGACCCCATCAAGCAGATCGAATCCTTTAAGAGGATGAGGCCGCCAGTCTTTGAGGGGCAAGCTGATCCAACAGCAGCAGATGATTGGATTAGGAAGATGCAGACGATCTTCGAAGTGTCGGAGACTCCGGCAGCTAGCAAAGTGAAGTTAGCTTCGATGCAGCTCGAGAAAGATGCTGGTGTCTGGTGGGAGTCGCTGAAGAGGACTCTGGGAGAGCAGCAGTTGACTTGGGAAGCTTTTCTAGAGGAGTTCAGAGATCGCTTCTTTCCACTCGACGTTCAGGAGAAGAAGGCGACTGAGTTCTTGAACCTTCAGCAGGGGAGCATGACTGTTCGGGAGTATGAGACGAAGTTCGCACAACTTTCGAGGTATGCACCAGAGTTGGTTGTGGACGAAGCAAAGAAAGCCAAAAAGTTTGAGCAGGGCTTGAGGCCAAACTTGAGGTCAAGGATGGTTCCATTGGGCATCAGAAGATTCGACAAGCTGGTCAGGAGAGCGGCTATGACCGAGGAAGATATGGATCAGTCCCGGGTAAAGCAAGAGACTTGGAACAAGAAGAAGAGGCCAGCAGATGATCAGGATGGAGAGGAATTCCCAGTGAAGCAAAGCAAGCCCAGTGATTCAGTGCAGAAGGCACCGGCAACTCAGGGGGTGACTTGCTTCTTCTGCGAGCAGACAGGACATAAAAGGAGAGAATGTCCGAAGTTGGCAAAGCAGATTTGTTTCCAGTGTGGTCAAGAAGGGCATATCCGACCACGATGTCCACAGCTGAAGAAAGAGAATGCAGAGAAAGACAAGGATCCGAAGCAAGGGCGAGTGTTCGCATTGACGGAAGAGGATGCGGGCAATCCAGAAATATGATCTGTGTATGCAAGAAATTTTAGAATTTATTCTTTTGTATTAAGTAAAACTTTATTTTGGAATAACTGAAGATTGAGTATTTTCTTCATGTGACAAGTTTATTGGGATTAATGGAATGAAGACAGAGTTTTATTTAATACTGTTTTCTTGCATACAATTGTGTGGAGCTTAAGGTGTTACCAAGCAAGGTCTTGAGGTGGCTATCCTTAGTCATGCCTTTTTCTAAGGAGGGAGTGGCCACAAATTCTCGGGAGGATGAAGCAGAAGGTCAGAGTTGGATGCAGGAGTTCAGTAGTTGTTGCAGTTGGCTTCCAATGACGAGTTATCAGAGTCGCGCAGCGGAAGATTGTCTTTTCTGAGTTCTTTGTATGAGGGTGTCTATTTGGTGTGATGTATTGCATTCTTGATGTGATTGTATTTCCTAAAGTTATATTTCTACCTATAAGTTTCGATCACTATTAGTGGGTTGTTCGGACCTCATTAGCCGTAGTTCTGAGGACAGAACTCTTCTAAGGAGGGAGTGATGTAGAACCCCGTATTTTCAAATATTATTTTAATTATTTGAAAATGAATTTAAATGACTTTCTGAGAATTTAATTGATATTTTCTAAAAGATTTATCTTTTGTACACGTGCAAAACACGTGCAAACGACTTTTGAGATGTTTGAAAAATTAAGTTTTCCTTATGAAAAAAAAAATTATTTATTATTTGAGAATTATTTAGTATTTTTCCAGATTTTTCTGAAATTAATTGTGCCTATTTGCAATTTTTGAGAAAAGAAGGACTTATTTGCAAAATTGACTTTTTAAAGGGCTAAAATGCAAAATTGGCATTCTAGACGTTTTAAACAGTATTGGTTAAGATTTAGAAGTATATTTTCTATTAAATCCTAATTTAAATGAATTTTAGATGAATTTCCAAGAGTAGATATATATATATATATATATATGTATAATTGCATTTTGAAGGGATTATTTTGTAAATATATTCCTAAACCCTAATACTTGATCCCGGCCTATATAAGAGAGTTTGCAGCCGTCATTCGCTGCACAACTCAGATCTTATTATATTCTCATTCTTTTGGTGATTGAGGAAGAAGCTTTTGGATCTAGCAAAGGAAGGCTTTTGTGGATTCTTCTTGATTCTAAAGGTGAGTGATGTAGACTTGTTTGTTTATGTGTATGATTTGCATGTTGTTTTGTTTGATGTTTTCGTATCTGGTATGAAATCGATGCCATGGTTGTTATTCGTAATATGCATGTGAAATCCATGAAAGATTAGTAGATCTCGATTGACAATTCTTGATTGCTTGAAACATGTTAAAGATTTGATTATGATTATTGAAGATAAGAAATTGGATGGGGGATTCTCTGGACCTTGTTATTACGAATTGGATTAGATTTGAGTTGAGGAAGAGATTTGGTTTTGAGATAAACTCCAGTATTGAGTATTGATTACAGACCTAATTTGTGAGATCTGTAGGCCGACAGTCGACTGGGACTATGTATCAGTCGACTAGTACGACCCTAATATGGTACCTTCAGTCTTTTGAGGATTCATTCGGGACAGTCGACTGAGACTCTATTCAGTCGACTGGTCTGCTGAATATTTGGTTTGTAAAGTGTCTCAGTTTCTCGTCGGGACAGACGACTGATGATTTCTTTAAGTCGACTATAGTGTTTGGAATGTTTCTTGAGAATTATTGATAATTGTCTCGGGTAAGTCGACTGATGGTTTTCTTAAGTCGACTTACTGCACTTGTTAAAATCTTGGATATTGGTTCTCGGGGCAGTCGACTTACTATAGAATAAGTCGACCGATGTTGATGAGTTTCATGATCTTGAGGGTTCTTGTTAACTTTAGTTTGTTTGTAGATGGATATGTTCGTCGGTGTCTTGGCATACCGGGTTCGTATTCGATCTACACCTTCTTAGTTTGTTTGTAGATGGATATGTTCGTCGGTGTCTTGGCATACCGGGTTCGTATTCGATCTATACCCTCTTAGTTTGTTTGTAGATGGATATGTTCGTCGGTGTCTTGGCATACCGGGTTCGTATTCGATCTATACCTTCTTAGTTTGTTTGTAGATGGATATGTTCGTCGGTGTCTTGGCATACTGGGTTCGTATTTGATCTATATTATCTTTAGTTTTGTAGATGGATATAGTGTTATCCGATCTATGGCGTTATTGGTGATCGATTGTTGGACATACATTGTGGTACTGAGAATTGTTGACAGTTGGACATATTCTGAGTTGTGAGGATTACTGTTTGTTCAGAACAGTCGACTGGTTCATAAGACAGTCGACTGTACCGTACAGTTAAGCTGTACATATTTTGAGAGTGATTGATTGATACTTGATCGTTGGTATTGTTTCTTGACTCGGCTTCACTCATGTACTGGCCTATCGTTCTTGTTTCAGATTACATGTTCAGTTTATGTATTTTGTTCAGTACATGTTGCTTATGTTTATTTGTTGTTTATGTTTGTTGTTTATATCACTCACACCATTTATGGCTGACCCCGTAGTTTTGGGGGTTAGGGTTCAACTCTAGCCTCACATGTTGCAGATTGCTTAGAATTAGAGGCTTGGATGCTTGGGTTAGCTATAGAGGTTATGAGTATTATAATAGAGCCTTGTGTAAATTGTTGTAAGAAGAGTTTTGTAAAAGGAATTGTTGTAATTTAAAGTGTTTGTATTTCCGCTGAAATGTTAAAGATTATTGTAATAATGATTTGAGTTTTTGGCTATGTATGTTGTTACATTGAAGTGGATCGCTGGGAAAGTGCCACGTATTTTCTAAGTTTAATATTTAGAAATTCGGGGCGCTACAGATCGGGTTGAGACCCCCCGAAGAGAAATTCCTCGGTTACATCTTTCCAACTTAGGGGAGGCTAGCTCAGATGTTTTTTAGCCATCACATCCTCCTCGGGACTCAAAACTGATTCGGCGTTCGCCCTCTTCAGCACCTCGTCTCTCCACCTTGTGGGAATCACCCACGATTCGCGACTGCGAATAAGGAAGAATTTTTCTCCCCAAATGTAACCCCTCTTTCTGTTTATAAGAATTTGTACTTATTTTCATCTTCGTATTATTGAAATTCAATTTTCTAGAGAAATCTTCCTGTTCTCCTAGAGCCATTGCTTTTATTTTGGAAATTTGATTAATTTGTTTGAACCCAAAATTCTAATCCATACTATTGTTATTATTGTTTGATCTCTTTTTGTGAAACCCAACCCAATCTTGTTTATTTTCTGAACCCAAAGCCCATTCTAAACTAATCACAACTAATCATAGCCTCCCCTATAATTGTTTATTTCTTTAATTTATTGTGAGCCCACATTTAAATCATATCTCTAGCCCAAGCTCACAAATCCAACCCAAACTAACCCTAACCCACTCCCTATACTAACTGCATACACCTCTCTACTAATTACCCATGATCTAACTAACTACTCCCCCCCCCCCCCACCACACACACACACACTTAATCTCCCGCATATTAATCCCTCCTAATCACAATCAGCCTAATAATCCTCTCTCTCTCTCTCTCTCTCTCTTCTTCTTCTTCTTCTTCTCCTTCTTCCTCTTCTTTCGATCCCGAACCCAACCGCAGCCTGTCTTCATCTCTCCTCCACCGCCCTCCACCACCCTCGACAACCTCGACCCTCGACTACCTCCTTATCTTCGACCCGTAGTCGCTGTAACCTCCACCACTACATCCTTCTCGCCTGCACTCGACGACCTGCAACCCCGTCGCCATTGTCGTCAACCACTGCACCGAGTAGCCCCTACCCCCTTCCTCGACCTCGCGACGAACAAAATGCTACCACCGCATCTCCGCCTTCCACCATTGCCTCCGTAGCATGTCCTGCTCCACCGTCTCCGCCTACAACACCCGCTGCGTCCTTGAGCCAAAACACTAAGGCTGCCTCTCGACGCTTGTAGTCCCTACTGCTCTCCCTAGTGCCTCCACCATCTCGTCAGCATCACCTTCACCTTCCTGAGCTCCTCCTACCTTGCCCTCGTAGCCGCTGCTGCACCACCTGCTCCTCCTCCTGCCATTGCCTAAGGAAGAATTTTTCTCCCCAAATGTAACCCTTATTTCCGTTTATACGAATTTGTACTTATTTTCATCTTCATGTTATTGAAATTCAATTTTTTAGAGAAATCTTCCTTCTCTCCTAGAGCCAAATTGCTTTTATTTTAGAAATTTGATTAATTTGTTTGAACCCAAATTTTTAATCCATACTATTATTATTATTGTTTGATCTCTTTTTTGTGAAACCGAACCCAATCTTGTTTATTTTGTGACCCAAAGCCCATTCTAAAATAATCACAACTAATCGTAGCCCCCCCCCTATAATTGTTTATTTTTTCATTTTATTGTGAGCCCACATTTAATCATATCTCTAGCCCAAGCTCACAAATCCAACCCAAACTAACCCTAACCCACTCCCTATACTAACTACATACACTTCTCCACTAATTACCCATGATCTAACCAACTAACCCCCCCCCCCCAATCTCCCCCATATTAATCCCTCCTAATCACAATCAACCCAATAATCCTCTCTCTCTCTCTCTCTTCTTCTTCTTCTTCCTCTTCTTTCGATCCCGAACCCAACTGTAGTCTGCCTTCTTCTCTCCTCCACCACCCTCCACCATTAGCGACGACCTCGACCCCCGACTGCCTCCTCGTCTTCGACCCGCAGTCGCTGCAACCTCTACCATTACAGCCTTCTCGTCTGCACTCGACACCCTGCAACACCAACGCCATTGTCATCCACCACTGCACCGAGCAACCTCTACCCCCTTCTTCGACCTCGCAACCAACCAAGCGCCACCACCGTAGCACCTGCCTTCCACCGCTACAGCACCTCCTGCTCCACCGTCTCTGCCTATAACACCCACTATGTCCTTGAGCCCGAACACCACCGCTGCCTCTCAATGCTTGCAGTCCCTAATGCTCTCCTTAGTGCCTCCACCATCTCATCAGCATCACCTCCACCTTCCCGAGCTCCTCTGACCTTGCCCTCACCGCCGCTGCCGCATGACCTACTCCGCCCTCCTGCCATTGCCTCACCACCACCGCCTCGACCACATCCCCCACCCTCCCCACAGCTTATTGACTATGTTGTTGCTGTCGCACTTGTTGTAGTGTTGATGTTGCTCTCGCTATTCGTTGTCGTCGTCCCTTGTTGTTGTGCCGCTGTCACTTATGTGTTCTTTTCGCACGTGCAAACTTCGTTATAAGGCATGCACCTAGTACATTTTTATTGTTCCATACAAGAATTTTATTTGACCTCCTGCAATTAGTATTTATATTTGGTTATCGTAATTGATCATTACCGTTCATGTTCATGAAAAGTGCTATTTATAAGTTTCAATTGATTGAACCATCGTATTGTTATGCTTTGCAATCTCTCCATGGTTAAATCAGTTGTTATATATTGAATCGAATCAATCCATTTGCATATGTGATTCGATGCCAATCAAAAGATTGTAAATACCAATTTTTATGTTTCTACCATGTTGTTTGTTATCAATCGTAGCGAGGTTTTGACCTAGTTGCTGTTTAAAACAACCAGAACTTTATAAATGAATTTTGTAGCCCTACGAATCTAGTTTTTGGAATTTCTTACGGATGCAGATTCTGAGTGTAGGCCGCAAGTTATCACACTTTTTTGTACTGTATGGTTTCTAATTTCCAAATTACTGTGTAGTAGCGTATCTTCTCGATTAACTAATTGAGAAACATCATGTTAATAGTAGAATAAAGAATTTATAATGACTAGAATGTTACTGGACATGATTAGGATTCACTTTATTATTTTTATAAAAATTTTAGATGATTTTACTGCTAATTTATACATATAAAAACTTGACCCTATGTTGCTGCCAAAATACTAGACTAGTAAAGAATCAATTGTTAGACCTAGCTGCTGGGAACTGGTAGGGAGTCTAGTTTCTAGAATCTCTGACGGAACTGATTTCGCTTTCCCGTAGCAGCGAGAAAGTCAGTTTCTGTGCATGAACGTTGCTATCCAGAATTGTAAATTTATGTTTTTAAAATAAAAACATGTTATTTTAGTATTTAATAATTGAATTGATACAGTAGATAGATGGAATGACTTTATATCATGTACTGCATGGTTTATTATTGCAACTGTTTCACTGATTATACCGACTTCCTGTATACCAATTACATGTACACAACTAAATCACATTAAAAGAATGACTAGTCAGGGTAATATTGTTGGTGTATGCCGTAGACGCCAGTTGTGTATTGACATTACTAGTTTACATTGTATCATAATATTTATTTCATATATGAGGCATTTCATTTATTGTGTTATTTATTGTGATTAGATGAACATAATAAAGTTCTTAGAATAGTTGGTTCAATACCATGGGATATCAAGTGCATAACTTGATTGTGAGATCCTATTGGTTGTAGTCAGAACACTATTCTTAAATATCCTTAGTCAAGTATAATTATGAATTAGGACAACAATAATACATAGAGACTAGTATGTGTGTAGACTGATGACCATATCTCACGGGTCATGGATATGAGATATCAAGTCTTCACATGGGTACATATTAGACTAATAATGTACTGCACTAACCCACAATGAGAAGGCTGTATGGGTCGTTATGTGAGTACCATAAGTGGTTCTCACAGTGACCATAGTGTATGTAGTCCTTTGACTTGAAGTCACTACAGTTCCCCACATGAGAAGTTATATGTTTTAATGTCATCAAACGTTGCCTGTAATAAGGTGATTATAAAGTCGACTATTGGATACACTACAAATCATGCAGAGGGATGTGAGTGACTTAGATAGGATTTGTCCTTCTTACATAATAGGAGCGATATGTATGGGCCCCTTGATTGAGTGAGACTGCAAAATGTATGGCCATGCTCAAATGGGTCAATATGAGATATTGAGCTCATTTGTTTTAGTATGTTATGAAGAAACCTAAGATTGAACTATACAAGGGTGACACGCTTTACGCCTTTTGGTCAATTAAGATATCTGGACAAAGGGACTAGACTACATGGTAACATTGGTTACAGATAGGTTATGTTTAATCACTGACATTCCTGTTAATTGAGTAGCAGTGATATATTGCTAGATACCACTCACAGTTTGTAATACTAGAATATGATTTTAGTATTACTGTCAACGTAACGAGAACCTACAGGGTCACTTACTTAGAATGGATCGAAATTGAAATTTTAAATTCATAAGCTAAATTTAATTGGGGATCCAAGTAAGACTTTGACTCCTAACATTGATTGGACATTTAATTAGATTAAATGGGCTGACTAAATTCAAAGGCCCACACAAATCCGAACCAAGTCAGATTGTGAGTCCAACAACCTCATTACTCTCTTGGGGTTGATTTTCTGCAGCTATATATATGATACGTATCAGTGGAAAAGCATTCCATGAGAAAACCCTAGCCGTCACAGAAATTGTGAGAAAGAGAGATCGTGGAGAACATCCCCTTCCCACAGCTAGCACTACGGCATGAAGGAAAGCTTGATTTGATCAGTTTGTATGGATAGCATAGATGCACAACAATATCACAATGCTTTGATCGACATTCATTGAAGACAGCAGATCCATCTTCAAGGTATAACTTCTAAACACGATTTATGGTTTTCGCAGGGATCCATGGCTAGGTTTCGATATTTCTTTGTAATTTTTCCGCTGTGTATTTGATTTGAGACTACTATCGAAACCTAACAAATAAGGGTACGACCTAGTAGTGGATAATATAGGGAACTGTACTCGAAAGGGAGCTCGTGGTTTCCCTACCATTACTTAATAACTGAATGACTGAATGACTTAATGACTAAATAATTGAATAACTAAATGACTGAATAACTGAATATGGTTTCCTGTCTACATGTTTTCCCGAGTACATGATCTATAGAATTTACCACTAGAGTCTAAATGTTCACATGTTTGTACGCACCCGGACTTGTGGTATGGGACGCAGGATTGCGTGCATTAGTTAGGATTCATAAAAGATTGATAGACATAAGATTAATACTAAACACATGCATGACTCATGATTACAGTTACACGTTACCTGTTACAAGTTACATGATTTCGGTTTACAAGATGACATGATTTCTGCTTATAAATCATGTTGCATGATCCTCGTTTATATGTTGTATCTTCCCGTTACATGATTCCTTGTTCCCTGTTATATCCTTGTTCTTGTTCCCATTTTTCTTGTAATACTTGTGGCCTGTAGCTTGCTCTAATGGGTACCATTCATCTTTCTTTTGAGTTAATGTCATACAGATACAAGATGGGATACAGAAGAATCTTAGTAAACTGTTATTGCATTTTGTATTCTTCAGGTATTTTGTAAATTCTTGTATTTCTGATATTGGTTATTGGATAATATTCTTGTCTATGTGATTATAATTGTATTAATGAGCTTACTGGTATTGTATAGCTTATGGATGTTATGAGTTGGCACACTGATATCATTCTCTGGGCCTTAGTTGCGTTCCCGTGTTTCCGTATAATGGGAAGCGGGGTGTGACACCAAAATTTGATGGAGTCGGGATTATCAATCAACTTTACACCTCGACGAGGTGAGAGATAATATCTATATTCCGGCTTATTCTTCTGGTGAATCCGGTAAAGCCATCTAAGAACACTCAGTCGAGGCTCGATCCCCACCACTTGGCACTGCAGAACGAAGCCATTGACATGCCTCCACATGTTCGGCATATACTAAATCGGACTAAGGGAGTACCACCTTAAAACTTCGATCACAAATGGCGAAAGAGGGAGACGAAGACCTACGAGGAAGGCATCAAATGGGAAGAAGCAAGTGTTGGGGGAGGTCGGCGAACAAGCTCTGACACCCGGTCTCGGAAGGAGAAGGTCAAACTCCCTTAGAATCATAAAGCACTCTCGAATACGACCTAAATCTTCCTTCGAAAGTATCGATGATATTTCGTCAACCTCAAAGTGTTGGCGCGGTTTGTTCTCCTTGTATGACGGTGTCATTTCGTATACCACTCTCGACAAAAGATCGGCTGAATAGTCCTGAACTCTGCCAAGGTTTGTCAAAGGGTTCGAAAACCTACCTAACTCCCCCACTTCTCTTGTTCTCTCAACCACCATCTCTACGATCACCGACTACACCACCTCCTTCCCCTTATCCAACCTCGGAGAGAGAATTAGTTGCCAATCTCCACCGTGGCTCGAAGGGGAGGTCTCGTCCCCCAAAGATACCAAACACATGTTTGATAATATATATATATATATATATATAAACTAATATATATATATTTTTACCTTGGTGTGACAGCTGTAGTTGGAAAAGATGGCCGAAAAGTGCAACGCCTAGCCGCGAACGCTAGTAGAGCCACCCGAGAGAAGGAAATTATTTTTAAGAGAGGGAAAGGGAGAATAAAGGAATAGGGGAGGGGGTTGGAGTTTTATAGAGACAAGAGGCGTCGTTTTAGTTTCTTGGGCACCAAACTGTTGAAGAGGCCCACAATACTAAGAAGCCCAAATGACCATGAAGACTAAGCGACAAAAACAAAAACAGGTGGGAATACCAAACGAATGGTCAACAGTCAATGAGACATGTGTTACCCAACCGAACCACCTTCATCGTTCGGTGGTTGGCTCCAAGAAAACATGGCCCCGATCGTGAAATCACGCAAAAACCGTCGACTGGTCAACAGTCAATGGTCAACGGGACACGTGTCGCCCAGCTAAACGACCTTCATGGTTCGGTGACAGGCTCTGAACAAACATGCCCCCAATCATGAAATTACGCAAAAACCGTTGACTGGTCAATGGTCAATGGGACACGTGTTACCCAGCCAAACCATTTTCAATGTTTGGTGGCAGTCTCTGAGCAAATGTGCCCCGATTATGAAATCACACAAAAACCATTGACTGATCAACGGTCAATAGGACACGTGTCACCCAACCGAACCACCTTCATCGTTCGGAGTCAGGCTCCGAGCAAACTTACCTTCGATCGTGAAATCATACAAAAACTATTCACTAGTCAACGGTCAACGGGACAAGTATTGCCCAGCCAAACCACCTTCATGGTTCAGTGGCAGGATCTGAGTAAACGTGCCCCCGATCGTAAAATCACTCAAAAATCGTTGACTGGTCAACAGTCAACTATGAACAGGACACGTGTTGCCCAGCCGAACCACCATCATCGTTCGGTGTCAAACTTCGAGCAAACGTGCCCCCAATCATCAAATCATGCAAAACGGTCAACGGTCAACGGTTAACGGTCAATGAACACGTGTCATTTCCACCTCTTCTGACCGTTCGATCTTGATGATATTCGAGCTAATCACGATCAGCGCTCCGGATTGTGCGACGTCGCCACGTATTTAAATTAATTTATATATTTAATTATTAAATCAAATTAATTATTTATAAATTCTAAAAAATAATTAAAAATTCATACAAAATTAATTAAAAATTCTAAAAATAATTATTAAATTCGGAAAAATATGTTCTGAAATTCTTTAAAATAATTATTAAATTAGAATAATTAATTGAAATATTTTGAAAATAAATTATTTCAATTCGAGAGTTGAATAAAAAATTTGAAAAATAAAAAAATCTCGAAAATTTGAAAAAATCAAAAAAATGACAAACTTCAAAATAATTCTGAGTACTTTACCAACTCAGAAAAACACTGTTACACTCCGAGCGTGATTCAAACGTCCCCGAGAACTCCGATAAATTCTATAATCCATTTAAAACGGGGCGAACTACTCCTCAAATGCTGTGAAATTCAGTCTTCGGGAGTGGAGGCTTGTGATATGGCTAAAAATAGAATAAAATCAGGACTATTCAAATCGGGCATGAATCTTAAAGCTCTTAGGGGTAAAACAGTAATTTCAACTACAAACGTGTCCTTGAATGAAAATTGGGTATCTTTTAAGCCCGATAATCAAAAAACGGGTATGCCTTACTAGGTCTGGGTGACAAACCCATTATAAATAAAGTCTGATCATTAAAAAGGCAATTTAAAATCATGATCATCCCTAAGAGCGGTTTAAAACCAAATCTCTTATTATGAGGAATTTAAACTTTGTTTTTTATCCAAAGACACCGAGAAGTAGCACTACAACACACCCTATTTCTCGGCATTTTTTCGCCCATTCCCCGACATTTTTAAATGCCATAGTATCATGTACAGGCGTTTATGAAAACGCCGATGCAATTGCCACTGAAGCGAGCATCGCGGAATAGACGTGGTATACACCGGCGATTATACTAAACGCCGGTATTGGTTTAATATACACCGGTGTTCGTAAAATGCCGGTATATATGTATTTCAAAATGAGCTCTTTTTCCACTAATATCTTCCCCGGTGTTTTATAAACAACGCTCTATCGTAGTTCCCAGATAAAGATAACAATACACTGGCATTTTATAAACGCCGGTGTATATTATTGTCGTTTCCGCTGATACTTACACCGACGTTTACGAAACGCCGCTCTATCGTTTCCGCTGATACTTACACTGGCATTTTGTGAAATGTCGGTGTATGTTCTTTTAATTTTTTTCCGGCCGAATATACATTAATTTTCAAAAAAGCAAAAATATAGTACAATTCAATTCACGATATCATTTCAATCACCTATAAACTAATTCACAAATAATTCAACCAATTTCAGGCATATTAATGCAATTCACGATCAAACACAAGAATTAAGGATAATAAAGTGCCATACATTCCATTAATTATCCAAATTCACCACATAATTCAGAATTTTCATAATATTCAACTATTACTTGACACAACAACAAAATACAATAACCCAATCCAGACTTGGCTGACCACTACAGCATACCCCTCGAGTCGCTTCAATTCTCATCAGTTGAATTTCCTTGATCTGCCCGACTCACATTTGATGGATTGATAGGGTCGCTCTATGTGGAAATTTTTTTTAATAAATATCGATATAAACTATGCAAAAAATTACTTACAACACAAAACACTACCATTTCAACTATTCTATAATGAATCCAAGACACGCAGCAACTCAAATAACCTCTCAACCACCTCAACTCAAATCCTAACGAAAATCTATGGAAAAGATCAATTATATAATCCCAGAATGTTTATTACAGAAATAATTGTATAATGCAAGGGTATCAAAGTTTTTCCTACATTCAGCTCTTTTATGGGTCACCTCCTACTTTTAAGTTACCAACTGTCATATGTTCTCCTTCACTGATATCTATTCCATGTCATTCTTGTACCAGGTCATAGTAACTATGACTTTATTCTTCCTGATAAGTACTCATGCGATATTTTTTCCGCATATTCAGTCTCAATTCTTTGAGTTTATCCTCAGTTGATAGTTTACCCAAGTTCTGTCAACTATACAAATAAAACATGAATGTAGTAGGAGAATGCAATGGGTAAAACAATATAACTGCTAGATTACCTAAATGATCTTTTTCTAATTTCAGATCTTCTAAGAGCCATCTCTTTCGAATTAGCAACTAGTGTATTTTTCTTCTTCTTCTGTATCTGTTGCTGCTAATTTTGGAGTGGGAGCAAACAGATAGAATTTATGGATTCTTGGAGAAAACAATAAAACAAACCTGTTGACCTGTTGACCTTCACCAACTTGTTGACTTGGTCTCTTGCCGTTGCCGTGAACCTACAAAAAGTGCGAAACACCGGGATTGATCCAGTCGACGCACCCTCCGACGCTCAAGTCAGTAATCAGAAAAGATTATGAATGAGCGTTAACTGGCCAAAAATTGATTACCTATTAATGGTGGTGGATGGGGGGTATTTATAGCCGCCTTTGGGACCAGTTTTAGGAATAAAATCCCTAATTCCCAGTGAAAGGATAGAGCGAATCAGGGCCATTGATTAGGGACAATCATAAACCCTAATTCTATCCAGCTGGACTAGGTTTCTTGTGGGTTGGAACCCACACCCAGTTAAGGAAGATCCGCTCGTGGGTTATTGGGTTTTGAAGAAAACCCCAGTCCCCATTTCAGACCTGTTTGTAAATGAAATTACTGTTTTACCCCTGAGCTTTAAGATTCGTGCTCGATTTGAACCGTTCCGATTTAACCCTATTTTTAGCCATATCACGAGCCCCCCACTCCTGGAGAGTGAGTTCTACAGTCTTTGAGGAGTAGTTTTGTTGTTCTAATGGCGTACGAGATTTTATCGGTGTTCTTAAGGGAGTTGAATCTAGCTCGGGGTGTAACGGTAATTTTCTGAGCTTGTAAAATGCCCAAAATTATTCTCAGATTTTTCTGGATTTTTTGTGATTTTTCCAGATTTTTCTGAATTTTTTCGAATTTTTTATTTAATTTTCGAATTAAATAATTAATTATTGAAAAATTTAATTAATTATTCTAATTTAATAATTACTATTTTCAGAATTTAAAAATTATTTTCTGAATTAATAATTATTTTTAGAATTTTTAATTAATTTTTTCCAATTTTTAAATATTTTTCCGATTTTTTAAATAATTAATTCGATTATTTTAATCAATAATTAAATAAATAAATAAATAAATAAATAAATATCTGGTGACGTGGCAAGATCTTGTGCGTTGATCATGATCAAGCGAGCGCGCATCGGGAGGAAGTCATTTTTTTCTCATATGAGCTCCGGTGCCAAGAGCTCTCGGCAATAATGGCCGAAGTCCATGTGGACGCCACGTGGCAATATTTTTTTTTCTTTTTTTTTTTTTCTTCTTTCTTCTGTTGCACTTTTCTTCCTTTCTTTTTTCTCTCCCGCTCTCTGCTGTATACCTCTCCGCTTCTTCCTTCTCCTTCGTCTTCTCCATTCTCGTGCTCTCTCCTTCGTCCCCTTCTCCGACCCAATCTCCGAGCAATGATAAGTGAGCTTGAAGCCTTGGAGTTTCGGCGACGGCTTGACGAGGTCGGCGAGCTCGGTGGACTGGCGGTGAGGTCGAGAGCTCGAAGAGGAAGCGAGGGAGCTCGGATGGTGAGGAGGTTCGTGCTCAGAGCATTGGAGACAGTGAGCTCGGCAACGATGGGTTTGTCGAGGAAGGAGCTTGGAGCACGGAGAAGACTAAAGTTGGACCTTTTTCCTCGTTTGAGCTCTGGTGCCACAAACGCTCGAATTTTGACGGCGAGCTTCGCGACTTCGGGAGCGAAGGACCTCGACTGCTGTGGCGAAGAGCTCGTCAGAGCTCGAAGGCGGCGGTGTGGAGCTCATCGGAGCCATGGTGATGGGAGGCAACGATGAAGCTTCGCGAAGGAGGTTGGGTTCCGAGCTTCGACGAAGATGGAGGAGCTCGATACTGGCGATTATGAGTAGCGGGGGAGCTCAATGATAGCTCGAGCTCGGCGAAGACTCGGAGCTCAGCGAATGGTGTTGGTGGCAGAGCTCAGCGGCGACGGCGTCCGGTTGTGTCTCGACTACGGGGCTTCGAAGTGGAGTTTAGCTCGAAGCTTAGTCGAGACGAGCTTGGAGCATGGCGACTGGAAGAGCTCGGCGGAGCTTGTTTGCTTGGGCTCGTCGAGGTAGAAGAGTGCTCAGCGGTGACTGTGTGGGGTTCGAGCTTCGGCCATGGGAGTCTCGACGAAGCTTGAACGCAGTAGAGAGAGGCTTGAAGCTTGTAAGGTCGGCATTGTGGCGGGTCGAAGAGGTCGGCGCTCGACAGTAGAGCGTGGGGAAGAAGACGCTGCATGGATGGATCTTTTTTTTTTTCATTCTGGCACCAAATCCATTGAAGAAGAAGGGGAGGAGAGAGAAAAGGTTTGGTTTTGGTCCTTAACGGGTCCGAACCCAACCCTGTAGCCCCTTCTTCTCTTTTTTCTTGTGTTATTTGTTTGGTTGCTTGTATCTGAGCTATCGATCGTATTTCAGCACGAATTCTGAGGTGAAAATTTTCTCTCATTTGAGATCCGGTGGAAAGTTGCTTTGGCGACATTGCCAACCCCCTCCAAATATGTGTTAAGAAGGAGGCCGAAGTCCAGTGGGGTTCGGGGTCTCCTGCCGAGGTGCAGAGATACCTCGGCGTGGCGACACATGTAAAGAAGGGGTTCGGCAAGTCTTTGCCGAAGTCCGGAGTAAGTTTTTTCCATGCTTGAGGATCGGTGGCAAGAGCGCTCGGCGAAGCGTGCCGAGGTCCATTTTTCCATGTTTGAGGGTCGGTGGCAAGAGTGCTCGGCGAAGGGTGCCGAGGTCCATTTTTCCATGTTTGAGGGTCGGTGGCAAGAGCGCTCGGCGAAGGGTGCCGAAGTCCCAATTTGAGGATTTTTTCCATGTTTGGGCATCGGTGCCAGGAGCGTTCGGCGAAGTATGCCGAAGTCTAGGGAGAGTTCTTCTCGATGTTCCCAGTGCTACGGAGGCCGGATCGGGGCGTAGGACCCCTTGTTCCGAAGCTATTTCGAAGATCTACAAGTTCTCTTCAAAGATGAATTGGAGAATCCTCCTTCCTCAAGGTCAAGATAGTCTCGCAACGTCTTCGTCTTCGTGAAGTTAAGAAGAGCTTTGCATGGCTCTAGGGGAAGTCCGTTCTTGAAGGACAAGTTTGAGGAGCAATTCTAGGAGAGAGTTGTGAGCTCCGAACTCGTTGAGAAGAGATCCGCTTTGGAGGAGAGCGAAGCGAAGAGCTTGGCTATAGGAGAGCCATTTGGGAGACAAGTTTGAGGAGCAACTCTAGTAGAGAGTTGTGAGCTCCGAACTTGTTGAGAAGAGGTCCGCATTGGAGGTGAGCGGAGCGAAGAGCTCGGCTCTAGGAGAGAGCCATTTGGGATACAAGTTTGAGGAGCAACTCTAGGAGAGAGTTGTGAGCTCCGAACTCGTTGAGAAGAGGTCCGCTTTGGTGGCGAGCGGAAAGAAGAGCTTGGCTCTAGGATAGCCATTTGGGAGACAAGTTTGAGAAGCAACTCTAGGAGAGAGTTGTGAGCTCCGAACTTGTTGAGAAGAGGTCCGCTTTCGAGGTGAGCGGAGCGAAGAGCTTGGCTCTAGGAGAGAGCCATTTGGGAGATAAGTTTGAGGAGCAACTCTAGGAGAGATTTGTGAGCTCCGAACTCGTTGAGAAGAGGTCTGCTTTGGAGGTGAGCAGAGCGAAGAGCTTGGCTCTAGGATAGAGCCATTTGGGAGATAAGTTTGAGGAGCAACTCTAGGAGAGAGTTGTGAGCTCCGAACTCGTTGTGAAGAGGTCCGCCCTGGGAGTGACGGAGCGAAGAGCTTGGCTCTAGGAGAGAGCCATTTGAAAGATAAGTTTGAGGAGCAACTCTAGGAGAGAGTTGTGAGCTGCGAACTTGTTGTGAAGAGGTCCGCTTTGGAGGTGAGCGGAGCGAAGAGCTTGGCTCTAGGAGAGAGCCATTTGGGAGAAAAGTTTGAGGAGCAACTCTAGGAGAGAGTTGTGAGATCCGAACTCGTTGTGAAGAGGTCCGCTTTGGAGGTGAATGGAGTGAAGAGCTTGGCTCTAGGAGAGAGCCATTTGGAAGACAAGTTTGAGGAGCAACTCTAGGAGAGAGTTGTGAGCTCCGAACTCGTTGTGAAGAGGTCCGCCCTGGGAGTGAGCGGAGCGAAGAGCTTGGCTCTAGAAGAGAGCCATTTGGGAGATAAGTTTGAGGAGCAATTCTAGGAGAGAGTTGTGCGTTCCGAACTCGTTGTGAAGAGGTCCACTTTGGAGGTGAGCGGAGCGAAAAGCTTGGCTCTAAGAGAGAGCTATTTGAGAGACAAGTTTGAGGAGCAACTCTAGGAGAGAGTTGTGAGCTCCAAACTCGTTGTGAAGAGGTCCGCTTTGGAGGTGAGCGGAGCGAAGAGCTTGGCTCTAGGAGAGAGCCATTTGGGAGATAAGTTTGAGGAGCAACTCTAGGAGAGAGTTGTGAGCTCCGAACTCGTTGTGAAGAGGTCCGCTTTGGAGGCGAGCGGAGCGAAGAGCTTGACTCTAGGAGAGAGCCATTTGGGAGACAAGTTTGACGAGCAACACTAGGAGAGAGTTGTGAGCTCCGAACTTGTTGCCTAAGTGAGAGAATCAACGGTTGTGGGAGCAGTTTCGAATGGCGAACCACTTCTTACCCACTTATGAGCGAGTAATTTGAAGCGGAATCGAGCCAAGTGTTGGACTCCAAACTCGTCGTTTAAGAGAGATTCAACAGTTGTGGGAGCAATTCCAAATGGCGAACCACTTCTTACCCGCTTATGAGTGAGTAATTTGAAGCGGAATCGAGCCAAGTGTTGGACTCCGAACTCGTCATTTAAGAGAGATTCAACGGTTGTGGGAGCAGTTCTGAATGGTGAACCACTTCTTACCCGCTTATGAGTGAGTAATTTGAAGCAAAATCAGGCCAAGTCTTGGAATCCGAACTTGTCATTTAAGAGAGATTCAACGGTTGTGGGTGCAGTTCCGAATGGCGAACCACTTCTTACCCGCTTATGAGCGAGTAATTTGAAGCAGAATCGAGACAAGTGTTGGACTCCGAATTCGTCGTTTAAGAGAGATTCAACGGTTGTGGGAGCAATTCCGAATGACAAACCACTTCTTACCCGCTTATGAGTGAGTAATTTGAAGCGGAATCGAGGCAAGTGTTGGACTCCGAACTCGTCATTTAAGAGAGATTCAACGGTTGTGGGAGCAGTTCTGAATGGTGAACCACTTCTTACTCGCTTATGAGTGAGTAATTTGAAGCAAAATCAGGCCAAGTCTTGGAATCCGAACTTGTCATTTAAGAGAGATTCAACGGTTGTGGGTGCAGTTCCGAAATGGCGAAACACTTCTTACCCGCTTACGAGCGAGTAATTTGAAGCGGAATCGAGACAAGTGTTGGACTCCGAATTTGTCGTTTAAGAGAGATTCAACGGTTGTGGGAGCAATTCCGAATGACAAACCACTTCTTACCCGCTTATGAGTGAGTAATTTGAAGCGGAATCGAGGCAAGTGTTGGACCCCGAACTCATTGTTAGAGGGGGTTAACGAGTTGTGGGAGCAATTCCGAATTGTGAGCTGCCCTGCCCTTGCTCGTTTGCAAGCGGCTACAACAACATCGAACCAAGTGTTGGACTCCAAACTCGTTTTTTGAGCTTAGTAAGTTGTAGGAGCAGCCATGTAGGAGAAGCTGGACTCTGAACTTACCATTTAGCGAGTCGTGGCTCGGAGAGATAGAGATGAAGCAAGAGCAATAATTTTCAATGAAAAAATGTAAAGTTTTATTGAGATAAACTAAGTGGTCGCTTCAATAGGGCGAGCCATTATTACATGCTATTAGCCGGGTTAGAAGCATCGGCCTTATTGAAAATCAAGATCCTACTTCTACGATAAGGTGAAGACCCCTCGAGAGGAGCTGGGTTCTCTCTCGATTGGTCCTCCTTGGATGAGGTGGAAGACAGCCCCAGATTCTGAGTCTTGAAGTTTGACGGGCCTCTCTGTTCGTCTGTACGCTCCTCAGGGGGGAGCTCGGTCCCATCTTTTTGGACGAACTTGGTCAGGTGTCCCCGCTGTATGAGTTCTTCATCTCCTCCTTGAGAGCTCGAAAATCATCCGTGTCGTGGCCGTGGTCCCCGTGAAAGCGGCACCACTTATCCTTATTCCTCTTCTTGCCAGGGATATTTATTCCAGGGGGAGCGAGGAGTAGCCCTTCCTTGTCCACCTCCATAAGAACTTCTGATATATTACCAATGAGGGGGGGTGAACTTCTCAAAACGAGGAGTCGGACGGCGCTGGCCATTGTCGTCCTTCTGGGATTTTTGGGACCTCTCTTCGCTCGTATTCTTCCATTTGTTTCCGGAAGATGATTCTTAAGGGTAGGGGGGTTGAGAGCCTCTTCCACTCATATGTACTTCTCGACCCTAAGTAGGAGTTCTAAGAAGTCCCGAGAAGGCTTCTTGGCAAGGGATGCCCGGAGGCGAGCGTCGGTGACGTTGCGCTCGAAAGCTGCATAGGCTACTGATTGGTTGAGGGAGGGAATGGACCGGGCTTCGGCGGTGAAGCGTCGAACGTAATCCCTTAGGCGTTCACCCTTTTCTTGATTGAGGGTCACCAGAGATACACTTGTTTTCTCGGTCTGGCGGCTACTCACGAAATAAGTAAGGAAGAGCCCTTCAAACTGATCAAATGAGAAGATGGAGACCGGGACGAGTCGAGAGTACCAATCTCTTGCAGACCCCTTCAGCATGGCAGGGAAGATCTTGCAGAGAAGGGTGTCTGAAGCATGGTGGATCATCATGAGAGTTTTAAAACTCTCTATGTGATCCGCAGGGTCCGACTCCCCGGTATACACCTCGAAGTGAGGCGGTTTGAAGTTCTCTGGGACGGGGGCCTCCATGATGGTGCGGGAGAATGGAGGTCTACTCGGGCGGAGGTTTATCGTCCGTTGCTCTCCTTCCTTGTCAATTCGGCCAAGGTGCCTATCCATCTCGTGGAGACGGCGATAGACTGAGTTTTCTCTTTGATCATATCTTGCCGAGCCCTGGGACTCATCTTCATACGAGGGTGGACTGGGGCTGCGGCGATGGTAGCTTGGAGATGGACTAGGACTGGGAGTGTGAAGGCGGTGGCTCCTAGTTGGCTCTTGGGTAGGTGGCCTCTGGTCGTTATTTGGGGCGATATTAAGGGTCCGTAAGACTGCGGCTTGGAAGTCTTGAAGTTCTGCCTTTGTAACTGGTGCCTCTCCAGCTTGGCGGTCCCTATGTGTGGCTCGGCTTACTGGAGAATGAGTTCTCCGCCGATGACGCTGAGGAGACTCTCTTCGCCTCCTCCTCAGGGGAGGGGATCTTCTGGTCCTCGGTCGGCGGGGGGTCCGGACTCTTGAGGCCCCTGGGTGCTCAGGTTGATGGACTCCCACAAGGACTTGCCATCCATTCAGGCGAGTTTGGAGGTTGACCCCCTTTTGGCGGTCGGCAATTACTTGACGAAGATCCCGCTCGGAAGGGCTTCGAGAAGCCATAGATTCAACTGAAGGATTGGGACCCGCGACATGGTCATGAGGAGGATGTTGCTTCAGACAATCCTGACGGGAGTCCCCCTGGGCAGCCCCCCGAGACCCTGCAAGGGCCTGTTGAGGAGGAGCACCTTGAGCTGGAGGAGGGAGAGGAGGAAGAGAAGTGGTTCTTCGGCTGGAGACCTCTGCCTTCCCCTTCTGTTTTGGATGCATGGCTTGAAACTAGTCTCGCTAATGAAGTTAGGTTGGGTTGCTTCTTCGTTCCCACAGATGGCGCCAATCTGTTGCTACTAATTTTGGTGTGGGAGCAAATAGATAGAATTTGTGGATTCTTGGAGAGAACAATAAAGCAAACCTGTTGACCTGTTGACCTTCACCAACTTGTTGATTTGGTCTCTTGCCGTTGTCGTGAATCTGCAAAAAGTGCGAAACATCGGGGTTGATCCCGACGATACACCCTCCGATGCTCAAGTCAGTAATCAGAAAAGATTATGAATGAGTGTTAACTGGCCAAAGATTGATTACCTCTTAATGGTGGTGGATGGGGGGTATTTATAGCCGCCTTTGGGATCAATTTTAGGAATAAAATCCCTAATTCCCAGTGAAAGGATAGAGCGAATCAGGGCCGTTGATTAGGGACAATCATAAATCCTAATTCTATCCAGCTGGACTGGGTTTCTTGCGGGTTGGAACCCTCACCCAGTTAAGGCAGATCCGTTCGTGGGTTACTGGGCTTTGAAGAAAACCCCAGTCCCCATTTCAGACCTGTTTGTAGGTGAAATTACCGTTTTACCCCTGAGCTTTAAGATTCGTGCTCGATTTGAACCGTTTCGATTTAACCCTATTTTTTGCCATATCAGTATCCTAATCCAGAAACTCCTTCAGCTAAATTTTGTCACTCCAAATTTTAGCTCTCATCCTACCCTAAGTGTGAATTTGATGAACACAATATTATCCACATTTAGGAGCAATAATCTTAATGCAATTAGACATTTAAAAGCTCTATATGTGGTATTTAACTCTTATTTTCTCTTTTCCATAGGGAACAGCCTAAAACGGAGAAACGAAGCAGATTCAGGATTTTAAGGATGATACACAGAAAACTGCAGATCATCGGTCGACTGGTCCATTACAACAGGCGACTGGCCAGAGAAGTTGATTTTCCACAGCCGCTCGGTGCAGTCGACTTACTCCATAGAACAGTCGACTTGGAGGATCAATTATGAAATCTGCAGAAGTTTCGACACAGTCGTCTGGTTCGAAGACAAGTCGACTGGTAGGCGGCATTGTCAAAAGATAAGATATTAGAAGATTCGTCCAAATCTAATCCAAATCAGAACAGAAAAGGAAGAATAGAAGAAAAAAGAAAGAAATAACACGCAGAAGAAGAGGGAGGAAATAAATAAAAGAAAAGGACTTTTCTATAAAAAGAAGAGTGCAAACCCTAATTCTCTAGCCGTGTTCTATAAATACCAACCAAGAAGCATTATTCGGAGACTCTTCCACGCATCCTGAATCACCGAATCACAGAGTTCCAGAGTCATCAACAAGAGCACTTTATCAGCATCGAAGAAGAAGAGAGGAGAGCAAGCATAAGGAAAGGAACGGCCTGATCGACTGTGTGACAGCCAGCCGAGTCATCTAACCGAACCACATCAGTTTATTCCTTCTCTTTCTAATTCTTTTATGTTAATCATGTATTCGAACTTGTTGATCAATAAAGGTATTATTATGTGGAACTAATTTCATAGTTGGGTAGATTGAAGCCGTAGTTATGTAGTGCTATATTCTTCTGAATCCTTCTACTTAGTTATTGATTGAATCTGATTGAATTGGTATAGATTGATGATAATCAAACTTGTTCTCAAAGTTCTGAGAGCAGTCGACTGAGGTGACAGTCAGTCGACTGACATACAGAACTTGAGAATATCAAGTTTGCATTACCATCTATCTGAATCTGTTATATGAGCATATTGAGACGACCCGTATCTCGTGTTCATAACTTGTAACAAGGGAATCCTTAGGGGTTCTTGGTTTAATCAACTTAAGGGATCTAGATCTGATACCAATTTCTAGAACCTTGAGTGTTTGTTCGTTTCCACTGTTCTTATGTTTTCTTTAAGTACAACTTAGTAGATACCATGCTAAATACTTAATGAAAGAAACGAATTAGAGTAGATACCATGCCTAATTCTTGGCTTAGGGAAACATTACTTTAAGGAGTAGATACCATGCCCTTGAAGAGAACAAACATGAGTAATAAGAAGAAGTTCAGAAGGTAACTTAGCATTATTGACTACCGGTGGAGATCTAAACCCAACTACGTAATAAATATTTGTGATTCAGTATATCTTAATCTTTTCATTTCTTTTAGACCTTTAGAACAACTCTTTATCATTCTCACATTTTCTATTGATTAGTAAGTTAATTTCTACAATCTCTGTGGGATCGACCCTTGCTATTGCTACGCTTCTATAAACGATTCATACACTTGCGAGGTTTTTAATTTGTGTCTAGTGTATCTATTTATTTAGGTAACTAGATTGCACAACAAGTTTTTGGCGCCGCTGCCGAGGATTGTCTAGTATTTTAACTTACAGATCAGTAGAAAGTTTTTATTTTCTTTCTTTTAATTTTATTAATAAGTATTTTTCTTTTAGGTTACAGGATTTTGGTGGATGCACGGAAGGAGATTACTTCGTCCAGAACTACTACCGATTGACGCAGAAACAGAACGCACTTTGCACAGACTAGGTAAGCTGGTTGCAGCAAACCAGCTGACTGTCTCTACAAACCAGTCGACTGCTCAGAGACCCAGTTCACATACAGAAATAGGTGAGGAAATGCCAAATCGAGTGCCAATGCAGGACAAGTTCACGCCCAAGAATATCGAGCAACCTTCCTGCATTGCGTATCAGCCTAATGTCACAGGAAACATGCATCTATCTCCTCAATTACTTAGCATGGTTCCCCACTTTAGTAGCAAGCCAGATGAAGAGCCTCATCTCCATCTACAAGATTTCTTCGATCTTTGTAGGACACAAAGCGTCCAAGGGCTTACCCCTGAACAAATCAGGTTAATCTTGTTTCCTTTTTCCTTAAAACTTAACGCTAAACTATGGTATGATTCTTTGGAACCAGGATCAATAAACTCATGGGAGCAATTGGCGACAAAATTCTTGAAAGAATTCTTTCCAGCCCAAAAGACCAAACAGCTGAAAAGGGAGATTCAACTCTTCCAACAAAAAGATGGAGATTTATTCTTCGAAGCATGGAAGGATTTCAAGAACAAACTTCTTAAATGTCCTACACACAACATGCCCAAAGATGATCAGGTACAAGCATTTTATGAAGGTTTAAATGATACTAACAAGGCAATTGTGGATTCAGCTTGCAACGGGATCTTAATGAGGAAAAGCGGTGAAGAGGCCATTGAACTATTTGAAGAACTCAGCTAGAATTCACAACAATTCTCAACAAGGAGGGGCCCTTCCAAAAAACAGGGAGTTTACAAAATTTCTAATAGCAATAACATTCAATTAGAAATGGTAAACATGAATAAGAAAATTGATATGCTTGTTAATGCAATGTCGATGATGGGTGGAGTTAAAAATCAAACAAACGAAATTTGTGCAATTTGTTCTCATGTAGATCATACCACTGATACATGTCTCATGTCTTCTTTCACAGATCAGGAGCATGCAAACTATGTAGGTCGAGGAGCGTCTCCACAAAAGAACAATCCCTTCTCGAACACATACAACCCAGGGTGGAGGAACCATCCAAACTTCTCCTGGAGCAATAATCAGAATAATCAAGGGACTCAATTCACACAAGGACATGCACGGAACTTCCAAATGGGAAGTGGGTTTGATAGGCCAGTTCAAGAACAGAAGAAGTTGGATTTTGAATCCACCGTCCTTCAATTGCTCCAACAACAACATCAAACAAGCAACCAACAAGGGCAAGCAATTCAGAAGTTGGAAACGCAAATTGGTCAAACTGAGAAAGAATTAAGCGAACGAAAGGCAGGTGAACTCCCATCACAAACTATACCAAACCCTGAAGGCCAAGAACAGCTCAAGGCAGTGACAACATTAAGAAATGGTAAAATAATTGACAACAAAGTTGGAACACACACAGAAGAAGCAGAAACACAACCATCAAAAGTTTTGGGTTCCAACAAGGTAAGTGAAAAAAAAAGAACAGTTGTGCCACCATTCCCTCAAAGGTTAGTCAAGCAAAAGAAAGAACAACATTTATTTGACATCTTTGAAACTCTCAGAAAGGTAGAAATTAATATCCCCTTACTTGATGCTATTAAACAAATTCCTTCTTATGCCAAATTTTTGAAGGACTTTTGTACTCACAAAAGAACATTTCAGGTTAAGGAGGATGTGGCTTTGACAGAGGAAGTGAGCGCTGTATTATTAAGAAAACTACCTCCTAAATTGAAGGACCCAGGTAGTTTTACCATTCCTTGCAGGGTCGGTGAGCACTTCTTTGAAAAGGCACTGCTAGACTTGGGGGCAAGCATCAATCTTCTTCCTTACTCTGTTTATGAAAAGCTAGGATTGGGGGAACTTAAACCAACATCCATCACTTTGCAGTTGGCAGATCGTAGCATCAAAAGACTTAGAGGTATTTTGGAAGATGTCCTAGTTCAGGTAAACGATTTTATTTTGCCAGCTGATTTTGTTGTATTAGATATGGAGGAATCTTCAATGCCATCGTCCCTACCGATTATCCTAGGTAGGCCCTTTATGAGTACAGCTGATATAAAAATTTGTGTTAAAAAGGGTACTATAAGTATGAAGATAAACGGAGAAAAAGTTAAGTTTAAAATGTTTGATACGCTTAAATTACCACATGATGATCATGAATGCTATAATGTTGATGTGGTTCAGGAGATTGTTGATCAAACATTTCAGGTACATAGCGTCGAACCACTACAAGCCACAATTACACAATCTCTAACTTTATCTAATGTTGAACAGGAATACGGTGACTGGGGGATTGCAGAGACAGTACATCACCTTGAAACTCCAAAGTCATACTCAGGTAACTTTGCACCTGTATTTGAAAAATTGGTGACTGATGACATTTTTGTTTCTGCAAACAAGTCGACTGGTGGACAGAACCAGTCGACTGCACCGAGACTTCCAGACGAAGAGCTTAAGAAGCTGCTAGACCATTTGAAGCATGCATACTTGGGCGAGAACCAAACGCTACCTGTGATAATTGCTGCGAACCTGAGTGCATAGGAAGAAGATAAGTTGCTGAGGGTACTACGAGAACACAAAGGTGCAATAGGATGGACCATTGCAGATATCAAGGGAATAAGTCCATCCAAATGCATGCATAGAATACTTCTTGAAGACAACACAAAACCAAGCAGGGAAGCACAGAGAAGGCTTAATCCAAACATGAAGGAAGTGGTAAGAGCAGAGATTTTGAAGCTACTAGATGTTGGAATCATTTACCCAATCTCAGATAGCAAGTGGGTGAGTCCTATACATGTAGTGCCTAAGAAAAGTGGAGTCACAGTGGTGAAGAATGAAGAAAATGAGCTTATCCCTACTAGAGTGACTACAGGATGGAGGGTATGCATAGACTACAGGAAGCTGAATAACGAAACCAGGAAAGATCACTTCCCTCTTCCTTTTATTGATCAAATGTTAGAAAGATTAGCAGGATATAGTCATTATTGTTTTTTAGATGGTTATAGTGGCTATAATCAAATTGTTATTGCTCCAGAAGATCAAGAAAAAACCACTTTTACATGTCCTTTTGGTACTTTTGCATACAGGAGGATGCCCTTTGGATTGTGCAATGCACCAGCTACATTTCAGAAGTGCATGATGAGTATATTTTCCGACATGGTGGAAAGGTTCATCGAGGTATTTATGGATGATTTTAGTGTTTTTGGATCTTGTTTTGATGAATGCCTTAACCATTTGCAGCTTGTGCTTAAGAGATGTGAAGAATGCAATTTAGTGCTGAATTGGGAAAAGTGCAATTTTATGGTACAACAAGGTATTGTCTTAGGACATATGGTGTCAAAAAGAGGTATAGAGGTAGACAAAGCGAAAATCGATATAATATCAAAACTACCCTCTCCCACTACAGTAAAGGGTGTTAGGAGTTTTCTTGGACATGCAGGGTTCTATAGAAGATTTATAAAAGATTTCTCAAAAATCTCCAAACCCCTTTGTGACTTGTTGACTAAGGATGTTGAGTTTGCATGGACAGAAGAATGCACAAATGCTTTTATTACATTGAAAAATCTTCTCATTTCTGCACCTATTGTCATGGCACCAGATTGGAGCCATCCTTTCGAGCTCATGTGTGATGCAAGTGATTATGCTTTAGGGGCAGTTTTAGGTCAAAGAATCAATAAGACACCCCATGTTATTTACTATGCTTCTCGAACTTTAAATGATGCACAGCTTAATTATTCCACTACTGAAAAAGAAATGTTAGCTGTAATTTTTGCTGTAGAGAAGTTTAGATCATATTTAATTGGTTCTAAAGTTATTGTTTTCACTGGCCATGCTGCTTTGAGATATTTGTTTGCCAAAAAGGATGCTAAGCCTAGGTTGATCAGATGGGTGCTGTTGCTTCAAGAATTCGATCTTGAGATTAGAGATAAGAAAGGAAGTGACAATGTTGTGGCAGATCACATGTCCAGACTACTGCATGAGGAAGAAAGAATTCTCCCACTTAATGAAAATTTCCCGGATGAGCACCTGTTTGAAATAAACATATCACCGGGACAGTCGACTGGTAACAGGACCAGTCGACTGGTATCTCACTGCTCATATTTTCCATGGTTTGCAGATATTGTAAATTATCTCACTGCTCATGTTTTTCCTCCAGGTATGACAAGTCAAGAAAGAAAGAGACTGGTGGCTATGTGCAAGCACTATTATTGGGATGATCCTTATTTGTTCAAATTTTACCCTGATCAAATTATAAGAAGATGTGTGGCAGAAGAAGAGCAAATAAGTATTCTACAACATTGCCACCAATATGCATGTGGAGGACATTTTGGACCAAAAAGAACAGCACTCAAGGTATTACAATCTGGATTTTATTGGCCTAAAGTATTCAAAGATGCTTTTTCATTTTGCAGGACTTGTGACAAATGCCAAAGGACAGGCAACATCTCTTCTAGAAATCAGATGCCACTGCAAAACATCCAAGTAATCGAGTTGTTTGACGTTTGGGGAATCGACTTCATGGGTCCCTTTCCTAACTCATTTGGTTATTTATATATTCTTGTGGGTGTGGATTATGTGTCTAAATGGGTCGAGGCTGTCCCCTCAAAAACTAATGATCACAAAGTTGTTATCAAGTTTTTACAGGAGAACATTTTCACTAGGTTTGGTACACCACGGGCAATAATTAGTGATGGAGGGAGCCACTTCAATAACTTTCCATTTGCTTCTTTGATGAAGAAATATGGTATCACACATAGGGTGGGCACCCCATATCACCCTCAAACTAGTGGGCAGGTGGAGATTAACAACAGAGAAATCAAAAGCATTTTGGAAAAGACAGTCAACACAAGGAGGAAGGATTGGTCGCTGCGCTTGAATGATGTATTATGGGCCTACCGAACAGCTTACAAAACACCCATCGGCATGTCACCATACCGTTTGGTTTTTGGAAAAGCCTGTCATCTACCAGTGGAGTTGGAACACAAAGCTTATTGGGCCATTAAAAGGTTCAATTTTGATATGAAACAAGCAGGTGACAAAAGAAGGTTGCAACTGAACGAGCTTGAAGAGTTGAGACACGATGCATATGAAAATGCAAAATTGTACAAGGAAAGGACCAAGTTGTACCATGACAAACAGCTAGCAAGGAAGGATTTTTATGAAGGACAGAAGGAATTGATATACAACTCAAGATTAAGACTTTTTCCAGGCAAGCTTATGTCCAGATGGTATGGGCCATACATTGTCACAAGAGTCTTTCCACATGGTGCATTGGAGGTTCATAGCAAAGAGAAGAATCAAACATTTAAGGTGAACGGGCATAGAGCAAAGCCATACATAGAGATGAGCATCGAACCGCAAGAGGAAGATGTGAATCTTCAAACCATTCAATACATGGCATGACCTCATCAAGTCTAGCTGAAGACAGAAAACACAGCGCTTATTGGGAGGCAACCCAATTTTCAGGGGAGTATTTACACTTTCCTTTCATTTTCTTTTCGTTATTCATCTTTTTATTTTTAGTCTCTCCTTCTTACTAGATGGTAACACATGCCTATATTTTAAGCTTTGCGCGAACATTGAGGACAATGTTCCATCTAAGTTTGGGGGTATTAGTTAGTTATATTTGGAGTCTTTTGAATTTTTTTTTATTTTTTAGGATAAACAATTTCTTATAAAGTAATAGTAAGGATACTTATTTACTTTAGGATTGTTGAGTTTCATAATGCCTTACAAAATTATATGAGCCATGCGATTATACATAATAAACAAATGTGATACTTTTTCTGGTGATTATTCCCTTTAGATCTAGTCCTAAATTGAGTTTAAGTAAATAGAGTGATAAAATATATATATATATATATATTTGAATAAAGTCAATCTACTCCAATGTTTTGGGTGCTTAGTAACTAGGGGTATTCATCACCAATGTTTACCTTTACGTCAAACGGCAACTTGGAATATGAGTATGCAAAGCACTTTAAAGTTTGTGACTTGCTGAGTAACTGGGTGGATTCATCACAAATGTTTTGCATTCGCGTAAAAAGGCAAGTGACAACTTTAGAGAAGAGACTTAAAAAAAAAAAAAAAAAAAAAAAAAAAAAAAAAAAAAAAAAAAAACTCTAGTTTGCTACTCGGTTTGTAGTGGAGAAAAGTGATAATCACAGATGGAGTTGTTACATACTATAATTAAAATTAATTGCATGACAAATATGATTGGGTTTGGGGATTATGACTAAACAATTGCACTAGAGAAAGTGGGTATGTTTAAGTTTACTTTATCGGAAATTATTTATAGTTTAATATGTTGATGCTCACATAATAAAAAAATTCTTGGTTGAGAGTACTATTATTTTCCCCTTGTTCATAAGTTCACTTTTTGCTTGAGGACAAGCAAAATCTAAGTTTGGGGGTATTTGATGAACACAATATTATCCACATTTAGGAGCAATAATCTTAATGCAATTAGACATTTAAAAGCTCTATATGTGGTATTTAACTCTTATTTTCTCTTTTCCATAGGGAACAGCCTAAAACGGAGAAACGAAGCAGATTCAGGATTTTAAGGATGATACACAAAAAACTGCAGATCATCGGTCGACTGGTCCATTACAACAGGCGACTGGCCAGAGAAGTTGATTTTCCACAGCCGCTTGGTGCAGTCGACTTACTCCACAGAACAGTCGATTTGGAGGATCAATTATGAAATCTGCAGAAGTTTCGACACAGTCGACTGGTAGGCGGCAGAGTCAAAAGATAAGATATTTGAAGTTTCGTCCAAATCTAATCCAAATCAGAACAGAAAAGGAAGAATAGAAGAAAAGAGAAAGAAATAACACGCAGAAGAAGAGGGAGGAAATAAATAAAAGAAAAGGACTTTTCTATAAAAAGAAGAGTGCAAACCCTAATTCTCTAGCCGTGTTCTATAAATACCAACCAAGAAGCATTATTCGGAGACTCTTCCACGCATCCTGAATCACCGAATCACAGAGTTCCAGAGTCATCAACAAGAGCACTTTATCAGCATCGAAGAAGAAGAGAGGAGAGCAAGCATAAGGAAAGGAACAGCCGATCGACTGTGTGACAACCAGCCGAGTCATCTAACCGAACCACATCAGTTTATTCCTTCTCTTTCTAATTCTTTTATGTTAATCATGTATTCGAACTTGTTGATCAATAAAGGTATTATTATGTGGAACTAATTTCATAGTTGGGTAGATTGAAGCCGTAGTTATGTAGTGCTATATTCTTCTGAATCCTTCTACTTAGTTATTGATTGAATCTGATTGAATTGGTATAGATTGATGATAATCAAACTTGTTCTCAAAGTTCTGAGAGCAGTCGACTGAGGTGACAGCCAGTCGACTGACATACAGAACTTGAGAATATCAAGTTTGCATTACCATCTATCTGAATCTGTTATATGAGCATATTGAGACGACCCGTATCTCGTGTTCATAACTTGTAACAAGGGAATCCTTAGGGTTTCTTGGTTTAATCAACTTAAGGGATCTACATCTGATACCAATTTCTAGAACCTTGAGTGTTTGTTCGTTTCCACTGTTCTTATGTTTTCTTTAAGTACAACTTAGTAGATACCATGCTAAATACTTAATGAAAGAAACGAATTAGAGTAGATACCATGCCTAATTCTTGGCTTAGGGAAACATTACTTTAAGGAGTAGATACCATGCCCTTGAAGAGAACAAACATGAGTAATAAGAAGAAGTTCAGAAGGTAACTTAGCATTATTGACTACCGGTGGAGATCTAAACCCAACTACGTAATAAATATTTGTGATTCAGTATATCTTAATCTTTTCATTTCTTTTAGACCTTTAGAACAACTCTTTATCATTCTCACATTTTCTATTGATTAGTAAGTTAATTTCTACAATCTCTGTGGGATCGACCCTTGCTATTACTACGCTTCTATAAACGATTCATACACTTGCGAGGTTTTTAATTTGTGTCTAGTTTATCTATTTATTTAGGTAACTAGATTGCACAACAGAATTCTGAGAACATATCTTGTTCATGTATTGTAGTCCCTGATTTGTCTTTTTGGTCTTAATTGTGTGTCTTGAAAATACTGTATAAACTAATACTAGGAATCATTCTAATAATAGTGTAAATAGAACGAGTGTTGTGTTCAGCAAGATGCAGCTACAGAACTATTGATAATTTGTTTCCTGAAGCACTTTCTTAAAAATATATTATGAGATGCTCATTGTGGAACTGCTTGTATGTCTCATTCATGCAGATATCATGGAAATATTTGATGCTTACACTTTTACTATTTGCTTAATTGATCACTACACACTTTTTGCATGCCATTTGTGTTTCTGTTCAAACATACTCTCTTTATTTCAGCAAATGCCGATTAACTGGATTATTACCACTGTAAATCTGTATCATTGTCTATGTATGGAAGAGATCATCAAATAGCACGTGAAATGCACCCACACTTTACCCCAAATATATATTAATTGGAAACTTTTTTGGTGAAAGCGGATTCGAACTCTCGGCCTCTTGTTTATCAGCGAAGAGACTGGACCAGTGATTGGCCACTTGGAGAAAGTTCGAGAACTAGAATGCTGCTGCAACTTTTGTTTAACGATCACTCACTTGGGTTATCTTTGTAACAAATGTATTGTAACTAGCAGTTTCTATTATTATATCTCAAAAATTAGAACTGTGCATTTTATGATTGACAACGACCGATCAACCAACCGCAACCATGCATTTCTATATCCAAGTTATACTAATCATCCACTTAAATTAGTCACCAATAGTTAAATCTCAACTGCACTTGACCTATTACCACAAATACCACCAAAATATTATTCATGTTAGGGTTTGGATTGTTAGGGTTTTGAGAAGATGAGGAAGAGAAGAGAACAAGAGAGAGCCAGCTGTAGGAAGAGACAGAGAATGCCAAAAGTTAATTTCATTCATTTGATTCATTTGTTACATATATGAGGATACAAAGCCCATTGGGCCCTAAAAGCAATTGGGTCATAACATAACAATCTCCACCTTGAACCAAATTGCATCTAAAACAAACTAAAACATAAAGCAAATGCATAAAGCAAACATAACCTAAACAAAGGTAAACATAAAGATATACTAGCAACATGCTAGAAACCAAACTAGCTCAAACTAGCTAGAAACCAACCGACATCAAATTTGAACAAAGCTTGAACTTTGCAATTGGAAGAGGCTTTGTAAGCATATCGGCCGGATTCGATTCGGTACCAATCTTCTTCACGGCAACCTTGCCTTCCGAGATCACATCTCGAACAAAATGGTATCGAATGTCAATGTGCTTCGTCTTCTCATGGTACATGCGGTCCTTGGTCAAATGAATCGTGCTTTGGTTATCACAAAACACCGTAATAGGACCCTCGAGTGAAGACATCTCACCAACAAACGCCTTGAGCAAAATAGCCTCCTTAATAGCCTCAGTAATTGCCATATATTCAACCGCAGTACTTGAGAGTGCAACGGTGGCTTGAAGTGTAGTCTTCCAACTAATTGCACAATCTACAAGGGTAAAAACATAACCCGTCAAAGAACGCCTCTTGTCCAAATCACCCGCAAAATCCGCATCCACATAACCCGTTAGTTTCTTGCCATTACCAAACTCCAAACGAGCATCAATAGTACCTCTCAAATAGCGGAAGATCCACTTCACTGCTTCCAATGCCCTTTCTCCGGACAAGAGAGTTATCTACTTACCACACTAACGGCTTGAGCAATGTCGGGTCGAGTACACACCATCAAGTACATGAGACTCCCGACCGCACTTGAATAAGGAACCTTTTTCATATATTTCTTCTCATCATCGGATTTTGGGCTTAAAGCGGCCGAAAGCTTGAAATGCGCTGCAAGAGGTGTTGAAACAACTTTCGCTTTCTCCATGCCAAAACGTCGTAGCACTTTCTCGGCAAAACTCTTTTGTGAAAGAAACAACTTTCTTTTGGACCTATCCCTTGTGATCTCCATCCCGAGAATCCTTTTGGCGGCCCCCAAATCTTTCATCTCAAATGCCAAACTTAGTTGCTCTTTCAACCTTCTAACTTCTTTCAAGTTTGAGGATGCAATCAACATGTCATCCACATAGAGCAACAAGTAAATGAAATCCCCACCATCCAACTTCTTGAAATAAACACAACTATCATAATTGGAACGATGGAAATTAATACTCACCATGAATGAGTAAAACTTCTTATACCATTGCCGCGGTGATTGCTTAAGGCCATAAAGGGACTTCTTCAAAAGACACACACGGTCCTTCTTTCCCGCAACCTCAAAATCCTCCGGTTGGCTCATGTAAATTTGCTCATCCAAATCACCATGCAAGAAGGCAGTTTTCACATCCCTTTGCTCCAATTCTAAATTCTTCATTGCCACCAAAGAGAGCAAAACTCGAATGGAGGTGTGCTTAACTACAGGAGAGAACACATCATTGAAGTCCACACCTTGGACTTGACTATACCCTTTAGCCACCAGCCTTGCCTTGTATCGAAAATCCGCAGGATTTGAGCCATCAATCTTCCTCTTAAATAGTCACTTGCAACCCACAATCCTCTTACCACTCGGAGGCTTCACAAGAGACCAAGTCTCATTTTGTTGCAAAGATTGTAACTCTTCATTCATAGCGGCAACCCAATTGGCCGCATCTTTAGAAGAAATAGCTTCCTTGTAGGAAGATGGCTTACAATACTCCACATCCTCTACAATTGCCAAACAATAAGCAAAGTCGGAGTATCCATACCTTGTAGGTGGTCTTGTTTTTCTTCTAGCTCGGTCCCTTACCAATGCATATGGTTGTGCCTCTTCTTGGGCTTCCTCCAAACTGACATCATCATGTGAGATCAAATCATCACTTTCTTGGACCGGCACCTCAAACTCCACCTTCTTCTCAACCGTCTCATTCTCCTTCATAGTTGGCTCGGGTGCAACATCATTTGCCTTCAACATGGCCGACTCATTGAAAATGACATCTCTTGACATAAGGAACTTGGATGATTCGGGACACCACAACTTATATCCCTTCATATTTGTGGGATACCCAACAAAAATACACTTCTTCAATCTAGGCTCCAACTTTCCTTCATTCACATGTGCATAAGCGGGACAACCAAAAACCCTCAAATTCGAATAATCGGCCGTCTTACCCGACCACACTTCTTCGGGTGTCTTCAACTCAATTGAAGTGGTAGAAGATCGATTTACCAAATAGCAAGATGTGTTAATGGCTTCCGCCCAAAACTCCTTACCCAAACCCGTATTTGAAAGCATACTTCTAGACCTTTCAAGTAGTATCCTATTCATCCTTTCTGCAACACCATTTTATTGTGGAGTGTTGACCACTGTCTTGTACCGAACAATCCCTTCAGCCTTGCAAAAATTATCAAACTCACGGATGTAAAACTCCAAACCGTTATCGGTTCTCAACCTCTTAACTTTCCTTCCCGTTTGGTTCTCCAAAAGTGACTTCAATTCTTTGAAGGTGCGAAACACATCACTTTTCTCTTTCAAGAAATAAACCCAAACCTTCCTTGAGAAATCATCAATGAAAGTAAGCATGTAACGAGAACCATTACCTTTGGAAGGCTCACGAGAAGGTCCCCAAAGATCCGAATGGATGTAGTCCAATGTTCCCTTGGTCGAATGAATGGCCGTGGAGAAGCTCAACCTCTTATGCTTGCCAAATACACAATGCTCACAAAACTCCAAGTTGCCCGTGCATTGACCACACAACAAGCCTCTCTTGCTCAAAATGGTCATTCCTCGCTCGCTCATATGCCCCAATCTCATATGCCAAAGCCTAGTAGCATCCTCATCCGACATAGTATCCGAACGTGTAATGGCGGCCGAGCCCGTGACCGTGGAACCTTGTAAGAAATAAAGAGTTCCAATTCTCTTCGCCTTCATGATTGTGAGAGCCCCTTTAGAGACTCTAAGGACTCCACCTTCACTTTGGAACTTACACCCCTTTTCTTCAAGAGACCCCAAAGAAATCAAATTCTTAGACAAATCGGGTACATGCCTCACACCCGTTGTAACGCCCCGCCCCAATACTCAGACAAATTATAAATACTATGTAGTACAACTGCCCACCACAGGCTGCCTCTCAAAAGGTGGTTAACCGGATTGGTGACTCTTGATCATTGGCTAATAGTATTTATACTCAAATTATCCTATCAAACTTCCTATGTGGGACTAAATTTCTCAATCTCAATCTCAATCTCAAATTCCGAGCAGACCAGTCGACTGCTAATCCAACCAGTCGACTGTTCGCTCCAAACTGGGGTATTACATACACCCCCCCCCTTAGGGATCAGCGTCCTCGCTGAGTACAGGGCACACCTCAAGTGTAGGATCGCCCTTTCTAGCCGATGTAGTATAGTTCTTGATCCCGGAGATCAATCATTCACCACACCGCAGATCGGATACCACACTCAACACCGACCCCAGAGCTCAATGACTCCTAGCACCGCAGATCATATAGACCTCTACTACATCCGGTGTCGAAAGTCGGCTCTGATACCATTTCTGTAACGCCCCGTCCCAATACTCAGACAAATTATAAATACTATGTAGTACAACTGCTCACCACAGGTTGCCTCTCAAAAGGTGGTTAACCGGATTGGTGACTCTTGATCATTGGCTAATAGTATTTATACTCAAATTATCCTATCAAACTTCCCATGTGGGACTAAATTTCTCAATCTCAATCTCAATCTCAAATTCCGAGTAGACCAGTCGACTGCTAATCCAACCAGTCGACTGTTCGCTCCAAACTGGGGTATTACACCCGTCAACCTTCGGACCTTTCTATCATGGAACTTAATTGTTACCGAACCAATTTCGGCAACCTTACACATATTGTTATTCCCCATGAGAACCTGACCATCCGTAGGCTCATAAGTCTCAAACCAATCTCTATTCGGAGTCATGTGTTGCGAAGCATCCGTATCCATCACCCAACAATGTATATCATCAACATTAGTATCTATCACACAAAGAGTATCAACCGTGTCACATTCGGCCACATTGGCCTCCTCCGAAGAAGAACCTTTACTATCCGCCTTTTGTTTATTTTTGAGCTTGAAACAATCGGCCTTAATGTGTCCCTTCTTCTTACAATAGTTGCACGTCAAATTATTGTGCCTAGACTTCGAGCGGGTCCTTGTATCTTTCGAGTTTCGGTCCCATGACCTACCTCGATCAACAACTAAACCAACACCTTGGCTCCCTTTCTCATTATTGGTCATTTCACTATCAATGTGCAACTTGGCTTGCAAATTGCTCTTAACATCCTCTAGAGAAATTTTATCTCTACTATAAATCAACATGTCTATAAAAGCCTTGTTTAATGCGGGCAATGAGCATAATAACAAAAGAGCTTGGTCCTCATCCTCCACCTTAATATTAATCTTACTTTAGTCATTCAAAATAGATGCAAACTCCATAATATGATTGGAAATTGATGTACCTTCAACTATGCAAAGAGTGTAGAGGCACAATTTCAACCGCAGTCGATTGGTGAGGGACTTCTTCATGTAAATGTTCTCTAACTTCTCCCACAAAGCCTTAGCGGTCTTCTCCGATAGGACCTCTTGCAATGTCGAATCGCTCAAACATAATTGGATAATAGAGAGCGTTTTATCATCCATCTCTCTCCATTTCTTATCTGCCACCGCATCAATCAATTTTTCTCGACCAAAAATGGCATCCTTAACGTCTTGGCTCGACAAAATCGCTGTCATACGCACTTGTCATAATACAAAACTCGTCTTCCCATCATACTACTCAATATCATATTTCTCCGACATATCCATTCAAATTTCTTGAACCCAATTCAACAAAACACCAAATTTTTCCCCCCCAAAAATTAATTACTCAAATCACAAAATCAAACCTTCCTTCTTGATATCCTCCCTCCTCCGGTGCTCGCGACGACGAAGACCAAGAAACCCGACGAAGATCTGGACTGGGACTCGCTCTTTCAAATCCCCATTTGATTCGGTGGCTAGCTGTGGCTGGGATCGTTCGGCAGGGTTGTGGCTGGGATTGTTCGGCAGGGTTGTGGTGGCCGGGGTGGCGGAAGGGATCAGGAGAAGGGATCGGGACGAGGAGTTTTGGTGCTGGCTCTGATACCAATTTGTTAGGGTTTGGATTGTTATGGTTTTGAGAAGATGAGGAAGAGAAGAGAAGAAGAGAGAGCCGGCTATAGGAAGAGACAGAGAATGCCAAAAGTTAATTTCATTCATTTGATTCATTTGTTACATATATGCGGATACAAAGCCCATTGGGCCCTAAGAGCAATTGGGTCATAACATAACAATTCAGATACCAAATTAACAAAAGAACGAAATCAGAAACATTGCCCATCGTTAACAATAGGGATGCTTTCGGATAAGGATATATTCAATTCGATTCGCATCCGAATCCGATTTTTTGGCGGATACGGATATGAAAAATCCGTATCCGGGCAGATACGGATACGGATTCGGATATCCAAATCCAAAAAAAATCGGATTCGGATACGGATACGGATATTCATAAAAAAAGCGGATTCGGATACGGATATCCGCTTAATTTAATATTTATTTATTTTATAAATATATTTAATAGTTATATGAGTTAAACAACTAAACCTAATTGGGGTAAATCCAGTATTCACCATATCCCAAATCCCAAATCGATCCTGGCAGCATTCGTCCCTTCCTCTTCTCTTCTCCCCCGTCTTCCTCTTCTCCCCCATCCCCAATTCCCAATTCCTAACCCAGTCCCCATCCCCAACTCCACATCGACCTCATCTTCTCCGCCCGATCTGCACACGTGGCACTGCACACTTGGCTCATCTTGAAATCGTAGCCGTCCGTCTCCATCGCGTTCACTCTCGAGAACACAAACGGCGCGCAGGTCGAGAGATCGAAGCACAGGATCAGCAGGTCGAGAGATCGAAGCCCCGTCGCCAGCGCCCCGTCGCCACGCCCCGTCGCCAGCTACGCCCCCGCCTCTTTTCCCCTTCCTCTCCCGCAGCCAGAGTCGACGGCAGCAGCCTTCATCCCCGTCCTGTCGTGCCTCCCCCTGGCCGCCGTCGAAGCCACACTTTGTTGAAGAGACGGTATAAATCTCTTTCTCACTCTATTTTTGAATATATTATTCACTGTAGATCAGTGTCTTTAACATTAGTTGATACCTCAACTTGAGCAAACAGTTTTGTCCATCTTGAGTACAGTTTCGGCTATCAATGTTATTTTGTGCATGTTTGAAGTTTGAAGTTGCATAATGGTTCTTTACACTCACAATTAGTGGCACAACCGACAGCCAAAAATATGAATTCCATCATGCATTATAAAAACATATTGGAAAGTTAAAAAGGCATGTTTACAGAATTACATGAATGAAACTAATCAAGTCAACCCTTAATTAGACTACTCTCACAAGATGAAATTAAAACGGTTATTTTGTCCTAGTCTCATAGAGAGTTCAATTGGTAAGAAATTGCATCTGAAATGAAGTTACAATTTCATTCCAACATACCATTAACATTAAGCAGCAGAAATAAAATGACGAAGAGCCACAGATACCAGTTGCAAGCAAATAATTTCATGGTAATATAAGTGCGAATTATCGAAAAATGTGTTTTAGCCAGTCATTAAGTAATATTCACATACCTTATTCCAACAACCATCTTAAAATCATCACATTTTCCTGAGCAATGCACATGGATGAAGCTAATGTAGTGAAATGCTTTTCTGTGACACAACCAGGCTGGTTTAGCCTACAAGCTCTTGGATTTGCATGCACTGAAACCAAGTATGCATGTGCAAGTCAAGCGGTATCTATGAATCAGTCTTATTAGTTCTTATGTTATGAATTTTTGTCAGCGCTGGTGTGGCATCCTAGAGCTCCAAATAGCTGAGTCAATTTTAAGGTGGACAAATCATTTATGAGTGAATTAGATCTATCAGTAGAAATATTTATAAAGTTTTGACCTCCTGTTGTTAATAACTTACTTTTGTAGTACGCTGAATTCCTAAGGAGTATCATTACAATAAAATTTGCGCACTGAAATAATTTCTTTCCTTATGTTTAATGTGACATGTCAGTGGCTTCTACAGGGGCAACTGCTATACATTTTAATGTTTTATACAGTTTTTTTTGCTACAGGGAAAAATCTATACAATTGTATAAATTTAACTATTGGTAATGACTGCAGCTTAACTCCAAATTGGTGATATAACCAAAGTAACTCATCTAACTGGCTGCATCTCCGTAATTTTTTTAAAAAATTTATTTGATGATTTCCTTATCCTGAAACCTTATGTACAAAAATTGCAGTCCTGTAGGTATATGAGGCACAACTGTTGTTGCTTCTACCTCTCCTGGATTTATTAGAATTTTCTTTTCTCTTGACTGTCATTTGAAGTGCTTTCTTGTTTTCACATCTCAATTCTCATCTGTATCCTTCATGAGAAAAAAAGTGATGGCTTCCATTCTGCTGTTGTGAATCAATATGCCTCTTATCCATTCTCTCCCCTTGTGATCCTAATCTTTCCCTTAACTCTTGTCTAGTTGCTTTAAATTAGGAATTATTCGTGCTTTTGAAAATTTTCTCTTCCTTCCCAGTCTATCCTCTACTATTCTAAGCTGACAAAGAGTGCATGCCATTTATTCTAATCTTGTATATGAAGTCTTCAACAAAATGGGTAACAAGATTCTGCCAGTAGAATCTTTGAATTATTTCAAATGACTTGCACTGCTTTCTTTCATTTTTCTTTTCAGTCCATTGTTAGATTCTTCTTAGCAATATATATTTATTGCACTTAATTAGTTTCCCATTACATTCCATGTACTTTTGCTTTGGTTGTTTGTAAATGAACAATAGGAGGTTTAGGCACCATGAATATAGTATTAGATCATCGTCTGGTTCTCAAATTGAGTTTCTGACTCGTGGGAATTATATCCAAAGGAGATGATACCTCTAAAAAATAATCTCAATTATTTGCCAGCACTGGCCACAATGCCTCCTCCTAATGTTGGTGATACTGGTGTGAGATGTGTTGGATCAACTCCTGCTGCCTTTTATGCGGCAGAAAGATTGATGGGGTTTCAATTGTTGTATTTTCTGAAGAAGTGACAAAATAGAAATAACAATTATTTACAAGCAAACAAACTTGGAGCATTTCAAAACTAATACAGAAAGAGAAATAATGGTAAGTTGCTTAGTATAATAATTTCTTGTAACAGTTGAGGTATTGAGCCAAATTTATATACAAGTACAAATTCTGCTATTTTTTTAAGAATGAAGAAATAATTTATACATTGTCATTGTTAAACTTTTCTCCATTACTGCAGTTCTTCCCAAGTGCTATATTTTTCAATGACGCCACATCATCCTGGTAAAAGAAGTTAAAGAGTCAGTTTCAAATCAATGCAACATAGACAAGTAAGTGCGTATTATATTCATTTTTTTATAAGAGTTGTATATATTTGAAATAAATTTTCATTCTCCTTTTTTGTTCTGTTGATTTCTATTTTGTTATTAGATATCAAAATCGATATTCACAATTCAGTGATATACATGTATAAGTACTAGTTAAGAAAAATAAATAGCAAAAACTTTATATTTGTTATCCGAATTCGTATCCGTTATCCGGTAGACCGTATCCGATTCGCATCCGTATCCGAAAATTGCGGATACGGATATGATTTTTATTTTCCGAATCATATCCGTATCCGTATCCGAATCCGTCTTTGGATTGCGGATACGGATGTTGGTATAGTCAATATCCAATCCGTATCCGATCCGAAAGCATCCCTAGTTAACAATGTTCTGCATTCCAGACAGAAATCAACAATTTCTAACCAAATGGAATCTATATGTAGTACAAAATTTTCCATTTTACTGTTTTTCCGAACTAAAATGTTTTGGGCCCATAAGTTAGGAAATAATAATCAATTCTTTACATCTGGATTCGTCAAGCTATTCTTACAGTTAAAATGCCAATGACCCCGCAAATCACATCAACAACTCCCGAATGCTACAACCTTAAACACTGATTTCTCAATCAACCTTCTTATTACTGTCGTAATCTCCAAAGCTAACCTCCACCATGATTATTGAAACATTCTGGGATTATACAATTAATTCTGTAATAAACATGTACTAGCAGTTTCTATGATTATTAAAGCTAAGTGACTACTAAAACATGTAAAATGAGTCATCACAAGTTGCAAAGAACATGCACTATTGACTGACAAACCTATGTAGACACACTAACAAACCTATGTAAATACTTATTCCAATCCAATAAAAGATAACCAGTAAAAGAAAACCTAGCCTCTACCAAATCTCTAATATTATAATGGGAGAAGGCCTTAGTGTCATTTGTAAATATTTTGTCATTTTACCAACCCGTGCAATACGCGTGCATAACTATTATAAAGGAGGTTCTAAGTTCAAATCCAGACTATGTCTAAATTTTTATTTTTAAAAAACTATATTTATTAAGACGTGCATCGCACGTGTAAATTACTAGTATAAATAGCCTCTCTACCAACTTTAAAACTTACCAATCGTGGGATTTGAGATTGCTGCCTTATTAATTGTGACATTTGCTCTTTACAGGAGTACCACTTGTGCCTTCAATTGTGTCATGTCCTCATTCTGAGTCCCACTAGAAGTAGATGCATGCCGGCTGAAGAACCGAGTAGGGGTTGGTCCTAGCCCCAAACCACGTACATGACCATGCCTCTCTTTTCCCATTACATCGGTCAAGGCAAGGCGCTGCCGGGTTAATGGGACGGTGGAACCAGCCATAGAGTCGGAGGAAGAAGTGGAAGAGATTTCATCATACTTCTTTCTAGCGTTAGTCTGTAAAAGGACGGGAATTTTCAAAATACAAGACATTTATTCAATTTGGACATTATTTTGTCAAAATCAAAGAATCATTATAACTAAGGAGTACTACAATCAGTTCTGCCGCAGGGGTCGCAAACTTCCCATCTTTGGACCTATGGGTGGCGTTGAAAAAATCTATATCGCCAAAGGTTGTAGAGCCATTTCTTCTTCCTATATATTAGTAAGTTGCATTCATTATAAACATATAACTGTAAGCCAAAACTGTTCAATTTGATTGCGCTTACCATTTCTTCCTGAACGAGAGCAAAGCTCTGTGTACCAGTGGTGTGCAACACAAGCTGCTTTGAACGACTGGCAACACCGACCTCCGACCTTTTATGTACATTCCACAATGATATAACTTAGAGTAGCTATACAACCATGATGTCATTAAATGTTGATTAGTAATGTAATTACCTGCCCAACTGCCGAACTCCAGTAGTGAACGAGGAATTGCCAATCCGAAGGCTCCACCTCGGGTGGCACATCCCTTGCATTATCTGCCTCGGACCGGATTTTTTCGTAATACTTTGCCTTCAAATCACTCTTGTGGTCTCTCCACTTCTTCGACAATGACTTTTCAACCCAAGAATTAAGTGAGTTCGGAAAAGAAAAGTATTGCTGCAAAATTTGAAAAGATTAAGAAAAGAAAAACTGAATTACATAAACCAACTATCATTCATTTAGTTTTTTTAGATGGGGAATACCTTGATTGTTGAATATCACTCGCCTTTGTCGTGGTGGGCACCTTCGGCCAACTCTCGTATGACAAAGGGTTTATGCGAGAGTTCCTTGCAATTACACAAATGAACGACGCAAATTTACTTGCATTATCTCCCACCGGCTGTCCGAGAGTGTTGTCCTCCACAACAATCCGTTCATCATTCTTCAGTTTCCATACATCTGCCATCCTTGTTCGCCCTCTATGTTTTTTAACAGTCGGTGTGCTTCCCTCTCCCTCCTCCGTTTGACTGCCACTATTTTCTAATGGCTACTCCTCCCCTTACCCTTCGTTGCCTTCCACTATGTTGATCCTTTTTGCTCGCCTTGACATCTTGTACCTGTCACAGAATCAATAAAATCATTAGAGAAGGAAAATTAACAGATAATTAAAACAAATTATTAAATTAACATACAACATGTTCGAAATTACAAGATATATAATATTACAACAAGATTTAAGACATGAAAATTAGAAGACATATAATATTAAAATGGAAAATCAAGCAAATCACTATAAATTGATGCGTACATAATATTTGTGATATAAATAGCAAACTCGATATGAAAAATTAAAACACGCATCAAAACTAAGGAGTCTATCACCCTCTTGAAACCTACAATACAATATCTTCCAATACATCACCCTCTTCTCCATCCCTGCGGAGTCAAGTAGGGCAAATACTGTCGTCGGTTTTGTTTACATCAAACATAGGAAACTCAGAAGCCATGTAATTGTTCATGACTTCATCGTCTTCATCTTCTGAAGTATCGCCCAGTTGGAATACATTTCTTGGTTGCATAATAAGAGCCACATACAATTTTGGCAGGGTTGGATCTTCAATGTAGAACACTTGTAGCACTTGGAATGGGAACACAAATGGTTCGTGGCTAATGTGTGTACCGGTGTGAATCAATTTTAAGAAGTTTACAACTGTGAAACCTAACTTATCCTTGTTATTAGCAAAATTCCTATCAAACTCAGCCCAATCCCCACGAAATAAGACAACACGAAAATCACCGAAATATTTAAACTCAATGATATCCGTAAGCACCCCATAGTAGTCGATATCTCTATCTACAGGCCTTGTGTCGGTCTTAGAAGCATAACTTCTAGTCTTAGAAGTCACTACTATTCCACTATTTTGAGACTTCAAATTACATTCATGAACCTTAGTACGAAATTTAAAGCCATTAAATATGTATTCTCTGTATCTTTTGACCATCTTATGGGGACCTTTGGCAAGTATTTTTTATTTCAGATGATACACCTTCAGAAACCAAAGAATGTACCTATAAATTTCGCACAAATTGTATCAGCACCGTGAATAATATAGATATAATCAGGAATGACTTGCATTTTCTTAATTCACCTACATGAGATTCAAACTACTTATGAAATTTTTTATTCATCAGCTTGTTTTGTTCACGTGGTTGCAGTCTTCTTGGTCTAGCCCTTCTTTTGATGTCCCTGAAAAATTCGCTGAAATATAGGGAAATGAATAAGGAATAACAAATATAAGTTAATATCGTACCCTACAATTTTTATTATATTCGATTTAAATTAAAAACTGACTTACTTTCGAAATGGCTCCACTGATGCATGGTGGTCTAGCACATATCGGTGTGCTTGTTCCCATACTAAGTTATCTAATTCAAATGCATCAACTTTACCAATAGTAGTGCCAGTGGTATTGAAAAGATATTTATCCCCATCAAGGTTGGAAATATCTGGATTTCTCCTTGATCTAGTCAATGATGTCTCTACACCCTGCAGATACCTGGAACAAAAAATTGAACACACCTCTGATAGATACCCTTGAGCTATTGAGCCTTCAGGATATGCTCTATTTTTAACATAACCCTTAAATCGATAAAGGTACCTAAACATGTAAAATTAATGAATTAGAACGGTGTATGGGAATACAAGAAATGAGCTATTGAGAATTCAGGTTCGTAAGATGCATGAATTCCTTTACCTCTCAATAGGATACATCCACCGATAATGAACAGAACCCTTGATTCTGGCTTCACCAGCAAAGTGGATTATCAAATGAATCATTATAGTGAAGAACAATAGAGAAAATATCATCTCCATTTTACTAAGTGTCAATGCCGCATGCTGCTCCAATTGGTCAATATCTTCAACACGAAGCACTCTTGAGCAAATTCCTTTCTATATGCTACAAAGATCTTTCAAGACATTAGTGATTTGCTCACACATTGAAGATCTTAGAGCCACAGGAAGGAGATCCTACATCAAGATGTGGTAGTCGTGTGACTTTAGACCCTGAAGCCTCTTCTCCTTAAAGTTCACACACCTTCCTATGTTAGAAGAATAGCCATCCGAAACTTTAAGTTCCGGTAGAACTTTGCAAAACAATTCCAACTCCGATTTTGACATTGAATAGATTGCAGGAGGTAGGCGTACTCTCCCGTTCGGTAATTCCTCTGGGTGCAACTCTTGTCGGATGCCCATTGACTTCAAATCAAGGCGGCTCTTGAGATTATCCTTTGTCTTCCGGTCATCTTCCATAACTGTTCCTATATAATTTTTACCAATATTTTTTTTGATATGCATCACATCTAAATTATGTTGCAATAAGTTGAATTTCCAATACAGCAACTAGAAGAAAATACTCTTCTTCTTCCATGCGCCTAAATCCGTCATGTTGTGATACTCATCTTCGTCACATAGATCGGTCTCCTCATGTTGCTCCTCCTTTGCCCTTTTCTTGCCCTTTTTGCTGACTTGTGCCTCTTTTTCATATTTGAACTGATGATCATCTACCCGTCTCAAGACTTCTACCCCAGAAGAAGCTCCAGGAGCATGTCCCCACTCATCGGTACCATCAAATGTCGCTGTCTCTGTCCGAAATATATGTGCATCATGCAATCATCTCCTATGGCCCATATAGCAAAATTTTCTGCCATTGTACAACCACCTTGAATTAGTTTGGTCAGCACAACAAGGACATGCATAACGTCCTTTAGTACTATATCCAGAAAAATTTGCATATACGGAAAAATCATTGATTGTCCAAGTCAATGCGACCCGAAGAGAAAATGTTTCTTTAGCCATTGCATCATAGGTTGGAACACCGTCTCATAGTTTCTGAAGTTCGTCGATTAACGGCTGTAGGTACACATCTATATAATTTTTTGGGACTTTTCAGTCCAGAAACTATCATGGACAAAATAAATGAGGACTACTTCATGCATTTTCAAGGGAAGAAATTGTATGGTATTAACACAACAGGCCATATGCTGTATGTGCTACTCATTTGCCTAAAAGGGTTGAAACCATCACTAGCTAATCCAAGTCTCACACTGCGAGGATCTTCCGCAAAATAGGGATATGTTTCATCAAATTTTTTCCAAGATTGAGAATCAGCAGAAAGTCTAAGAATCCCATCATTATTACGACCTTCAGCATGCCATCTCATATTAGAAGAAGTTTTTTAAGACATAAACAGTCTTTGTAGCCTAGGAATTAGAGAAAAGTAACGCAATAGTTTGGCAGGCTTCTTTCTCCTACTTCCCTTAATAGCCCCACTGGTTTGATCGTCTTGATTTGGTGTTTCTACCCATTTTGAAGAACCACAGACTTCGCAATTCTCCAGACTTTCCTTATCTCTCTTGAAAAGCATACAGTCATTTGGACATGTTGCTATCTTCTCATACCCTAGAACGAAAGAATTTAGGAATTTTTTGATTTTATAGGAGTTTGGAATACAAATTTCTGGAAATGCTTCATTCAACAGTTCAAGTAGCATAGTGAAGGACTTGGCAGACCACTCGTTTAAATATTTGATCTGAAATAGTCGGATAATGAATAAGAACGTAGAGAACTTTGTGCAATCACGATACAGCGGAGTACTAGCATCTTCAAGCAACTTAGTGAAGGATTCGTGCTGTTTATTAATTTCAGGACCGGGCCCGGGCATTTCCTCCACCCCACCACCAATGTGTGATGTTTCTGTTGACTCATTCTGAACTTGGGTTGTTGGATTTTCGGTATGGAATGAAACATTATGAATCCCCAAGGCATCCTGCACCAAAGCATGCATCTCATCAGGAACAATTAAGTCATCGTTCACTAAGGGCTCATCTTCATTTTCTAATACAACCGGATAATCAGAAGCTGACTTATGACCCTATCCATGACAAAACCACCGTGTGTACCCTTAAAGAAAACCATTGACAACCAAATGTGTATGTACTACGCCACATGTCCTCAAATTACAATTTGTACACTGGAGGCATGGACAGAGAATTAGGTTGAGATCACGGGAATTTCGTTTGGCAAAGATAATAAAATCTTTAATACCATCCCGGTATTTTTTGGATAATCGTGGTTTACTAATCCAACTTCTATCCATTATAACAATAACACCCAATCTGAAATTAAAATTTGATATATTAAATAGTATTAGATTTAAAAGATGATTTTATAATTAATTTCACCTTTTTTAAAACCTTCCCTAGTGGCAATTAAATAAACGGTATAACAATTTACTATAAAATAAATAAATCTCAGCAAAAAATGTATCAAAAATAATTAAATCTCAATACAATCTACTCTATTCACACAACCATAAACCACCTTTGTGGAAATTATGTCAACCACCTTTGTGGCATGGTATCGAACACCTTGTATTCGAGTCTAATATTGATTCAAATATAGTCTCCCTTGAATTTGGCTTTCCGTTCAAGTAGATGATGATGGTAAGGATATTTGCTGTTGAGAGGAATATGGCTAATAACGATGATGATGTGCGGTAAATATGATAACAAAAAGAACAAGAAGACTCTTTATTTATTTTTTTCATGGCTACTTATTAATAAAACAACATACTCAGCACAATAATAACATTAAAATTTTGCACATGATAAACAATTCAAACCAATGAGAAGAATAAAACATTATACCACACTCAATGTCGGAAGTTGTCGACGGTGGGGGGACAGCGGAGGACTCAGGCTGGCGACAGCGCTGGCAAGGGATTACTGCGACAACGGGGGCTACGGAGACGGCGATGGCGGGGTCGACGACAACAACGACATTTCGAAGAGGTCAGATCGGGAGTTTTGGGGGGGGGGGAGAGAGTGAACAAGCCAAAGAGGCGGGAACTACGCTGGGACCAACTCCGACGGCGGAGGAGTTGTCGGGAAAGGCGACGAAGGGAGGGAGGCCAAACGACGGCGCGCGCAGGGGGAAAAATTAGGGTTAGCGAAAAAGAAACCGAAATGTTAGGGTTCGGCGGAATTGGGGATTTATCTCAGTAATTTCACCGGCATTTATTAATAAAAATGCCGGTGTAAGGTAGAGGATTTGTGGGGTAAATTATTGCTTTCCCTTCCCCGGCGTTTTAAAAAAAAACGTCATTGTATATCACACTACCCCGGCGTTTCTTACAAAATGCCGGCGTATAACGATATAAAGTATAGCACCATTCCTGGTCTTATCCTACCCCAGCGCGATTAGTCAAACGCCGGGGTATTTATGCCGGTGTAGCTTGCGAATGTTGTAGTGTAGAAATAAATGATTATCTCAAAACTGTCCCAAGGCGACTAAAATACCCCTTACCCCTGCCAAAACATGGTAATGAATATTTTCCTCCAAGAAAGCTCTCAAATTATTCTTGATTTCTGATTTGAGCGTCGGTGGGTCTGTCGCCGGGATCAATCCCGGTGTTTCAGACTTTTTGCAGGTCATCGGAGGCGATCGTCACCACACGAATCAAATCCTACGGCGCAAACGAGTCAGGTCACCAAGTCAATCGCAGTCAAAGGCAGTCAACACCATTGAAAGTCAAAGTCAAATTCTTGACTATTCCTAAAAAAGAATCCACATCATCTGATTGATCCCATGCCGAAAAAAGTAGCAACACAACCTTAGACTCCACCCCTCTATTTATAGGAGGAGATTGTGGGAGGGATTGTGAGATAAGAATATATTTTCCAAATATTTTTTTCTCCTTATTTATCTCTTGCCATAAGAGAGTATACATATTAGGAAAGTAACTTCACCAAAGACAAGTCGGGAGGTGCTTTATTTAGGACCTAATAATCCTCCTAGAATTGGCCACCAAGCTTGGGCTTGGCTCATGGGCCCGGCCCACAAGCCCAATGCCAACTAACATATATTTATTCAGCTGGTGGGAACTTTCACTTTATTTAACCTCACAACATTAAGGTGTGATTTGGATATGATATTTCATCATTCCCTTGGTAGTGGCCAAGGAACTAGCTAGCAAGAACTACTAACGATTAAAAGCTATCTTTTTTTTGATGAATCGGATAGAGCCTTGCGGCTCCAGCCATGATTAAAAGCCATCTTAAACTACAAAGAACTAATTAGGTAGGCGTTAAAGACTCAAAAGAAATGGTGGCATTGAAGTTATACCTTCATTACACTTCCAGTCTCTTTAAAGTTTTAACCAGAAGACGAGCGACTGAGAACCCAAAAGCAGTTGGTTTGAGGACTGAATTAATAGATTTAATACGAACCCAGCTTTATGTCGAAAACAAGTAAATATTGGGGTGCATGGTAAGTGGTTAAATCTCTACCAAATCCTTGTTCATCAAGGCTCTAACCCTTCTCACCTAATATCAATAACGACTTTGTACCCATAATCAATCCCATTTCCTTTGTCTTCTTAAGGATGCGCTAGTCAATCACTGCCTTCATTCAATATTCGATCTCTCTTCCAAAACTAAACATTAGCAAAGAGACTTGGTAGCCCCCCGTTAAGAACAAGAGATTGTGGGGACGATGGAGTCTTGGGTTCGTCCCATGTTACTTATGGTTTGCCTCAGCCCCGTGATTGTCGAAGGAATCACTAGGAACTACAAGTTCAATGTAAGTAGTTGTTTAACAAGCACATATATAAATACACGGACACGGACACGATGCAACACGAAAATAATTTCTTTTTAGAAATATATTGAAATAAAATGCACCGTGTTTGGATTCCAGTCTCTCACTCGACACATAGTCTAAATTTCTGTGCTTCATATGTATGTTGCAGTTGCAAGCAGGCAAATGTCAATGCAAGTATTAACATGTTTTTTTTTTGAGATAAAAGTGACCGAGGAAGTATTAACATGTTATCTAGATAGTTAGCATTTTATCTAAAAAATAGATAATTAGTGAATTATTTTGAGTTCATTTTGTACAGAGATAGTGATATTGAAACAAAAGTAAGTACAATTCATCAAGTATCAAACTGTTAAAATATAAATGTTAAGCCTCACTCTTACCACAACTTTAAAATTTTGATCTATGGTATGATCTTTCACATAGTATCAGAGGGTAAAAACCTACCGGTTGTACAATATTAAATGTAGATTAAAATAAAAAAGATACTTATGCATATTGTCCAAGTCTTAGCTTACAATGATGGTCCTCACCCTGTGGTCCTCACCCTGCATTGGCGTGGTTAAAATATAAATAGTGAATCCTAACTCTTACCATAACTTCGAAGTTTTGGTATTTCAATAGGATCTTTCTCACAAACAGTTGCAAGTACTCCAAGCAGTACTAGTTCATTTTGTGACGCCTTGTTTTAACATTTCATCATGTAATTGGATCAGTTGTTGAACAGGCTGTTTCAGTGCACTACAAGTGAAGAATTTTTGGTGATCCAACTATAAGCCAAAACCAAGTGGGCTCACTTCATATTCAAGATTCATGTGTTGATCATTACAATGAGATTATTAAACGGAGTTAGTAGCTAGTGAGAGGATATGATAAATCACACCGTTGCATGGAAAGATTGGCCAATGACCTCGCCTTACTAGTTATGAATTTGGCTAAAAACAACTCAACGTCTTTAAGGTTTGACTCATGCTAGATAACTACCCTACCTTCACTTTGTTAATCACATCCACATCCTAACGTCGTTAATTAACACCATCACTTGACATCATGTGCTAGCTTGATTATGTATTTTTCATCTCTATTCTACCGGTTAAGTTTATATTATTTATGTTCACTGAATTTCATTATATAAAAATACTTTACCAAGATAATAATGAAAGGGAGGAGGAAGGAGATGCGGAAAAACTCAGTCGCTCTTTAAGATCTAAAGAGGAATGTCAATAAAAATGAGGAATTTTTTTTAGTTGGTGGTTATTGTTGAAATATAATAATTGTTATTCTGTTTCCTAATACAGGAAACAGATTCCCCAAATCTCTCATCTTCTCAATCTCTTTTCTTTTTCTCCAAGAATGTAATCCTTATATATAGATGCATACAGTGAAGAATAAATAAGAATAACAAGAATAAAAATTATTTTTCCCAAAATTATTTTCTTCATGGTATCAGAGTCTAACATGATCTAGGCTAGTTGAAGAAGAAGAAGAAGAGACGGAGGCCATCGGATCTAATGCCTCCATCCCGATCCCGACCAAACCCAGATCCCCGAATCTGCCAGTCGTTTCCGCATTGTTCATCTTCCCCAACTTACCTAGTCGACCTGTTCATCTTCCCCAACTTACCGTACTGTTCATCTTCCCCAACACAGAACCCACTGCCTTCTTCCCGACCTCCATCGACCTTTCCCAGTGCTCCCCGTCGACGACCCCCCATCGGCCATTGAGCCCCGACCTCCTCATCCAGATCGAACCCTACCTCGTCGAAATCGAAACCTACCTCTCCTCAACCCCCGACCTCTCCTCGCCACCTACCTCGTCGAAATCCACCCCAGATCGAAACCTTGTCATTGCTTCCCCCAATCGTCAACGCCCTTCTTCTCTGATCTCAACTTCAGCAGCGACCAGATCGAAACCCAGAGCTGCTCCTCTACCCGTCGACCAGCACCGTTCGCAGCTGCCCAAACCCGCCGCCCCTCTGTTCCGCTCAACGGCAGCGACACGATGCCGCCTCTCATCGACGTCAGCCGTCGACCGCCGCCGACCAGATCTCTTTTTGCTGTTGCTGCTGTCTTTCTCTCTTTGCTGTTGGGTGAAGATGAAGGGTTGATTTAGGCTGGTGTTTGGTGTTTTGTAAAGGGGATCTTGATCTTGTATTTGGCATTTTGATCTCGGTGTTGGGTGTTTTATTTTTATCCTCTGTGGAGTTGCTGTTTGAGTATTGGATTGTTGCTGTTTTGCCGGTTGTTGAAGACTTAGAGATGTTCTGACCAAGTTATGTTGTTGGTTGCTGAAGATCAGATTCATTGTTTTTTTCCCTTTGTGGCGCTACCATGGGACAAATTGATATAGCTGAGAAGAGTATTGGACTCGCCTCTACATTAGTCACAGCTGTAGGTAATGATGGTAAGGTATTTCATATTTCTGCTTCTGTTATGAATAGTGCATGGATAATTGATTCGGGTGCTACCGACCATATGACTTTTGATTCTAGACAAGTTCAAAATTTTCAACCATCCACTAAATCGACTATGTCCACTGCCAATGGTGACCCTGCCACTGTTACTAGCGAGGGTACCATACATCTCACAAACAACCTAACCTTAGATACTGCCTTAGTTGTGCCATCCTTGAATTTCAACCTATTATCTGTTGCTCAAATAACTACTATCTTACATTGTATTGTAGTCTTTTGGCCTTCTCATTGCGTGTTTAAGGATATTCGGACTCGCAAGACGATTGGTTATGGGGTTAGACACGGGAAGCTCTATTACCTAGATTTGGAATCTGAAAGTTCGAGCAAGTTGACTCAAGCTCTAAGTGTGGAAGGATCCGAAGATGAGAAGAAGAAATCAGATATTTGGCTATGGCATCGACGTCTAGGGTATGCTTCTTTTGGTTATTTGAAGAAATTATTTCCAAGTTTATTTTTAAAGTTGGATACATCTACCTTTCGATGTGATGTGTGTGAACTCGCAAAAGGTCATCATGTCTCTTTTCCTCCAAGTCCAAGTAGAAGCTCCCTTCCTTTTATGATTATTCATTCTGATGTTTGGGGTCCATCCAAAATCACTACATTTGGAGGAGCCAAATGGTTTGTAACCTTTATTGATGACTGTACCCGTATGACCTGGATTTGTTTGATGAAGTCGAAAAGTGAAGTTAGTGGTTTGTTTTAGAAATTTCACAAGCATGTTATGATTCAGTATAAATCACAGATTCAAGTTCTTAGGAATGATAATGGCGGAGAGTACCTGAGTTCAAATCTGTAATAATATTTGGTGGAACATGGAATTGTTCATCAGACTACATGCTCGTATACACCTCAACAGAATGGAGTTGCAGAAAGAAAAAATAGACATTTGCTCAAAGTGGTCCGTGCTTCTCTCATCCATAGAAATCTGCCACTCATTTATTGGGGAGAAGCCCTTGCTTCTACTGCATACTTAATCAACCGAGTTCCCTCTAATATTCTAAACTTCCTCACACCATTTCAAGCATTAACTGAAGTTGTGAATGCACCAAAAGTCGTCAACTTGCCACCTCGTGTGTTTGGGTGTGTTGCATTTGTTCATCTTCATCAACATGAACGCAATAAGTTAACTCCTCGAGCTGTTCGCTGTGTTTTCGTGGGATATGCACAGAATAAGAAAGGGTATCGGTGCTATCACCCACCAACTCAAAAGATGTTTGTGACTATGGATGTTGTGTTCCATGAAGATGAGATGTATTTTTCCTCTGAGGTTGAACTTCAGGGGGAGCACCGAAGTGAAGTTCAAACTCTTGCCTATGATGAAGTAGTTACTATTCAAACTGAACAATCAGATATAAGGGGAGAAAATCAGGATGTAAGTAATGACGATCACTCGAATGAAGAGTTGGTTGTGGAAGAAAATTTCCACGAAGATCTGCAGTCAGTGCCGAACCTCCATGAAGATGAGCCATCTCCACCACCAGCACCATCTGAACCATCTCCACCACCAGTACCATCAGATCTATCTCTACTCCCAGCAGAACCCCAAAACCAATCGTCATCGCTGTCCGAAGCTCCAAGAAGAGAACTCCCAAACCGTACTACTAGAGGTATCCCCAAACCCACTTACGAGCCTAATCCCACTAGTAATGTCAAGTATCCCATAGTCATTATGTGTCCACTCACCGATTGTCTGAATCAAATAAGTCATTTGTAAATCAATTATCTGCTGTATCTATTCCTAATAGTGTGCAGGAAGCCTTAGCCGATCCAAGGTGGAAAGCAGCTATGGATGAGGAGATGAAGTCCTTGAAGAAGAATGAGACTTAGGAGATAGTCGAGCTGCCAGTAGGGAAAAAGCCAGTAGGATGCAGATAGATTTATACAGTGAAATATAAATTGGATGGTTCGATAGAGCGGTACAGGACAAGGCTGGTTGTCAAAGGGTACACTCAAACTTATGGAATTGATTATGACGAAACATTTGCACCTGTGGCAAAGTTCAACACTATTCGAGTTCTACTATCACTTGCTGCAAATCTTGACTGGCCGTTGGAGCAATTTGATGTGAAGAATGCATTTTTGCATGGGAAATTGACAGAAGAAGTCTATATGGATCTTCCACCAGGGTCGAACAGACCAGTCCAACACAGCAACAAAGTATGTCGTCTGAAGAAAGTATTGTATGGACTGAAGCAGTCGCCAAGAGCCTGTTTTGGGAGATTTACAAAATCAATGAGGACATTCGGATACGATAATTCTGATCATACTCTATTCCTAAAAAGAAAATAAGGTAAAATTACTGCTCTCATTATTTATGTTGATGATATGATAGTAACTGGAGATGATCCTGAGGAGATGAAGGCATTAAAGAACTACTTGTCACAAGAGTTCGAAATGAAAGATCTTGGTTTTTTGAGATACTTCCTTGGTATTGAAGTTTCTCGCTCAAGAAAGGAAATATTTCTTTCTCAAAGAAAATATGCTCTGGATTTATTGAAGGAAACTGGAATGTCCGCCTGTCAACCGATTAGTACACCATTGGAAGAAGAACTAAAACTATGCAACGAAGCTGATCAAGTGCCTTGTGATAAGGAAAGATATCAGAGATTGGTTGGACGACTAATGTATCTTGCACATACACGGCTAAATTTGTCATATGCTTTAAGTGTGGTAAGCCAGTTTATGCATGCACCTCGGGAACAATATATGGACACGGTGATGAGAATTATGAGATACATTAAGTCAGCCCCAGGAAAAGGAGTCTTATTTGCGAAATATGGTCACTTGAAGGTTGAGGCATATACTGATGCTGATTGGGCAGGATCTACAATCGATAGGCGCTCCACTTCAGGATATTTCACCTTTGTTGGAGGAAATTTAGTTACATGGAGGAGCAAGAAGCAAAATGTTGTTGCACGCTCTAGTGCAGAGGCTGAGTATCGCGAAGTAGCTTTAAATATAACAGAAGCTTTATGGCTGAAACTCCTGTTGCAGGACTTCGGCTATGGTCCAAAGAAACCTATGAAGGTGTATTGTGACAGTCAAGCGGCGTGTGATATTGCGGCTAATCCAGTTCAGCATGATAGGACGAAACATGTAGAGGTGGACAGATTCTTCATCAAAGAAAAATTAGATGAGAAAGTTATTGAGATATCTAAGGTGAAGTCAGAAGATCAACTCGCAGATATCCTAACCAAGGCTGTTTCGATTCGGCTCTTCTTGAAATTTGTTGACAAGTTGGGCATGCTCGATATCTATGCACCAACTTGAGGGGGAGTGTTGAAATATAGTAATTGTATATTCTGTTTCCTAATATAGGAAACAGATTTCCCAAATCTCCCATCTTCCCAATCTTCTCTCAATCTCTTTTCTTCTTCTCCAAAAATGTAATCCTTATATATAGATGCATACAGTGAAAAATAAATAAGAATAATAAGAATAAAAATTATTTTTCCCAAAATTATTTTCTTCAGTTATTTACGCTTAGAACTAACCTGAGGGAGCTTAGAGAAATTTAGCCTACTGAGTTCTATAAAATCAATCGTGCGGTCTAATTTACGGGACATTAAAGCAACCAACTCAATGGAATGCCTATAACTAGCACTACTATCAAATCTTCTTTCAGAAGCAATTATATCTGATCATTACTTTTATGTTCCTGGATCAAAATGTGAACAATACATGCAGGTGGTAATGAAGAACACAACCACGCTGTACGTGCTCCTCAAAACCTATTGTGACCGAGAATGGTCAGTTCCCAGGGCTGACACTGCATGCACGAGAGGGTGACAACGTGCTCGTCAAGGTGGTCAATCATGTCCAATACAATGTAACCATCCACTGGTAAGTATATATATATGGCATTGATGTTAGAAGCTTAGAAGTTATAAATTTTGCAAGGGAAAAAAAAAAAAAAAAAAAAAAAAAACAACCATGCAAAACTATATGACAATTCTGATATATCTGTTGTACTTCAATTTTGTGTCGAAGGCATGGAATAAGACATCTGAGGACCGGGTGGGCTGATGGGCCAGCCTACATAACGCAATGCCCAATCCAGCCAGGTAATAGCTATGTCTACAACTTCACAATCACTGGCCGAAGGGGCACACTTTTGTGGCATGCCCACATCCTTTGGCTCAGGGCCACTCTCCACGGCGCCAATGTCATCAAGCTCAAGCTCCATGTCCCTTGCCCTTTCGCTGCTCCTCATGAAGAGACGGTTATTATCCTAGGTATGCTACTTTGTATAAATGTACATGACTATGTACTCGTTCGTTGATTCAATCAAATTAACCAATCCTTGATACATTGCTTTACAGGTGAGTGGTGGAAATCGGACACGGGAAGCTGTGATCAATCAAGCTCTGAAATCTGGTCTTGCACCCAATCTCTCGGATGCCCGCACAATCAATGGTCATCCTGGCCCTATGTCGACTTGAGCCAGTTTACAAGGTATAGATTTTCTCATGTTAAATGCACGTGAGATCAAGTAAAATTGCGAACTTCATGTAATGTCAACAATGGATCATACACAGTTGGATTCAAGTTGCAAGTGGACAGGGGCAAGACATACATGCTCCGACTCATTAATGCTTGCACTCAACGAAGAGCTCTTCTTCAAAATTGCTAGACACAAACTGACCGTGGTTGAGGTCGACGCAATCTACACCAAACCATTCATGACTGACACCGTCCTTATTGCCCCCGGACAGACCACCAACGTTCTCCTCACAGCCGATCAAGGCCTAGGGCAATACTTAATCACTGCCTCACCTTTCATGGATTCACCTATCACTGTCGACAACGTAACTGCCACAGCCACCGTTCACTATGCCAACACTCTCACCACCTCATCCATCACCACCACCAACCCCCCTCCCCAGAATGCAACACCTGTCGCTTCCAACTTAATCAACTCGCTTGCATAGCCTCAACTCGATAAAATATCCTGCTAAAGTCCTGCTCACCGTTGACCACTCTCTGTTTTTCACAGTGGGACTCAGAATCAACCCGTGTACGACATGTAGCAACGACAGCAGAGTCGTGGCCGATATTAACAACATAACATTTGTGATGCCAACGACAGCACTTCTCCAAGCACGTTACTTTAACATCAGCGGCCTCTTTACCACTGATTTCCCTGGTAATCCGCCAATAGCTTTCATTTACAGCGGACCCGGGCCGAGCAACATGCAGACCATGAATGGGACCCGGTTATACAGGCTGCCGTACAACTCAACCGTGCAGGTTGTGCTGCAAGACACCGGGATCATTGCACCGGAGAACCACCCAGTCCATCTCCACGGTTTCAATTTCTTTGCGGTGGGAAGGGGATTGGGTAACTACAGGCCAAAGACATCACCAAAAACTTTCAATCTTGTTGATCCTATTCAGAGGAACACGATTGGGGTGCCATCTGGTGGGTGGACTGCTATCAGATTCAGAGCAGATAATCCAGGTAAAAAAATTTTAAAAAAAGTTAACTCTGTCAAATTTATTTTGGTATTGATTCTAAGCATATTTCGGTACGGTATATACCTCTGTTTTATAGGTGTGTGGTTCATGCATTGTCATCTGGAGGTGCACACGACATGGGGGTTGAAGATGGCATGCTTGGTCCACAACGGGAGAATTTTTTCCCAAACTATCCCACTTTTTGAAAGTTTTTTTTCAGACTGTCCTACTTTTTTTTTTAAATTCCCAAATCAATCGCTTTCTGAAAAAGCGAGTGTGGTTAAAACCTCATCGCTATTTCAGAAAGCGAGTGTGAGACATTTGATTTTCAAAAGTTTAGACTCGCTTTCTGAAAAAGCGACCTATTTTTAACCAAATGGTTGTTTTGATAAATACTTTCGAAAGTGGGTTAGTTCGGTAAATACTTTCAAAAAGTGGGCCATTTTCGTAACAACCTCCTCTTCTCTCATCCTGGTATTTGTTCTGTTTCTTTTTTCCTTGATGCATTTTCTCGAACAGTTTGTGTACATTAATATTTGAGGTTGGTATTAGAAATGGATAGTTGGATCAATTTGTTGGGGTGAAAGTGGGTCTTTATTATTTTAAAATATGAAATTGCCACTTTTGTGTAACAAAAGTTATACTTTTTTTTTAAGAAATGAGTTTATAATTTGTTCTTTAGATTTAATTGCAGGATTTGACGAAAGTGATACTAGGAATTACAGGAAGTCTTTGTCCTGATTATAGTTTTATCATTTAGGAATTTGGTACCCAATAGCGGTTGATGATAGTCTCTTTCTTCAAGTCTTGCGTATCTGACCATACTTTGATGGAAGCAACTGAACTTTAGCCTTTATACTTGTTGCCGCTAATTTTGGTGTGTGAGCAAACAGATAGAATTATGGATTCTTGGAAAGAACAATAAAGCAAACCTGTTGACCTATTGACCTTCACCAACTTGTTGACTTGGTCTCTTGCCGTTGCCGTGAACCTGCAAAAAGTGCGAAACACCGAGGTTGATCCCGGCGACGCACCCTTCGACGCTCAAGTCAGTAATCAGAAAAGATTATGAATGAGCGTTAATTGGCCAAAGATTGATTACCTCTTAATGGTGGTGGATGGGAAGTATTTATAGCCGCCTTTGAGACCAGTTTTAGAAATAAAATTCCTAATTCCCAGTGAAAGGATAGAGCGAATCAGGGCCGTTGATTAGGGACAATCATACACCCTAATTCTATCCAGCTGGACTGGGTTTCTTGCAGGTTGGAACCCGCACCCAGTTAAGGCAGATCCGTTCGTGGGTTATTGGGCTTTGAAGAAAACCCCAGTCCCCATTTCATACCTGTTTGTAGGTGAAATTACTGTTTTACCCCTGAGCTTTAAGATTTGTGCTCGATTTGAACGGTTCCGATTTAACCCTATTTTTAGCCATATCATGAGCCCCCCACTCCTGGAGACTGAGTTCTACAGTCTTTAAGGAATAGTTTTGTTGTTCTAATGGCGTACGAGATTTTATCAGTGTTCTTAAGGGAGTTGAATCTAGCTTAGGGTGTAACGGTAATTTTCTGAGCTTGTAAAATGTCCAAAATTATTCTCAGATTTTTCTGGATTTTTTGTAACTTTTTCAAATTTTTCTGAATTTTTTTGAATTTTTTATTTAATTTCCGAATTAAATAATTAATTATTGAAAAGTTTAATTAATTATTCTAATTTAATAATTACTATTTTCAGAATTTAAAAATTATTTTCTGAATTAATAATTATTTTTAGAATTTTTAATTAAGTTTTTTCAAATTTTTAAATATTTTTTCGTATTTTTTAAATAATTAATTCAATTATTTTAATCAATCAATAAATAAATAAATAAATAAATACCTGGTGATGTGGCGCGATCTTGTGCGTTGATCAAAATCAAGCAAGCGCGCATCTTGAGAAAGTCATTTTTTCCTCATATGAGCTCCGGTGCCAAGAGCTCTCGGCAACAGTGGCCGAAGTCCATGTGGACGCCACATGGCAATATATATATATATATATATATATATATATATATATATATATATATATATATATTTTCTTTCTTCTGTTGCACTTTTCTTCCTTTCTTTTTTCCGCTGTATACCTCTCCGCTTCTTCCTTCTCCTTTGTCTTTTCCATTCTCGTGCTCTCTCCTTCATCTCTTCTTCGACCCAATCTCCGAGTAGTGAGAAGTGAGCTCAAAGCATTGGAATTTCGACGACGGCTTGATGAGGTCGGCGAGCTCAGTGGACTGGCGATGAGGTCGAGAGCTCGAAGAGGAAGCGAGGGAGCTCGGATGGTGAGGAGGTTCGTGCTCGGAGCATTGGAGACAGTGAGCTCGGCAACGATGGGTCGTCGAGGAAGGAGCTCGGAGCACGGAGAAGACTAAAGTTGGAGCTTTTTCCTCGTTTGAGCTCTGGTGCCACGAACGCTCGGATTTTGACGGCGAGCTTCGCGACTTCGGGAGCGGAGGACCTCGACTGCATGGCAAAGTGCTCGTCGGAGCACGGCGGCGGCGGTGTGGAGCTCGTCGGAGCCATGGTGATGGGCGGCGACGGTGAAGCTTCGCGAAGGAGGTTGGGTTCCGAGCTTCGACGAAGATGGAGGAGCTCGATACTGGCAATTGTGAGTAGAGGGGGAGCTCGATGGTAGCTCGAGCTCGGCGAAGACTCGGAGCTCAGTGATTGGTGATGGTGGCAGAGCTCAGCGGTGATGGCGTCCGGTTGTGTCTCGACTGTGGGGCTTCGAAGTGGAGTTTAGCTCGAAGCTTAGTCGAGACGAGCTTGGAGCGTGGTGACTAGACGAGCTCGGCCGAGCTCGTTTGCTGGAGCTCGTCGAGGTAGAAGAGTGCTCGGCGGTGACTGTGTGGGGTTCGAGCTTCGGCCATGGGAGTCTCGACGAAGCTTGAACGCAGTGGAGAGAGGCTTGAAGCTTGTAAGCTCGGAATTGTGGCGGGTCGAAGAGGTCGGCGCTTGACAGTAGAGCGTGGGGAAGAAGACGCTACATGGATGGGTCTTTTTTTTTCATTCAGGCGCCAAATCCATTGAAGAAGGGGAGGAGAGAGAAAGTGTTTGGGTTTGGTCCTTAACGGGTCCGAACCCGACCCCTGTAGCCCCCTCTTCTCTTTTTTTTGTGTTGTTTGTTTGGTTGCTTGTATCTGAGCCGTCAATCGTATTTGAGCACGAATTCCGAGGTGAAAAATTTCTCTCATTTGAGCTCCAGTGGCAAGTTGCTTCGGCGACGATGCCGACCCCCTCCAAATATGTGTTAAGAAGGAGGTCGAAGTCCAGGGGTGTTCGGGGTCTCCTGCCAAGGTGCAGAGATACCTCGGCGTGGCGACACATGTAAAGAAGGTGTTCGGCGAGTCTTTGCCAAAGTCCGGAGTGAGTTTTTTTCATGCTTGAGGATCGGTGGCAAGAGCGCTCGGCGAAGGGTGCCGAGATCCATTTTTCCATGTTTGAAGGTCGCTGGCAAGAGCGCTCGGCGAAGGGTGCCGAGGTCCATTTTTCCATGTTTGAGGGTCGATGGCAAGAGCGCTCGGCGAAGGGTGCCGAAGTCCTAATGTGAGGATTGTTTCCATGTTTGGGCATCGGTGCCAAGAGCGCTCGGCGAAGTGTGCCAAAGCCTAGGGAGAGTTCTTCTCGATGTTCCCTGTGCTACGGAGGTCGGATCGGGGCGTAGGACCCCATTGTTCCGAAGCTATTTCGAAGATCTACAAGTTCTCTTCAGAGATGAATTGGAGAATCCTCCTTCCTCAAGGTCAAGATAGTCTCGCAACATCTTCATCTTCGTGAAGGTAAGAAGAGCTTTGCATGGCTCTAGGGGAAGTCCGTTCTTGGAGGACAAGTTTGAGGAGCAATTCTAGGAGAGAGTTGTGAGCTCCGAACTCGTTGAGAAGAGGTCCACTTTGGAGGCGAGCGGAGCGAAGAGCTTGGCTATAGGAAAGCCACTTGGGAGACAAGTTTGAGGAGCAACTCTAGGAGAGAGTTGTGAGCTCCGAACTCGTTGTAAAGAGGTCCGCTTTAGAGGTGAGCGGAGCGAAGAGCTTGGCTCTAGGAGAGAGCCAATTGGGAGACAAGTTTGAGGAGCAACTCTAGGAGAGAGTTGTGAGCTCCCTACTCTATGAGAAGAGGTCTGCTTTGGAGGTGAGCAGAGCGAAGAGCTTGCCTCTAGGAGAGAGCCATTTGGGAGATAAGTTTGAGGAGCAACTCTAGGAGAGAGTTGTAAGCTCCGAATTCGTTGTGAAGAGGTCCGCCCTGGGAGTGAGCAGAGCGAAGAGCTTGGCCCTAGGATAGAGCCATTTGGGAGATAAGTTTGAGGAGCAACTCTAGGAGAGATTTTTGAGCTCCGAACTCGTTGTGAAGAGGTCCGCTTTGGAGGCGAGCGGAGAGAAGAGCTTGGCTCTAGGAGAGAGCCATTTGGGAGATAAGTTTGAGGAGCAACTCTAGGAGAGAGTTGTGAGCTCCGAACTCATTGTGAAGAGGTCCGCTTTGGAGGCGAGCGGAGTGAAGAGCTTGGCTCTAGGAGAGAGCCATTTGGGGGACAAGTTTGAGGAGCAACTCTAGGAGAGAGTTGTGAGCTCCGAACTTGTTGCTTTAGTGAGAGAATCAACGGTTGTAGGAACTGTTCCTAATGGCAAATCACTTCTTATCCGCTTATGAGCGAGTAATTTGAAGCGGAATCAAGTCAAGTGTTGGACTCCAAACTCGTCGTTTAAGAGAGATTCACGGTTGTGGGAGCAATTCCGAATGGCGAACCACTTCTTACCCTCTTATGAGTGAGTAATTTGAAGCAGAATCGAGCCAAGTGTTGGACTCCGAACTCATTGTTAGAGGGGGTTAACGAGTTGTAGGAGCAATTCCGAATGGTGAGCTGCCCGGCCCTTGCTTGTTTGCAAGCGGCTACAGCAACGTCGAACCAAGTGTTGGACTCCAAACACATTTTTTGAGCTTAGTAAGTTGTAGGAGCAGCCATGTAGAAGAAGCTGGACTCTGAACTTACCATTTAGCGAGTCGTGGCTCGGAGAGATAGAGATGAAGCAAGAGCAATAATTTTCAATGAAAAAATGTAAAGTTTTATTGAGATAAACTAAGTGGCCGCCTCAATAGGGCGATCCATTATTACATGTTATTGGCTGGGTTAGAAGCATCGGCCTTATTGAAAATCAAGATCCTACTTCTACGATAAGGTGAAGACCCCTCGGGAGGAGCTGGGTTCTCCCTCGATTGGTCCTCCTTGGATAAGGTGGAAGATGTTCTCAGGTTCTGAGTCTTGAAGCTCGGCGAGCCTCTCTGTTCGTTTGTACGCTCCTCAGGGGGAGCTCGGCCCCATCTTTTTGGACGAACTTGGTCAGGTGTCCCCGCTGTATGAGTTCTTCGATCTCCTCCTTAAGAGCTCGAAAATCATCCGTGTCGTGGCCGTGGTCCCTGTGAAAGCGGCACCACTTATCCTTGTTCCTCTTCTTACTAGGGGTATTCATTCTAGGGAGAGCGCAGAGTAGCCCTTCCATGTCTACCTCTATAAGAACTTCTGATATATTAGCAATGAGGGGGGTGAACTTCTCAAAACGAGGAGTCGGGCGTCGCTAGCCATTGCCGTCCTTCTGGGATTTTTGGGACCCCTCTTCGCTCGTATTCTTCCGTTTGTTCCCGGAAGATGATTCTTCAAGGGTAGGGGGGGTGAGATCCTCTTCCACTCGTATGTACTTCTCGACCCTAAGTAGGAGTTCTGAGAAGTCCCGAGGAGGCTTCTTGGCAAGGGATGCCCTGAGGCGAGCATCGGTGATGTTGCGCTCGAATGCTGCAGAGCCTACTGATTGGTTGATGGAGGAAATGGACCGGGCTTCGACGGTGAAGCATCGAACGTAATCCCTTAGGCGTTCACCCTTTTCTTGATTGAGGGTCACCAGAGATACAATTGTTTTCTCGGCCTGACGGCTACTCACGAAATGAGTAAGGAAGAGCCCTTCGAACTGATCGAATGAGAAGATGGAGGCCGGGCAAGTCGAGAGTACCATTCTCTCGCATACCCCTTCAGCGTGGCAGGGAAGATCTTACAGAGGAGGGCGTCTGAAGCATGGTGGATCATCATGAGAGTTTTGAAACTCTCTATGTGATCCGAAGGGTCCGACTCCCCGGTATACACCTCGAAGTGAGGCGGCTTGAAGTTCTCTGGGACGGGGGCCTCCATGACGGTACGGGAGAATGGAGGTCTGCTCGGGCGGAGGTTTATCGCCCGTTGCTCTCCTTCCTTGTCAATTCGGCCGAGGCGCCTCCCCATCTCATGGAGATGGCGGTAGGCTGAGTTTTCTCTTTGATCATATCTTGCCAAGCCCCGGGACTCATCTTCGTACGAGGGTGGACTGGGGCTGCGGTGATGGTAGCTTGGAGATGGACTAGGACTGGGAGTGTGAAGGCGGTGGCTCCTAGCTGGCTCTTAGGTAGGTGGCCTCTAGTCGTTATTTGGGGCAATATTGAGGGCCCGTAAGACTGCGGCTTGGAAGTCTTGAAGTTCCACCCTTGTAACTGGTGTCACTCCAGCTTGGCGGTCCTTATGTGTGGCTCGGCTTACTGGAGAATGAGTTCTCCGTCGATGACGCTGAGGGGACTCTCTTCGCCTCCTCGGGGGAGGGGATCTTCTGGACCTCGGTCGGCAGGGGGTCCGGACTCTTGAGGCCCCTGGGTGCTCAGGTTGATGGACTCCCACAAGGGCTCGCCATCCATTCAAGCGAGTTCGGAGGTCGACCCCCTTTTGGCAGTCGGCATCACTTGCGAAGATCACGCTCGGGAGGGCTTCGAGAAGCCATAGATTCAACTGAAGGATTGGGACCCACGACATGGTCATGAGGAGGATGTTGCTTCGGACGACCCTGACGGGAGCCCCCCGAGACCCTGGAGGGGCCTGTTGAGGAGGAGCACCTTGAGCTGGAGGAGGGAGAGGAGGAAGAGAAGTGGTTCTTCGGCTGGAGACCTCTTCCTTCCCCTTCTGTTTTGGATGCATGGCGTGAAACTAGTTTCGCTAATGAAGTTAGGTCGGATTGCTTCTTCGTTCCCACAGATGGCACCAATTTGTAGCTGCTAATTTTGGTGTGGGAGCAAACAGATAGAATTTGTGGATTCTTGGAGAGAACAATAAAGCAAACCTGTTGACCTGTTGACCTTCACCAACTTGTTGACTTGGTCTATTGCCGTTGCCGTGAACCTGCAAAAGTGCGAAACACCGGGGTTGATCCCGGCAACGCACCCTCTGACTCTCAAGTCAGTAATCAGAAAAGATTATGAATGAGCGTTAACTGGCCAAAGATTGATTACCTCTTAATGGTGATGGATGGGGGGTATTTATAGCCGCCTTTGGGACCAGTTTTAGGAATAAAATCCCTAATTCCCAGTGAAAGGATAGAGCAAATCAGGGCCGTTGATTAGGGACAATCATAAACCCTAATTCTATTCTGCTAGACTGGGTTTCTTGCGGGTTAGAACCCGCACCCAGTTAAGGCAGATCCGTTCGTGGGTTATTGGGCTTTGAAGAAAACCCCAGTCCCCATTTCAGACTTGTTTGTAGGTAAAATTACCGTTTTACCCCTGAGCTTTAAGATTCGTGCTCAATTTGAACGGTTCTGATTTAACCCTATTTTTAGCCATATCAATACTCAATAGTGTGAAGAAAATGTTGATGTTTTTCCAGAAAAAAGAAGCCAACATCTGTACCATACTTGTTGCACCTTTGCATGCACTTAACTAATGTTTTTTAGCCGAACGTGAGTGTGTTTTCTAAGGCCTGAGTTGTAGTTGTCTCACATTCATGACTTCAAAAAGCGGTAAGTGTCATGATCAAAAAGTTTTTCCCAATCAAGTAGTAAGTCACAAGAACTATATTTTGAAGTTATGAATGTGAGACAACTACAACTCAGGCCTTAGAAAACACACACATGTTCGGCTAAAAAACATTAGTTAAGTGCATGCAAAGGTGCAACAAGTATGGTACAGATGTTGGCTTCTTTTTTCTGGAAAAATATCAACATTTTCTTCACACTATTGAGTATAAAGGTTAAAGTTCAGTTGCTTCCATCAAAGTATGGTCAGATACGCAAGACTTGAAGAAAGAGAATATCATCAACCACTATTGGGTACCAAATTCCTAAATGATAAAACTATATTCATGACAAAGTCTTCCTGTAATCCCTAGTATGCCTTTCGTCAAATCCTGCAATTAAATCTAAAGAACAAATTATAAACTCATTTCTTAAAAAAAAAAGTATAACTTTTGTTACACAAAAGTGTCAATTTCATATTTTAAAATAATAAAGACCCTAATTCTAATGCTTGCCCATTAACAGATAGCGAATAATAATCAAGCTCCCAATAATATTCAATCAAGAACCTCTTCAAATCCCCCGACGTTGCCCTACAACTTGCAAAATCGTGCTCAACGTTGCCCTACAACTTACAAATATGCAAGTTTGGAGCTCAACTCACCACACTAACAACTTCTGAAACTCGCTAAATTCTCAATGGCAAGTTAGAAGTCCAACTCTTCCCTAGAGCTGCTCCCACAACTTGCAAAGGGAACTTTCATTTATTACTTATCACTTCAAAACGTGACAAATAGCGATAGCCAGTCTGTAGTCAGGCATAGGGATGACATTCAGGCCTGCTCGCCTCGTGACCCGCCCTCGACCCGCACACCCCAACCTGAACTGGTCTGACCCGGTCCGGATTCGGGTCAAACCCACCAAAATTAAAAGGGCGAACTGAGTCTGTTTTTCACCAAATTCAACCTGCTCGACCCGACCCGAAATCCTACCCACCCGACCAAACCTGCCCGAACCCGACCCGCAAACCCGCGGGTTTGAGATCATTCGAACGGTCCACCAGAACGGGTCGATCCTTGGCTGGGAGGCAGAGCTTGCTACTCTTTCTGTTTTTTTGTCATTTTTTGGGTTTTTGCGTATAAGAACCCACTAATTTTACACAATTTTTTTCACACCTACATCTATCAACTCTCTTACTCTCATAGTCTCTCTACTACTACAACTCTACTTTCAATCTACAACAAAGAATAAACAAAGAAGTGAACAAGTACGATAGTGTCGAATTCGTATCGACTCGACTATGTCTACTACAAGTCTACAAACTCTCTCAACAAAGAAGCTATCTCTCTCTCTCTATGACTACTGACTACATCTACTACAAACTCACTCGACTCCGTCTACTTCTAGAGCTTTTCTACTATTATTTTCTCTATCAACTCTATATATGATTATTCGTGAAGTCCGGTATCAAAATTTCTCAACTCACTCATCCCTTTATTTTTGTTGTACCTTTACTTTTTTTTATCATATTTGTTTGTTGGTGTTTTGCTACTTTCTCTTTCAACCCTCCTATTATATTTTAGATTTTTTTTCACATATACCTCCTATATCTTTTTTTTGTTGCATCACATACACTACTTAAACACTAGAATTCATTTTTTTACATACACGAGGTAGCGGTCGTAGTCAAAGTGGACAAGATTTCACTAGTTCTACTTGTCGACCTCCAACAATCCCACAATTAGAACTCGAATATAACTCTATGCTTAACATAGGTTCTCACGATGTTCCTCCAAATGACATAGAACAAGAAATGCATACTAGTGACACATAAACACATGAAACTGAATCCACACAACCCATTTCTAATAGAAAAACTAGAAGGAAAACTAGGGATTGTCACAAATTTTATGACTTAATCCCCGATGAGGAGGATCCTAGTATAGGACATAAGATTTGTAAAACTTTTAACAGAAGTTATAAATATAAAAAGGGTGAGGGAGCGGGTATAATTAAAAAACACATTTTAAATGTACACCCCACAATAGTACGAGACCAACAATCAAAACAAAAAATCAATCATGGGATCGGACAAATAGATTGCCACCCTTATGATCTCATAATTGTTCTTCGGAAAATGGTCAAGCTAGTTATTAAGGATGAGTTACCTTTTTCCTATTTCGAGAGTAGGAACGTAGTGACATTTAACCAAAATGTACTAAATCTATATTTTAAAAAAAATTCCTAAAAACACACTCAAGGCCGATTGTTTTAAACTTTACAACGAAATGAGAGACTCTTTAATTGAACTCTTGTATTCTTTGACTTGTAGAGTATCGTTAACTTCCAATTAATTGAAAGGTTGTAATGATATTCCGATGATAGACATAACTTATTATTTGAATCAATAGTGATTGGAAAATTTGAAAGAGAATCATATCACTTGCCGCTTTGCCATATCCCGATAGTTTTCCGGTTATCGCAACATGTATTTTAGAAGTTTGTGATTTAGTTCAAATTAGAGACAACTTTTTTAATATTAGTTTTGATTATGCCTCCAACAACAACAGGTCGATTACTACATTAAAAGAACAATTAGATCCTCCACGTAAAGAATTTTTTCATGTTAGATGTGCATGTCATATTTTAAATTTATGTGTACAAAATACTTTGAAACAAGCTGATCCAAATGTGAATGCAATTTGAAATTGTATACATTTTATTGCTTTGAGTGATACTATGCTTCAAGAATTTAAAGAATGATGTAAATTTACAAAAATAAATTTAGAAAATTTTCTAGAGATGTTATACACCGATGGAACTCTACTTTTGATTTACAAAAAGTTGTTACTCAATACAAATAAATTATAAATGATTTTTGTATTGCAAAAAATATGGAAAATTTTCAAATGACTCCTCAATCATAATTTTTTGCCGAATCTTTGTTAAGATTTTTTGAACCCTTTAAAATTGCAACTGTGATGTTTTCAAAATCTTATGATTCTACTTCAAGTAGTATTTTTATTTCAATAATTACTATGATGCAAACTTTTCAAGACATGATTTCGGATACTTACATTAGTCATATTGTTGTTCCCACTTATACTAAAATTGAAGTAATTTAATCCTCCTCCTATATTGTATTGTATTGTATTAGGTTTCAATGCCAAACACAGATTGAATGCACAGCGTAAAAATTACAAATTTTTTTTGAAACCTAGCCATGGATCCATGCGAAAACCATAAATCGTGTTTAGAAATTATACCTTATGGATGGATCTACTGTCTACAAGACATTTCGATCACAACACTACAATGTTGTGGTGCCTCTAAGGTATCCACATGAACGAATCAAAACCAAGCTTTCCTCACACCGTGGTGCTAGTTGCGGGATGGGGTTGTTCCTCACGATCTCTCTCTCTCACAATTTCTGTGATAGATAGGGTTTTCTGGTGTCTCTTTTCTACAGATGTATCATATATATAGCTGTAGAAAATTAACCCTAACAGAGTAATGAGGTTGTTTGGCTCACAATCCGACCTGGGTCAGATTTGTGTGTGGACCTCTGATCTTTAGTCAGCCCATTTAATCTAATTAAATGTCCAACTGATGTCAGGTGTCCAAGTCTTACTTGGATTCCCAATTAAATTCATCTTATGGATTTATATCCCAATTCCGATCATTCTAAGTGTGTGACGCTGTAGGTTCTCGTTACGTTGACAGTAATACTGAAATCATATTCTAGTAGTACAAATAGTGAGCGATATCTAGCAATACATCACTGCTACTTAAGTAACGGGAATGTTCATGATTAGACATAATCTATCCGTGACCAATGTTACCATGTAGTCCAGTCCCTTTGTCCAGATATCTTAATTGACGACAAGGCATAGAGTGTGTCATTCTTGTATAGTTCAATCTTTGGTTTCTTAATGTCCGAGCAGACTTACTAAAACAAATGAGCTCAATATCTCATATTGACTCATTTGAGCATGGCCATGCATTTTGCACTCTCACTCAATCAAGAGGCCCGTAGATATCGCTCCTGTTATGTAAGAGGGACAAATTCTATCTAAGTCACTCACATCCCTCCGCATGATTTGCAGTATATCCAATAGTCGACTTTATAATCACCTTATTACAGGCAACGTTTGACGATATTAAAATATATAACTTCTCATGTAAGGACTTGTAGTGACTTCAAGTCAAAGGACTACATACACCATGTTCACTGTGAGAACCGCTTATGACACTCACGTAATGATCCATGCAGCATTCTCAAGGTGGTTCAGTCCGGTACATTATTAGTCTAATATGTACCCATGTGAAGACTTGATATCTCATATCCATGACCCGTGAGATATGGTCATCAGTCCACCCACATACTAGTCTCTATATATTATTGTTGTCCTAATTCACAATAATACTTTACTAGGGACATTTAAGAATAATGTTTTGATTACAACCAATAGGTCTCACAATCAAGTCATGCACTTGATATCCCATGGTATTGAACCTACTATTCTAAGGACTTTATTCAGCTCATTTAATCACAATAAAAAATACACTAAATGAATTGTCTCATATATGAAATAAATGTCATAATGCAATGTAAACTAGTAATGTCAATACACAACTGACCTCTAGGGCATACACCAACATATTGCTACTATTATAAATCCTCGTATCAAATTAGCGGGTATAAGGAGTTTGATTGAATTATTTTGTACTTTACTTGGAGATGAATCTGAATATGATTGTAATGAATTTTTAGCTAGCTTTGAATCGATATTGAATAACTTGTATGATTATTATGATAGAACTTTTGCATCTAGTAGTACAACTAGTATAGTTACTTCTTATTCTTCTACTTCTAGAGGTAAGGGTCATAGTACATTAGAAAATGCCACTGCTAATTTACTTGTATTCAGTCAAAAAAATATAAGACTAATGTACCTAATGAATTAAATTGGTATAATCAATAAGATAGTGAAAGTTTTAGTACTAAGATTGAAGTGTTACAATGGTGGAAAGAACATAAAAATCTTTTTCCTATTCATTCACATATGGCTCGAGATCTATTAACTCCTCCTATCTCTATAGTTGCTTCTGAAAGTGTTTTTTATACAAGTGGCAGGATTTTAACAGATTATAGGAATCTCTTGAAGGATTCATTGGGGATGTTCGTGTGCACGGAAGATTAGATGAAGGCTGAAAACAGAACTCAAGAAAAAGCGATCGACACCTCAACAAATGGAAGCAACTCGCCAGAAGATCAACAACAAGAGTATGGAATTTAGGGCGATGAGATCCTAGGTTTAGGTTAAGTAGAGGTGCACGACAGTAGTCTAATGCCCTCTCTTCAATCTAACACTAGGCTATTTCGAACTCTAGATTATCCCTTAAAAATATAATTCAAGAAATTTATATGTTTTTCTTAGGTGTTTATTACATGTATTTGTATGGTAAAAATTGTAAAAGTTTCATAGATGTTGAAATGAATAATATATATAATTTTGTTTCACTCTTATACTTGTAAATTTTTTAAAAAAAATTGGAGTTTAAAAAAAATCAAAAAAATTAACTCATGAAATTCCTGGGCCAACCCGCGACCCGGTTCGGCCCGATTCGGGTTCAACCCGTACAAGTTCGCAGGTAAACCGGGTCAGGTTTTCCTCTTCCCAACCCGGCCTGGTTATTGACCCAACCCGATCCGAGCCTGCCCGAAACCCAGGCCAACCCAGGCGGTTTGGGCTCGGCCCGACCCGATCGACTCGAATGCCAACCCGAGTCCGACAATTACAAAATAATAAAAACAAGGAGGAGGAAATCAAGGGCCCTTATTTGGTATCTCCACCTCAGCCACCTCTGGCTCCTACAAGGACTCCTATTCGCTATCGCCCTCCTCTTAGACATCTTCCTCGACCAGCGGCTCGCCCGGGTTGCAACTCAACATGATACCCTTTCCCAACGAAGATTGGGACTCGCTCAGACACATCTGCAATGACCTTGGCATACGACTGCTTCATCACATCATTAAGGTGGGCCTTCACCTCAGCATTCACCTACACCATTGCAACTTCCTTCTCCATCTCTGCATTATCCATCTTCTTCTTAAGGCGATCAATCTCAACAAGATAAGCCGTCTCCCGACACTCCAGCACTACATGCTCCTTGGTGATTCTTCGCTTCTTGGTTTTCTCCCGAGTAGTAGTCTACTCCATCCACCGATTCTCCTCTGACTTGATATCCTCGATCAATTTGCCAGTATGGCAAGAGACCTACAAGGAAGAAAAATCAGACAACTAAAAATAAAGTGAAAGAAGCAAAAAAAAAAAACTGCACTACAAATGAAAAGACATACTAAAAATTAAAATACATATTGCTAAGCTGGCTCGGGTGAGTTGTAGAAGAGAAGGTTCTATTGGGGTGTCGGGGAGAATCACCCGACACTGTGGGGTGGGAAGACTATTGCCACATGAAGGCAACCCACCGACTCTTTGGATGCTCCAATAGGGAATATAGATACTCTTCTCCTCCTCCATGGTGACCCAATCAGCATCTACAGTCAGGGGAGGAAGCATGCCATCCAGAATCTCATTCAAGGAAGAACCCCCAGCGGTTGGGCCCGATGCCCCAGGGCCACTACTAGCGTGGAGGACGAAGAACTCCTCGTCACCAGCTTGCTCTTGATCCTCTGGCCAGTGCAAGTTGCGAGGAGGGTATTGAAGTCCATGCCTTCTGGTTCTATAAAAAAATAAGAAAGGATATGAGAGCATGAGATAAAAACAAATAATATTAAAACAAGAACATGAAAGACTAAGAATTCAGTAAGAATAAAGCTAATGCCATACTAGGGTCCATCAGACTCAGCCCTCCTTTTCATAGCACCTCCTCTATCACATTTCTCTACTTCAGCTCTTCGTACCCAATGAGCGCATCACTCAAGCTTAACTCTTTCTCGCTCACCTCCATATTGACCTTCGCCTTCTTGGAAACTTCTTTCCTTTATCTAGTGGGGGAATGATTCTCTCTTGGGATGAGGATAAAGATAGTACAAGAATTTCTCCGTCCTCTGCTTATGGAGGGTGAAATGCCTCATCCAAACCTTCAAACTCGGTTCGACCCCAGCAATCTGGCACCACAGGATTAAAATCATCAAATGTATCCACAGGTTGGCATGAATTGCACTGGGCTATGCTATTACCAAATTAGAACTTGCTTCATGAACGGGTGCATAGGGAAACACAACCCATAGTAGAAGGAGTCGGACAAAAAATGTAGTACTCAACATAAATCATTGTGCAAGCCCTAATCCCAGGGTCTAGCAATAGCAACTCATACCCTAACAGGATCCCAAAGTGGTTTAGATCTAGCAAAGGTCATCCTTTGTAAGGATGGTCTCGATCTGGGAGGATTCTTGAGTAGGTTGAAGCTCCTGTAATACCCCAGATTATTAAATAATACTTTTAAGATTAATAAATTAATTAAAATGATTTTTGATTTTTTAATAAATATTTTTCTGAAATTTACCTTTTTACACGTGCAAAACACGTGCAAATTTTTCTTGAAAAGTTCAAAGTCAAAAATTATTTTGGAGAAACTAATTACTTATTATTAGATATTATTTATGAATTTTCTGATAATTATTTGACCTATTTGCAAATATTACAAAAGGGCTTTTGTGCAAAATTACCACTTGGAGTAAAAACTCCAGATTTTTAGATTTTTGGGCTGGGCATGATGCTTAGTCAACTCAGAGAAAAAGATTTTACATTTTGTTTTAATAAATTTGGTTTATTTTGCAAGTTTTGATAAAGAAGGGTCTTTTTGCAAATTTGTCATTTAGAGGGGAAAAAGTGCAATTTTGTTTTCTGGATTTTCAAACAGTGTTGGCTGATACTAGAGGGCTTACTTTTTGTTTTTTAAATCTCAACTAAGATGGTTTAATTTAATTTCCAAGTATAGGGATCTATATATGTAAAGATATATTTTAAAGAGGTATTTTACAAATCAACTCAAAAACCCTAGATACCCTCAACCCCGGCCTATATAATGTGAGGTGCAACCATCTCTTTGCTACACAACATAAAGGGATTTCTTATTATTATTTTCTTGGATTTTTAAAGCGAGGATCTTGGTTTTCTTGCAAAAAGAGGGATTTTTCTTATTTCTTTATTATCTTCAGTTGATTCTTCAATAAGGTGAGTGATACTCTACTCTTTTGTTTTGTTGTATATATGCTATTAATGATAAGTATGTAGTAGACCATGCTGAGAAAATCGTATATTTGATAGGATGGATATATTGTATTGGGTGATGTATGATCAAGAATTATAAATTAATGAACGACTTTCATATATGACAGAATAGAATTGTAAAAAAAACTTAATAACACTCACGAGAATATCATACTACACTGTTTGATTGTGTGAAGGATTGATTGTTACTGAGTTATATGGAATTAGCATGAATATGGAATTCTCATGATTGTTGTTCATGTTTGGGTACAATACTTTGATTTTCTATTCGATAGAATTGATAAATCAAGGGGATTGTAAACACACACAAACAAGTAAACTAATTAACAATAGAGTGGCATGTGTGTGAAGATCATGAGAGATGGGTTTGATGATAAAGAACCAATATTTAAGCAAAATTGAATTTAACACATTTCGGGTCTGTGTTTGTGCATATTTTGATGGGTTTAGCAATTATGAGGACTGAGGTGATAAGATTACTTGCGTTTGAATTTGATAAATGAAACTTAAGAGGAAAATCAGGTTTCGAAGAAGAATTCTTCATTATTTTCATGTACAGGTTGAGATTTTCAAAACTAATATTTTGAGTAAAAGTTCTGGTTGAAACATGAAATAGAAAACTGGATAAGGTATGTCCATTGTATTATTGATCATATATATATATATATATATATATGCACTGCTATCATCATGAAGAAGAACTATTAGACTCAGTTTGTGCATGTGCACAATGTAGAGGCAGGTTCCCCCTTCTTTTAAATCCTTGTTCAAATACTATGGTTTATGAACACATTGTATGTGTATGCTGAATTCGCAGGCTACTGTTCATACCTGTATGGGTAAATCTATATAAAATTAGTCATATTAGAGTAAGTAAACTGATGCTTACGAATGTCCTAATATACTTTATCAACCATCAAGAAAACCAGTTCTATATCTTTACGTTGTTTAAGTTTTGTTCGAGTATCAAGTTTCCTTCAACTGTAGACTGTTGCTTCTGCTACATTCCTGTGCATGTGCACACATGAACAAGAATTCACCTTTACATACACATCCAGTATCTTTGTCTAAGTAGTAGTTGTAAGTATTGTGTTTGGTAGTTTCTTTGTGTATGTGTTGGGAACTTCTTGTCCAGTTATTATTTTGAATCGTAGTTTTCTTAGTATCAAATTCAATGTTTTAACAGGACTGTAAGTGTGTGTAATGAATTGTATATTGAGTTTTTAAAGAAAGAATTTCATGATAAAAATAAGAGAGGTTTTCTTTAATATCATAAACATATGTTTCACTTCAGTAAAAGAGTTTCTCCTACACACATGCACAGGTTTCATTTCAATAAAAAAGGCTTCTTCTATATCCTGTGTATGCTTCATTTCAGAAAAAGGGTTTTTCTATATCGTATATATACACATATACTTCATTTCAGTAAAAGGGTTTTTCTATATCATATATATACACATATGCTTCATTTCAGTAAAAGGGTGTTTCTATATCATATATATACACACATATGCTTCATCACAGTGAAAAGGATTTTATATATATATATATGCATACACACAAGTTGCCTACAGGAAAGAGATTTATATAGACATTTGTGCAAACCCCATTTCAATAAAGAGGATTTATATACATATTTTTGCACAAACTCCATTTCAGTAAAGGGGATTTCTTCTCATCAAAAAAAAAGTAAAGGGGATTTCTACAAATACACATATGCACAACTTCATTTTAGTAAAAAGGATCTTCTATATATTCATACACAAACGATATAAATGAATGAATATACTAGTCCCTGTTTGCATTATTTAGTCCCCATATTATATAAGCATGTTTGGTCCCTGTCTATATTAGTATTTAGTAAAGAGAAGCTGTGGTTGACCTGATGACATTCACTGTATGCAACAAGAGATAGAATAAGGTGCTAGACTGGATCCTTTTCAAGCTTTCTCTGCTACTTTTTGAATATGTATAACACCTTTAAAACAATGTGATGGTTCCAGTTTTCTTAACTAAAATATGTAGACATAGGATGATTGCAATTGTGTTTTGAATTTGCGTTAACTGAATGAATTTCTCACTGTGAGTAAGTTAACAATAAAATGAAATGATTAAAATGAAAGATTTTGTATTGATGGTCAAGTTGTGAGTCTCTAGAGGGTGTGTGGGACCCCAGATACCAACAGTTGAGATTTTGTGGTTTGGCCAGTTGTGGCTTTGTTATTGATCAGTTGAGTTAAGTCCGGTAGGGTACACCAACTCTAGGAGATTCAAAATTAATTAATTAACTTAAAAATATAAGGACAAGCACTAGATGGTGATATGATGAAATGAGAAAATGGGTTATGGACCTCAGTATGGCTTGCGGTGTGAGATAATCCCCGAAATTATCAAGGTGTGAGTGAAATAGTCTCCAGAATTACCTGCAGTGTAGGATTAATCTCCGAAATTATCAGGGTATTCGTGTGATGAGGCGCCATAGCTTGCAGTGTGGAGTATTCTCGAAGATTTCCAGGTGTGAGTGAAATAGTCTCCAGAATTTTCTGTGGATAGATTGACCTTCGAAATTATCTGGGCATCGGCTAATACTCACAGTTTATCTATATCTCGTAGTAGTCATCGTAGTAGGATTAGTTGCATAATGAGGGAATAAACCTATCAAATGGAGAACGTAAAGGGCTTGCACCGGACCTATGTAGAGTGGGATGCATAGAATCCGGTAAGTATGCATTAGAGAGTCCGCATATAGCATTGATGTTTTCTTGACTTGGTTTTATGCATGTTGTTTTCTTATTTTTTTCTACACTTGACACTTAGCCTAGTTTCACATGATATTTTCATATTTTATTTATTGTTATTTCTTATATCATTTACTCTTGCTGTTGATACATGCTATTTATGACTCTATGCTTTATGTTTTATTTATGTTGCATTTATTTTTATGTCACTCACACTGTTATGGTTGACCCCTGTAGTTTTGGGGGTTAGGGTTATCTCTAGCCTCATGTTTTACAGGTAGGTGCTTATAGCTTGGGATTTGGATACTTGTGCTAGATTGATGTTATGGTTTATGTAAATTGAAAAATGTGTTGTAAAAGAAAGAATTTGTAATTCAAGGTGTTTGTTTTTCCGGTGTGCTTTGTAATGAATTAATGTAATAAAGTTGAAAATTTTATCTGTGTTTTGGCTATTTTTACTGTTACAATTGAGGTTGATGATGGAAATTGTGCCACGTATTTCTGATATATCATATTGGAAATTTGGAGCGCTATAGAGATTGGTATCAGAGCATGCTTCAATGGCAATAATAAACATGGTATTAAAAAAATAAAACTAGGTGTGGACATTAGAGTGTGAGTATCACATAGAGTTGGAACATAATGTTTTGGTTGGGGGTATGGTTGAGGTTTTGCCATGGGGTATTGATGTGAATATGAAATTGTTTTGTGATACTCTAACTTTACCCTCATTTTGCAGTATTCAGAAAAATGGCTGGACCCAGGACCAGGAATGGTAATGGTGATGGGGCTGGAAGTTCCCAGGGAGCTGGACTTGATCTTGAGACTTAAATTGCCAGGGTGTATCAGACCTTGAATGCATTCATGGCAGCTAATATGGTACTGAATCAGAATCGAAATCAGGTGGCTGGACCAGTATTTATTAATGTTGATCCTATCAAGCAGGTTGAGTCCTTCAAGCAGATGAAGCCGCCAGTGTTTGAGGGACAGTCTGATCCAAATGAGGCTGATGATTGGAATAGACATATGGAGATGGTCTTCGAAGTCTTGGAAACCCCAGCAGTCAATAAGGTGAAATTGGCTACTATGCAGTTAGACAAAGATGATGGCGTCTGGTTGTAGTTAGTCAAGAGGACCTTTAGAGATCAGCAAGTGACTTGGGAAGCTTTTATGGATGAATTCAGAGATCGTTTCTTTCCTTTGGATGTTCAGGAGAAGAAGGCAACAGAATTCTTGAATCTGTAGCAAGGCAATATGATAGTGCGTGAATAGACTATGTTTGCTCAGCTGTCAAGGTATGCACCGGAGCTGATTGTTGATGAAGCGAAGAAGGCTAAGAAATTCGAGCAGGGTTTGAGGCCGAATTTGGGGTCGAGGATGATTCCTTTGGGCATAAGGAGGTTTGATATGCTAGTCCGGAGAGCAGGTATGACAGAAGAGGATATGGACCAGTTCCAGAAGAAGCAAGAGACCTGGAACAGGAACAAGAGGCCAGCAGCTAGTCAAAGTGGGAAGATGTTCATAGTGAAGCAGGACAAGTTCAGTTTGCCAGAGCAGAGGGCACCTGCAACTCAGGAGGTAACTTGTTACAACTGCAAGGAGGTGGGTCACTACAGGTCAGCATGTCCTAAACTAGCACAGCAGACTTGTTTTCAGTGTGCGCAAGTGGGGCATTTTAAGCTTTACTGTCCACGATTGAAGAAGCAAAGGTTGACGACTGCGCCTATCTTAGCTTTGCCACAAGGGAAGGATTATGATATCTTCCGTGGTGCATCTCTCAGAGGTTTGGGGTGTGTCTTGATGCAGGAAGGCAAGGTTATTGCCTATGGTTTGAGGCAGTTGCATCCTCATAAGAAGAATTATCTGACGCATGATTTGAAGTTAGCAGCTATTATTTTTGCCTTGAAGCAGTAGAGGCATTATGTATATGGAGAGAGAAGGTCAACATGGATACCTATCACAAGAGGCTGAAGTATATTTATCAGCAGAAGGATCTAAATCTTCGGCAGAGAAGGTGGTTGGAAGTGTTGGAAGACATTCGTCCTGAGATCAAGTATCATCCGGGCAAGACGAATGTGGTGGCCGATGGGCTTAATCAGAAGAGCAGTTTGGCAAGCTTGATCACGACTCAGAGTGAGTTGGCAGTAGAGATTGATTGGGCAGGTATCGAGGTGGTGGTGCAAGGTTTGGAAGCGTTTTTGGCTCGTTAAGGCTGAAGCCTTCTTTGAGAGAGTAGATTGTGGAAAGTCAAAAATCAGATCCGGAGATTCAGAAGATGTTGCAGTAGGATTCCGATGGCAAGTTATCAAAGTTCCGTGTCCAAGATGGAGTTCTATGGATGGGTGAGAGGTTGTGTGTTCTGGAGAATGCAGATTTGAGGGAGATTATCTTGCAGGAGGCACACAGTACTTTGTTGTCAGTATATCCTGGAGGCACAAATATGTACAAAGACATCAAACAACACTTTTGGTGGTCTGGTATGAAGAGGGATGTGGCAGATTTTGTGGCGAGGTGTCTGACTTGTCAGCATATTAAAATAGAAAATCAGAGACCTGGAGGTTTGTTGCAGCCTTTACCCATTCCAAAATGGAAGTGAGAGAATATCAGCATGGATTTCATACAGGTGTGACAAGGAGTACGAAGGGCAATGACTCGATTTGGGTTGTTGTTGACCGTTTGACCAAATCAGCTCACTTTTTGTCCATGAAGATTACTTGGTCGTTAGAGAAATTGGTAGAACTGTACATTGATGAGATTGTGACACTTCATGGAGTTCCTGTGTTGATTGTGTCCGACAGGAATGTGAGGTTCACTTCGAGGCTTTGGAAGAGTCTGTAAACAGCTTTGCATACCAGAACCGATTTCAGTACTGCTTTTTATCCACAGACTGATGGTCAGACTGAAAGGGTGAATCGGGTATTGGAAGATATGTTAAGGGCTTGTATTATAGATTTTGGTGGTAGTTGGGAGAGGTACTTGGCATTGGTTGAGTTTGGTTACAACAGTTACGATGCAAGTATCGAGATAGCTCCGTATGAAGCTCTGTACGGGAGGAAGTGCAGGACACCTATTTGTTGAAATGAGGTTGGAGAGAGGCAGATGTTTGGGCTCAAGATTGTGCAGCAAACATCAGAGAAGATTGAGTTGATTCGCGGGAGGTTGGTATAGGCTCAAAGTCGGCAGAAGAGTTACGCAGACACTCGAAGAAGGGACTTGGAGTTTGAGGTTGGGGATGCAATTTTTGTCAAGGTATCTCCGACTAAGGGGGTGATCAGGTTTGGCAAGGGAGGCAAGTTGGCGCCAAGATATATTCGGCCATACAGGATTTTGGAGCGGATTGGTAAAACGGCATATAGGTTGGAGCTTCCGGAGGAGTTGGCATAGGTGCATGATGTGTTCCATGTGTCGTTGCTGAGGAAGTATGTGCCGAATCAGAGTCATCAGTTGGTAGAAGTGCCTGAAGGCCTACAGGTGAACTTGAGTTACAAGGAGCAGCCTATAGAGATTATCGATCGTAGGGAGAAGGTTTTGAGGAGCAAGGTGATACCTATGGTCAAGGTGTTGTGGAGGAACCAGCAGTTCGAGGAGGCTACTTGGGAGCCGGAGGATCGCATGCAGAAGGATTTTCTTGAGCTTTTTGTATGATTGTATTCTTTGTATGATTGTACTCTTTGAGTTGAGTTGCATTTCTTTTGTTAGATTACATTCTCTTGTGTAATTGTATTCTTAAACTATGTTTCCACTTATGAGACTTCATTTTCTTTTGCCTATTTTGTTTGGACCCTATTAGTAGTAGTTCTGATGACAAAAATATTCTAAGGAGGGAGTGATGTAATACTCCAGATTTTTAAATAATGCTTTTAAGATTAATAATTGAATTAAAATGATTTTTGGTGATTTAATAAATATTTTTCTGAAATTTACCGTTTTACACGTGCAAAACACGTGCAAATATTTTCGTGAAAAGTTCAAAGTCAAAAATTATTTTGGAGAAACTAATTATTATTATATATTATTTGTAAATTTTCTGAATTTTTCTGATAATTATTTGACATATTTCCAAATATTACAAAAAGAAGGATTTTTGTGCAAAATAACCACTTGGAGTAAAAACTCTAGATTTTCGGATTTTCGGGCTGGGTATGATGCCTAGTCAACTCATAGGTAAAGATTTTACTTTTTGTATTAATTAATTTGGTTTATTTTGCAAGTTTTGATAAAGAATGATCTTTTTTGCAAATTTGTCACTTAGAGGGGCAAAGGTGCGATTTTATTTTTCTGGATTTTCAAAGTGTGTCGGCTGATAATAGGGGGGTTATTTTTATTTTTTAAATCTCAATTAAGATGGTTTTATTTAATTTTCAAGTATAAGGATCTATATATATGAAGATATATTTTAAAGACGTATTTTACAAATCAACTCAAAAACCCTAGATACCCTCAATCCCAGCCTATATAAGGTGAGGTGCAACCGTCTCTTTGATGCACAACACAAAGGGATTTCTTATTATTATTTTCTTGGATTTTTAAAGCGAGGATCTTGGTTTTCTTGCGAAAAGAGAGATTTTTCTTATTTCTTTATTATCTTCGGTTGATTCTTCAATAAGGTGAGAGATAGTCTACTCTCTTGTTTTGTTGTATATATGCTATTAATGATGAGTATGTAGTACACCATGCTAATAAAATCGTATATTTGATATGATGGATATATTGTATTGGATGGTGTATGATCAAGAATTGTAAATTAATGAAGGACTTTCATATATGACTGAATAGAATTGTAAAAAAAACTTAATAACACTCACGAGAATATCATACTACACTGTTTGATCGTGTGAAGGATTGCTTGTTACTGAGTTATATGGAATTAGCATGAATATGGAATTCTCATGATTGTTGTTCATGTTTGGGTACAATACTTTGATTTTCTATTCGATAGAATTGATAAATCAAGGGGATTATTGCCGCTAAATTTGGTGTGGGGGCAAACAGATAGTATGTGGATTCTTAAGGAAACTGAATAGCAAACCTGTGTATTTGTTCCGTCGGAACTTGATCGTTGCACCCGCCGTACACCTGCAAAAAGTGCGAGATACCGGGGTTGTTCCCGGCGACGCACCCTCCGACGCTCAAGTCAGTAATCAGAGAAAGATTATGAAAGAGCGCAAAAACTGGAGAAAGATTGATTAATAGGCGTCTTAGGGAATAGATTAGGAATGTAATCCCCGTGATCTGATAAGGAATATTCTCCTTGTAAACAGATTATGAATGTAATCCCTAATTCCAAGTGGAGGGATAGGCATGAATCAGGGCCGTTGATTAGGTTCGAATCAGAAACGCTAATTCTATCCCTCTGATCGGGCTTTTATTGTTGGTTGAAACCCGCACCCGATTGAAGCAGATCCGTTTGTGGGTTATTGGGTCTTTGACGAAGAGACCCAGTACCCATCTCAGACCCATTGGTAGGTGAAATTACCGTTTTACCCCTGGGCTTCAAGATTCGTACCCGATTTGGACGATTCCGATTAACCTCCATTTTTAGCCATATCACGAGCCCCCCACTCCCGAAGACTGAGCTTGGTCAGCCTTTGAGGAGTAGTTCTACTGTTTTAATGGCTGGTGGAGTTGTATCGGAGCCCAAATGGGAAGTTTTGAATCTTGAAGGAGGTAGTGTGGTGATTTCAAGTGGATTTAACTCTGAGTCGCTCCTGAGCTCTTATGGTCATGTGGTGTTCTTGCGGGAGTATCCTTTTATCCCTGCGAAGTGTCAATCCGTCGTTCGGGGGCCTTAGAAGATTGTTCTTGGCAATAATTGCATGTTTTGAGGCTAGAGAATGCCTCCCCAACTTCGCAATTACTTTCCAGAAATCCTTTAATTTTCCGAATTTTAATTGTTTTTTCGCGATCTCTTGGTGGACGGGTTGGCCGTTTTCCTCCGTTGTGTGGACCACAGGCTTGTTTCACCCTTCCGACCCCTTCTAGAGCTTGTTGGTTAGGGGACCGAGGTCTGTAGACGGTTCGACGCCTCTTTCCTAAGAGGAGAGGGACCTCGGCTTGGTCGTGAGTGCTAAGAGGGAGTTCGGCGAGGTGTGAGGTCCAATCTTTCCTCGTAATAGGGTCGGTGCCAAGAGCGCTCGGCAGCTGGTGCCGAGATCCATTTTTCCCCGTAACGGTGTCGGTGTCAAGGACGCTCGGCAGCTGGTGCCGAGGTCCATTTTCCCCCTGTAACGGGGTCGGTGTCAAGAACGCTCGGCAGCTGGTACCGAGGTCCATTTTTCCCCCGTAACGGGGTCGGTGTCAAGAACGTTCGGTAGCTGGTGCCGAGGTCCATTTTTCCCCCGTAACGGGGTCGGTGTCAAGAACGCTTGGCAGCTGGTGCCGAGGTCCATTTTTCCCCCGTGACAGGGTCGGTGTCAAGAACGCTCGGCAGTTGGTGCCGAGGTCCATTTTTCCCCCATAACGGGGTCGGTGTCAAGAACGCTCGGCAGCTAGTGCCGAACCACAAATTTTCCCCGTAATGGGGTCGGTGTCAAGAACGCTCGGCAGCTGGTGCCGAGGTCCATTTTTCCCCCGTAACGGGGTCGGTGTCAAGAACGCTCGGCAGCTGGTGCCGAACCCCAAATTTTCCCCCGTAACGGGGTCGGTGTCAAGAACGCTCGGCAGCTGGTGCCGAACCCCAAATTTTCCCCCGTAACGGGGTCGGTGTCAAGAATGCTCGGTAGCTGGTGCCGAACACCAAATTTTCCCCCGTAACGGGTCGGTGTCAAGAACGCTCGGCAGCTGGTGCCGAACCCTAAATTTCCCCCCGTAACGGGGTCGGTGTCAAGAACGCTCGGCAGCTGGTGCCGAGGTCCATTTTCCCCCCGTAACGGGGTCGGTGTCAAGAACGCTCGGTAGCTGGTGCCGAGGTCCATTTTTCCCCCGTAACGGGGTCGGTGGCGAGAACGCTCGGCAGCTGGTGCCGAGGTCCAAAACTTGTCATTTTTGACGTATGAGTTGGCGGCTTCTGCGCGCCTTCTGAACTTCTGACAACTCTGACAGATGGGACGTTCATTAAATGCAGTGATCTCTGAGTTTCTGTCAGATGGGACGCTCATTAAATGCAGCGTACGGCTTGGCATGGTGAACAAGGTGACGATTGAGGTCGCTCTTGTCGTTTTGCGTGAATGGGCCGGTAGTACATGCCCATTATCCTCGTTTAGCGTACCCCTCTCTATAAAACCCCACCCCCACTCTCATTTCTCACTTCTCTTCTCTTTTGCTCAGGCGTTCTCTTGTGTTTAAGCGAGTACTTCCGGTGGTCGACGTTTGTTTTTCCGGCGAAGTTTTCCGGCAGCTAACCTTTCAAGGTAATTTACACTTAGTTTATTCCATAAACTATGTCTCTTGCTTCTGTCTCCAAGTCGATCTCTTGGTCCGAGCCCTCCCTCGAAGTTGCTGAAGATTCAACTCCTACTAAAGGCCAGAAGGTATTCGGCAAGGATTCGATTGTGGAGGATCCGAAGCGTATGGGGGAGTTCGGGAAACTGCCAGGGCTGCTGACCGGGCTTCACAGAGTTCGTCAGCTTCCAGAGGATCAAGCCGAGCGAATCGTTCACGGGAGGGGGAGGTCCTTCGAGGAGAATGCAGCGAGGGAGACGACGGAGGCGGACGAGACGGTGTCGATCCTGCATGAGGAGGACTTGGCAGTGATCCGGGATTCTTTTCAAATCCCGGAGGAGTACGAGCTCATGTTGCCGGGTCCCGGGGTTAGGGCCAATTCGCCGCTGCCAGTGACGATGTGTTGCTGGCCGGTCGTCGCCTTCGTCGCCGGGGCTCGGCTGCCTCTCCATGCGTTCGCCGTTACCGTGGTGAGTTGGTTCGGGGTCAGCCCTATCCAACTCATGCTGAACACATGGCGAGTGATAAATGGCTTCGTGCTTCATTGCCAAGCTGCAGGGATCGAGCCGCAGCTGAACGTGCTTCAGACACTATATCGGCTCCATCAAGGGAACAAGTCGGAGTACCGGTGTTATTTGACTCCGAGGCACGGCGGCAGGCTCGTCATATGCCCCGACTCCATCAAGCATTGGCGGGAGAAGTTTATGATTGTACGGAGTCGGGAGGCTTGGTCGATCCCCTCCGGCTGGGTAGAAGGAGTGCCGAAGAGGGCGAGGGCGCTGCCGAAGCTTAATGTTGAAGAAGAAGAGGCAGTCCGGACTCTCCTCGATCGGCCGAAGTACGATTGGAAGGAGCTCACCGAGGACGTTCTGTACAAGGGAGGGCTCTGCCGCGTAGATCCTAGTACGCGGTTTTTGTTATGCTTTGCTTTCCGTACCTTTCTTCTCGCCACTTGTAATGTATTAACCAATTTTTATTTTAAATGCAGAGACGATGGACTACGATGCAGTGCTGGCTCTCAGGGCTAGGCTCGCCAGCAAGGTGCCGAAGAAGCGCAAGAGGGTCGTAACCAAGTTGCCGACCCCGAAGACTCCGAGGATCACAACCTCGGTTGAGGAGGTGGAGACCCTCGACAGTCCAGTCGCCGTCGTAGGCGGGGACTTCGGCATCGGCTGCGGCCGGCGAGTTCCCCATCGCCGCCGCCCTCGGAATGACGACGCTGCCGCTGATGGCAGCAGCCGAGGAGCTCCTGACGGAGGAGCATAAAAGGATCCACATTCCGGACTGGCAAGTCCGGAAGCACGATGGATTCCTTGGGTACTCTCTGGCGAGCATGCAGGCCGTCAAACACCCCGCCATGCCGAAGGACCGAGCCGCCATGGAGGCCGGACGAGAAGGCGACGATGTCATCGAGATCGCTCGTTTGGCGGTTTTGGTAAGTGTTTGATTTTCGTTATTGTTGAATTTCTTTAACCACAATTTTTCTAACTCTTTCAGTCCTTCTTTCTTTGTCCCAGATTATCGTCCACTTCGGACACCTCACCGAGAGGTTGACAGCTCTGGAGAAGGAGCTGAAGCAAGAATCCGACCAGGCTCGGAACGAGAAGGCTCGGATGTCAAATGAGCTCGACAAGCTTCGCGTCGAGCACGAAGGGAGGTCGATGAGGATCGAGCACCTCGAGGCCGAAGTGGCGAGGTTGGAGGGTGACCTCCTTCGCCAGAAGGAGGGGGCGGCCAAGCAGTTGGCCGAAGCCGAGGAGGCCAAGGCGGCGGCAGTGAAGGCGGCGGAGGACGCGACCTTGGCAAAGGCGCAAGGGTACCTCGTCCAAAACATGGCCAAGGCTTATGCCGAAGCCATCGCCCGGGTATCGAAGGAGTACCCCGAAGTGGACGTCTCAGGATGGAGGCTGTTCCCGGGCCACGTCGAGGGCTTCGACCACGAATCCGAGGGGGAAGATGAAGAAGGGGAGGACGAGACCGATACCGAGGTTGAAGTCACCAACGAGGTTCCCAGCACCGTGGTTACCCCGTTGGCGGTGGTGTCCCCCTCGGAGAAGTCGACCCCCACTCGCACTCGTCGCCCAGGGAAAGAGGTTGAGCCTTGACTTCGCTCTTCTCTTTTTTTTTTGTTTTTGTTCTTTTTTCTTTTCAAAAAATGTAACGCCTAATAGCGGACTGGCCACCGCTGTTTTTTGAAATGAATGAAATTTTTTTTTGAAGTGTTGGACTTCGGCTCTGTGTCTTTGTTTTTTCTTCTCTATTGTCGAGATTTTGTTTGAAAACTTCTGAAGTGTTAGACTACGGCAGTGTTTGAATTCTTGCTGTTTTTCTCGACTTCTTTTCTGCTCATGGTGGTCGCTCAAGACGTCAAGCCCCCTCGCTCGGATGACAAAGCTCGAGCCGAGGCTGGCTTAGGGGCGACGAGACTGTGCCTAGCGAGGTGCCGAGAGCGGCTCTATGAAGTCGAGCTCGGATTGCGCCGAGCCGAAAGCGAGCGGAACCATCTTCAGCTTGTCCTCGGTCGGCGAGACATCGAGATCCGGCGTCTGGAGAGCAGGATCGCCGAGATGACTCCCACAGGAGAGGATGAATATTCGCCGACTACTTTCAGCAACGGGCTCCGGATTCAGTGCATTCGGCACAATTTGTCCAAAATAACGGCGGAGAGGGACGACCTGCTTTCCGAGATTCGCCATCTGCAGACCGTAGAGATGGAGCTTCGGACGGAGGGCGAGGGCTTGATGGCCAAGGTGGCTGAGCTAACGGCTGAACGGGACGAGTTGACAGCCGAAGTCGATGCGCCGAAGAGGGCTACGGTTGACAAAAGTATCGAAGTCACTCACCTTCGTCGTCTGATAGCGAGTCGCTCGAGTGTGCCGGACTCCGCAATACCCCCTCGCTTCGAGGTCGACGTAAAGGACGACTCTTTGAGGGAGCGGATCTCCGAGTTAGAGGCAGAGGTCGCTCGCCTAAAACCGCGCTCGGGGCCAATCAATGTCAGGAGCACTTCGTGCACTCGCGCGGAAAGCAATTGGGGCATTACGTTTTACGAGATGGCGACCCGTCAGCGCATCGGCCATCCTAGTCCGGGGGACGCGCAAAGCTCTGTGGCAATTTCGTCGAGCGGAGCATCCGTTGGAGCTGCTACTAGAAGCGGTGCCGAGGATTCGTCCCAATTTGCCGGGTTGGGGGTCGAGCTCCGGAGACAAGCGTCGTCACCCTCGAGTGTCTTTGAAGCGGAACGCCCCGGCTCCAAGAAAGCGCTGAAGACCTCGTTTCCAAAAGCTTTTGTATTTTTTAGCCAAGTGTAATAAGTCGGCATTGTAACTTTCACTTTTTAACGGCTTGTAATCTTGCTGTGTGAAAGAGTCGCTTTGTACCGTATCCCATTTATCAATAAAATGTTGTTCCCGAATTTGTGTGTCCCTTGGGGTTTTGTGTAGTCTTTATATTTGTGACTGTTGTTCATTGCACCGAGGTTCCTAGGTTGGCCACTTGCTTGTTCGCGGATCGGCGAGGTGAGCGTTCGGCTAGTGGTGCCGAGCTTTGTTTCGGTCGTCCAATCTTGCTGTCTCGCGAGGTGAGCTGAACAGTGAGCTCGTGGAACGCGTTCAAGCTTAAGTGTTTGACCTCGGATCTTTGCTAGAGTGGCTCGACGGTTGCTGGAGCGATTCGAATGGCGAACTACTTCTAGCTCGCTTAGGAGCGAACTTGCAAAGTAGAATCGAGCCAAGTGTTGGACTCCGAGCCATCGTTAGATTAGTTCAACGGTTGTGGGAGCAATTCCGAAGAGCGAACTACTTCTAGCTCGCTTAGGAGCGAACTTGCAAAGTAGAATCGAGCCAAGTATTGGACTCCGAACCATCGTTAAATTAGTTCAACGGTTGTGGGAGCAATTCCGAATGGCGAACTACTTCTAGCTCGCTTAGGAGCGAACTTGCAAAGTAGAATCGAGCCAAGTGTTGGACTCCGAACCATCGTTAGATTAGTTCAACGGTTGTGGGAGCAATTCCGAATGGCAAACTACTTCTAGCTCGCTTAGGAGCGAACTTGCGAAGTAGAATCGAGCCAAGTGTTGGACTCCGAACCATCGTTAGATTAGTTCAACGGTTGTGGGAGCATTTCCGAATGGCGAACTAATTCTAGCTCGCTTAGGAGCAAACTTGCGAAGTAGAATCGAGCCAAGTGTTGGACTCCGAACCATCGTTAGATTAGTTCAACGGTTGTGGGAGCAATTCCGAATGGCGAACTACTTCTAGCTCGCTTAGGAGCGAACTTGCGAAGTAGAATCGAGCCAAGTGTTGGATTCCGAACCATCGTTAGATTAGTTCAATGGTTGTGGGAGCAATCCCGAATGGCGAACTACTTCTAGCTCGCTTAGGAGCGAACTTGCGAAGTAGAATCGAGCCAAGTGTTGGACTCCGAACCATCGTTAGATTAGTTCAACGGTTGTGGGAGCAATCCCGAATGGCGAACTACATCTAGCTCGCTTAGGAGCGAACTTGCGAAGTAGAATCGAGCTAAGTGTTGGACTCCGAACCATCGTTAGATTGAAGAGTTAAAAGCAGAGAGATGTTAACAAGAGTAAAACATGAAAAGACTTTATTCATTAATGACTAATAATTGGCTGCTTCTAAAGTTGCTAGCCGTAATTACAAGGAAAAAATGAAAGAAAATCATTACAAGTAACAGGAAAGGAACGGTTCGACATCTCAAAGTACTTAGAGGGGCGTTGGTGCTCTCTCCTGGTATTTTAAGAGATGGTCGGCATTCCAAGTTCTGGGGATCTCCCTGCCTTCGAGATCTTCTAGCCTGTATGTGCCGGGGCGGATTACTTTGGAAATCTTGTAAGGTCCCTCCCAATTCGGAGCGAGTTTGCTCTTCTGTCTGGGAAAGAGATGGATAATTTCCTGAGGACCAGGTCCCCTTCTTTGAGGTCGGTAGGACGGACTTTCTTGTTGTACGCCATCTTAATCCTTCTTCGGTAGCTTTGTTGTCGAATGGCAGCTCTTTCTCGGATCTCATCTATCAGGTCTAGACTTGCTCTGAGCTCTCTGGCATTTTGCTCTTCTTCATAAGCTATCAGACGAGGAGAGGGTATTTCGACTTCTAGGGGGATGATGGCCTCAGATCCATAGGTGAGATTGAATGGGCTCTCTCCTGTTGGGGTCCGTTTTGTGGTGCGGTAGTTCCACAGCACGTTGGGAAGCTGATCGACCCATAAGCCTTTGGAACACTTGTCTAACCTCTTCTTAATGCCGGAGAGGATCTGTCGATTAGCATTTTCAGCTTGGCCATTCGACTAAGGATGAGAGACGGAGGAGAACCGGTGTTGAATGGCAAGGTCTTTGCATAAAGCTCGGAAGGCAGCCCCAGTGAACTGGGTTCCGTTGTCTGTTATTAGGACCCTGGGGATGCCAAATCGGCAGATCACACTCTTCCAGAAGAATTGAACGACCTTGTTCTCGGTGATCGTGGCCAGGGGCTCGGACTCTATCCATTTCGAGAAATAGTCGATTGCCACGACTAAGAACTTGAACTGTCCGGGAGCTGGCAGAAACGGCCCTAGTAAATCCATCCCCCACATCGCGAAGGGGATCGGACTTGATAGGGAAGTGAGTGGAGCTTGTGGGAGGCGTCGGATGTCGGAGTACTTCTGACAGGAGCTGCATTGCCGAACATGTCATTCAGCGTCTCGTAGGAGAGTGGGCCAGAAATATCCGTAGTTCAACACTTTGCGTGCTAGGGCTCTGGAACCCGAATGCACTTCGCCGATGCCCTCGTGAAGTTCTTATAGGGCGTAGTTGGCTTGCCCAGGGGAGAGTCATCTCAGGTACGGCCTACCGTCGACCTGTGTGAAGGAGCGTTTGTATAGGATGCCTTTGATCAGTGTGTAACGCTCGGCTCGGGTTCTTACTCTTCGAGCTTCCTTGGGATCCTCGGGGAGGAGTCCGTCCCTTAAAAATTCGATGAGGGGTTTCATCCAATTGTCTTCGAGCAGGATAGGCAGCGTTTCTATGGAGTCGAGAGTTCGTCCTCTATGCTTGGCTTCAGAAGGACTTCTATCAAAACGGTCTGCTCGAGACCTTGGAGGGAGGAGGAGGCTAGTTTGGAGAGGGTGTCAGCCTGAGCATTTTCTTCCCAGGGGATTCTTTGGATGAGGGCTTCTTCGAATAGTGTCATGAGGCTCTTGACTTTGGCTAAGTATTTAACCATCCTGTCATTGCGTGCTTCATACTCGCCGAGGACCTGATTGACGACTAGCTGGGAGTAGCTAAAGATCCGGAGGCGTCGCGCCACTGCATTTCGGGCCATTCCAAGGCCGGCAATGAGTGCCTCGTATTCAGCTTCGTTGTTCGAGGCTTTGAAGTTTATACGGAGGGAGTATTGGAAGATGAAGTCATCTGGGCCTGCCAGAATGACCCCCACCCCGCTTCCCTCATTGCAGGACTAGACATGACTTCATTGCAGGAGGGACCACCATTAATGTCTCTGGACCTCCTTAACATTTTTGGGAGGGGCCATGTCTAATATGGCCTTGATTTTTTCAGGGTTTGCTTCGATTCCTCGTTGACTAACCATGAAGCCGAGGAACTTCCCTGAAGAGACTCCGAACGCACACTTGTTCGGATTGAGTGTCATGCTGTGTTTTCTCAGAACGTCAAACGCTTCTTGGAGGTCGGTCACATGATCAGCGCCTCGGAAGCTTTTTACAAGCATGTCGTCGACGTATACCTCCATATTACGGCCGATTTGAGCTTGGAAAACCTTGTTGACGAGGCGTTGGTATGTTGCTCCTGCGTTCTTCAGGCCGAAAGGCATGACCCTGTAGCAATAGAGGCCTTGGTCGGTAACGAATGATGTCTTCGGGATATCCGGGGGGAACATCCGGATCTGGTTGTAGCCTGAGAAGGCATCCATAAAGCTGAGGAGTTCGTGTCCCAAGGTGGCGTCAATCAGAGTGTCAATGCTCGGAAGAGCGAAGGGGTCCTTGGGGCAAGCCTTGTTGAGATCGGTAAAATCAATACAAATCCTCCAAGTCCTATTGGACTTCTTCACCATTACTACATTCGACAACCACTCGAGATAGTTCACCTCTTGTATGAACCGGGCCTTCAAGAGCTTGTCCACCTCCTCTTTAATAGCCAGCTGACGTTCGGGGGCGAACTTGCGCCTCTTCTGCTGAACCGGTTTGGACCCCGGAATAAAGCTCAGGTGGTGGACTAAGAGCTCTTCGGAGATTCCGGGCATATCTGCAGCTGACCAAGCGAAAAGGTCTTGATTCCTTCGGATGCACTGTACAATGTCCGAGCATAGGGCGGACGGGAGGGTCTTGCTAACAAAGAACTTACGAGTTGGGTCCTGCTCAGAGAAGAACACTTCCTCCAATTCGTCCACCGGCTCGGACGTCGGTCGAGCAGCATCTTGGGGGATTTCCAGAGTTTCTAAGGAGAGGACTGGTCCGAAGGTAGAGGTCATGTAACACTTACGGGCCGTTTCCTGATTGCCCCTTACTTTCCCTACTCCGGCCCGAGTGGGAAACTTCATTTTGAGGTGGTATGCTGAAGGGACGGCTTCGAGGGCGGCTAGGCCGGGCCGACCCAGAATGACATTGTAGGCTGCGGGGACATCTACGACCATGAAGTCCATCGACTCCGTTTGGGTAGTAGGAGTTTTACCAGCGGTTACGTCGAGGGTAATCACCCCTTCAGTAGTCACTGGCACTCCCGTGAACCCATGGAGCGTGTAGCCGGCGGGCTTGAGTCTATCTCGGGAGAGCTTTAGGCCTTTAAAAGGGGCGAGGAAGATGATGTTAACGGAGCTGCCATTATCCACTAGGATCCTCTCCACTTTGAAGTTCGCCATGTGGAGGCTTATGACAAGTGCGTCACAATGAGGGGTGCGGACTCCTTCAAGATCTTCGTCTGAGAATGTGACGGGCACTCCGAGGCCTTTAGGAGGAGGGGTGGTCCGGACCGAGTTGACTTCTCTTATAAATGCCTTCCGAGAGGAGTTGGAGGAGCCCCCCATTGGTCCCCCATGAATGAGGTGGAGGACACGCTCTTCCTCGAAGTCAGGCGTTTCGTCGCGCTCTGGACGCTTATTAGCCCCCCGAGGTGGGGGAGGAAGTTCGGCTCGGTCCTTTCTTACGAACCTGGTCAGCTGCCCCCTTTGGATGAGGGCTTCTATCTCTTTCTTCAAGGCGCGACAATCATTGGTGTCGTGCCCGTGGTCCCGGTGATAACGACACCATTTTTCTTTATCTCTTTTCTTGGCAGGGGTGTTCATCCTCGGAGCAGGAGGTATGATTCCTTCCTTTTCGACTTCCATCAGTATGGTAGAGACATTAATGGTGAGGGGAGTGAACTTCTCGAATCGGGGGGGAGGTCGGCGCTGGCCGGCATTATCCTTCTGGAGCTTCTTGGCTCCTTCCTCTTCTGTTCCCTTTCTCTTAAACCCGGAGGAAGACCCCTCCCAGTTGGGTCGGTGCTCGGCTTCCTCGGCCCGAATATACTTTTCACTGCGGAGGAGGAGGTCAGAGAAGTTCTGTGGGGGCTTCTTGGTGAGGGAGGAGCGGAGGTTGAAATTGAGGACATTAGATTGAAATGCTGCCACAGCGACCGATTGGTCGAGGGATGCTATGGACCTGGCTTCAGCTGTGAACCTCTTCACATAGTCTCTCAACTTCTCACCCTTCTTCTGGTAGAGGTGCAATAGCGAGATGCTGGTCTTCTCAGCTCTACGACTGCTTACGAAATGGGTGATGAAGAGGGTCTCGAACTGCTCGAAGGAGAATATTGAGGAGGGGGCAAGGCGAGAGTACCATTCTCGAGCTGGGCCCTTGAGAGTTGCGGGGAAGGTTTTGCAAAGGAGGGCATCGAAAGCTTGATGGAGGAGCATTAGGGTCTTGAAGCTTTCTATGTGATCAACGGGGTCAGTCTCCCCAGAGTAAGTCTCAAATTGGGGAGGTTTGAAGCCGATCGGCATAGGTGCATCCATTATGGTTCAGGAGAAAGGAGGTCTGCTAGGACGAAGGGTTCTCCCTCTAAGTTCTTCTTCTCGGTCTAACTGGCCCAGGCGCCTCTCCATCTCATGGAGACGGCGGTACACAGCGTCGTCCCTTCGACGGTAATCAGCCGAGCCTCCAGACTCGTCTTCGTACGAGGGAGAACGAGGGCTACGGCGATGGTAACTCCAGGAGCGACGAGGACTTGGAGTACGCCGGGAGTTGCTAGGAGCGGGAGGAGGAGATGAGGACCGTCGGCGAGGGCTTCGGACCGGAGGAGGCGAGGGGATCTTGGGTGCATTGGTGTTGGGATGGAGATTGAGAGCTTGTAGGACGGTCGCTTGGAACTGCTGGAACTCGGCACGGGTGATGGGTGCCTCATCATTCCTAGGCTATTGCCGACCTGCAGGGGAGTGTGGCCTTCTTCGGTAATGCTCGGGGGACTCTTTCCGCCCCCTTCGGATAGGGGACCTCCTGTATTCTCGGCGGCGAGGAGACCGCTCATCCGGACGGTGTTGGCGGGAGGTTCCCTCTCGGGCCCGCTTTTCATCCAGATGGCGATGAAGATCAACGTTCTTCTGCCGATTGAGGGCGGTATTGTGGGGACCTGAAGCTCGGGGATGATGGGAGGCCATAGAGTCTGAAGAGGCGTTGTGGATGGAGACGTGGTCCTGGTGAAGAGGTTGTTTCTGAGGGTTAGGACCCTTAGGAGGTGGATAATTAGGAGGAGGAGGAAGGTCCTGTTGGAGCGGGTCTTCCGTTGGAGGAGGAAGTTGCCCCTGCTGTTGGGTAGGCTGGATGGGAATTTCGTGCTGCTGATCGGGGTTGGGTCCTCTGTTAGACCCTCTTGATCTGACTTTCCTAGGAGGCATGGCTGGAGAAGATCTGTTCAACGGGAAGAGGGGAGGTCTCTATTCGTTAGTTTCCCACAGACGGTGCCAATCTGTTGCCGCTAAATTTGGTGTGGGGGCAAACAGATAGTATTTGTGGATTCTTAAGGAAACTGAATAGCAAACCTGTGTATCTGTTCCGTCGGAACTTGATCGTTGCACCCGCCGTACACCTGCAAAAAGTGCGAGACACCGGGGTTGTTCCCGGCGACGCACCCTCTGACGTTCAAGTCAGTAATCAGAGAAAGATTATGAAAGAACGCAAAAACTGGAGAAAGATTGATTACCTCTTAATGGAGATGGATGGGCGGTATTTATAGGCGTCTTAGGGAACAGATTAGGAATGTAATCCCCGTGATCTGATAAGGAATATTCTCCTTGTAAACAGATTTGGAATGTAATCCCTAATTCCCAGTGGAGGGATAGGCATGAATCAGGGCCGTTGATTAGGATCGAATCAGAAACCCTAATTCTATCGCTCTGATCGGACTTTTATTGCTGGTTGAAACCCGCACCCAATTGAAGCAGATCCGTTTTTGGGTTATTGGGTCTTTGACGAAGAGACCCAGTACCCATCTCAGACCCATTGGTAGGTGAAATTACCGTTTTACCCCTGGGCTTCAAGATTCGTGCCCGATTTGGACGATTCCGATTAACCTCCATGTTTAGCCATATCAGGGATTGTAAACACACAAACAAGTTAACTGATTAACAATAGAGTGGCATGTGTGTGAAGATCATGAGAGATGGGTTTGATGATAAAGAACCAAGATTTAAGTAAAATTGAATTTAACACATTTCGGGTCTGTGTTTGTGCATGTTTTGATGGGTTTAGCAATTATGAGGACTGAGGTGATAAGATTACTTGCGTTTGAATTTGATAAATGAAACTTAAGAGGAAAATCAGGTTTCGAAGAAGAATTCTTCATTATTTACATGTACATGTTGAGATTTTCAAAACTAATATTTTGAGTAAATGTTCTCTTAAGATTGAATTTGGTTGAAACATGAACTAGCAAACTGGATAAGGTATATCCATTGTATTATTGATCTAATATATATATATATATATATATATATATATATATATATATATATATATATATATATATATATATGCACTGCTATCATCATGAAGAAGAATTTTTAGACTCAGTTTGTGCATGTGCAAAATGTAGAGGCAGGTTCCCCATTCTTTTAAATCCTTGTTCAAATACTTTGGTTTAGGAACACATTGTATGGGTATGCTGAATTCGCAGGCTAGTGTTCATACTTGTATGGGTAAATATATGTAAAATTAGTCATATTAGAGTAAGTAAACTGATGCTTTTGAAAGTCCTAATATACTTTATCAACCATGAAGAAAACCAGTTCTATATCTTTAAGTTGTTTAAGTTTTGTTCGAGTATCGGGTTTCTTTCAACTGTAGACTGTTGCTTCTGCTACATTACTTTGCATGTGCACACATGAACAAGAATTCACCTTTACATACACATCCAGTATCTTTATCTAAGTAGTAGTGGTAAGTATTGTGTTTGGTAGTTTCTTTGTGTATGCATTGGGAACTTCTTGTCCAGTTATTATTTTGATTCGTAGTTTTCGTAGTATCAAATTCAATGTTTTAACAGGACTGTAAGTGTGTGTAATGAATTGTATATTGGGTTTTGAAAGAAAGAAATTCATGATAAAGATAAGAGAGGTTTTCTTTAATATAATAAGCACATGTTTCACTTCAGTAAAAGAGTTTCTCCTACACACATGCACAGGTTTCATTTCAATAAAAAAGACTTCTTCTATATCCTGTGTATGCTTCATTTTAGAAAAAAGGTTTTTCAATATTATATATATACACATATACTTCATTTCAGTGAAATGGTTTTTCTATATCATATATATACACATATGCTTCATTTCAGTAAAAGGGTGTTTCTATATCATATATATACACACATATGCCCCATCACAGTAAAAAGAATTTTTTTTATATATATGCATACACACTGCATACAGGAAAGAGATTTATATACACATTTGTGCACAAACCCCATTTCAGTAAAGAGGATTTATATACACATTTGTGCACAAACTCCATTTCAGTAAAGAGGATTTCTTCAAATACACATGAACAACTTCATTTCAGTAAAAATGATCTTCTATATATTCAAACACAAACGATATAAATGAATGAATATACTAGTCCATGTTTGCATTATTTAGTCCCTATATTATATAAGCATGTTTGGTCCCTGTCTATATTAGAATTTAGTAAAGAGAAGTTGTGGTTGACCTGATGGCATTCACTGTATGCAACAAGAGATAGAATAAGCTGCTAGATTAGATCCTTTTCAAGCTTTCTCTAATAATTTTTGATTATGTATAACACCTTTAAAACAATGTAATGGTTCCAGTTTTCTTAACTAAAATATGTAGACATAGGATGATTGCAAATGTGTTTTGAATTTGCGTTGATTGAATGAATTTCTCACTGAGTAAGTTAACAATGAAATGAAATGATTAAAATGAAAGATTTTGTGTTGATGGTCGAGTTGTGAGTCTCTAGATGGTGTGTGGGACCCTAGATACTGACAGTTGAGATTTTGTGGTTTGGCCAGTTTTGACTTTGTTATTGATCAGTTGAGTTAAGTTCGGTAGGATACACCAACTCTAGGAGATTCGAAATTAATTAATTAACTTAAAAAGATAAGGACATGCACTAGATGGTGATATGATGAAATGAGAACATGGGTTATGGACCTCAGTATGGCTTGCTGTGTGAGATAATCCCCAGAATTATCGAGGTGTGAGTGAAATAGTCTCCGGAATTACTTGCAATGTGGGATTGATCTCCGGAATTATCGGGGTCAAGGCGACACTCGTGGGATATTCGTGTGATGAGGCGCCATAGCTTACGGTGTGGGGTATTCTCAAAGATTCCCAGGTGTTAGTGAAATAGTCTCCGGAATTATCTGTGGATAGAGATTTGACCTCCAAAATTATTGGGGCACGGGCTAATATTCACAGTTTATCTATATCTCATAGTAGTCATCGTAGTAGGATTAGTTGCACAACGAGGAATTAAACCTATCAAGTGGAGAACGTTAAGGGCTTGCATCTGACCTATGTAGAGTGAGATGCATAGAATCTGACATGTATGCATTAGAGAATCCGCATATAGCATTGATGTTTTCTTGACTTAGTTTTATGCATGTTGTTTTCCTTTTTTTTTCTACACTTGACACTTACCTTAGTTTCACCTGATGTTTTTATGTTTTATTTATTGTTATTTCTTATTTCATTTACTCTTGATATTGTTACGTGTTGTTCATGACTCCATGCTTTATGTTTTATTTATGTTGCATTTATTTTTATGTCACTCACACTGTTATGGCTGACCCCTGTGGTTTTGGAGGTTAGGGTTATCTCTAGCCACATGTTTTACAGGTAGGTGCTTATAGCTTGGGATTTGGATGCTTGTGCTAGATTGACGTTATAGCTTATGTAAATTGTAAAAGAATATGTTGTAAAATATAGAATTAGTAATTCAAGGTATTAGTTTTTCCGCTGTGCTTTGTAATGAATTAATGTAATAAAAGTTAAAAATGTTATCTGTGTTTTGACTATATTTACTATTACAATTGAGGTTGATACTGGAAATTGTGTCACGTATTTCTGAGATATCATATTGAAAATTCGGGGTGCTACAGCTCCAGCTAGTGGTACCGAATGCTATCCCATACTAGATCCTCTACATCCTTGGGGTACTGGCGAACGAGAAGAGGAATCCGAGGAAGGTGAGCTCGACAAAAGATATTGTCCCTATCGGTCCTTATGCTCCCCATCTTAATGGAAAGAGGGGAGCAATTCAACCTCGTCACTACCTGAAGAAGAGGCGAAGCTGTCCAGATGAACCTTGGATATAGCTTTCCTAAATTTAAAAATTTACCTAGCTTACAATGACTCATAGATGAAGAAAACAGCCACGAACACTCGCCGAAGCCGAAAACTAAAGGAAAGAAAGGTGGAAGTGAAGTGTGAAGTGAAGGAAGGAAGGGGAGGGAGATGAACAATGATAAGGCCACAAAATGGCATACAAACAACATTACCATGGCTAAAAATAATGCACAAAATGCGTGCCAGAGTGTAAAAAGGGTAAAAGTTGTGCTGCCCATAGAAAGCACTTGCAAAATGCGTAAATCTATGCTGCCTACATGTAGAACACGCAGAGCATGTGCATGCATACGCGCTTGCCATGCCAAAGCACATGCATGCTGTGTTCCAAGGTTGCGCTCACAGTACTTGGCGTGGCGAAGCATGGGCAGCACCAAATGGGCCCACGTGGTGAAATGCGTGCTAGTCTGGCCCGGTCTGCGCTCATGCCATGTCAATCAGATTTGTATTTTGATAGCTGAAGTCTCATTGGTTTGATCTAAACCGTCGGAGCATCTGGGTCTGGATTGGACGACTGAGATGTTGTCGGCGAATCTGTACAAAGTCTGAACAGCGGGGTTTGCCCCGACGAAAGACTTTGAGATACTTATGTCAGTAACTCATAAAAGGAGATGAGTTTTGGTGGCAGAAGACTGATAATCGGTTACTGATTAAGGGGATAGTATTTATATGTTAGGAATTAGTTGCAAAAGACAGACTTAAGAAAGAATCAAACAATATAACCATTTCTTTTTTTCTTTAAGAGACCAGAGCAAATCTCTTATCCATTTGGATCATACTAACCCTAGCTATCTATATAATAAAACACAAAAAAAGCTATCAAGTGGCTCCCATTTAATATGGTTGAAATCAATGGTCCAGATCTAACCTCAGAAAACATATTTTCCCACCCAAAAGTTTCTCCCCAAAACTCAAATTCAAATCCCCAAAACAACTCCTTTATTTATTTATTTATTTATTTATCTCTCTCTCTCTCTCTCTCTCTCTCTCTCTCCCCTTCAATTTACTCGGAAATTTATATTTTCTGAGTTAAGGTTTGTAAATTTTTAGATTTTTTATTCATTTTTTTATTGCTCATGTTACATTGAAAATACCAAATATCTCATCAACAGTTAAATTTCATCATTTTCCACACTCAGATTTAAGAAGTTGGATTTTACACCCTTATTTATAATTATTTTTCAACATATACTTATGGAAACATGGACTTTTATTTACAACTAATTATTGTTTTACTATCCAAACTTGAGCTACATAATTGTTATTTTACTGTTTACAATACTTTCATATGTTGTATCGTTCCGAAGACATGCCGTAGGGATGTGCCCACGGGCAAATCTAGTGTATTCATAATTCATTGAGTAATGCTATTCATACTCACTTTGTTGTGCTCATTTTTAACTCAATCCTAAGTGGCAAGTGAGGTGGCATGTGAGAAAAGTTATTTTTAGGTTGCGTTTGGCCTAGCTTTTTTGGGCTTTAAAGCTACTTCAGTAGGAGAAGGCAGAAAATAGAGCTTTGAAATTAAAAGTTAAAGCTGTTTGGAAAGTCTACTTTTTTTTAACTTCAAAGCTACTTTTAAGCTAGAAGTTGTTTGGCATGAGATATGCTACTTTTATACTCAATTTAAGCTTTTGATTTTATTTAAGAGTAAAATATAAGTTATCAAACTACAAAATATCTTTATATTACTAATAAAGATATTTAAAGCCCAAAAAAAGGCTATCGACGGCGAAGAAAGGAGAGGCGGCGGGGCGACGGCGAAGAAGGGAGAGGGGGGCGGCGGGGCGGCGAGGGGAGGCGGCGAAGAAAGAGTAGCCAATCCTGGGCAACTGGTCACCAAATTCAAACCAAACTCTGGCCCTTTTTCCCTTCATAATTGTACTACTATAACTTGCAATTGAATCAAACTCATCTCCCTTTCTCTTAACTTGTAATCATCAACATATAAAACATTCTTTCAGATAATAAGCAGCTCACCAAATTAAGGTTTTATTCTCCCATTCCTATTTAATCAAACCCCTGTGGCTCACCAAACTAGCAACTAGACAGTTGATAGATCATTGACCTAATTTCCTATATATGATGAATATATGAAAACTAGCTTGATATTCTTCCTCTTCTCGATCAATGGAAACATCGCATAACCTTCCATTTGTAGTACTCTTTCTCCTCTTCACTGTATTGTCTGCCTCTCAGGGCTTCTGAGTAGAACTCAAACATGTCGACTCCAAGGGCAATTTCAGCAAGTACGAGCTGATACAGCGGGCATCCCGGAGAAGCCACCAGCGAATGGCTAGATTGATCGGCCTTTCATCTGCTTCATCCAAAGCTGTTGCTACTAATTCTTCTGTTCATGCTGGCAATGGGGAATTCCTCATGGACCTCTCCATCGGCACGCCACCTGTCCCCTTCTCGGCCATTCTAGGCACGGGTAGCAACCTGATTTAGAATGCAAGCCCTATAGTGAATGTTTTGACGGCGTGCGACTCTTCGACGACAACTCTTTGATGGCATTCGATGGCGGGGTTCTACGGCGATGTTCCCCAGTCGCGAGTGTTCGGCGAAGAAGGCAAAGGAGAAGGGGGAAAATTTTTGTTGTTAGGGTTTGATATGTGGGAAGGGCCAAAAAAAGAGAACAGGTAAAAAAAGAGAAAAGGAGAAGCCAGAAGTTGCTCTTGAACGCTTTTTTTGAAGCTCATTTTCTTCATTAAAAATAAGCTACTTCTCATTCTGTAGAGCTTTTCAAAATATGCGTTTAGCTCAACTTCTCCTTTTAAAGAAGAAGAGAAGCTAATTTTAAGCTGGGCCAAACACTACCATAGTAAGTAATTAATGCAGAAGTAGCTTTTGTAGAATTGAGATGTTGCGAGTCTACTACAACCATCCATTAGATCAAGATGCTCATAGACGATCGATATTAATTTCACAATTAAAGTAGTTGGACCGTTATGAAAATTTTATCTCTTCTTTTCATCACCTGCACGATCTACTTCCTACCTTCTTCTCTACCTTCAAAATGCAATCATCTCCACGTTGATCTCCATAGAATTATAAATTTTAAATTAAAGTATATATATATTTTTTGATTTAGGGAGAAAACTTCAAATAAATGCATATATATAAGTAGTTCGTACCATCTTCACGACATGTTGAATATTTTGATGTATAGGGTAGAGATCTTCAAATCATTTGAAACTTTGTACACAACATCGAGATAACATGTAGAGTGATGTGAACGGTGTGATATAGATTCAGATGACTCAAATCGCTGATCTCTAAAAAAATTATTTTCATCCCATTTATCTCACCATCTCATATTAGCATTATTCTATATATATATAGGTAAAAGGGATATGAGCAACTTGCTCATTTAGTAAATGAGCAATAGATTATGTGGCATGCATGTGATACATTGGACAACTAATCCTTTTAAGGATTTTCCAATCACATGCATGCCACATCATCAATTGCTTATTTACTAAATGAGCAAGTTGCTCGAACCCCTTTTCCCATATATATATATATATATATATATATATATATATATATATATATAAGAATTTTCCAATCACATGCATGCCACATCCCATATATATATATCTATATAACATAGGGAAAAAGGGGTTTGAGCAACTTGCACATTTAGTAAATAAGCAATTGATGATGTGGCATGCATGTGATTGGAAAATCCTTAAAAGGATTAGTTGTCCAATGTATCACATGCATGTCACATAATCATTTGCTCATTTACTAAATGAGCAAGTTGCTCATATCTCTTTTACCCATATATATATATATATATATATATATATATATATATATATATATATATATAATTTTTTTCTTCATGCACAACCACACACACACACACACACACATCTATATAATAAAACACAAAGAAAGCTATCAAGTGGTTCTCCTTCAATCTCCCCCAAAATCAATGGCTCAGATCTAACCTCCCAAAACATATTTTCCCTCCCAAAAGTTTCCCTCCAAAACTCAAATTCAAATCCCCCATTCAAAACAACTCCTTTATTTATTTAATTATCTATCTCTCTCTCTCTTTCTTCTATTCAAAAAATTAAGAAAATAAAAATTTTAAAATTTTTTTTAAAATTAAAAAACTAAAAAAAATTTAAATTTTGAAAACTTTAAAAAAAATTCAAAAAATCAAAAAATTATAATAAATTAAAAAAATATTTATTTTTTAAATATTTAAAAATTGTAAAATTAAAAAAAGTTTAATTTTTTTTTTAATTTTACAAATTTTAGAAATTTTGAAAATTTTGAAAATTAAAAAAAATTCAAAAGAAAAATAAAAGAAATAAAAATAATAAAAATAAAAAAATTTAAAATTTTAAAATTTTGGAAATTTGAACAAATTTGAAAATTTGAAAAATCTCAAAGCAAATCCAAATCCAATGTCGAACCTCAATCAAGAGGTCGTCGCCGATATCTGATCTGCTGCTGATTCCGTATCGGTGACTCCCCTCCACGAAATTGAGCGTGAATATCAAGCAACTCCGTATCGGCGACTCCCCTCCACCGAATCGAGAGCCTCTATTTGCGATGCGATCTTATTTAATCTCATTAACCGAATTCTCATTTTAATTTTAAATTTTTTTGTGCAGGGGATTACTCAGTTTTTTGCTGACTTAAATTTTGTGTGTGCATGGGATTTAAGTTCAGAGATGTATGATTATTTTATTTTATATTTAGACATACTCATAGTGGTTATGAGATTAGAGTAAGCTCTATAAAACTCTATGCAGTGTTTTATAGAGTAATGTCCTTGCATAACTATTACAAGCATCTAAAAGTGATGCTGAAGTTAAAAAAAACTCTATGTAGTGTTTCTTACAAACTATATGCATTTCAGGTAAGTTCAAGTTAATGATTAAGAAGGCGATGGTTGAGCTTAAAGGTAGATATATTGTTTTCTCATATAATATGTTTGCTACTTCAATTAATTTGCTAGACGTCCAAAACTATTTTATATAATCAAATCAGGTGCACCGTTCCGAAGACGTGCCGTAGGCACGTGTCAACGGGCAAACCTATTATATATATATATATAGACCTAGGAAATAATATATTAAGGGGCGAAAGAGAGTTGGTGGCTGTGCATGAAGAAAATGGGGAATAACTGTCCCACTTTTTGAAAGTTTTTCCCAAACTGTCCTACTTTTTTTAAAAAAATTCAAACTGCCTCACTCGCTTTCTAAAAAAACGAGTGTGGTTAAAACTTCAACGCCTTTTCAGAAAGCGAGTGTGAGACTTTTGATTTTCGAAAGCCTACACTCGCATTCTGAAAAACCGATTGGGTTTTAACCACAATCGTTTTCTCAAAAAGCGAGTGGCACTTAGTGATGGAACTGAGATGATTCCCAGGACTACGGATTGGTGTGCGTAGCGATTGTTAAAAATTTAACAGATTAAATACGTGATCTAACCCTATATAGCGGAATCTAGGGTTCACGAATTATACCTGCGATGAGAAGAAGACAACAGCGACCCCAAGATCTTCTGCATGTATTCCTTCCTCGGGTTGTACGTCGTGTGGGCGACGATCTCCCAACCTTTCTTCTCCTTGGCTGATCTCTCTTTCTCTCCTTACGTGAATCACGAGTTTTGAGAAAAAATCTTATATTTCAGATTGTCAATGACGGCCAGAGAATAGAGGATATATATAAGGCTACGGCAGGGACCTATGAGGAGAAATTAGGGTTAGGTCTCCTAACGAATCTGGGTATCCCGTGTTCAGCCCGAACACACAACCCAGACCCATTAACAATAGCTCGGTCCACTAAGGAGCTATTGTTGCACTACCTTCCTAATCCCAATTTATATTTATGGGCTCCTTTTATTATATGCTCGTTCAACTCCCCATGTTAAGATATCGAATGTCCGTCGATCAAATTAAGTTACCGACAACTATATTGATCAACATCGTTTATCCTTAAGTAGTACCACTCAACTTTATTTGTCATGTCGGATGTAATCCACCTGCAGGGTTTACATGACAATCCTTATGAGCTCCTTAAGGGGACATCATCAACCCGACGTACCGGGACATAGATTCCTTTTACAATCAACAGCCCATCATACATACAATGCTATTACCCAATTCATAGAGGTTGTTGATCCATAATGAATCTCACTCTTTTATGAGTCAAAGTAATGCACACTGCATATACATGTCTATTATTATATCTGGATTAAGAGCATAAGCATCCATAATAACAGAGGTGTTTGTTCTCTTTTGTAGTCAGTACAAAGAGAACAACCTCAAGTGGTCCTGTTCAATACACACAAAGTGTACTAGTGTAAACCTATAGTCAAGACAGACTAATACCAGATTACACTACAACCTTTCCAATGGATTGTCCAAGTCCGTCTAGGTTGTGAACTATTTATATATTCCATAGGGAACTGATAATATGATCTTCTGTGTGTCACCTCACACTATATTATCAACCTTATAGAATATCAGACACTTGCATTAATATTATAATAAACACAATATGCAAACATATGCCCATATGATTCTCATTCAAAAAAATAAGAAAATAAAGTTAATACAAAAGTGATGCTTTCAGTATATAACCCTAACACTTAGTTCATATCAATTAGTCACTCAGGCCTTATTGGTTAGTGGGTGTGTTTTAGGACTGTTACTTTTCATCGGGCTCTGTTGGGTCTGGGTTCGAATCTTGCATTTTCCACTTCTATTTTCTAATTCGTTTTTTTAATACTTGTCACCTTTTTCTTTAAAAAAAATTATGTGCATTAATATAGGTTGTAACAAAATTCTAAATATGGGTCAAACATCTTTTTCTATCTACATAAAACAATCCACAAGCAACTTCCAACTTCTCGTAACAAATCAAGAATTAGAATTCACTGCCGAAAATCTCGTGCAAGTTTGTTACTTAAAAATGAACAAAAAATTTGAAAATATGGAGTTCAAAATCACGTGAAGATTTTGTGTTCATGAGGCAACTTAGGAAATACCCTCTGGCCTATAACATAAAAAATAACCTACCAAAGAGTGTAATTAAGGTCCAAAATCAGCTATAATTTATTTATTTTAAGAATTAGTTAAAGTGTGTTCATTTGTGAGGATTTTTTTTGGCCAGTTTATATAAACATCAAGAACAAATACATGAAAGTGTCTACGTTTCTTGTACTCATCTCTTCCTATATTCAGTAGAAAAAGTGAGCCACGAACAAATAGAAGAAGAAGAAATACTCATGTCTATATAATAAAATACAAAGAAAGCTATCAAGTGGTTATCCTTCAATCTCCTCAAAAATTAAAGGCCCAGATCTAACCTTACAAAACATATTTTTTCCCCAAAAGTTCCCTCCAAAACTCAAACTCAAATTCAAATTCCCCACCCAAAACAACTCCTATATTTATTTAATTTTTTTTCTCTCTCTCTTTCTCCCTCCCTCCCTCTTCTATTCAAAAAATTAAGAAAATAAAAAATTTAAAAACAAAAAAAATTTAAAATTTAAAAGCTTTAAAAATCGTTAAAAAAAAAAAAAAAATCATATAATATGTTTTTTTGCTGGACCCCAAAAGTTTCTCATATAATATATTTGCTACTTCAATTAATTTGCTCGACCTCCAAAACTATTTTATATGATCAAATATGGTGCACCATTCCGAAGACACGTGTCAACGGGCAAACCTAGTCTATATAATAAAACACAAAGAAAGCTATCAAATGGCTCTCCTTCAATCCCTTAAAAATCAAAGGCCCAGATCTAACCTCACGAAACATATTTTCTCCCCCAAAAGTTTCTTCCCTAAACTGAAATTCAAATCTCCCACCCAAAACAACTCCTATATTTATTTAATTATTTTTTCTCTCTCTCTCTCCCTCCCTCCCTCATCTATTCAAAAAATTAAGAAAATTTAAAATTTAAAATTTAAAAATTTAAAAATTTAAAAACTTTAAAAATAATTCAAAAAAAAAATCATATAATATGTTTTTTCTCTATGTTTGCTACTTCAATTAATTTGCTAGACCTCCAAAACTATTTTATATCTATATAATAAAACACAAAGAAAGCTATCAAGTGGTTCTCCTTCAATCTCCCCCAAAATCAATGGCTCAGATCTAACCTCCCAAAACATATTTTTCCCCCCCAAAAGTTTCCCTCCAAAACTCAAATTCAAATCCCCCATTCAAAACAACTCCTTTATTTATTTAATTATCTCTCTCTCTCTTTCTTCTATTCAAAAAATTAAGAAAATAAAAATTTTAAAAATTTTTTTAAAATTAAAAAACTAAAAAAAATTTAAATTTTGAAAACTTTAAAAAAAATTCAAAAAATCAAAAAATTATAAAAAATTATCATAAATTAAAAAAATATTTATTTTTTAAATATTTAAAAATTGTAAAATTTAAAAAAGTTTAATTTTTTTTAATTTTAGAAATTTTAGAAATTTCGAAAATTTCGAAAATTAAAAAAAATTCAAAAGAAAAATAAAAGAAATAAAAATAATAAAAATAAAAAAATTTAAAAATTAAAAATTTTGGAAATTTGAACAAATTTGAAAATTTGAAAAATCTCAAAGCAAATCCAAATCCAATGTCGAACCTCAATCAAGAGGTCGTCGCCGATATCTGATCCGCTGCTGATTCCGTATCGGTGACTCCCCTCCACTAAATTGAGCGCGAATATCAAGTAACTCCGTATCGGCGACTCCCCTCCACCGAATCGAGAGCCTCTATATGCGATGCGATCTAATTTCATCTCATTAACCGAATTCTCATTTTAATTTTTAATTTTTTTTGTGCAAGGGATTACTCAGTTTTTTGCTGACTTAAATTTTGTGTGTGCATGGGATTTAAGTTCAGAGATGTATGATTATTTTATTTTGTATTTAGACATACTCATAGTGGTTATGAGATTAGAGTAAGCTCTATAAAACTCTATGCAGTGTTTTATAGAGTAATGTCCTTGCATAACTATTACAAACATCTAAAAGTAATGCTGAAGTTAAAAAAAACTCTATGTAGTGTTTCTAACAAACTATATGTATTTCAGGTAAGTTCAAGTTAATGATTAAGAAGGCGATGGTTGAGCTTAAAGGTAGATATACTGTTTTCTCATATAATATGTTTGCTACTTCAATTATTTGCTGGACGTCCAAAACTATTTTATATAATCAAATCAGGTGCACCGTTCCGAAGACGTGCCGTAGGCACGTGTCAACGAACAAACCTAGTGATCAAATAAGATGCACCGTTCCGAAGACGTGCCGTAGGCACGTGTAAACGGGCAAACCTAGTATATACATAAACCTTAATAAATAGAGACCCAATTCTCGAATTTTCATTCATTTTCAATTCAAATTCAAAATGGCTTGTTCTTCTTCTCTTCTCATTTGTATTGTGTTCATTGTCTATGTTCATTCGGTTACTGCGATTAAGCAAACTTCTGATGGGTCTGAACAATGGAGCTACGTTCAAGTTAGGCCAAGTAAGCTTTCCTCTTCGGAATTCTTCTTCTTCTACTTGTTCATGTTTCCTTTGATCTGAACTAATCGGTTTATGTGTTTTTGTGGCAATGCAGAAGCCCACATGTTCTACTGTCTCTACCGCAGTGCGAATCACGTCGATAATGGATCCAAGCCATGGCCTACTGTGCTCTGGTTACAGGGTGGACCTGTAAGTTGTCACATATATAACTTGCTCCTGAAATGAATTTGAATTTCCGTAGTCTATACGTAACCAAGATTTCATCCTGGGTTTTGAATTGATTGGATATAGGGTGCTTCGGGTACTGCAATCGGAAACTTCTAAGAAGTAGGGCCACTGGATACCCGATCTCAAACCTCGAAAAACTACATGGCTGCAAAAAGCTGATCTACTTTTTGAACTTTTATAACATTTTTTTTCTAACTTTTATTTCACCAAAAATTTAAAAAAACGAATTAAAAATTAAAAGTGGAAAATATCGGATTCGAACCCAGACCGAACAGCACCATGAACAGTAACAGCTCTAAAACACACCGACTGACCAATAAGGCCTAAGTGACTAATTGATATGAACTAAGTGACACTTCTTTTTGAGAAAGCGTGTGGTTAAAACCCAATCGGTTTTCCAGAAAGCGAGTGTAGGCTTTCGAAAATCAAAAGTCTCACACTCGCTTTCTGAAAAAGCGATGAGGTTTTAACCACACTCGCTTTTTCAGAAAGCGAGGGAGGCAGTTTGGAAATTTTTTTAAAAAGTAGGACTGTTTGGGAAAAACTTTCAAAAAGTGGGACACTTTGGGAAAAATTCGAAAATGGGCCAGGGTTGTTTGTTGTAGTTCTTTGCATACATGTGGTAAGGCAGCACGTGAAGGAAGTATGGGATGAGTTGGGAATTAATTGTCCCACATCCGAAATAATATTGAGTGAATAGAGGTTTAAATGTAGTTACTTATTATCCAAGAGTACCTACTAAGCTAGTTCTTTTAGTGAGGTTGCGCCCTGTGGTGGGTCCGTGGTTAGGTATTGCTTTTAGGCGGGTAGTACTCGTACGAGCGCGTACGAAGTTGAGCCGGACTCAGGGTGCTACAAATAGTATCAGAGAGCTGACTTTCGACACTGACAGTGGGTCAGAGTGGGTAAGATGTACGCCTGAGAAGGAGATGGGGAGAGTACACTGGTAGGAAGATAAGGATAGTATGCTAGAAGAATCAAGGTACTGCACTCCACATCAGATAGAAATGTGGTCATGTATTAAATTGCGGGTCCCCGAACTGGCATGACTGACAATTGTTGTTTTTTATAGTCATATGATGGATGAGCAAATGAATTTCAAATGATTTACATAATTAGACTAATTTAGATGTGTAGATCAATATGAACGGTTAGAATTGTCAATACGAAGACGGAAAGGCTGAGTGTACGCGAGTGCACACGGCGGCCTAGTGCATAATGGAAGGGGACTCTCTATCTCTCTTTCTCCCTCTCTCTCTCTCTCTTTCTCTCTCTCTCTCTGTATATATCTATATAATAAAACACAAAGAAAGCTATTAAGTGGCTCTCCTTCAATCCCCCCAAAATCAAAGGCCCAGATCTAACATCACAAAACACATTTTTTCCCCAAAAATTTCCCCCCAAAACTCAAATTCAATTCAAATCTCCCAAAAAAACTCCTTTATTTATTTATTTAATTATTTCTCTCTCTCTCTCTCTCTCTCTCTCTCTCTCTATATATATATATATAGAGAGAGAGAGAGAGAGAGAGAAACATGGATTTTTATACCCCAATTTATAATTATTTTTCAATATATACTAATGAAAACATGGACTTTTATTTACAACTAATTATTGTCATATTATTCAAACTTGAGCTATTCATATTATTCAAACTTGAGCTATATAATTGTTGATTTACTGTTTACAATGCTTTTCATATGCTGTATCGTTATGAAGACATGCCGTAGGCACGTGCCCACGGAAAAATCTAGTATATATACACACACACACACACACACACACACACACACACACACACACACACACACACAGAGAGAGAGAGAGAGAGAGAGAGAGAGAGAGAGAGAGAGAGAGAGAGTCTATTATGAGATGGAGAGAAAAGACCCTTATCGCGAGCAAAAGATATCAGCTGTAGGATCGCGATCCGACGGCTGAGATATATTCCACCCAAATGCTGAGATTTGTCTAAGTGAGAGAAGGCATTTTGGGGATTTCACAAGGGGATTTCATAACACCCCTCTTCATTACTTCCCCTTCTTCTCTCACGCTCATTCCCGAACTCTCTTCGCCCCAAACTTTAAGCTATTTATGATTTATGAATTTTCAAAATACATAACTCAACAAAATCATGAACTGAATTAGTTGTAGCCTCACAACACAATTGTATATAAGAGTTGTTCAAATCAAGCATCCTTGTATCGGCAGGGTTGCATTATTATGCCATGCCAACTAACCTTCAAATTGTGTTCCCCCCAGCTCAACATAAATTCAGCAAGCAATTCAAATAAAGCTTGTATATAATTGTAGTATCAATAAAGCTTGTCATAAGAATATACAACAATAAGAGTATCAACATATGGTTCCAATTTGGGGGATGGTTCTAGAGTTTGGGAATGAGTGTGAGAGACGAAAAGGATCGAAATGAATGGGTGTGCTGTGAAATCACCAAATCACCCTCCAACACTTATACAGATATCAGCATTAGGGCGGAGAAGATCTCGGCCATTGGATCATGATCCAATGACTGAGATCTTTTGCTCACGATAAGGTCCTCTTCTCACCCTCTCATAATAGACTTACTTACTCTCTCTATATATAGTTGTAGCTGTACAAATATTACAACTTACAACTGAGATCTTCCATCTTTAAAATGTTACAACTTACAACTGAGATTAACCAACTCCTGTGCATATGCACCTACAGAAATAACAAGCTTGTCATAAAAACTAAAATAACAACTCACCATAAACACTGAAATAACAAGCTTGCCATCACTGCCTACACCAATCAAAAATAACAAATTAACAAACATTTAAACAGCAATAGAATTCGCAGCAACACAAGCACACGCACCAAGACAAACAAAAATTGGAAGAGGAGGGGGAAGGGGGTGGGGGGGGGGGGGGGGTGGTGGGGTGGTGGAGGGGACACATTCAAAATATGGCTTGTTAAATAGTGCTTCTCATCACTGACTAGACCAACACACATCAGGGGGTAGCAGTGGGTAAATGTAAAATGACTTAGTGAGATTCAAGCACTTCCTCTTTGTGAGAATCACATGCACTTTCTTGTATATGATTGGTTTACAATCTTCTTGAACGTCTCTCCACCCGGTACAAAGATCTTGGCTTAATATCTCTTCATTTTAAAACTCCATTCTACAAAGGCACGTAATAAACTATGTAAGCAAAAACAATTACTTCAAGTTATCTAAAAAAACTAATTACAACAATCCATGAGATGATAAACTAAAGAAAATACACTATAACTGAAGAAACTAAGCTATTTTTACATACGTCAGTTTATCTAACCAAGCTAAATTTACGTACATCAATTCACACTACTCTTTGTGTGAGAACTAAATTTCATTCCATTCACATTATTCAAAAGCTTCCTAAATTAGTAAATTACATACATATATTCACATTATCTTTTTGTATACATAAATTAGTCATTTGTCTTCACATTGTCAGGATTGAATACCAGCAACGAAAATAAAAAAAATAGCGTATTTATTCGTTACAAAATGCGGTCCGTCTCTACCTAAATTAGTTCCATCTTTTCACTACGAAAAATCTCAGCAAGCATTCAAAATCCAGCCATGAAAACTAGGGTTAAGACTTAATACCTGAGATTTGCTTGGATGGACGTAGTAGCTTCTCTTTCGAGGTCACCATCGACTTGGGAATTAAGGGAGGAACTCGAACGGGACTTGAGGTGGGGGATGGAGGATATGGAGGAAGGTAGGTTTGGAGGTGTTGGGATTTGAGGAGGGGTTTTGAGGTGTTGCGGCAGGAGCGTCGGGGTGGGGTCAGGAAGGAGGGTTAGGAAATGAAAAGCTAGCTTGAGTTGTTCGATTTGGGGGAACAGGAGGGCATCGAGCGTCAGGGAGGAGCGTCGAGGTGGGTTTAGAGCGGTAGGGTGGAGAGTAGGGGGCAGAGATTTTCAAGCGGCGGGGAGGAGGGGCAAACCAATCAAATTTGGGGATTTGGGGAGGAAGAAGCTAAGGTTTTGATTGATTTGAGGGCAAGGAGAGTTCGGGAATGAGCGTGAGAGAAGAAGGGGATGAATGAAGTGGGGTGTTGTGAAATCCCCAAATTGCCATCACTCACTTAGACAGATCTTAGCATTTGAGCAGAATAGATTTCAGCCATCAGATCGCGATCCAATGACTGAAATCTTTTCCTCATGATAAGGGTCTCTTTTCACCATCTCATAATAGACTTACTATATATATATATATATATATATATATATATATATATATATAAAATAAAACACAAAGAAAGCTATCAAGTGGCTGTCATTCAATTCCCCCAAAATCAAAGGCCCAGATCTAACCTCACAATACACATTTTCCACCCCAAAATTTTAAACCCCCAATTTTCAATACTCCTCTCTCTTTCTCTCATCCCGAAACACCCCCCGTTCAATCTCTCTTTCTTTCTGTCTCTGTCTCTTCTCGCTCTCTCTGTCTCTCTCTCTTCCCCTCGCTCGCGCTCTCGCTCTCTCTTCCCTCTCCCTCCCTCTCCCTCCCTCTCTTATCGATCATGTTTCTCTCTCTCATCGATCCCGACCCACTTTCACCGTCTCTCTCTTCTTCGACCCACCGAACCCACCGAACCCTACCGAACCCCACCCAAGCTTCACCGTCTCCGCACATCGATTTCACTGACCACTAATTTCACCATCTCTACCACCGTTCCTAACCACTGACTGATTTGTGTCCATTTGAGTTGATCCCGACCACCGATTTTACCGTCTCTACATCTCAGGTATACTTACTATATTGCATTCGTTTTGTTGGGTTTGTGTTAGATTGATAGTTTGAGTTTGATGAAGTGAAATTCAGGAGTTCCCATTTGAGTTGTGGTTGATTTGTGGCCATTTGAGTTGTGGTTGTTTTGTTGGGTGAATCTCATCTTTGTGGTTGAATTGAATTGCGGTTGAGTTGATTGCTGTTGCTGTAAAAGTCATCAATGCAAAAAGCCTTCTCAAATTATTTTCCTTCTTCCAGCTTTTTTGACCACGATTTTATTTCAAATCTGTGTTCAATGAAGAAGTTTTTGATGAAATTATACCCGTTTCGCATTATTTGCATTTTTCAAGTGTTTCTCATGTCATAGCTTAGATGAATGGTGAAGATCATTTTTTCCCACTTTTCAATTTGGACCAATTTTCTACCTTAATAGTGAACATTCACTTATCCATGTTCTTTTCCCATGCCTTTCAATTGTTCGTTGATAGTCAAGGAAATTCTGTATCATTTGTATTTTATTTTTTGCAGTTGTTTGGGATTTTGGTAGTTTTACCATTTTGTCCATAAATTGGCAATAACGAGCTTTTTATATGCAGTTTGCAGGAAGTTGATTGTTGGTGGTTGATGAGAAGGTTGATTGTTGTCCAATTTGTAACATTGATATTGGTTGCGATCCAATAGAGAAGCTCAGATTAGTTTCTTCTCTTAATTATTTCCTATACATTTTTGTTGACTGTAGTTCCTAATCCCTCTTTCTCTTCTACTTTAACTAGAGTAGCTAGAACTATCTCAACATCCATCTATTAAATTGTGACCATCTATTAAATAGAGTATTAAATGCAAAGGTTTTTAATTCAGTTACTAGAATACATTTTGTTGACTGTAGTTCCTAATCTCTCTTTCTCTTCTACTTTAACAAGAGTAGCCTAGCACTATCACAGAATCCGTCTATTAAATAGTGACCATCTATTAAACAGAGTATTAAATGCAAAGGTTTTTAATTCAGTTACTCGAATACACACTATCAATCTTCGCCGATTTTTTAGATCGATCTCTCTATTCTGTGTCTCTCTCTAGCTTCAATTTTGAGACGAATGTTTGAGATCAATCAAGTAATATGAGTTGTTATCAAGCATCAAGATTAGTCCCTGCCAGTGGTAACAGTTCTTCCAATGAAGCATAGGTTAGCTTTGTTCCGGTTAAGATGCATGATTTTGTAAGATGATTCTGTTATTCAAAAGAAATAGTGTAAAATTATCATAAGATGACATCTTCAACCTTATTTTGCATGTTGTCCTCAATCAGGCATCTTAACTGGAACAAAATTGAAGGACTGGAGCTTGGAACCAGATTCTAGTCCTTGATTCAATCTTCAATAGATAAACTCACTTAAAACTAATTTAAGTTTTAACATGTCAAAATACTCAAATGTGTATGTTTGTCTATGCATGTGTGAGTGGGTGTCTACTGAGAAGAGAATAAAACAACTACATAAATGAAGTGGAACTTAGAGATCTCTCTACTGAGTTATTAATGCTCATATGATAATACTGTCTTAATTCAGGCTAAATAACAACTCATATTACTTGAAGTAGAGAGAGACAGAACAGTATACTTGGTTTTTGGTTTTAATTCAGTTTTGTCTCTCTCACTCTCGGTATATTTTTGTTTTGGTTTGAGTCACAACTCGAGTCCCATAGGAAGCTTTGGTTTGCTGCCAGTGATAGAAGAACTAGCAGCTAAGTCTAACTGGTTGTTAAGAGGATGATGAATTAGAGTGAACAAAAATCCCTAGATACACCCTACGCATAACTGAACCTGCCTGACTTTTTAGTGCACACAGGAACACAGACAAAATTCGCCCCAGCCCATCTCTCCCCACCCACAACTGAACCTGCCTGAGAAGCCAAAATGTTTTAGCACGCACACACACACAAATTGCTACTCCCAACCCCACCTATAACTGAACCTGCTTGAAAAGCAGAAATGTTTAATGTACTTACTACTTAGTAAAAAATTTTATGAAAAAGATTATCCAAATACCAGTTTGATAAATATTGCAAATAAGATGAATATTACTCTTTATTAATAAATAATTTCAAATAATTAAATTATTAACATAGTTTCTAGAGAGTGAAGGAATGAAAAATGATGACATACAATATTAAAATGTTATTATAAACCCACTCAAAGTTTCCATATGGAAGATAAACAGACCGAATCACTAAAACCTCGAATGGCGGATTTTAAAACTCTTACATATGTGTCCGAACCTTCTGGATGGGTATGCTGAATAATCAACTCGAACCGGCCTGCTGACACCCCTTCTTGGAGAAGTTTACTGTGAGAAGACTGCAGTGAACCACTGGAATTAAGATTGTTTTGCTATTGATATTTAATTTTCCTTCTATCTGTCTATCTGTCTCTCTCTCTCATTCCCCTCTGCAAATCTATTAGATTTTTAGGATTTATCATTTATCAGTTTTTTTTTTCTCTCTCTCAGTAGATTGTTAGGATTTTTTGTTTAATTTTCCTTATGTCTGTCTCTCTGTCAAAATACTTCAGTTTTGGTTTGAGTCTAGGTTTGCATATGAGAAAACTAGGGCAAGTGTATGAAATTTAGCATATGAGAAAAATGCAGCATATGAGATTTAGGTGCCAAATCTGACAGGGCATGTATGTAACACCCCGATTTCCATACACTGGGAAACCGTAACATAAGCCAGAATCTTTTCATTCAATTAGCCACAATACACAACAAAACAGGATAATTTAAAACTTTTTATTCGACACAAATGTAATACAATTCTGAATGTTATAAAACTGCAATACATTACATCAGTGTTACAATAATGCCATACAAGTCCAAGAGTTACAAACTTTCAATATGAATTCACAACAGAGTATAATGAATAATAAACAACACTTGGTACTTCACTTGGATGCTTCTCAACAATTAATAAATTTACAACTGAAACAATGGTAACCAACATATATTACAATTGAACCAAAATCAACACTTTGCTTCCCTTGCCTTGAGTCCTCCTGAATCCTGTACCTGTAGTTTTGCAATCCAGTACCTATTGAAGTGGGGACGTCAGTACATATACTGACGCTTTAAGGCGATGACTAGCAGCAATTCTCAACTTTAAACAAACAGATTGATGAAAAGAGAAATGTGTATATATAACTGATGTGTCAGTGTATGCTATGACTTAGAATCTAATGCAGGATTAACTAATGCAATGACGCACTTATTCTATTGCAAGCAAGACTCTGGAACATTATGCAACTCATACTACATACGCCCCATATCAAGCCGTTTCTTCATATATAGGGATTTGAACCCGCGCCATAAATTCTACTCGTGTACTCAACCTATTTCTGAAGATACAACGTGACTGATGAGGATGCCCTGAAATGGCCTAATCCCGCAATTTGCAGTCATATAGTGGTGTCTCTGTTTGCCACTATTGCCTGGCGTACCGAACCTCACTCAAAAATCTGACGAACCTTCAGAGTTAACTACAACACAGGTTAGCTCGAAGCATCCCCTGTGGCCCTCTAGCAGATAGACCGTAGTCTATGGCTTGTTTGCCTTTCTTGATATAGAGCATAACGGAGTTCCAGGGTGTCCATCCCCTAGCTCCGACATAATTCTTTCCGCTCTTATCAAGGCACTTCAGAAATTAACAGACGAGATACGGATCCCGTGCTCCCAACTCGTGAGAAGGCACAGACCGTATCCCTTTGACAGGAAGGGTACATGTAATATCCCGATCAGTTAATAATAATTTTATTATTATTATTATTATTATTATTATTATTATTATTATTTTATTATTATTTTATTTTATTTTTCGAAATTAAAATATTTTTTGTGGATATTACTTAGTTTAATTAATAACCATCATTTGTATATATACCAGTCCATATGTATGTGCAATATACTGTTTAAGGTACTGGAAACTTCCGAGCCGACAATAAAATTTATTGTTATTATTATTTTCAGAATTAATTTATTTTTATACAGATTGTGCAGTTTTACAAACAAAAATTATCGGTACACTTATTAATCTATACGTGCGTGTATTGTATCAATTTCACGCGTTCGTATAAATCATGTAGTATATGTTTTGGACAAAAAAAATATTTTTTTGTCATGATGGCTAGGATTTAATCGAAGGATTAAACCTAGGGTTTGGATTAATTAGGATTACATAAGAGTTTAAGGAGACTTCTACTAGAAGTCTCTCCTCCACTTCACCCCCTCCCCGATAGAAATGGCCGGCCACCTTTTGGACCAAGGGGGTTTTTGCAAAGTCCCCTTGGTGCATTTTCACTCTCCACCCTTTCCTTTGTCCTATAAATACCCCCCCTCCCCATCCCTTTCCACATTTACCAAAAATTGAGAGGAAAAGAAAAAGAGAAATAAACCCTAGAGTTCTCTTGTAGGTTTGGAGCTTTCAAAAAACTAGGAGGAAGGAAAAGGTGCTAAGCTAGTCCTTCCTACTTGAAAAATACAAGGTGGGGGTTTCTCTACTTGTCTTATGTTGTTTTCTTGCTCTCTTTATTTTGCTATGTATGTATATGTATGTTGTATGATTGATAAAACAACTTGGACTAAAATCATGAGCACATAAGAGGTAGTTTGGATCAAAGAAATGATCCTATGAAGAGTATGAACGGTGGAACTTGATCAAATAACATAAAGATGTGATCTTTGGACTTTGTTATGGTTATGTTGTCTTTATGGTAAAACTTTACTACCTGGACTTTAATTCATGCATAAAAATGGTTGAAAAAAAAAATCAAAGGAATGGCATATAAGGAAAGTTGAAGGTTGGAACTTAGTAAGACCCATAAAGATGGGATCTTTAACTTGTTATGTTCATTATTGCTATTGTTGTTATGGTTATTTTTTTTGTTGAAACATAAAACTACAACTTGGACTATAACTATGAGTATATAAGATTAAGTGAAGTGAGAATCTATACATAACCATTTTTGAGGTTGTATAACTCCATAACTTAATAAAAGACAAGTCTTTCATTGTATTTTGATTCCCCTTTTTATTAAAGATCAAATCTTTACTATTTTTGTTCATAAAAAGTAAGTTTCTTGATGTAGGAATTGTAGGTTGAAGAAAAGTAAGTTTATTTGTAGACTCAATAAAGTTGATTATTGTTTATGTAGGAACTTGTAAATTTGGTAAAACTAAATCTTTTGTAATATATAGGACTTATAATTTCCTAAACAAATAGTCTTGTAATAATTTAGATATGTCATAGTAGCATGTTCTAAACTATTGTAGGTTGCTAGAGACTCATGCTTGAGTTTGTTGTCCTATGTCAAAAAGAGAACTCATTCATGCTTGTGAAACCATGAACCATTCAAGCTTGTGTGACATTCTAATAAACATCATGCTTGAGTTGCTAAAGGTTCTAGTAAAGAACCCATCATGCTTGAGTTGTAGTAAAGGAACCCATCATGCTTGACTTACTAATTAACTTAGTAAAGAATCCATCATGCTTGAGTTTTGTTGAATCCATTCATGCTTGTGAAACCATGAACTCATTCATGCTTGTGTGACATTCTAGTAAACATCATGCTTGAGTTGCTAAAGGTTCTAGTAAAGAACCCATCATGCTTGAGTTGTAGTGAGGGAACCCATCATGCTTGAGTTACTAATTAACTTAGTAAAGAACCCATCATGCTTGAGTTACTAATTAACTTAGTAAAGAACCCATTATGCTTGAGTTTTGTTGAACCCATTCATGCTTGTGAAACCATGAACCCATTCATGCTTGTGTGACATTCTAGTAAACAGCATGCTTGAGTTGCTAAAGGTTCTAGTAAAGAACCCATCATGCTTGAGTTGTAGTGAAGGAACCCATCATGCTTGAGTTACTAATTAACTTAGTAAAGAACCCATCATGCTTGAGTTTTGTTGAACCCATTCATACTTATGTGACATTCTAGTAAAACAATCATGCTTGAGTTGCTAAAGGTTCTAGTAAAGAACCCATCATGCTTGAGTTGTAGTGAAGGAACCCATCATGCTTGAGTTGTTGTAGTAAAGGAATCATGGTTGAGTTGTAGTGAACAATCATGCTTGTGTTATATGTAGAAACCCATGCTTAAGTTTTGTTGTAGTTAAATGTTTAAAGAAAAGAACCCATGCTTAAGATGGGTAGTTGTTCTAAGATTCAAAGAACCCATGCTTAAGTGTATGTAATAATGGTTTAGTTAAAACTCTCAAAAGGAACCCATGAATGTAGCTCGCATGCTAACCTAATTAAACTATTGAAATGAACCCATGCTCCATGGTTATTCTAGTCGACTCTTAAAAAGAAACCCATGAAACTAGCTCCATGGTGGTTCTAGCTAATTTGATGGAGAACTCGTGCACGTAGGTTCTAGGTGATTCTAGCTCAACTTGAGAAAGAACCCATGAATCTAGTGCATGTAGTTCTAGTTCAATTTAGGAAAAAGGAATCCATGAAATCTAGTTGTGTGAGGTTCTAATTGAAGTTAGACTCTATCATGAGAACATTCTTCATCTTCATTGTGTGGGTAATAAATGGATTGAGAAAGTTACTAATGAGGATAGCTTGATAAAAACTCGTCTAGGGTCTTGTAGTTACCCTAGGGGTCATTGACCATCAAGACTCGCATCTTACCGCCTTGGAAACTAGGACAAATCTCACCTCGGGCGCTGACAGATCTTAACCGGTGTGGGTTGATCGCGGGCCGAGAGTGATGACAAGATCCGAGTTAGGGGTAGTGATGAGTGAGGGAGATCCCGTCACTAACGTCTTGGATCAATAGGCCGTAGGGTTGGACCATGATAAACTCAAGAATTTCTAAGTTAAAATCTCGTAAGATTGTTTAGGTTTAGTGACATCGTTAGGGTATTAACTTATAAAGATCATTACTTAACCATTTTTGTCAAAAGAGAATAGTTGGAATTAGGGGTGATACCTTATGACTCAACTCGTCCTATAGGCCGACACTAGGAGGTGTATGGGGTTGTACCTTCCCGTCAAAGGGATACGTACGGTGCCTTCTCACGAGTTGGGAGCACGGGTTGCATATCTCACTCGGTTAGTTCCTGAAATACCATGATAAGAACGGTCTGTCGGAACTAGGGGATGGACCCCGGAAATTTCGTCACGTTCTATGCCAGGGAGAGCGAACAGGCCGTAGATCACGGTCTATGAGTTATGGGTGCCATAAGGTGGGATTCTGAACACAACTTTCTTGGCACAGAAATCAATAATGGCATGGGATTCACCTAACCAATCCATACCGAGAATAATGACGAATCCTGAATTCCCATTTACAATTAGATTGGCCTTGAAATCTATGCTACCCATAATCACGGGACACTGTTTGCACTCTCAAGAACAAATGACAACACCACCTGTTACAATGTTCCAAGCCTCCGACATGCTGCTGCACTCCAACTGATGGCGAGCGACAAATCGAGAGGAGACAAAAGAATGGGTTGCCCCAGAATCAAAAAGAACATGAGTAGGGAAAGCGCAAACAAGGATGATACCTAAGATGGAATCGAAGACAAGGAAATAAGGAATGGTTGAACAGGTTGAGGAAAAATAATGCAGGGATAACAAGAAGGAATAAAGCAGGGCAAAAAGAAAGATGCAAAAAGAGGAAGAATAAAACAACAAAGCAAGAATACCTGCAATAACACCTTCAGCTAACTCAGCATCTGCAGTAGTTAGGTTGAAAGCCTGACTTCTCCTCGGAACTGACCGACAATCTGTCGCTGAGGAGGAAGCGGTGGCCTGACTGGACCACGAGCGGGAGCAACCTGTTGAACGGGACCCCTGGTTGGAAGAGCCAACTGTTGCTACGGCTGTGGACAATCCATCACAGAATGATCAGCAGCGCCACACCTAAAGCACCGGCGACTAGCGAGAAAATAGTTCTTGCACTCATGCCCAGACACCTAGCAGAAGTCGCAAAATCCACCCCTCTGGAAACCAGTAGAAGAGTAAGGAATTGCCCTGACAGGATGGGCGGGAACAGGACTCCGAACAGGCCCACCAGAAGGCCTAGCAACCACAGAGGAATGCAGAACAGTCCACTAAGAAAGAGCTAACCCACCACGAGCCTACTCCTGAGCACGAGCTGCCTCAAGAGTTTCTGTATAAGTGCGCAAGCGAAGAGAGACAAGCTGCACTCTAATCTCTCGCTCAAGCCCCAATATGAATCTATGAGCCCTGTCCTCTTCGTTTGCCACAAGAATGACAGTGAAGCGACTAAGTCTTGTAAATTCATCTGCATACTCATCCACGGACCTGGAGCCATGTTTCAAGAAAGTCTTATGTTACAACATTGTATGGGCAATATGTAACAAAATTCCAATAATAGAAATAATGACCAACCTGTTTCATGGCCTAAAATTGTGCTCCATCTCAACTCTAGTGCTGTTAGGGAAAAACTTCTCCAAGAAGCCCCTAGCGAAAGTGGCCCAAGTGATCGGTCATTCGAGCCTTTCGGACTCGGACCTCCACCAAATATGAGCCAGGCCCACCACCTGGATGGCTACCACATCCACTCTATCAGCATCTGCCACTCTAGCCACCAAAAGTAGTTGCTCAGTTCAAATCATCCACTGTTCAACTTCCAAAGGAATCTTAGTGCCCGAAAACCTGTCGGGATGCAGCCTCATGAAGTCCGTGACTGTACCCGGATGGGGAGGAAGAGCTACCTGCATAGGCACAGTGGGCAGCGGAACCCGAGCAGCTTCCAAAGCAACCATCACCAAGTCACTATGGTTCTGCTGCATATTGATCAAGCGCTCAAGCACAGTGGTGACAGCCTCAATCCCAGGTTGATCATCCTGAGAACGAGAAGTAGAACCTCTACGAGCCATAACCTGCACAAAACTAAAAATAGTTAGCATCCATATCAAAGTTGACAATAATTAATTTATGCATTCATGGTTGGTGAAATGTTGAGCCGAAATCAGTTCGAGCCAAGCTTGTCAGGCAACTAATACATTTGCCAATCCTGGGCTCTGATACCACTAAAAATCTTGTCACGCCCCGCTTCTCAAAAAGAAAATACGGAATACGGATACGTGACTAAGCCCAGCGAATGATTTTCATCATCCATAAGCTGTTCAGAATCTTTACAACATCTCACAGAAATAATCAGAGTCGGAAGTAAGAAAAGTCAACTATATATGCATAATCGAATCAAATATACCAAAAAATTTACTTGAAACCAAAATATAATAATCTCAAATAAATCAGATCTGAACAAGTTAATAATCCTGGGTCACATTGCCCAAATACAAATAAATCCAAGTACAGATACATTATTCCAAATTAAATAACAAAAATAATAATAATAAATGCAAAACTCCAGTCCTAATATCTTATGTCACCAACTCCATCTGGCAGCAGGTTACCCTGATTTGCAATTAATAAATTGCAGGAGAAAGGAAAAGTGAAAAACAAACTCCCGTCAATACAAGTTACAGTCGGCTTGTAGTGCAGGATACAAGTACAAGAAAAGGGTAACAAATATAAAGTAATAGAAACAAACATAGCATGGTATAGGCATTTGAACCGAAATATAATATCTAACATGAATCAAGAAAAACAAATCAGATAACATGGTATACTAATAGATACAGATAACATGTGTCAAGTGTCAAGTGTCAGATGGTATGCAGACAGATAACAGATGATAGTGTCAGATGGTATTCAGAAAGATAACAGATGATCAGATAACAGATGTCAGATAACAGATACACATAATAGATAACAGATGTCATGTTCTTATAAGTCTTGTGTGATCACTATCTAGGTAGCACTTCATGTAGGTAGCACTTCATGCGCCCGAAGTTTTTATCACATGGTTGCTACATTCAAACAAATTACGTTTAGATTTCGTAGTGGAGTCCATAGGGGCGTGTACTCAGGGATCAGACAGACAGAAATCAGATGCAGATCAGACAGACAGATAGAACCTATGGGTTCTCTTCTGAGTACACCTTCCTATAGGGAAGTAATATAGTCAGGGTTCAGATAAACAGAGTCGTGTATCATGTAGTCATGAACACGTAATAGGTAGGAAACACGGGCCCTCTTCTCAGTACACATTTCTATATTTTCAACTACTAGATCTTTCCCACAAACCCCGGCTTGGTCATTTTGTTATTATTATCAGACATACATGTATGTGCAGAAAACAGAGTAAGAATAGCATTGTATAAATATGTAACAGGTTCAGGTTGAAAGATAAACATGTACAGATGAAAGATAACTCATAAAAGAATAGTACAATGAAAATTCTAGTTCAGAACATCAAGACATTACTGCACTAAAATTGGGATTCCCGTTGCTACAAAAATGCAAACTTGAATCCGTTAAAGAATCTGGAAAATGGACTCCCGGCCGAATCCAGCAAATATATACAAGTCATATAGTATTTCACAACATCATAACTCAAAACAGGTTTGAATCCATAAAACGTGTTCAGCCAGAAATCAGAAGATTGTATTCAAAGTCAGAAAAACAGTATGAAAACTCATTAATTAAATCCACGAAAAATCTGAGGTATTCCCCTATATGTTCAGCATCAGAATATAAAGTTTCATAATATTCCAAGAAAAATAGAGTAGTTAACAAAAATTAGAAAATATAAAGATGCAGTAGTTTTGTAAATCTGGATTTATAAACACTGCAGTACGAAAACAGAAATATCTCACAAAATATAAATTGAAATCTAGATTCATCAAAAGGGTGATAAACTAGATACAGTAGGCTAACTTTCATATTCAGAAAGATTTTTCAAACAGCAAGTAGAAAAAGATCGAAATTCAAGTTCTTTACTGAACAACAAGAAAATTTTGCATGTATAGTAATCGTTTGGAAGTATAGAACGGTTTGTAAAATTCATCAAATAAATCCAAAAAAAATCAGGATTAATACCAATCAGGTATAGTTGTATTTTGCAAAATATTGAATCAAAATAATACTTTTAACATCCTGCTAAAAATAGATTACTCTTTAGAATTCATAGAAAACAAAATCTGAAAATCTCTCTACTCCTCTGTAGTAAAATAAACATAACTCACAACTCGTAAAACGAAACTGAGATCCGTCAGAAGGGTTGGAAAATAGACAGAATTCTCTACAGTTCATGTTCACCAATATTTTTCATATACTGACCTTAATAGGGTTTAAAATATTGATCAAAAGTAAGATAACAGAAAATACAGATTTATTCTTCACATACAAATCAACATAGATCATACGGAATTTGTCCAAAACATAACCAAACATGAAATATGGTGTACAATATGTCCAAACAACATGGTATATGATATTTTATAGCACGAATAATACATCAGGCACGCGATATCACTAAATAACATGCATATATACATCCAAAAAGTGGTCATCCCTAGTTGTATGTCGTGAGGCAACTATGGTTGAATCAACATAATAGAGACAATATATAATAGAGGATTCACACACGAATTGTCTCTAGAACCCAACTATACTACAGGCGATAATTAGTATTTGTATTACATAAAGAAAAGAATACAAGTTACTTGCCTTAATCGACGACGAAAATGATGCAAAGACCAAGAATATCGGGAATGGATTCCCAGAACACGAATCTCAACGAACGAACTCGAGCACGACACACGAACCACGAACGAAAATCACTCCAATCACTAAAATACGTGCACGGGCGATACATGCGCACACCAACAAAACCCAAGAACAAGAGAACGATGCACGGGCAATGACGCAGCTACGGGCGCTACGACAGCTGATGTGCGGGCTGCTGCAGACAGAGAGGGACAGCGCAGGCGCTGTCGCTGCTATCCTCTTGGTCTGCGATGAAGGGGAGCATCGGGAGATGGGGAGACGCAACCAGGCATCGGGGAATGGTGCTGCAGATGCCACAGGTGTCGGAGGGCGGAGAACGGAAGGAGGTGAGGGAGATGAACGGGAGAGTAGCACAGGGTTCAAAAGGGGTGCAGGGAGGGTAGAAGAGCGACTGCATGGGATATGGGGTATATATATATGGGTTAAAGTAAATATTTGGGTTTAGAAATGTAGGTGGAGGAGGCACAGTAAAGGTGCAAATGAGTTGGGTGTAGTGGGGAAAGTGGTTTCGGGTGCACAGGGAAATAATGGGTAGGTTGGCATAGGGATGCAAACAGGTAGTCATATTGTATAAAAATGGGTTTGGGTTAAATATAAATGTGGATATGGGTTTATTTCAAGCTTAATGGGTTTAATAAAGATCCGAAAATTTATATAGAGCAAAAATGAATAAAACAACAAAATTGGGATATGAATCAATTTTAACAATGAGGATAAAAAATAATGGCACGATCCAACTGAGACGAAACAATGGCGGACAAATGAATCAAGAACTAAAATAAAAGATGATGAAAACAATAAAATGAATATATTGAAAACAAAAGATCCAATACACGGTCCAGGAAAAAGATACAAGAGAGATATACACCAAAAAAAAATATACTCAAAAATACACAAAATGAGAAAACAGGGGTTACAATATATATATATATATATATATATATATATATATATATATATATATATAATAAGTGAAGAGGTTGCCCCGTAGAAAAAATTCCATGGGTGTGTTGTATGGAGATGTTCGCAGTTATGGGGCCAGGAGAGATGCACTGCTGCTACTGTCTGCGTTGCCCACGTGGGTGACGTGGCGGACGATGGGCCCAGGTGCAGAGGGGAGACTCTGTGGATGCCTTGGATGCTGACATGGTGATGGGGCCCGCTCGAGCTGCGTGAGAGAGATACAGCGGGTAGGTGAGTTTATTTGATCCCATATCAGGAGTTTAATAAGATTAATAAATAATAAATATAATTGCCATGATCAAGAGTCACCTAATCGGTTGACCACCTTTTGAGAGGCAGCCTGTGGTGGGAAGTTGTACTATAAATTATAAATAAATAAATAAATTTTCTGAGTATTGGGGTGGGGCATTACAGTAAGGTTTCGAAAAAACAGCCGTTACAGGGGGTTAGGGTTTTGGGTAGAGGGTGATAGTGGCAGCGACTTGGGGAGCACGAAGGGAACGGGAGTAGTCGGGATCAGGAGTTTGAAGGTGAGGGAAGACGGCGACGTCGGGTTGTTGGAGATCAAAAGTAGTTAGGGAGCAGTGAAAGAGCAAGATAATCGAGAGTTTGGGATAGTCGGGATGTAGAAGGATGTTGGCCGTTGGGTTGAAGAAGAGGTGGTGTTGTGGGCTGAGTTGATGGGTTCCTGGATTGAGGCAGTTGTAGGTTTGGCGTTGGAGTTTCGGATCGGTGGGAACAGGGTCGGGTTCGGCGAAGGTGAGGCTCTGGAGTTTTGTGATGGAGTTTGGGAATAGAGGAGGCAACAAGAGTTGATAGAGGAGATGGTGATGTTAGGTACAGTGGAGTTCGATGGTGTGGTAGTGATGGCAGTGGGTTGATGGAGATGAGTTGGCGGCTGTGTGGTGGAGAAGGGGATTAGGGAGGGTGATAAGGGTTAGGGGATTGGATTTAGGATTTTTTCTCTTTCATGGCTACAGAACAGGATCTATGGTAGTTAGTTGGAGCAGGGAGACTCTGATACCATGTTAAATTCAGAGATAGAAATGAATACTTTATTGGATTATTAGATTGATTTGATTGATTGATTATAACTGAGTACAATGTCTCCTATATATAGAAGAGAAGCTAATACTAAACCATTACATTATTCGATATGGGACTAAACTAATATCTCACATCTAACAAGAGGATTTTCTCAAAAGTTGCATACACATTAAGAGGGTATTTGGCAATAGGGAAGTGGGGAAGAAAGTGTAAATGTGGAGCGACTTTCATCAGTTTGTAGGTTTGGCAAAATAAAAATAAAAAATGAAAGTGAATTTTTCACTTTCCCTAACTAGGAGAGAGAGTATCTACTTTCACATTTTAAATTTCCTTCAAAAATAAGTGAAGTGAGGAATGAAAATGACAATGGATAATAAAGAATCTATTTGTTGACTATAAAAGTTTGAAAGTACAAAAAAAAAAATTACTTGTCTCATGTAAATCATATTTTTTTCCGTAACTTTTCACTTTCGTCTAAACTTTTTTTTTTCAATACTTCTGTGGTAAGGTGAAAGTAGATTGATCACTCACACACCACTTTTACTTTCATACTTCCATTCCACTCTCATTTTGCTAAGTGCCCCCAAATTGAAAGGGTTTAGGTATGATTCTTAGAACCTAAGTTAGATTTGCGTGATAGAAAAGAGGTGTAAACCGAATATGAAGAGACGAGTCAGATAATGAGGGGTATTTTAGTAAAAAGAAGGTAGATGGGCGTCTTCCTGGAGAAGGAAAACCACTTACGTAATTACCTATATAGACACGAACCGAAAACCGAACAGAAAACCGGAGAAAGAGTAAGAGACGGAAAAGGTTCTTATTATAAAAGAGATTGATATTTGAGTCAATTCTCAGGTCATTTTTGTTAGGAGAATTGTAGGATTTCGTGCAGCGGGCCAACTGCCAAGTGAGTGAAAAAAAATGGGGTGTTTCTTAATTATGGACCAAAATCTTGAAGGTTTTCATGACTTTTTCCCTTAATTTTTTAAAAAAACTGTAATGTTCGATGTTGCTATAAAGAAGATCAAAAAACTGTATACTTGGTATGGGTTAGATGACGTGACCCCTCCTGGGCCGTAGGATCCCCTCAACAACCGTTCACCCTGATCATCAAGTCTGCCAGGTTTGCCCTAAGCCTCATGGGCTTCTGCCACGTCAGGCCCACGGGCAACCGGGTCCAGACCCGGCCCAAACGGGTCCAGACCCGCGTTGGGCTGCCTATAAATACCAAGCCCTCTCCCCCTTCAAATGGTAATCAATCTCTCCACTCTCAAAACCCTAGTTACTGTTACTCTTCAGTGACTAACTAGACTGTCGGAGGGTCTGCCACCGGGACCAACCATGGTGTTCCTAGGCCGAGTGTAGGTACACGAGACCCTGGGAACTGAGCCTCCAGATTCGAGCTGAGCATCCGACCTCCACCTCACTCCTTCCTACTCCTGAGCCGTTCCCTCAGTTGAGGGTCGGACGTACCGTTAGTACCGAAGCTTCCGCAAAATTACAAATTGAGAGAACTCACACCTAGTGCAGCCACCCCCTAAAAACAAACCGCATCAGGTTGGCACCGTCAGTGAGAACCCTCGATACGGAGATCAGTCCAAACCCAGCCAGTAACGGCATCCCATCAATCGGAGCACACATGGCACCCAAGCCCAGGAGAGCTATCACCTCTACACGTCGTCAGGACGCTCCTCCTCAAGACGTCCTCACCGACACTCATAGATCCAACAATCCAAGGGTCAGCCTCAGACCCGAGTCGGGCATCTCTCACTCGATCGTACCCGACCTACGTCGGGTCGTCCAGAACTAATAGGCCAGTCGAACTAGGGGAGGGGCCGCTTCCAACTCGACCCCGAACCGTCCCAGGCATCCTTCTCGAGAGTGGGAACCGGTGCTCAGCCGCATCGACCGGAGGCCGACACCCCGACGCGACCCGGCCGAACGAGCTCCGGTCACCCACCGTGAGTTCCAAGACTTCTGAAACGAGATCTTGGAGGCCATCCTCGGGACCCCTGTCAACGAGACACCCCACCGCTCTTACGCGCGGTCGGACGCCGGAGCCAGTGCATCTCACAGCTTGACAGCCCGCCAGAGTACGACAAGGATGTCCTAAGACGCCTCCAGGAAATAGAGAATCACCTCAACCACTTCGGCGACGGCGACGCGAGGCCGGTTCAGGATCATAGGCCAACTCGACCTCCTTTCTCCGCTGCAATCCTACAAACGGAAATACCTCGGAATTTCTGACCTCCACAATTCGAGACCTATGATGCGAGGGTGATCCTGCTGATCAAATGGAGGGTTTCAAGACCCTAATGATGATTTACAGCGCTTCGGATCCCCTCCTATGATGTGCCTTCCCTACCACCCTCTGGGATCCGGCTCGGGAATGGTTCTCTAAGCTAGTCCCCGACTCGATCTACTCGTTCGACCAGCTGGAGGCCAATTTCCTGGCCTACTTCGTGACCAGCAGGAAAGCCGAGAAGATGAGCGCCTCCATACTGGACCTCCGATAGAAGGAAGGGGAGTCGCTTCGACAGTTCGTCCGGAGGTTCACCACGAAGGCGAGGTCGGTCTCCTCCCTCTACGCTGGGGTAGCCTCGGCGGCGTTCAGGCACAACATCTGACACGACCAGCTGAAGGCATCCCTGGTAAAGAAACCTCCCCTCGATTTCCCTGACATGGTCAATCAGGTCAAAAAGTACATCCGGGCCAAGCAGGCCCTAAATCCCGAGGACACCAAGGAGGTCCCGAAAAAGGAGAAACGCAAGGCTGACGAGGCAGAGCCAGCAAAGAAGGTCCCAAAAGACGGAACCATCATGAAGAAGGTCCTTCCGATCCTGCGCTTCGATAGGTACACGCCACTGACATAGAACGTGTTGGCTATCCTCTTAGCAATCGAGGATAGGGACCTCGTCTAGATGCCCCCTCGATCGACCAGCAACAAGAAAAGGGATCAGCAGTTTTACTGCCATTTTCACTGGGACAACTAGTACGATACCGACTACTGCCGGGCCCTGAAGGACAAAATCGAGGCCTTTATCCAACGATGCTACCTCCGGGAATTCACACAGGAAGACGCCCAGGACCGAAGAGACACGAGAAACCGGAGGCCTTCTCCTCCTCCCGCCCCCAAACCACGTCCCTGAGCGGAACCCCGAGCCTGAAGAGACTGAAGGTCAAGCCATCCTGCACTGCGTCCATGGAGGGCCCATGGGAGGAGAGTCCAGCACCTCCTGCAAGGCGTTTGCCCGAGAGGTAAACGCCGTCCGGTGTCTCCCTTCCCCCCAAGTTCAGCAGCTCCCTATCTCCTTCTCAGGTGAAGACCTGGAGGGGGTCCGGCTCCCGCACTACGATGCTCTCATCATCAGCCTTGTCATGGCGAACTACGAGGTCCGTCGGATCCTCGTGGACAATAGAAGCTCGGTCAACATCCACTTCCTGGAAGCTTTCGAGAACCTTAAGCTCCAAGGAGATAAGCTGAAGCTAGCCGGATACACCCTGCACGGGTTCTCCGGTGTACCAGTGCCAATCGAGGGGATCGTGACCTTGGATGTCACCGCCGGTACGGCTACTCACAGGCAGACCGAGTCGATGGAATTCATGGTTGTGAACGTCAAAGCAGCTTACAATGCCATCATCGACCGACCGGGGCTTTGCTCCTTCCAGGCTGTCCCCTCAGCCTACCACCTAAAGCTGAAGTTCCCTACCGAATTAGCTGTCGGGGTCATCCAAGGGAACCAAGAAGTAGTATGATCGTGCTATATGACGTCGATCGGTGGTGGTGTGTTCCCCGTGGACGCCGTCGAGCTACAGCTCGAAAGAAGCCAGCCCGAGCCCGATCCGGCAAACGAATTAGAGGAAGTCTCGTTCGAGACAGGAGACATGTTGAAGTGGTTCCGCGTGAGCTGCTCCCTTGCTCCTAACCTTAAGTCCGACCTTATCGATTGCATTCGATGCAATGTCGACCTCTTCGCCTGGAATCCCTCCAATATGCCCGGGATCTCCAAAGATCTGATCGTGCACAAACTCAGCGTGATCCCCAACTCGAAGCAGATCGTCCAAAAGTGACGAAAGTTCGCCCCGGAGAGGCAGCAGGCAGTGAAAGCAGAGGTGGACAAATTCTTGTCTGCCCGGTTCATACAGGAGGTCAACTATCCTGAGTAGCTGGCGAACGTCATGATGGTCAGAAAGGCGAGCGGGGGCTGGAGAATCTGCATAGACTTTACTGACCTCAACAAGGTGTGCCTCAAAGATCCGTTCCCTCTCCCCAGGATCGACGCTCTGATCGACGCAATGTCGGGTCACAAGCTCCTCTCCTTCATGGATGCCTTCTCAGGATACAACCAGACCCGAATGTTCCCCCCTGATATAGCCAAGAAGTCCTTCGTCATAGACCAAGGTCTTTATTGCTACCGGGTTATGCCCTTCGGGCTGAAGAATGCCGGTGCTACTTATCAGAGGCTCATCAACTGAGTCTTCAAGGATCAGATCGGTCGCAACATGGAGGTATACGCCGACGACATGCTCGTCAAGAGCCAGTGGGGATAGGACCACGTCGCCAACCTTGAAGAAGCCTTTGGGGTCCTTCGGACCCACAATATGAGACTCAATCCAGCGAAGTATGCGTTTGGCGTCTCCTCAGGGAAATTCCTCGGGTTCATCGTTAGCCAGCACGACATCGAGGAGAACCCCTGAGAAGATCCAGGCCATAATAGACATGGCCCCTCCTACAAACATTAAAGAAGTCCAGACGCTCATGAGAAGACTGGCGACCATCGGTCGTTTCCTCTCCAAATCTGGAGAGAAGTCCCTCCCGTTCTTCAAAGCTTTGTGCAGAACCAAAGTCTTCGAGTGGGGTACTCAGCAGCAAAAGGTGTTCGCCCAATTGAAAGAGTACCTTGCCAATCCTCCTCTCCTCAGCAAGCCCGAACCAGGCGAGCCCCTCTGGCTTTATCTCTCGACCTCGGAAAATGTGCTCAGTGCTATTCTCGTTCAAGAAGAGAATGGAGTCCAAAAGCCACTGTACTATGTGAGCAAGTTTCTGCTCGCAGTCGAGACCAGATATGCAAGAATCGAGAAGGTGGCATACGCCCTGCTTATGGCTGCACGGAAGCTCTGCCCCTATTTCTAGGCGCATTCGATCTAGGTCCTCATGAACCAGCCTCTGAAGGTCGTACTCTATAAGCCTGAGAGCTCTGGCTGACTGGTCAAATGATCGATCGAGCTCAGTCAATACGACATCGGCCATCAAGGTGCAGGCCCTCGCTGAGTTCATCACGGAATGCACCATCTCCGAGCAACCCGAAAGTGGGGAGGCGGACCAGACGTGGGAAGTTTACGTCACGGCTCTTCCTGCGAAGCGGGAAGTGGTGCGGGCATCATTTTCCGAGGACCTGACAATTTCTTTCTCCAATATTGCCTCTGCCTCAACTCTCTAGCCTCCAACAACGAGGCCGAATATGAGGCCATGATTGCCGGGCTCATCCTAGCACATCAGGCAGGCGCTAGACAGATCAGGACCTTCAACGACTCTCAGCTCGTGGTCAATCAGATCACCGGAGAGTACGAGGCTCGTGACGATCAGATGATCCGATACTTGGTCGTGGTCCAACGGATCTTGGTGTCCATTCTTAAGGATCCCCAGAGAGCAGAACGCCTAGGCCGATGCTCTATCAAAGTTAGCCTCATCGTCCTTCGAAGGTCTCGACCGCAACATTCTGATCGAAGTACTCCTGAAGCTAAGCATCGACTGCCCCGAGACCCTCTGTATAGAAGATGGAGCTCAGCCTGACGATTGGACCACTCCCATCAGAAAGTTTCTAATCAAAGGAGAGCTCCCCGAAGATCGAGCCGAGGCAAGACGGATCAGGGTCCATTTAGAAAGGTTCTCCATGATTAGCGAGACCCTCTTCAAACGGTCATACACCACGATGGACGGAAGGCCCTACCTCTGCTGCTTAACCCTAGACGAGGGAATTATGCTCTCAAGGAGCTTCATGAAGGAATCGGCGGGTGCCACATGGGAAGTCGATCGCTTGTGCGAAAGGCTCTGAATCATGGGTACTACTGGCCCACGATGTTGCAAGATGCTCTGGCCCTGGTCAAAAAGTGTGGCCCTTGTCAAAGGTTCTCCTCGGTGAAAAGAGCTCCACAAGCAAACCTCCGCTGCCTGGCCAGTCCGACCCCCTTTGCTATGTGGGGGATGGATCTGGTAGGCCCATTCTCGAAAGCAACGGGCCAAAGAAAGTTTCTCATAGTCGCAATCGACTACTTCACAAAGTGTATCGAGGCCGAGCCCCTGGCCACGATAACTGAGCAGCAGACCCAACAATTTTACTAGAAACACATCGTCTGCCAATTCGGGATTCCACACGTACTCATCACAGATAATGGGACTCAATTCGCGAGTAAAAATTTCTGAAAGTTCTGCGAGGATCTCGGGATCCAGCAGTGCTTCTCTTCGGTATGCCACCCGTAGTCGAACGGCTAGGCCGAGAACGCAAACCGCCAGATCCTTGACGGTCTCAAGAAACGACTTGATAACTCTTCCAAGGGATTATGGGTCGACGAGCTGCCGAACATTCTCTGGGCCCACCGAACTGATGTGTCGAATTTATATGCAAATATTTGTACTCATTTACCTATCAAAATGACTTGTTTTCGCTGATATTGTCTATAATTCATCTTATTTCTATATGATTTCATTTAATTAATTATTTTTGAAGAAATAATATTTTTGATGCAAAAAGTAAAGAATTGTGGAAAAAATCAACAAACAAAGTAAAATAATTGATTTATCATCTTTTTATTGTTTTGTTGACTTAAAAGTGTGACAAATAAATTGTAAAAGGATTTTTATACGCTAATATGATTTATAGTTAGTTTAATTAATTTTAAACTAATTTAATTTATTTTATTTAAAAATCCTAATTTCAGGTATTATTTTATGTATGCAGCAGCACGTGGTTGGCAGAAAAGAAAAGAAATAAAGTTCAGATGAAATAAAGAAAAAGAGTGGGGTTTTCTGCAAAAAGTACAAACCCTAACTCCTTCTCGTTCTCTATAAATACAAAGAAAAGAAGAGAGAAGAAGGTAAGAGGTGATCGGCTACAACTACAAAAATATATTAAATAAAGAAAAGTCAGAGAGAGAGAGAGAGACACGGAGCACTGTGCGGGCAGTAGGATTGCTTCTTCTCCAGTTGCGGTTTTCGAAGTGCACCCGACAGCTGCGACTTGGACCCTGGCGCGTGAGACGTGACTGGCATCTTTTTCTTCTTCTCTCTCTTGCTGTGGTCTCAGAACAAAAGAAGCCGAAGGCTTGTGCAGTGGCGACGTCATCAACGAAGCAGCAGGGTGTGCTGCGTAGTGGACGCTGACGTGGCGACTGCGTGGGACCCAGACGCGACGTGACAGCGCTGACGGGTTGACACGCTGACGTGGCAGGCGCTCTGACTTCGACGCTGTCATCAAAGCTTCTTGGGTTCGGAAGTTTTGAAACTGGGTTTGGATTGTTATTTTTTTTTTATATATTATTATTTTGTGTATCTCATGTTCTTCTCCAGATATTTTTAGATGCAATCCTAAACGAACATGAACTGAATTTATTATTGTTCTAGAGGCTAAGATGTAGCCAAGTTTTGAACACAAATTTTAATTTCTTATTATTACTCTATTTTTCCTGATTGTGTTTTAATTTTTATTCTTTATGCGTACAACATGGTAGATAGACATTTGTATGATTTTTTCAAATCACAAAGAGACCGAACAGGTAATTTGTGATTAATAAAAATTAAGACCGTATATTGGAGGACGTGACCGTTAAGAAATCCAATTTCCCAATTAATAATTTGGTGGATAGACGAATGATTAATTGAGAATAATTTTTAGACTACGTTGATAGAGTGGTTAATATCTTTAGGATTTTGGTCGACAATTTGGGAAAAATAATATTTTTATTTATAAGGAATTATAATTTGTGTGTGTGATAAACGAGGTGAACCAAGAGCCCTAGAACTATTTTTACCCTTAACAAATTACAAGAGCATTCACTGTTTCACAGCCCTCTCCCTCTTCACCAATTTAGTTAGATTAAATTAGATTAGAGTAATTTAGTTGTTTTATTATTCATAAAATTTGATCTTCCAAATAGTGATTCATCTAGCGATATCGGTACTCAGTAAAATATCTAGTCCCTGTGGGTTCAACACTCTACTCATCTATCTATATTACTTGTGCGATTTTGTACACTTGCAAATATCAACATCAAGTTTTTGGCGCCGTTGCCGGGGACTAGTTATTCTTTTACTGATATTGAAAATTGCTAGATTATTGCTAATTTGGATTTTTTGTAATTATTTTTATTTTATTATCATTTTACATCTTTATTTTCTTTTGACTAACTTTAACCTTTTTTTTTATTTTTCTTATTTTAGTTTTTTTTAGTTTTTCTAATTTTTTTTTTTTTTTCCTTTCTTTTTCGATACTGATATTTCAGGACATACACGTACATTGCCATGGCGAACGATGAAAATAGGCCTTTGAGGGACTATGCCATGCCCTCAATTTATGAGTCAAGCATAAAGAAGCCGATTATTGAAGCTAACGATTTTGAAATTAAACCGGCGATGATTCTAATGATTCAACAGACTGTTCAATTTTGGGGACTACCACACGAGGATCATTACGCTCACATTGCAGATTTTTTAGAAATTTGTGACACTTTCAAGCACAATGGTGTATCAGACGATGCAATTAGATTAAGACTCTTTCCTTTTTCACTACGAGATAAGGCTAAGGCTTGGCTACATTATCTACCACCAGGTAGTATTACTACTTGGGAGGGACTTGCACAAAAATTTTTAGCCAAGTATTTTCCGTCTGCAAAGACAGCTAAGCTAAGAAATGATATTTGCACATTTATTCAATTTGAGACTGAGTCTTTGTATGATGCATGGGAAAGGTATAAAGAGTTATTGAGAAAGTGTCCTAATCATGAACTACCAAAATGGCTACAAATGCAAACATTCTATAATGGTTTGGGAGTTATACATAGATCTATGGTTGACGCAGTGGCTGGTGGTGCACTCATGAGCAGAACTTACGAAGCAGCCTATGAGATTTTAGAGGAGATGGCATCAAATCATTACCAGTGGTCTTCAGAGAGAGCAATGCCAACAAAAGTGGCTGGAGTTTTTGAACTTGATCCTTTTTCTACTTTAAATGCAAAAAATGATATTTTATATAAACAAGTAGAAAATATAAATTTTAATGTTAATCAATCTAATATGATTTGTGATCTTTGTGCAGGAAATCATGCAAGTTCAGATTGTCAAGTGGGGAACCCTTTTGCTCCATCAAATGCCGTAAATGAAAATTTTGTGTCAAACTTTCAAATGCAAAACAATCATTATGCAAATACATACAATCAAGGATGGAGAAACACCCCCAATTTTTCATGGAACAACAATCAAGAAGCAGTTATACACCCTCAACATTTTTCACAGCAAGAAAAGAAGTCGACACTTGAAGACATGTTTGAGCACTACATGCAAAAGACAGATTTGGCAATTCAAAATGTTGCAAATTCAACTTCGGCTTCCATTTACAATCTTGAGGTACAAATTAGTCAATTTTTAAATATTGTTAACGAAAAAACTGCAGGAACATTACAAAGCAACACAGTTGTCAACCCCACGGAGGATGTCCAAGTAATAACACTAAGCAGCGGGAGGACAATTGAGCAACCACAAGAAGAAAATGAAGAACATAATGTGGTTGAAAAGCAAAGTGAGATTGAACAAAGTGTGGAGGAACAAATTCAGCATGAGCAAGTAATGTATAATGTTTTTAATTCCACAAATTTTCCTCCTGAAGAACGGTCATCTATTCAAGTAAGTGAAACTGATTTAATTGTGGGCAAGAAACATAAGGCTGAAATTGAAAAATCACCAATTGAAGTATGTCCAACAAGTTCAGAAAGTCTTGAAACTCAGATTGAAAATATTTTTGAACATGTAATGTATTTGGATGCTGAACCTTATATTTATTCATTTTTGCAGTATAAATTCAAAGAGGTGGGGGAATCAAAGACATCATCATCTAAAAGGAAGCACCTCAAATTGGAACTTGAACCCGATCCACACAAAAAGAGAAAAATTAGAAAGGATGTGTTAATGTTGTTGGATCTTGGCATTACTTAACTATTTCACCCCCATGTCTGGCTGAAGACTTAAAACTTAGCGCTTCTTGGGAGGCAACCCATGTTTTATTTTATTGCATTTAGTTTTCATTTATCTTTTAGTTTATTTTATTTTAATTTTTGATTTTATTTTGTAGGATTGCATCAATTTTGAAAGTCGCCAAACGGAGCTGTTTTGAACACCTGCATTGATGGCTGTTTTTGAGCAGCATAGAGTCAGAATCTGGAAAACTGATTCTAAGAGGAGTTGTAGACAATTGTCTTAGCTTTCCAGCAAAAAAAAATTCAGCCCATTTCGACATCTACAGCTCCAGATATCGCCAAAATACTGAACGCTGCGCGTGCAGAAATTTAAAGACGAATCAGGGGAGATATTCTAAACTTCTTGCATTCTTTTTGTTTTTCTTTTTCTTTCCCATTGAGGACAATGTGATATTTAAGTTTGGGGGGAAGGTTTACAAATTTATTTTTATTTTTATTATTTTTGAAAAGAAAAACAAAACAAAAGGATTATAATTGGGCTCACCATTACACTTTTGAGTTCTTTATGGTGATAAGCATAAAAGACAATTTTTTTTGGTATAAACAATTTTTTTTATAAAGCAATATTAAGCATACTTATTTACTTTAGGATTATTGAGTTTCAAAATTCCTTACAAAATTGTGTGGGTCATGCTATTATACATAAAAGACAAATGTGATGCTTTTTCTTGTGATTATCCCCTTTAATCTAGTCCTAAACAGAGTTTAAGTAAATAGAGTAATAATGAAAAAAAAAAAAAAAAATTTATCAATAAAGTCAATCTACTCCAATGTTTTGAGTTGCTTAGTAACTAGGGGTATTCATCACAAATGTCTACACTTACGTAGAACAGCAACTTGAAATATGAGTATGCAAAGCACTTTAAGCTTGTGACTTGTTGAGTAACCGGGTGAATTCATCAGAAATGATTTGCATTCGCGTAAAAAGGCAAGTGACGACTTAAAGAAGAGAAGAAAAAAAAAAAAAAAAAAACTCTAGTTTGCTACTCGGTTTGTAGTAGAGAGAAGGGATAATCACAGATTGAGTTGTTGCATACTATAATTACATTAATTGCATGACAAATGCGATTGGGTTGGGAATTATGAATAAATAATTGCACTGGAGAAAGTGGGTATGCTTAGGTTGACTTTATTTGCAATTGTTTATATTTTTAATTGAAATTTTGATGCTTACATGATAAGATCTCTTGGTATGATGGGTTGAGTTTATTATTATTATTCCCTTGTTTATTATTCTACTTTTTGCTCGAGGACAAGCAAAATCTTAAGTTTGGGGGTATTTGATGTGTCGAATTTATATGCAAATATTTGTACTCATTTACCTATTAAAATGACTTGTTTTCGCTGATATTGTCTATAATTCATCTTATTTCTATATGATTTCATTTAATTAATTATTTTTGAAGAAATAATATTTTTGATGCAAAAAGTAAAGAATTGTGGAAAAAATCAACAAACAAAGTAAAATAATTGATTTATCATCTTTTTATTGTTTTGTTGACTTAAAAGTGTGACAAATAAATTGTAAAAGGATTTTTATACGCTAATATGATTTATAGTTAGTTTAATTAATTTTAAACTAATTTAATTTATTTTATTTAAAAATCCTAATTTCAGGTATTATTTTATGTATGCAGCAGCACGTGGTTGGCAGAAAAGAAAAGAAATAAAGTTCAGATGAAATAAAGAAAAAGAGTGGGGTTTTCTGCAAAAAGTACAAACCCTAACTCCTTCTCGTTCTCTATAAATACAAAGAAAAGAAGAGAGAAGAAGGTAAGAGGTGATCGGCTACAACTACAAAAATATATTAAATAAAGAAAAGTCAGAGAGAGAGAGAGAGACACGGAGCACTGTGCGGGCAGTAGGATTGCTTCTTCTCCAGTTGCGGTTTTCGAAGTGCACCCGACAGCTGCGACTTGGACCCTGGCGCGTGAGACGTGACTGGCATCTTTTTCTTCTTCTCTCTCTTGCTGTGGTCTCAGAACAAAAGAAGCCGAAGGCTTGTGCAGTGGCGACGTCATCAACGAAGCAGCAGGGTGTGCTGCATAGTGGACGCTGACGTGGCGACTGCGTGGGACCCAGACGCGACGTGACAGCGCTGACGGGTTGACACGCTGACGTGGCAGGCGCTCTGACTTCGACGCTGTCATCAAAGCTTCTTGGGTTCGGAAGTTTTGAAACTGGGTTTGGATTGCTATTTTTTTTTTTTATATTATTATTTTGTGTATCTCATGTTCTTCTCCAGATATTTTTAGATGCAATCCTAAACGAACATGAACTGAATTTATTATTGTTCTAGAGGCTAAGATGTAGCCAAGTTTTGAACACAAATTTTAATTTCTTATTATTACTCTATTTTTCCTGATTGTGTTTTAATTTTTATTCTTTATGCGTACAACATGGTGGATAGACATTTGTATGATTTTTTCAAATCACAAAGAGACCGAACAGGTAATTTGTGATTAATAAAAATTAAGACCGTATATTGGAGGACGTGACCGTTAAGAAATCCAATTTCCCAATTAATAATTTGGTGGATAGACGAATGATTAATTGAGAATAATTTTTAGACTACGTTGATAGAGTGGTTAATATCTTTAGGATTTTGGTCGACAATTTGGGAAAAATAATATTTTTATTTATAAGGAATTATAATTTGTGTGTGTGATAAACGAGGTGAACCAAGAGCCCTAGAACTATTTTTACCCTTAACAAATTACAAGAGCATTCACTGTTTCACAGCCCTCTCCCTCTTCACCAATTTAGTTAGATTAAATTAGATTAGAGTAATTTAGTTGTTTCATTATTCATAAAATTTGATCTTCCAAATAGTGATTCATCTAGCGATATCGGTACTCAGTAAAATATCTAGTCCCTGTGGGTTCGACACTCTACTCATCTATCTATATTACTTGTGCGATTTTGTACACTTGCAAATATCAACATCAGGAACGACAAAAAAAATCCCCACAGGTGAGTCGCCATTCAATCTGACATACGGCACGGAGGCTGTAATTCCCATGGAGATCGGGCTCCTTTCGCCCCAGATCATGGCCTTCAACGAAGTATGCAACTTGGCACAGCTACGTGCCGACCTGGATCTCATATACGAGGTCAGAGAGAAATCTACCATCAGAAGAAACACATACCAGCAGAGGACAGAAAAGTTCTACAACAAAAGGGTGCATCCCACCGACATCAAGCTAGGGGATCTCGTCCTCCGAAAGCTGGCGGTATCTAACCCGGGCCAAAAGAGGAAACTGGCCCCAAACTGGGAAGGCCCGTACAAAGTTTTTGAGGTTGTATGCCCGGGCACGTACCGCCTCACCGATCCAAAGGGAGAGGCGGTCTAGAGGCCATGGAATGCAGAGCACCTCATCAAATTCCTCGAAGGGGAGAACTAGCCTCTACAGATACCCCCATGTAAATGATAAAAAATGTAATCAGCACATCGTGCCTTGTTTTGTAAAGACAAAATATGTTGTAATTATGCCATCTTTCTTAAAACAAGCTTCGGCTTCGTATTAGCTTTCTTAAAAAACAAATCTCGGGCTCGGCCTTCGGAAGGAACCGCGAGCCAAAAAAGCTTTCCGTACAAGCTTGGGGCTCGGCGTTCGGAAGAAACCGCGCCACAAAAAGCTTCCCTTACAAGCTTGGGGCTCGGCGTTCGGAAGAAACCGCGAGCCACAAAAAAGCATCCCTTACAAGTTTAAGGCTCGGCATTCGGAAGGAACCGTGAGCCACAAAAAGCTTCCCTTACAAGCTTAGGACTCGGCGTTCGGAAGGAACAGCGAGCCCCAAAAAGCTTCTCTTATAAGCTTGGGGCTCGGTGCTCGGACAGCACCGCGAGCCACAAAAAGTCATCCCTAAGGTATGGGGGCTCAGCATCAACCTCGAGCATGGCTTGGGCTTGTTCAAGCCTTGCAGCCTGTGCGCTCGGCGATGGACGCCAGCCACGCCCATACTATCTACTCGAGAACAGGTGTGGGGGCTCGGCATCGACCTTGAGCAAGGCCTTGGCTTTTTCAAAACCATGCGATCTTTACGCTCGGCGACGACCTTCAGCTACGCTCATAACTAGCTTCTCTAAGGTATGGGGCTCGTCATCGACCTCGAGCATGGCTTGGGCTTGTTCAAGTCCATCAACCTATGCGCTCGGTGATGACCGCCAGCTACACCCGTGCTTTCTTCCCGAGAATAGGTGTGGGGGCTCCGCGTCGACCTCAAGCAAGGCCTTGGCTTTTTTCAAAGCCATGTGACTTTTACGCTCGGCGACGACCTTTAACTACGCTCATAACTAGCTTCTCTAAGGTATGGGGGCTCGACATCGACCTTGAGCATGGCTTAGGCTTGTTCAAATCCAGCAGCCTATGCACTCGGTGATGACTGCCAGCTACACCCGTGCTATCTACTCGAGAACAGGTGTGGGGGCTCGACGTCGACCTCGAGCAAGGCCTTGGCTTTTTTTAAAGCTATGCGACCTTTACGCTCGGCGACGACCTGCGGCTACGCCCATAATAGGCTTCTCTAAGGTATGGTGCCTCGGCATCGACCTCGAGCATGGCCTAGGCTTTTTCAAGCTCTGCAGCCTATGCGCTCGGCGATGACCGCCAGCTACACCCGTACTATCTACCAGGGAGCGCGCATGAGACCTCGAGCAAGGCCTTGGCTTTTCAAGCCATGCGACCTTTTCGCTCGACGACGACCTTCAACCATGCCCATCCCAAAAAAATTTCATTAGAATTAGGGCGCTCACCTTCGGCAAACGCCCTGAGCCCCGGACCGTTGGTTGACCTACCTCTCACCCGCAAACAACTCGGGATTTACGGCTGTTAGAGCCAAAACTCTAAATTGTTCGAGGGCGGCAGGGGAGCCACCGACCCATGACTCTCGCTGAGCCTCCGTACCGATTGGATGACTCACCTCTCACCCACGAACAACTCGGGGTTTACGACCCTCAGAGCCAAAACCCCTAATTGTTCGAGGGTCGCAGGGGAGCCACCAACCCAGAACTCTCAGCCAAAAATTCTACTTATGGGCGCCCACCTTCGGCAGGCACCCAAATTTCACCTCCGGGGTTGACCCACCTCTCACCCGCTGACAGATCGGGGACAACGACCCTCGGAGCCGAAATCCCAAATTGTCAGAGGGTGACAGATGAGTCAATCTCAATTCCTGACGAAAAGTGTTAAGGAGGTGGAGATTATATAGCCCCCTTGAGTAGCGCATTTATTACATCGAGAAGTCCAAACGGCGGAATGCGAAACGTCGCCATTAATGTTCATTGGAAGGCGAAACGTCCCTTATTAGGCGTTGTCTACAAGAAATTATGGTTTGGATCTCCGAGCAAGCCACAGACCGACCGCTCTTTCTACCTCGGCGGCGACCTCCAACACGGCCAGACTCAGCAATGACCTCGAGCAACACTCCTGCCCACCTCACTCAATAAATCATCAAAGAAAAGAAGTCAAAATTTTTATTACTCATAGAGCGCCAGAAACGGCCACACAATACAATGAAAAGTTTACAAATCACTCATCGCTCGGCTTAAAACTCAAACTCGGGGCTTTCCACGGGATCCTTCGTGCGCTCGGCCGGTCCGGCCAACGAGGGTACCCGGCAACGGAACTTTCCACATCGGCAGGCTGGGCCGCCTCCAAGAAAAAGGTCGGAGAAGGTCCCAACACCGAATTGCTTGCCTCCTCGACCAGACCAGCGCCTAACATGAGCTTCAGCCTACGGATCTCCAACTCTTTCCCTACAACAGCCTTACGAAGAAAAGACTCCGAAGCCGATCGCCCTCTCGAGGCATCCGAGATCGACCAGTTTGTCTCAACTGCCCACCAGTCCCAGTCGGCTATGGCCTTCTTCAGGTGAGCAACCTCCAGGCTAAGCTCTCTAGACTTGTTCATAAAGTAATTCACTGCGGCCTCTCGATCCCGAGCCTGCTTATGTTGCCGAGCCAGAACACTCTCCATGACCCCCAGCCCAGCTCGGACCCAGGAGACCTCGGCAGAACCAAGGTCGGCGCTGAGGACCTCATGTGTCTATCAAAGAGACGGGAAAAATAGCAGGTCACAAAAGAGAGACGAAAAAACACAAGTCATAGAGCATCGGCCAAAAATTCTTCATTTATAAATTCAAAAATTTTCTAGTTACAAAAAAGTTGTGGCCAGTTCGCGTTCGGCAATTACAAAAAAAGGGGGAAAGAAAATTCCTACACTACTGTTTAGGAGGGGGACGACACCTCTTCGTCAGCCTAGTTGCCCCCGACCTCCAGCCGAAGGTCCCCCTACTCCTCGTCCTCCATGCCATGGGGCGTCAGCAGAAGCTTGGGGAACTGCCACCCGTAGTGGAGATGGCCGATCCGAAGGTTCAGATAGATCTGCAGGATGTGCTCCCTGGCCTTGTTATAGGCCTCATCCTGCGAGGCAATCAGGGTGTCCACCCTGGTGACCGCCGCCTCCTCGCTCTTCTTCTTGGCCTTCGCCTTGAAGTGTGCCAGCTCATTTGCATGATGCTCCGTGATCGAGACCAGCTGGGCTTGGGTGATCGCAAGGGCAGACTCCGCCACCGTCAGCTTGTCTTTCAGCTGGGTGGCTTCCCGAAGGTAGCACTCAGCATTCTTCTTCTCGACAACGATGTCCTTCTCGAGGCACTTGTGAAAGTGTTGCGCATGCTGCATTGCCTAGCCGAGGAGGACGGAATTCTCCGCAAGATAAACCAAAAACTCAAGAGGAAGACATACCGCGAGGTGGGCCTGTGCGAACCGCATGTAAGATGCATCGGTCGTCTCCACCCCCAGGTTCATGCGATCCTGTTCCATGGAGAGGTGCTCCACCACCTCCACCGCAATCGGACCTTCGAGGAACGTATCCCCCGCCTTGACCCCCCAGTCGGGGGCATATGGCCTCATGCCCTGCCGACCCACCATCTCCTCGGCATTCGATCGAAGTGGCGGGAGAGGCCCCTTCGCGACATCGGCAACCTTTTTACTACCGGAGCTCGCCCCCGGTTCTCTCGAAAACCTCGACGAATGATGGTGGTGCTTCTTCGCCCTCTAGGGGGTCGACTCCTCGGGCCTTGGGGTCACGGCCTGGCTGGTCCCCGCCCCTGAGGTGGCCTTCTTCGCCATATCGGCCCTCCTCTTAGTCGCCAGGCTACTACAGCATTTCGGTTGCCGAGCTCCTTGGTAGACATCTCTACAAAAGAAAAAAGTAAAAATGTTAACGCGAAGGCAAAAAGAAAGACGAAATGGAAACAAAAACATACTATGGTTGGCCGGGCTCAGTCCAGCTCGGGCGAAATGCAGCTCCGTGACGCGAGGCCACCCAATGTTGTGCCCCTCCACGATCTTATCAACCTTCGCCCACTCTTTTTGTGTCAAGTCCCTTCGCTTCGGCGGCTTGTGGTTTGGCTTTCCGAAATTCCACACTGTGGGGATTTCCCAAGGCTCATCGCTGCAGACTATGAAATACTTCTCCTTCCATCCCTTTATGGAGTCCGGATATCTGTGCATCACTTTCTTGTAAGGGTGTGGTGAGAGATAAAAGAATCCTCTCCTGGTCCCCGAGCGAGCTCATCCCTAGGATGGCTCGGAAGTATGTGAGCCTCGGCGTGATCCCTTTCTCCTGACACTTCAAAATGAAACACACTAAGTGTTTCCAAGAGTTGGGACCGTACTGCATGGGGCTCAACTCCCCCCAGTTTAGCACCCTCTTGATGAATAGATGCAGCGGAAGTCTCAACCCCGAGATGAAAGCGTCCTCAGTGAATATACAAAAGCTCGACTCTAGCGCGGTAGTCGGGTGGATTCCTGGGTTCGGCACAAGCAGCTCGAACTCCCGAGGAATAAAGTAAACCGCCCACAAGATGGGCAAGTAGTCCCTATGCAAGGCGCACTTCACGCTGTCCATCTTGATCATGGACCGGCCCTCGTCCCGCAGCAATGAAGTGTACACTAGAAGATCCTCCATGTCATCAGGGTACATCCTAATCGACCCTAAAATTTTGCCAGAAATATGGGGGTACTTAAACCCGGAGCCATATTCGTACTTGTCCTTCTCGGTCGGACTGTCGGGCCGTATCCACTTCCTCTTCGTCCTTCGGGCGCGAGCCTTCCTATCAGTGGAAGGGGTTGCTAAAGGGGGCAATGGCGGGAGGTCTGCCTCTTCCTTCTCTACCTCTTCCGCGGTCCCTCCGACCTCGCCATGATCGCTACCGCCTTCAGTCCCTTGTTCGGACCCCTCCTGACCATCGCCCTCCTCAACCTGCTCCACTTCTTCCGGGCCTCCTTCTCCGGACTCATTCTCCTCGGAAACAAACCCCTCTCCCTCGGGGTCACTCTCTTCATGCTCCTCTTCTGCAGGCTCCTTACCCGGCCTACGAGATTGCAAAGGCTCTACAATGAAAGCTACATTGCCCTCGCCATCCGACCCTCCAACTGATAGAACCTCCTCCTTTACCAGGTGCAAGTCACCTGACGACCAAGATATCGAAGACGAGTGAAATTCATCCTCGGCACGACATGCAGTACCTGCCTCGGAGCCGAACTGAGAGCGTGACATGTTAAAACAAAAATACTAACCTGTTTTGCCGGAGAACGCTAAGATCAACAAAAAGTGGTTGCCGGCGGTGTGCAAGGAAATTTCTGTTGTGAATAGAATGAAAGCAAAGTGAAGAAGTGGGGTGAGGGGAGGGGGATTTATAAACGCAGATGGAACTCCTCGAATTCCGCAAAGAGATCTGGCCGTTTGAACTTCATCATCAAGATCTAACTACCACTAAGATCTTGATGACGTTAGCCTAGAGCGCAAAAATACCTTTTTATCCTTGGCTCTGTCGACCAACGCGGAGGCTCGGTGCGCAGGGTCAACTTCTCGGGTACTTCACCTTTATTCAACCAAGTTCCTCCTATGAAAGTCTCTCAACACTGCTTGGGGGTCGACGCTTGGATATCACCGCGAGCCCCAAAAAATTCTCTCTCAATGGCTTGGGCCTCAACGCTCGGATGTCACCGTGAGCCCCAAAAAGTTTATCTTAAACTGCTTGGGCCTCGACGCTCGGATGTCACCGCGAGCCCCAAAAAGTTTTTCAACACTGCTTGGGGGTCGACGCTCGGATATCACCGCAAGCCTCAAAAAAGTCTCTCTCAACGGATTGGGCCTCAACGCTCGGATGTCACTGCAAGCCCCAAAAGTTTCTCCTAAACTGCCTGGGCCTCGACGCTCAGATGTCACCATGAACCCCAAAAAAGTTTCTCTCAACGGCTTGCTCCTCGACGCTCGGATGTCACCGCGAAGTTTCTCTCAACGGCTTGGGCCTCGACGCTCGGATGTCACCGCGAGCCCCAAAAAGTTTCTCTGAACAGCTTGGGCCTCGACGCTCGGATGACACCGCGAGCCCCAAAAAGTTTCTCCTAAACTGCTTGGGCCTCGACGCTCCGATGTCACCGTGAGCCCCAAAAAGTTTCTCTCAACAGCTTGGGCTGACACCGCGAGCCCCAAAAAGTTTCTCCTAAATAGCTTAGGCCGCGATTCTCGGATGACACTGCGAGCCCAGAAAAGTTTCTCCTAAGCTGCTTGGGCCTCGGTGCTTGGATGTCACCGCGAGCCCCAAAAAGTTTCTCTCAACGACTTGAGCCTCGACGCTCGGATGACAACGCGAGCCCCAAAAAGTTTCTCCTAAACAGCTTGGGCCTCGACGCTTGGAGGACACCGTGAGCCCCAAAATGTTTCTCCTAAACAGCTTGGGCCTCGACGCTCGGATGACATCGCGAGTCCCAAAAAGTTTCTCCTAAACTGCTTGGGCCTCGACGCTCGGATGTCACCGCGAGCCCCAAAAAGTTCTCTCAACAGCTTGGGCCTCGACGCTCGGATGATACCGCAAGCCCCAAAAACTTTCTCCTAAACGGTTTGGGCTCGACGCTCGGATGTCACCGCGAGCCCCAAATTATCCCCCAATAAGTGAGGGGCTCGTCTCCCGACCCTTGACGCTCGGCAAGAAGACCCCCGTACTCCGCGGATCTCGACGTCTCCTTACTTTTCCAACAAGTGAGGGGACTCGTCTATTGACCCTCGATGCTCGACCAAGAGACCTCGGGGTCGACGCTCGGATGTCACCGTGAGCCCAAATTATCCCCTAATAAGTGAGGGGCACATCTCCCAACCCTCGACGCTCGGCATGAATACCCCCTACTCCACAGATCTCGACGTCCCTTGCTTTTCCAGTGAGTGGCTCGTCTCCCGACCCTTGACGCTCGGCAAGAAGTCCTCCTACGCCACAGATCTCGACGTCCCTTGCTTTTCCAGTAAGTGAGGGGCTTGTCTCCCGACCCTCGACACTCGGCATGAAGACCCCCCTACTCTGCGGATCTTGACGTCTCCTTACTTTTCCAACAAGTGAGGGGACTCATCTATCGACCCTCGATGCTCGGCCAAGAGACCTCGGGGTCGACGCTCGGATGTCACCGCGAGCCCCAAATTATCCCCCAACAAGTGAGGGCCTCGTCTCCCGACCCTCGACGCTCGGCAAGAAAACCTCCTACTCCACAGATCGGGACGTCCCCTTGCTTTTCCAACAAGTGAGGGGGCTTGCCTACCGACCCTCGATGCTCGGCAAATTGAGCTCCGACTCTTCTGCACCCGGCACCCCATGTGACTCCAAAAGGGGATCCCCTTCATCCTACCCCACTAACCTTTTCGGGAAGATACAGATCCCGTTCTTCGCTGTACACACTGCTCCGCTCTTCCTACAGAGGCCAAAAACCACTCTTACACAGCTGAATTAGCTAGCCCTCCAGGAGTGGGGGGCTCCTGATATGGGTCAGATGACATGGCCCCTCCTGGGCCGCAGGATCCCCTAAACAACCGTTCACCCCTGATCATCAGGTCTGCCAGGTCTGCCCTAAGCCTCATGGGCTTCTGCCACGTTAGGCCCATGGACAACCGGGTCCAGACCCGGCCCAAACGGGTCCAGACCCGCTTTGGGCTGCCTATAAATACCAGGCCCTCTCCCCCTTCAAAAGGTAATCAATCTCTCCCCTCTCAAAATCCTAGTTACTGTTCCTCTTCAGTGACTAAATAGACCGTCGAAGGGTCTGCCACCGGGACTAACCTTGGTGTTCCTAGGCCGCGTGCAGGTACACGAGACCCCCAGATCCGAGCCTCCAGATCCGAGCCGAGCATGCGACCTCCACCTCACTCTCACCTACTTCCGAGCTGTTCCCTCAGCTGAGGGTCGGGCGTACCGTCAGTACCAAAGCCTCTGCAAAATTAAAAAACTGCATCAATACTGTTTGATGTTGCTATAAATTGATTAATTGAGTTGCCTTGTTTCATCTTAAGCTATAGCCATGAACATCTAGTTATCTATAACTATTATAATGGGAGAGATGGGGTTCCAAACAAATAAACAATTTTTTATTTTTTTTTTGTATGTTAGTAAACACGTATAGCGCACGTGTTGGTAGGATTTTTTTTTTATCTTTTTCCTTCTTCCTCCACGTGCATCGCACGTGCATGATACTAGTATGTATAAAGTTAATCTCTTCTGACTCTTCACATTGACGCTTCATATTGCTAGCAAAGGACAACATACTAACATACTTGCATGTTTAGCTGATGACGTGTAGCTGTCAAACTTTTTTACCAAAATAACCCACTTTTGAAAGTATTTACTAAACTGACCCACTTTTAATATTATTTACCAAATAGACCAACTAGCTATCTCAGATAGCGAGTTGGGTGAAACGATCATCGCTATCTGGGACAGCGAGTGTAGCCTTATAGCTTTCTCTTCAACTTGGCCAGAAAACTGGGAAAAAAGTTTCCAAGCGAAGACTCAATGTCTCAGATACCCAGCAAGTGTGTTTATACCACACTCGCTTTGAATTTTTTTTAACCAAACTCGCTATCTCAGATACTTCTTCACTTCTCTCTCTCGGTTATTTCTCCCATCTCCAAAACTCATCTCTGAAACCCTCGCTCCCAAATTCGTGCTATCACCAACCAAAACCCTCCAAAATCTTAAGGGTTCCACTTCATCTCTCACAACCCTCTATACTCCCACTCTCAAAATCCTAAATCCATCACGGAAGATCCCGAATTTGGTTGATTTTGTGAAGGGTAAAGAGGACTGTGGTGGTAGCGGGTGCATTCGTCTCATCCTCATTCTCTACCTCCTAAAGCACTCATTTATCGTACGGTAAGCCTTCATACCTTTGCAATTAAATTTTGGGTTAATTTTGCTTGTGGGTTTCTTAGATCGTAATATTGATATCTCATGATTTGTCAGATTATTAGTTAAAAGAGAAATTTAGAATTTATTTGTGTATGTTTAGTTCTAAAAAAAATGCAATGAGGTGAAACTTTGAGAATATATGGAAAAATTAATACAAAACTGTACAATGTGACGATGAGAAAGGAAAATAGAAAACATATGCTAGCATCCAATTCTTCATATCTGCAAAAATGTCATATCACATATTGAATGTACATCCAATGATTACATTCCTACTTTAGTTTTTCATTTACTTTTATATAATGTCTGCGTATTTGATTAATAGTTAGAGTTAAATATATATTAGCCCATTATAAAATATGTATTTTTAAATTAGTCTTTTAAATCACTTTATTTAGCTTTTGATATCAATAGGATTGTTATATATTAGTCAACATCAATGTTGAATTCTTCATTGATAAATTATATGTGTTGATAAGGAATTATTATATTTCGTTTTTAAGGTATTGAATTATACTATACATGAAATACAATTACACTTGTAGTGTACTCTTCGCTAATACATATGGCACAAACGCAGAGTAATCTTGAAAAAGGAACGAGTAGTAGACCCCCAAGTAACCGATGCAGGTGGCCACGAACTTATTATGGACAACCTCCGGTTAGTAGTGGTCGTGGTGGTAGAGAAATACAAATGTAAGAAGAAGTTTGTCTTTATTCGATCATATTGATTCTGCTACATAAATTGATATATTGTTAAATTTATGTTTATTGTTTATTGTTTATTGTTGTATAGGTCTTACCTAATCCGTCTTCTTCCCAAATGAGTCGGGTATGTCATCCTTGGCAAATGAGCAAGACCCACCTTTTTCATCTTATGTTCCACTGGTGGGTCCCGGTCCTCTCGACCCACGGCTCTTTGACCTTACAATCGCAACATCGTTCAAAAGCCATGTGAGAGGGAAAATCAAAGGAGTGTACTTTTCGGTCACACGCCACATTGCCCATGCATCCATGTATTCATGAGTTATACGGGATTGCGGGTTGTACGTCATCGGTTTGCTGAGTTCAATCAAGGTCAATCGTCCTTTTCTAACTGCCCTTCTTTAGATATGGCATCCGAAAACGCAAAGTTTTCACTTGCCGGTAAGAGAGATGTCTGTTATGCTACAGGATGTTGCAGTGATCACCGGTTTTCCCATCAATGGACAGGCCGTCACTGGGACAATGGACTTCGATCCGGAATTTTTAATGCCATATTATCTCGGCATTGAAACGGATGCTAGGGCAATTATCAGGAAGTCAGTTTGGTTGAAATGGTTGAAGGAAACTTTCATCAAAAAGTTCAATGATGATTCCAACGAATTCGAAGTCCAGTGCTACTGTAGGGCATACATAATGTCATTGTTTGGAGGAGTCATGTTCCCAAACTTGACTGGTACATCCGTTCCTCTAATGTACTTGCCTCTAATTGCAGATTTTCAAAATATTGGGACATGCAGTTGGGGTAGTGCGGTATTGGCAGCACTATATAGGAATTTGTGCAACTACGTTCTGGACGCGGTACAGATGAATTAGTCGACGCTTTTGTTACAAGCATGGAGTTGGGAATGCATACATGTTGGTAAACCGTGTATCAGTAGGCAATCATCAAAGTGGTTGCATGCTCCTGGTGACCCACACAAGCTACCTCCGCAAGGTGTATACTAGACTGGATCTCTCACATGGAAGGCCAACCGAAATCAATGTTTGACATACTACAGGGACGAGCTGGATACATTGACGAATGACTGTGTCAGGTGGGAGCCTTTTACAGATGATTGTTTAGCGAGATTGCCACCTATTTGCACGGCTACTCGTGAGCTATGGTTGACGAAAGAACCTCTTATCAACTTCGGAATAGTGGAGTTCTATTATGCCGATAGAGTGCTTTGACAGTTTGGCCTCCTTCAGAATATTCCGATGTAAGAACCATTTAATGTCGATATGCATGGGGTTACATGTATGGGTCGACAGTTGGGTCACGATTGGGCCGCTTGTTGGTGAACCCAAGTCGACACATGAGATGTGCATCGTTTTGATCACGTTATTGTCAATATTCCCCCATTCGATGCCACCATACATGGACCGCATATGATGTGGTATCAGAGAATGACTCAGCTTTATATATCTCTGACATCCCAAATGTCAGCTGGTGTACAAGTACCAGTTCAGTGACAAGCCGCAGATCCAGCTGATGATCATTCTATTCATTTACCAATGTTCCAACCGAAGTCAACATTGATTCATTCTCTCGTAAGTTTTATTTTGTATCTATTCATTTTACATATGCATCCCTTCTACATTTACAAACATAAATCTAAAGTATGTGATGAATTTTAATACAACTTGATTGCTATTTGAGTGTATACAGCTCAAACATGGATTTAGGCGAAAGAATGTGCTCGTGCGTTAAAGAGTAATGTTGTCGAACCAGTGAAGATGTCTGCACAGAAAATGGTTCAGTCGTCTCAGGCACAAGCTGACCTCGTTGGCAAAGGAGCTAGATTAGATGCTATATAGTCGGGTGTGGTGCACCGAACAGATCGTCGAAAGAAAATGCCCAAAAGAGCTCCATATCGTCAGAGATTAACCGAAAGTTTTTTGATGGAGTATAGCTTCACCACCTGCTGGATCAATTATTTACTTTGAAACTCCTGCCCAATGTACAAGTCGTCTTCGTTAGATGAACCGGATAACTCTTGTGGAACTTGATTTACTCTCGCACTTTGTGTCATCTCCTCGGTGACATGAACATTAACATTATTATAACCATCATTATCATTCACGTCATTATCGTTCCCTTCATTTATATTAATATTTGCATATTCATCTTCTTCCACTTCGTCATCATTTTCTAAATTCTCATCAACTTCATCATCTGTTTCTTCCTCTTCTTCGTCATCCTCTAATAATTCGTTGTTAACTGTAGCATTTTCAAATATTCCAAATACATTGTCATTTTGAACATAATCATGAACCAAACTAGGTTGACGTGGCAACTCAAATTCTGTATGATCTGGGCTTGTTGTATTTGTGAATGTTTCTTTTTGTGGAGACGGTGGGATTGCACGTGATGTTTGAACTGGGTTAGAACTCATCTCATGTGTCGGTACTTCTCGTACGAAGCTTGAACTAGGATTAGCATGTGGCTGAGCATTAATAATTTAGATTTACTGAATATATAACTCCAATGCAAACCAACTATAATTAATATCAGTGTCCTAGCAATCATTGACTTTAGGGCGCTATCATTTGCTACAGGCACAATCATAAAATATTGACATTCACCTTTTTTTCGCTACATAATGAGCTAAAATTTTAACATTCCATTGATCTTTATCAAAATTAGTAACTTCATAAATTTTATCAACTAATTCTGACATTATAATTGTACGAGGTGCCCAAATTATTTCAGGATCAATGGCACTAGAACAACAATCTAGCTTTGCTTCACGAATAATTTCACCACCAAAATAAAACCAAACAGGAATATTGTAATCCATACCTATACATATTTATACAAAAATGAGAGTCATTATCTAATCACAAATTAAACCTACTTAAGTGCACACGATAAAATGTTATACAAATCATACCTTCAAATCAATGATTAGGAAGATTGAGCAATTTTGAGCGTGGAGAAGACCTCTTTATAATTTCTCGAATTCAAAAAAATTGGGGATCTTGGGTGATGGATTTAGAATTATTAGAGTAGGAGTATAGAAGGTTATGATGGATGAGGTGGATCAAAAAAGATTTTGAAGGGATTTTATGGGTAAGGGGTCCAATTTGGGAGCTAGGATTTTGGGTTCTAGAGTTGGGAGAGTGGATGGAGAGAGAGAAGTGAAGAGATGAGGAAACAACGAGTTTGATTAATTAAAAAAAATTCAAAGCGACACTCGCTGTTTCAATTATAAACACACTCGCTGTCTGAGACAACGAGTCTTCGCTTTGAAAATTTTCCTCATTTTTCTTGCCAAGTTGAAGAGAAAGCTATAAGACTACACTCGCTATCTCAGATATTCAGATGATCGTTTCGCCAAGCTCGCTATCTGAGATAATGAGTATATCGTTTTGGTAAAAAGTTCCGAAAGTGGTTCAGTTTGGTAAATACTTTCAAAAAGTGGATCATTTTGGTAAAAAATTTGTAGCTGTCCTCCACTCTTATCCTACATCTAATGTTTGCTCATAGAATATTGTATGATTTTTTTGAGTTAATTAATTAATATTATGTATTCATCTCAGTGCGTAGTGGATGCCCGGAGGGGCCTAGTCCCCCCCCCCAACCCAAACACACCAACATTTTGAGTTTTTTTCTAATTAGAGGGCTAATTAAGAAATATAGCATACATTGTTGGGGACAAATATGATAATACATATTTGTAAAGGGCATATATGATATTCACTTATTTGTTAGGGACATACATGTTAAAAACCCTTTTATATTTGAAAATGAAATTAAATTTATTTTGGAGGATTTAATGAACATTTTCAGAAGAATTTATCTTTTGTACACGTGCAAATGCTTTTATGAGAAGTGTGAGAATTTAGTTTTCTTTATGAAAAGTCTTTATTTAATATTTGATATTTATTTAGTATTTTTCCAGATTTTTCTGAAATTTATTGGAGCTATTTGCAATTTTTGAGAAAAGATGGACCTTTTTGCAAAACTGACATTTTTAGGGGTTTAAAGTGCAAGATACAATTTCTGGACGTTTTGAACAGTATTAATTGAGATTTAGAATGGATATATTTTCTTATAAAACCTAATTTAAATGAGTTTTGATGGAATTTCCAAAGAACGATCTACATATGTAAATTGGTATTTTGGAAATGGTTGTTTTGCAAAGTTGCGGGTAAAACCCTAATTATCAGTCCGGCATATATAAGAGATTTTTACCCCAGCCGTCATTGTTGATAAAATACTAAATTTGGGAGATTTATTTTGGTGGAGCAAAGAGCTTTGGATCTGGCAAAAAGGAGGATTCTTTTGTGAACTATTCTCTATTCAAGGTGAGAAATATAGAAATTGTTTTGTGGTTTGTTTCATGCGTGTGACTTGTTTTGTTTATTTGATTTTGTAAGAATTATGATTCGTCTTGTTGATTGACCTATGTGAACAAATATCATGATGTGATGATTGGATGATGTGAACAATAAAGATATTGTGATGTGGTATGAATCATGTGAAAGATGGTGGATGAAATAGTAGATCTTCATTATTAAAATTATTGCTAAAAGCATGTTGAGATTTGTGTATGAATACCTGGACATTAGATTCATAATTCAGATTTGATTTAGATTCGTGAAGGAAATTAGATCTTGTAAAACCCTAATGAAAGAATTTTGATTAGAACCTGAGAACGTAGATCTTGACATATTGATGTTTTGATTGTTATATACATATACCTGATGAAGATTCGTTGAGAATTATTATTTCCTGAATACGAACTATTTACATAATCATTAATTCATTAGAAGCTTCAGAATTCGATTTTGTAATCAGACCTAATTTTTGAAATTCTGTAGGCCGACAGTCGACTGGCCTACTGTGCAGTCGACTGGTACGAGCCTGACATTTTTATTTTAGAATCGTTGAAAAAGTTGTTCTGGACAGTCGACCTAGCTCATAGGCAGTCGACTGGTCCACTGAAGAAATTATTTTTGTAAAAAAATTAATTGTCCTTCTGGACAGTCGACCTATAACCCTTTAAGTTGACTTATACACTTAGAATATTTTTGAGAAAATCATTGGAAATTACTTCGGGTAAGTCGACTGACCCTCTTCTAAGTCGACTGTTACGAGACTTAGTTTATTTTTGTAAAATCTTGAATTTGGTCCTCTGGACAGTCGACTTATCATCATTACGAGTCGACTGGTACTGAAGGACATTGTAAACTTCAGTGTTTATTCGAATGATTAGTTTCTATATACTTGTTATTCAAGTTCAGTTTAAGATTAAGCAATTGACCTTGAGATCTTCAGTTGAGTATGTCATTCGGAACATTTAGTTAAGCCACTTTGTTTAGTGGAATTTCAGTTTAGACTTTTGAGTTTGAGTCTCTAGAGGCGTATGACCCTAGTATACCGGTGTTGAGTATTTTGTTGAGGCCCATTGAGGCATTTCAGTTAATTGAATTTGAATTTAGGCCGGTAGGGTACATCACTCTAGGAGATTCGTTAAGTAATTAATTAACCCAAATGATAAGGACAGGCACTAGTGGTGATATGATGAACGGGAACATGAGTCAAGAACCTCAGTATGTCTTTCGGTGTGGGACAATCTCCGAAATTATCACAATAGATTATTAGTGGTGTGGGATTTGTCTCCGGAATTATCACAGTCATGTGGTGTGGGACAATCTCCGGAATTATCACGGTAACCATTTGTGGTGTGGGATTGATCTCCGAAATTATCGGAGTCGAGGTGAAGCACATGTGGTATATTGTGGTGGCGTGTCAATGTTTCGGTGTGGGATGATCTCCGGAATTATTCAAGTGAAATATCTTGGGTGTGGGATCCATCTCCGGAATTATCGGGCATGAGATACTATCCATGGTTTACCTTTATCTCGTAGTAGTCATCGTGTTAGGATTAGTTCATAACGCTGGGATTGAACCCTAAGAAGTGAAGACGTTAAGCGCTTGCACCGAACCTATGTAGAATGGGATGCATAAACTTCGACAAGTACGCATTAGAGAGTCTGCATATAGAACTTGTGTTTTCTTGGCTTGGTTTTATGCATTAGGTTTTCCTATTTTCTACACATGACACTTAGCTTAGTATCACTTGCTGTTTTATGTTACCGTCATTTCGTATTTCCTATATCCTTATTTAGTACTTGTTGTTTAAGAATTTTTGAGGTATGATCAATTATGTTGTTTGTTTATTTTTATATTTCTCACACCATTTATGGCTAACCCCGTTAGTTTTGGGGGTTAGGGATCATCTCTAGCCTCACATGATGCAGGTAGTTGCTTAGTGATGGAGATTTGGATGCTAGAGGCATGTTGAGATAAATTGATTCTTAGGTGTTTTGTGTAAAATTGTAATATCAGTTTGAGATAAATTTGGGTTGTAAATAAAGAAATTATTGAGTTGAGTTTATTTGAATTCCGCTGTGCATTGTAAAAGATTTGTTGTAATAAATGTTGAAAATTTTAGTGGTGTTGTTTATGTTTAATATTATGTTGAAGTGGATCACTGGGAATGTGCCACGTATTTTCTATGTTATTAATCTAGAAATTCGGGGCGCTACAGAGATTGGTATCAGAGCAACACTTCAATAGTAATACTAAACATAACATAAAAATGACCTAGGTGTGGACACTAGAGTGTGAGTACCTAGGTGTGGACATTAAAGAGTGAGTATCACATAGAATTGAATATGATGTTTTACCTTTGGGATTCAAGTGAAGTCTTGCCAACGGATATTGATGTGAATTCGAATTGTGTGTGTGATGCTCTAACTTTTCCTCGTTTTGCAGTATTCAAAATGGTTGCACCCAGGGGCAGGAATGGTGGCAACAATAAGGATGGAGCTGGTGGTTCCCGAGGAAATGGGATCGACCTTGAGGCTGAATTCGCCAAGGTGTACCAGACGCTGAACACGCTGATGGCATTCAACATGGCACAACAACACGCTCAGCAACAGAATCCGCAGCCGAATCATGGAGTTGGGCATGGATTGGTGAACGCCGATCCTATTAATCAGATTGAATCCTTTAAGAGGATGAGGCCGCCAGTCTTTGAGGAGCAAGCTGATCCAACAGCAGTAGATGATTGGATTAGGAAGATGGAGACGATCTTCGAGGTATCGGAGACTCCAGCAGCCAGCAAGGTGAAGTTAGCTTCGATGCAGCTTGAGAAGGACGCTGGTGTCTGGTGGGAGTCAGTAAAAAGGGCTTTGGGAGATCAGCCGTTGACTTGGGAAGCTTTTCTGGAGGAGTTCAGAGATCTCTTCTTTCTCCTAGATGTTCAGGAGAAGAAGGCGACTGAGTTCTTGAACCTTCAGCAGGGCAGCATGACCGTGCGGGAGTATGAGACCAAATTTACTCAGCTTTCGCGGTATGCACCAGAATTGGTTGTTGATGAGGCTAAGAAGGCCAAAAAGTTTGAACAGGGCTTGAGGCCAGGCTTGAGGTCGAGGATGATCCCGTTGGGCATCAGGAGATTCGACAAGCTGGTCAGGAGAGCAGTGATGACTGAGGAGGATATGGACCAGTTCCAGAAGAAGCAAGATACATGGAACCGGAACAAGAGGCCAGCATCAGGCCAGAGTGGGAAGGGATTCCCTGCGAAACAGGCCAAATTCAGTGATCCAGTGCAGAAGGACACCTGCAGCTCAAGGGGTGACCTGTTATTACTGCAAGGAGGCAGGACATTACAGGTCAGCATGTCCGAAGTTGGCAAAGCAGGTTTGTTCCCAGTGTGGGCAGGCAGGACATTCTCAGTCTCATTGTCCACAATCGAAGAAGGATGGTTCTGGTGGGAGCAAATTTCAGAAGAGGCAAGGGCAAGTATTTGCATTAACCGAGGAAGACGCTGGTAACTCGGAAGATGTAATACAAGGTGTGCAAGAATTTTGAATTTTATTTTTGAATCAATGTAATAAATGAAACCTTTATTTGAGAACAATTTAAGATTGAGTATCATTCTTATTGTAACAGGAGTTGTTTTAATAAATGGAATAAAGGCAAAGGTTTTATTTGACACTGGTTCATCGCATACATTTGTATTGCCAAGTTTTACAAAGCTCTTAGGTGTGGAACCGAACTTGTTTCCAGACAGAGTTTTGTCGGTGGCAACGCCGTCAGGTGAAGAGCTGATAGCGGATCGATATTACGAGGGCTGTGATATCGAGATTGGTGGGAGGTTGTTCGGCATTGATATGATCGAGCTGAAAGTTTTGGGTGTGGATGTCATCGTGGGCATTGATTGGATGGCAATATATGATGCCCCAATCGAATGCAAGCTGAAGGAGGTGTTGGTGAAGGCACCAGGTGGACCTGCAGTGACTTTCCAAGGGAAGAAGAAGATTCCGAAGGTGACTGCAATGGTATCTAAGATGGCAATTTCAGATGAAGTCAAGGGCATTCCGGTTGTTCGAGATTTTCCTAATGTGTTCTTGGATGATTTTCCAGGATTACCGCCGCAGAGAGATGTGGAGTTTTGCATCAATGTTCAGCCGGGGAGTGCACCGATTTCCAAGGCTCCGTACAGGATGGCACCTGTAGAGCAAGATGAAGTGAAGAAGCAGATTGAGGAGCTGTTGAGCAAGGGGCTTATCAGGCTGAGTTCTTCTCCGTGGGGAGTGCCAGTATTATTGGTCAAGAAGAAGGATGGGTCAATGAGGATGTGCATCGACTATCGGGAGTTGAATAGGGTGACTATTCAGAACAAGTATCCACTGTCGCGGATTGATGATTTGTTCGACAGGCTTCGAGGAGCAGCTGTATTTTCGAAGATTGACTTGAGGTCAGGGTATCATCAGGTTCGAGTCAAGGAGGAAGATGTGAGTAAGACAGCTTTCAGGACTCGTCATGGGCTGTATGAGTTTCTGGTAATGCCATTCGGGTTGACGAATGCGCCAGCAGTTTTCATGGATATGATGAATCGGGTTTTGAGGCCATTTATTGACTCCTTCGTGGTAGTATTCATCGATGATATTTTGGTGTATTTGAAGTCGGAGGAGGAGCATTCTACGCACTTGACAGCTGTGTTACAGAAATTGCAGGAGCATAGCTTGTATGCCAAGTTGTCAAAGTGTGAGTTTTGGAAGTCTGAGGTAGCTTTCCTTGGTCATATTCTTTCTAAGGAGGGAGTAGCTACTGATCCTCAGAAAGTTGCAGCAGTGAGAGATTGGCCCAGGCCGACGTCTGTAAAGGAAGTCAGGAGTTTCTTGGGTTTAGCTGGATACTACAGGAGATTTATCCAGGGTTATTCTCAGATTGCAGTTCCTTTGATAGGTTTGACCCGGAAGAGTGTGGCATTTGTGTGGACAGATAAGTGCGAGGAGAGTTTCCTTGAGTTAAAGGAAAGGTTGACTACTGCACCTATCTTAGCTTTGCCGCAAGCAGGGAAGGATTATGACAGCTACAGTGATGCATCTCTCAGAGGTTTGGGATGTGTCTTGATGCAAGAAGGCAAGGTTATTGCTTATGGTTCGAGGCAATTGCGTCCGCATGAGAAGAATTATCCGACGCATGATTTGGAGCTAGCAGCTATCATTTATGCCTTGAAGCTGTGGAGGCATTATGTCTATGGTGAGAAGGTCAGCATGTACACCGACCACAAGAGCCTGAAGTACATTTATCAGCAGAAGGATCTAAATCTTCGACAGAGAAGGTGGTTGGAAGTATTGGAAGACATTCGTCCCGAGATCAAGTATCATCCGGGCAAAGCGAATGTGGTGGCTGATGGACTTTGCAGGAAGAGTAGTTTATCGAGTTTGATCACTACTCGAAGTGAGCTGGCAGCAGAGATCGACCAGGCAGGTATCGAGGTGGTACTGCAAGGTTTAGGGGCATCTTTGGCTCAGTTGAGGTTGTAGCCGTCTTTGAGAGAGAGGATTGTGGAAGGTCAGAGATCAGATCCAGAGATTCAGAAGATGTTGTAACAGGTTTCAGAAGGCAAGCTATCAGAGTTTCGTGTCCAAGATGGAGTTCTTTGGATGGGTGAGAGGTTGTGTGTTCCAGATAATGCAGATTTGAGAGAGAGTATCTTGCAGGAAGCACACAGTACATTGTTGTCAGTTCATCCAGGAGGCACGAAGATGTACAGGGACATCAAACAGCACTTTTGGTGGTCTGGTATGAAGCGGGATGTAGCAGATTTTGTGGCAAGGTGTCTGACTTGTCAGCAGATCAAAGCAGAAAATCAGAGACCTGGAGGTTTGTTACCAGCCGTTACCCATTCCGGAGTGGAAGTGGGAGAATATCAGTATGGATTTCATCACAGGTTTGCCGAGGAGTTCGAAGGGCAATGACTCGATTTGGGTTGTTGTGGACCGTTTGACTAAGTCGGCTCACTTTCTAACCATGAAGATTACTTGGTCGATGGAGAAATTGGCTGAGTTGTACATTGGGGAAATTGTGAGACTTCCTGGAGTTCCTGTGTCGATTGTTTCCGATAGAGATGCAAGGTTTACTTCAAGGTTTTGGAAGAGCCTACAAGTAGCTTTAGGCACCAGAACTGATTTCAGTACAGCTTTTCATCCACAGACCGATGGTCAGACGGAGAGGGTGAATCGAGTGCTCGAAGATATGTTGAGAGCTTGTGTTATGGATTTCGGTGGTAGTTGGGAGAGATACTTGGCATTGGTTGAGTTTGCTTATAACAACAGTTACCAAGCGAGTATTGGGATGGCACCGTATGAGACTTTGTATGGGCAGAGGTGCAGGACACCTGTTTGTTGGTATGAGGTTGGCGAGAGGCAGATGTATGGCCCTGAGATCGTGCAGCAGACATCGGAGCAGATTGAGCTGATTCGCAAAAGATTGGTCGAGGCTCAGAATCGGCAGAAGAGTTATGCTGATACTCGACGAAGAGACTTGGAGTTTGAGGTTGGGGATGTAGTTTTTCTCAAGGTTTCTCCGACCAAGGGAGTGATCAGGTTTGGTAAGGGAGACAAGTTGGCGCTAAGGTATATTGATCCATACAGGATCATGGAGCGGATTGGCAAGACCGCTTATAGATTGAAGCTTCCAGAGGAGTTGGCACAAGTGCATAATGTGTTCCACGTGTCACTGTTGAGGAAGTATGTGCCAGATCAGAATCATCAGTTGGCAGAGATTCCTGAAGGATTACAGGTGAACTTGAGTTATAAGGAACAGCCTGTTGAGATCATTGATCGTAGGGAGAAAGTTCTCAGGTGCAAGGTGATACCTATGGTCAAGGTGTTGTGGAGGAATCAGCAGTTTGAGGAGGCTACTTGGGAGCCTGAAGATCGCATGCAGAAGGATTTTCCTGAACTTTTTGTATGAGTGTATTTCTATTATGTGATTGTAATTCTTTTGAATGATAGTACTTTGGTTTGAATTGTATTTCTCTTATTTTGATGGTATTGTCATATGCAATTGTTTGAACTATATTTCCATTATGAGATGTTGATTTCTTTGTTGATATATTGTTTGGACTATGTTCTATTTATGAGATATTATTTCTTTTGATGACATGTTGTTTGGACTCATTAGTAGTAGTTCTGAGGACAGAACTCTTCTAAGGAGGGAGTGATGTAGAACCCCGTATTTTCAAATATTATTTTTATATTTGAAAATGAAATTAAATTTATTTTGGGGGATTTAATGAACATTTTCAGAAGAATTTATCTTTTGTACACGTGCAAAACACGTGCAAATGCTTTTATGAGAAGTGTGAGAATTTATTTTTCTTTATGAAAAGTATTTATTTAATATTTGAGATTTATTTAGTATTTTTCCAGATTTTTCTGAAATTTATTGGAGCTATTTGCAATTTTTGAGAAAAGAAGGACCTTTTTGCAAAACTGACATTTTTAGGGGTTTAAAGTGCAAGATACAATTTCTGGACGTTTTGAACAGTATTAATTGAGATTTAGAATGGATATATTTTCTTATAAAACCTAATTTAAATGAGTTTTGATGGAATTTCCAAAGAACGATCTACATATGTAAATTGGTATTTTGGAAATGGTTGTTTTGCAAAGTTGCGGGTAAAACTCTAATTATCAGTCCGGCATATATAAGAGATTTTTACCCCAGCCGTCATTGTTGATAAAATACTAAATTTGGGAGATTTATTTTGGTGGAGCAAAGAGCTTTGGATCTGGCAAAAAGGAGGATTCTTTTGTGAACTATTCTCTATTCAAGGTGAGAAATATAGAAATTGTTTTGTGGTTTGTTTCATGCGTGTGACTTGTTTTGTTTATTTGATTTTGTAAGAATTATGATTCGTCTTGTTGATTGACCTATGTGAACAAATATCATGATGTGATGATTGGATGATGTGAACAATAAAGATATTGTGATGTGGTATGAATCATGTGAAAGATGGTGGATGAAATAGTAGATCTTCATTATTAAAATTATTGCTAAAAGCATGTTGAGATTTGTGTATGAATACCTGGACATTAGATTCATAATTCAGATTTGATTTAGATTCGTGAAGGAAATTAGATCTTGTAAAACCCTAATGAAAGAATTTTGATTAGAACCTGAGAACGTAGATCTTGACATATTGATGTTTTGAGTGTTATATACATATACCTGATGAAGATTCGTTGAGAATTATTATTTCCAGAATACGAACTATTTACATAATCATTAATTCATTAGAAGCTTCAGAATTCGATTTTGTAATCAGACCTAATTTTTGAAATTCTGTAGGCCGACAGTTGACTGGCCTACTGTGCAGTCGACTGGTACGAGCCTGACATTTTTATTTTAGAATCGTTGAAAAAATTGTTCTGGACAGTCGACCTAGCTCATAGGTAGTCGACTGGTCCACTGAAGAAATTATTTTTGTAAAAAAATTAATTGTCCTTCTGGACAGTCGACCTATAACCCTTTAAGTTGACTTATACACTTAGAATATTTTTGAGAAAATCATTGAAAATTACTTCGGGTAAGTCGACTGACCCTCTTCTAAGTCGACTGTTACGAGACTTAGTTTATTTTTGTAAAATCTTGAATTTGGTCCTCTGGACAGTCGACTTATCATCAGTACGAGTCGACTGGTACTGAAGGACATTGTAAACTTCAGTGTTTATTCGAATGATTAGTTTCTATATACTTGTTATTCAAGTTCAGTTTAAGATTAAGCAATTGACCTTGAGATCTTCAGTTGAGTATGTCATTCGGAACATTTAGTTAAGCCACTCTGTTTAGTGGAATTTCAGTTTAGACTTTTGAGTTTGAGTCTCTAGAGGCGTATGACCCTAGTATACCGGTGTTGAGTATTTTGTTGAGGCCCATTGAGGCATTTCAGTTAATTGAATTTGAATTTAGGCCGGTAGGGTACATCACTCTAGGAGATTCGTTAAGTAATTAATTAACCCAAATGATAAGGACAGGCACTAGTGGTGATATGATGAACGGGAACATGAGTCAAGAACCTCAGTATGGCTTTCGGTGTGGGACAATCTCCGGAATTATCACAATAAATTATTAGTGGTGTGGGATTTGTCTCCGGAATTATCACAGTCATGTGGTGTGGGACAATCTCCGGAATTATCACGGTAACCATTTGTGGTGTGGGATTGATCTCCGGAATTATCGGAGTCGAGGTGAAGCACATGTGGTATATTGTGGTGGCGTGTCAATGTTTCGGTGTGGGATGATCTCCGGAATTATTCAAGTGAAATATCTTGGGTGTGGGATCCATCTCCGGAATTATCGGGCATGAGATACTATCCATGGTTTACCTTTATCTCGTAGTAGTCATCGTATTAGGATTAGTTCATAACGCGGGGATTGAACCCTAAGAAGTGAAGACGTTAAGCGCTTGCACCGAACCTATGTAGAATGGGATGCATAGACTTCGACAAGTACGCATTAGAGAGTCTGCATATAGAACTTGTGTTTTCTTGACTTGGTTTTATGCATTAGGCTTTCCTATTTTCTACACATGAAACTTAGCTTAGTATCACTTGCTGTTTTATGTTAACGTCATTTCGTATTTCCCATATCCTTATTTAGTACTTGTTGTTTAAGAATTTATGAGGTATGGTTAATTATGTTGTTTGTTTATTTTTATATTTCTCACACCATTTATGGCTAACCCCGTTAGTTTTGGGGATTAGGGATCATCTCTAGCCTCACATGATGCAGGTAGTTGCTTAGTGATGGAGATTTGGATGCTAGAGGCATGTTGAGATAAATTGATTCTTAGGTGTTTTGTGTAAAATTGTAATATCAGTTTGAGATAAATTTGGGTTGTAAATAAAGAAATTATTGAGTTGAGTTTGTTTGATTTTCGCTGTGCATTGTAAAAGATTTGTTGTAATAAATGTTGAAAATTTTAGTGGTGTTGTTTATGTTTAATATTATGTTGAAGTGGATCACTGGGAATGTGCCACGTATTTTCTATGTTATTAATTTAGAAATTCGGGGTGCTACAATACTACTTTCCTACAATCATCTAAGCATAGATAAATTAATTTAGCATGGTATACACTTTCCTACAATCATCTAAGCATAGATAAATTAATCTAGCATGGTATACAACTTTCCTAAGCATAGATAAATTAATCTAGAATGGTATACAACTTTCCTAAGCATAGATAAATTAATCTAGCATGGTATACAACTTTCCTACAATCATCTAAGTGTAGATACTTACTTCAATATAAGCATAACCATCCATCTAATATTCATATGCATCTACTATAATTTAATTAAACACAACATCTACTACAACATAACATCTACTACTAAACTCCTACTAAAATCTTTATCTAAACATAAACATCTACTACTAAACTACTTTATTTTAACACATAAGCATCTACTACAACTTTTATAAAAACCTAAACATTTCTACAATTTTGTGTAGACATCTACTACAACTATTTTATTTGAAACATACACATCTACTATTACTACTTTATTTTAACCATAAGCATCTACCAAAATTTTACATAACATAAACATCTACAACTACTTCATTTTAACATCCACTACTACTACTTTATTTGAAACATACACATCTACTACTACTACTTTATTTAAACATAAAACATCTACTACTAAAATATCTACTAAGTCTTTATTAGCATCTATTTCTTATTATAACTAGTGATCATAAAAAGAGATCTTTTTAATCATTCTACAACTAGTGATTTAGATTAGTTTCTTTTTCATAATTAGAATTAACATCTACAATGGGTTCTTTCTTACTTAAGATTATAAAGGAAAAGTAAACAATAACAAAATAAAGTAAGAACCCTCCATTTTGGTTCAACCAACATGTGCTTTCTTTATAGTCCAAAGTTCAATGTATGTCCTACAACCAAAATGGTTGTATACAAGGTCCATATGCTTTATGTATGAGTTCACATTCAAGTCCTACAACCTCAAGGGTTGTATGTACAAGTCCATATGCATATGTCATTTTAGTCCAATTAATAAACACAAAAACAACTACTACTACTACAAAGATTCATTCTTTATGTCTATTTAGCACTACCATTTGTTTCCATTTCATTTTATGTGATTATTACCTTTACCATTCACAAACATACAAAATAAGAACCACATACAACAATACTATCACAACAAACCACCCCAAAAAGAACCAAAGAAAACTAAACAAGGAAGGTAAGGAGAAGAAGAAACCAAAACATCAATTCAAACAACAAACAGAAGGTGGAGAACCCCCACCTAGTTTTCTTTGTTGGAAGAACTTGCTAGCTAAACTTCTCCTTCCCCTAAGCTCCTATGAAAGCTTCTAAAACCTACAAAACAAAACTCTCAAGTTAAAGGTGGGTTCTCTCTTTCTTTTCCTTTCCTTTCTTTTGTTTTGTAAAAATGAGACAAGTGGAGAAGGAGGGGGTATTTATAGGTGGAGAGAAGGGTGGAGAGTGCAAAATTGCACTCAACAATATGCACAAAACCCTTTGGAGAAGGTGAGGCCGGCCATGCCTTGTAGGAGGGTAGGGGTGAGGTGGAGGTATGGGCTAGGTGTGAGTTGGAAGCATGGTGAAAAGATAAGGTTTCTAGAAGGGTTTTTACCTTAATCTTCTCATGCATACAAAAACCCTAGTTTAGCCATTAAATAAAACCCTAATCATCTAATTAGGTTTGTCATGACAAGATTAGTGCCTTGTCCAAGAGTACATACTACACATTTTGTATAATGTACTAATTTGGTACAATACAATGTGTGTATATGTGTATGTATGTATATACCAAAAATCCTTATATAATCCTCATAAAATAGTTTAATTTGAAAATAATAATAAAATAAGTTTTATTATTAATTCGGAGGATCGAGCTACCAATTTGATGTACTTCGGATGTACACCGACCGATATATGCGCGTAGACAATGTTTGTGGACAAACCGGCGAAAATCACCAAAATAATTTGATTTTGGAATTAAAACAAAATAATAATAAAATAATAATAAAATAATAATAAAATAGTAATTTATACAAGGTAATATCCGTCCGGGATATTACAATACTCCCTCCTTAGAATAGTTCTGTCCTCAGAACTACGTTAAGTTAGGAAAATGAAGCGACAGATACGAAATAGCATAGTCATAGAGCAAGAGATGAACAGAACTTTTCTTTTTGAACAACCATTGCATGGGTTACACATATACATATATAGACCCACTTGGTTACAAAAGTGTCACGTCTTTCCTAAGAGACATCCTTCCTACCTATATATCACTGACGTAGGAGCCAAAATCACAAAATAACAAAACAGTTTCCGAGTACCCGACTGCCTAGTCGATACTGCTGGCGCCCTCTGGTGGGTCATGTCCAGTCAGCAGCGCTCGCAACTGTGCGACCTGCTCCTGGAGCTCTGTGCGTCGGCGCTCCATGCGCTCGAACTGTGCCCTGTAACTGTGGTTCAGGATAACCATCCTGCGCTGGGCCCTTGCATTGGCGCTCCTCAACCTCTCTACTTCCTTCCCATGGTGGAAGTTCACGAACTCGCACGAGTCCATCTTGCTCTCAAGACAGACGTGGGACCAGGTCAGAGTCGATATGTCCTGGAAGACCAGCTGGAAGGCCTCTTCCATGGGGGTAAGCTGGGGAGGTGGCGGTACTGGAACCTGACCCCCAAAAGGAAATGCCCCTGCTGTGGCAGCTGTGGGGGGCCCGTCGGCCAACCCGGCCCCAACTGGTGGCTCGACCTCCTCTAAGATAGGCTCTGAGTCTGAGTCTATCTCGATCACGTCCCCCTGACCCCACCCATTTCCCGTGGGAAACGCTCCGTCCATCATCCTGCAAGGAGTGGATACAGAAATTAGCATTGATATAGAAATATTATAAAACATAAGTTGAAAGAAACAACAATATAAAATATAATTGTCTACAACTAGCTAAAACCCACTCTCCTAAAAGGCATCCAAGTTTAATTTTCCTACTGTGTTGGACTGTAAATTGAAGTTAGCTCTGATACCACTCTGTAGCGCCCCGCTTTCCATATACTGGAAAACCGAGACACGAGCCAAGACATTTTCTTCAATTAGTCACAATATATAGAAAAACAGGAGAATTTAAAACTTTTTATTAATACTATACAACTACAATACCTTACAATAGAGTTACAATATTACCTTTACATTTTCGAGTATTACAACCTTCAACATCTTACATCAGAGTATAAGGAATGAAGAACAACACTTGGTAACTCTCACTTGAGTACTTCTCAACTAATAGATAATCCACATACATGTTACAGCGGAACTAACATGACATTGACTCCTTGCTTTCCTTGCCTTGAGTCCTCCTGAATCTTGCCCTTGTACATCGGCGATCCAGTACCTATGGAAGTGGGGACGTCAGTATTCACTGACGCTTAAAGGCTGATAACAAAGCAGTGAATCTCCCAAACAACATACAAAATATTGCAATGGTGTTGGTGTAGTTTAAGTGTTCGTGAGTGCTATGACTAGAGTCTAATGTGATATTTAACTAGAACTAGGATGCTCCTATTCTAATGTCAGCGAGTCTCCGAAGCAACATGCAGCCCATACTACATGCGACCCCATATCAAGCTGTTTCTCCATATATAGGGATTTGAACCCGCATTATGAATTCTAATTGTACACAACCTGTTCCTGACAGATACAACGTGACTAATGAAGTTGCAGACGTGGTCAAGTCCCACTAATGCAGTCCGCCAGTGGTGTCCATGTTTGTCACTGCTACCCGGCTAACCGGACCTCACTCAAAAACCAGACGAACCCAATGTATCGGGCTTCGTTCCAAAATCCAAAATCATAGGGTCTCGCAAGCGCAGGGTAGAGCGAAGCCTACCTTGTGGCACCCCTGGGGTCTCGCAAGCGCAGGACTGCACAATGCATCCTGTGGCACCCCCAGCCACGGTACTTCAGGAATTAACAGCGCGAGATACGCAACCCGTGTTCCCAACTCGTGAGACGCCACCGTACGTATCCCTTTGACGGGAAGGTACAACCCAATATCACCACCTAAGGCCTGCCTCAAGGGACAAGTTGGTCGTAAGGCGCTCCCTACAACCAACTCCTCTCTTTTCAGCAAGGGTCTAAGTAAAATGATCTTTATAATTCACTACCCTAATGATGTCCCTGACTCGAACAATCCTAGGGATGACAATATAATAAATACAACATGCTAGGCCTTAAATTAGACTTCGCAAGACAACTCTACTAGGCTGCTCAACCTAGACTTACCAGAATCCCTCAGGATCCAGTTCCTGGCCTATCGATCCAAGACCCTGGCAATGCGAACATACATGCATGCCACTACCCTGAACTTGGATTCCGTCTATACTCCGGTCCTCGACCAACCTACCCCGGTTAAGATTCGATGGTACACAAGGAGTGACTCCTCCACAGTTCCTTAGGGGTAAGAAAACATATGTCTTGATGGTCGATAGCCTTTAGGGTGGTAATATCACCCTAGACGGGCACAAGGAACTGTGTACTAGCTAACAAGCTATATAGAGTAACAACCACACACGAGCCAATAAGCTACGTATGAAACAATAACTACCTATGAGCCAGGCGGGCCTCGTAGGAGATAGCAACGTACATACCAGCCAAATAAGCTGCGTATGAGACCAACATCTACGCACGGACCGGTCGAGCCGCGTACGAGACAACAACCTACATACGAGCCAAATAAACTACGTATAAGACCCACAGCTACATACGGGCTAGTCGAGCCACGTACGAGCACAACCATATGCAAACAACCATACAGGTAATCAACCTAGAAGCAACCAAACGTGCTTACTAGCAAACTTGATCTTCTATTATTAGAAGCAACAGAAGAATCTACTAATAGTCTATGATCGGTATTCTACCAATGAAAAACTGAAGGCAACATAACAACCTTTATCAAACTAACTATTACTAGTGATCTTCCTAATTCTTATTACCCCTACGGATGAGAAATGTCTCCATGACAGGGTCTAATTCTAATTTGAACCTCACACACTAGAACTCACGGTTTCCTTTCAAAACGAACTAGAACAACATAGAACCTATGTTCGTTCAATATTCCACTAGGATGCTACACCATACTCTTCAAGCATGTGTAGGCTCCCTACTAACATTAACTACAACAAGGTAGTTGTCATTACAATTTCAACATGATTCTTTCCTTATTACTTCAACCTATAGCACTTTAAGCATGGCATACAATTGCAAGCATCTACCTACGACAATCTAATTATGGTACATAACATAACCACCCACCACAATACTCCTAAGTACGAATATGATTTAAGCATGTGCTTATATCAAGCTTAAGCATGAATAATCACAATGGTCTAAACATGAAGTTTACTATAGTCAAGCATAAGCTACAACTTGAGCGTGAATACTTACTACTTAAAGTATATATCTCTACTACCACCTTAAGCATGGATCTTCATTACTTAACATGACTAATCATCACAACCCAAGCATGGATATATAATTAGCATTAACCTACAATATTCCTAGCATGAATTATAACTCCTACAATATTCAAAGCATGAATTATAACTCCTACACATTCTAAGCATGGTAGATTAATTCCTCATTAATCTAAACATGGCATTTGTTAAACATGAGTATCTTCTAGCTCGATCTTGAACAATATTTAGGCATGAATATACACTATTTAAGCATGGATATCATCTATGCATGATCATCTACTAACTTAGCATGAACAACAATTAAGTATGACATCTACTAACTTAGCATGATATCTACTAACTTAGCACGAATAATGATTAAGCATGATCATCTACTAACTTAGCATGAATAATCATTAGCATGGTCATCTACTAACTTAGCATAAACAATAATTTGCATGACATCTACTAACTTAGCATGAATAATGATTACGCATGATCATCTACTAATTTAGCATGAACATATACTTATCTAAGCATGGATATCATCTAAGCATGAATGTCTACTAACTAAGCATGAATATTTAGCATGAACGTCTACTATGAATGACATTTAGTATGAACATATACTCATCTAAGCATGGGTATCATCTAAGCATGATCATCTACTAACTTAGCATGAATAATGATTTAGCATGATCATCTACTAATTTAGCATGAACAATCATTAGCATGGTCATCTACAAACTTAGCATAAACAATAATTAGCATGGCATCTACTACGTGAGCATGAATAATGATTAAGCATGATCATCTACTAATTTAGCATGAACAATCATTAGCATGGTCATCTACTAACTTAGCATAAACAATAATTAGCATGACATCTACTAACTTAGCATGAATATCATTACCTACTAACTTAAGCATGAATATTTATTTAATCTAGCATGGTATGCAACTTTCCTACAATCATCTAAGTATAGATAAATTAATCTAGCATGATATACAACTTTCCTACAATCTTCCTACAATCATCTAAGTAGAGATAAATTAATCTAGCATGGCATACTACTTTCCTACAAACATCTAAGCATAGATAAATTAATCTAGCATGGTATACACTTTCCTACAATCATCTAAGCATAGATAAATTAATCTAGCATGGTATACAACTTTCCTAAGCATAGATAAATTAATCTAGCATGGTATATAACTTTCCTACAATCATCTAAGTATAGATAAATTAATCTAGCATGGTATACTACTTTCCTACAATCATCTAAGCATAGATAAATTAATCTAGCATGGTATACTACTTTCCTACAATCATCTAAGCATAGATAAATTAATCTAGCATGGTATACTACTTTCCTACAATCATCTCAGCATAGATAAATTAATCTAGCATGGTATACACTTTCCTACAATCATCTAAGCATAGATAAATTAATCTAGCATGGTATACAACTTTCCTAAGCATAGATAAATTAATCTAGCATGCTATACTACTTTCCTACAATCATCTAAGCATAGATAAATTAATCTAGCATGGTATACTACTTTTCTACAATTATCTAAGCATAGATAAATTAATCTAGCATGGTATACACTTTCCTACAATCATCTAAGCATAGATAAATTAATCTAGCATGGTATACAACTTTCCTAAGCATAGATAAATTAATCTAGTATGGTATACAACTTTCCTAAGCATACATAAATTAATCTAGCATGGTATACAACTTTTCTACAATCATCTAAGTGTAGATACTTACTTCAATATAAGCATAACCATCCATCTAATATTCATATGTATCTACTATAATTTAATTAAACACAACATCTACTACAACATAACATCTACTACTAAACTCCTACTAAAATCTTTATCTAAACATAAACATCTACAACTAAACTACTTTATTTTAACACATAAGCATCTACTACAACTTTTATAAAAACCTAAACATTTCTACAATTTTGTGTAGACATCTACTACAACTATTTTATTTGAAACATACACATACTATTACTACTTTATTTTAACCATAAGCATCTACCAAAATTTTACATAACATAAACATCTACAACTACTTCATTTTAACATCCACTACTACTACTTTATTTGAAACATACACATCTACTACTACTACTTTATTTAAACATAAAACATCTACTACTAAAATATCTACTAAATCTTTATTAGCATCTATTTCTTATTATTACTAGTGATCATAAAAAGAGATCTTTTTAATCATTCTATAACTAGTGATTTAGATTAGTTTCTTTTTCATAATTAGAATTAACATCTACAATGGGTTCTTTCTTACTTAAGATTATAAAGGAAAAATAAACAATAACAAAATAAAGTAAGAACCCTCCATTTTGGTTTAACCAACATGTGCTTTCTTTCTAGTCCAAAGTTCAATGTATGTCCTACAAGCAAAATGGTTGTATACAAGGTCCATATGCTTTATGTATGAGTTCACATTCAAGTCCTACAACCCCAAGGGTTGTATGTACAAGTCCATATGCATATGTCATTTTAGTCCAATTAATAAACACAAAAACAACTACTACTACTACAAAGATTCAATCTTTATGTCTATTTAGCACTACCATTTGTTTCCATTTCATTTTATGTGATTATTACCTTTAACATTCACAAACATACAAAATAAGAACCACATACAACAATACTATCACAACAAACCACCCCAAAAAGAACCAAAGAAAACAAAACAAGGAAGGTAAGGAGAAGAAGAAACCAAAACATCAATTCAAACAACAAACAGAAGGTGGAGAACCCCCACCTAGTTTTCTTTGTTGGAAGAACTTGCTAGCTAAACTTCTCCTTCCCCTAAGCTCCTATGAAAGCTTCTAAAACCTACAAAACAAAACTCTCAAGTTAAAGGTGGGTTCTCTCTTTCTTTTCCTTTGCTTTCTTTTGTTTTGTAAAAATGAGACAAGTGGAGAAGGAGGGGGTATTTATAGGTGGAGAGAAGGGTGGAGAGTGCAAAATTGCACTCAACAATATGCACAAAACCCCTTGGATAAGGTGAGGCCGGCCATGCCTTGTAGGAGGGTAGGGGTGAGGTGGAGGTATGGGCTAGGTGTGAGTTGGAAGCATGGTGAAAAGATAAGGTTTCTAGAAGGGTTTTTACCTTAATCTTCTCATGCATACAAAAACCCTAGTTTAGCCATTAAATAAAACCCTAATCATCTAATTAGGTTTGTCATGACAAGATTAGTGCCTTGTCCAAGAGTACATACTACACATTTTGTATAAGTACTAATTTGGTACAATACAATGTGTGTATATGTGTATGTATGTGTATACCAAAAATCCATATATAATCCTCACAAAATAGATTAATTTGAAAATAATAATAAAATAAGTTTTATTATTAATTCGGAGGATCGCGCTACCAATTTGATGTACTTCAGATGTACACCGACCGATATATGCGCGCAGACAATGTTTGTGGACAAACCGGCGAAAATCACCAAAATAATTTGATTTTGGAATTAAAACAAAATAATAATAAAATAATAATAAAATAATAATAAAATAGTAATTTATACAAGGTAATATCCGTCCGGGATATTACATATGGGCGGAGCAGCTTCCTAACGTACTGTAGAACTACCGCACTACGAAACGGACCCCCACAGGTAAGTCGCCATTCAATCTCACCTATGGGTCCGAAGCTGTGATCCCCTTGGAAGTCGGCCTACCATCTCCTCTCCTTATGGCCTATGAAGAAGAGCAGAATGCCAGAGAATTTCGGGCAAATTTGGACTTGGTTGATGAGCTTTGTGAAAGAGCTTCAATTTGCCAGTAGAATTACCGAAGAAGAATTGAGCAGGCTTACAACAAAAGGGTCCGTCCCACCAATCTCAAGGAAGGGGACTTGGTCCTCAGAAAACTAGCTATCTCCTTTCCCAGCCAAAAGAGTAAGCTAGCCCCGAAATGGGAAGGACTCTACAAGATCGCCAAGATAGTTCGGCTCGGAACGTACCATCTTGAAGACCTTGGGGGCAGAGAGATACCCAGGACTTGGAATGCCGACCATCTATTGAAGTACCAAGAGAGCGCCTGAACGCCTCTCTAAGTACCTTCAGATGTCGAACCATTCCTTTCTTTTCACTTGTATTTTGCTTCTTTATTTCTTCAATGTAATAACTGCTTGCAACTTAGAAGCAACCGACGAGTAGTTATCAATAAAGAGTTTCCTTTTCCCCATATTTTCCTTGTGATTACTTGCATCTCTCTGTTTAAAGCCTTTAGTTTCTTTTACTCAAACGACGAGTTCGGAGTCTAACACTTGGCTCGATTCCGTTTCGCAAGCTCGCTCTTAAGCGAGCTAGAAGTGGTTCGCCATTTGGAATTGCTCCCACAACCATTGAAATTAACTCAAACGACGAGTTCGAAGTCCAACACTTGGCTCAATTCCGCTTCGCAAACTCGCTCTTAAGCGAGCTAGAAGTGGTTCGCCATTCGGAATTGCTCCCACAACCATTGAAATTAACTCAAATGACGAGTTCGGAGTCCAACACTTGGCTCGATTCCGCTTCGCAAACTCGCTCTTAAGCGAGCTAGAAGTGGTTCGCCATTCGGAATTGCTCCCACAACCGTTGAAATTAACTCAAATGACGAGTTCGGAGTCCAACACTTGGCTCGATTCCGCTTCGCAAACTCGCTCTTAAGCGAGCTAGAAGTGGTTCGCCATTCGGAATTGCTCCCACAACCATTGAAATTAACTCAAACGATGAGTTCAGAGTCCAACACTTGTCTCGATTCCGCTTCGCAAGTTCGCTCGTAAGCGAGCTAGAAGTGGGTCGCCATTCGGAATTGCTCCCACAACCATTGGGACTCATCTCAAGCGACGCGCACAAAGCGTCTACAACTATACTAGATATGGGAGAAGAGTACTTGGAGGTGCTAAACCTTTGGTTCCTATGGTTTGTTTAAAGTTGAAGTTAGACATTTCGTGCCTATAAGAAGAAAGATTTGCTTCTGATTTTGAGTAGTTGTTAAGAGTTGGAGGAGTTGCACTTGAATAGATGCCTACCAACAAAGCACACCAACACAGAAGAGAAACAAGCTTTCACTTATATAAAACCCAAACGCACAAGAGCATTCACGATACAAGACCAAGTTGCTACTACAAGGTGCTACAAAAATTCAGTGACGCATAATTACAACAACTTATTCAATGCTTCTTTGGAATAGGGACGTTTCGGTTCAAGGACACCCGGGGGCGGCGCCGCCTAACCTCCAAGCTCGTCTCTAAACCAATGATCCGAGATGCCTCTTCGACACTGCCTCTGATTGTGGCTCCAACCGAAGCGCCACTAGATGAAGCAGCCACCCCACTCTGAGCATCGGCCAGGCTCTGCCTAACGGCAGGCAAACGAGTCGCGAGCTCATAAAACGAGATCCCCCTCTCCCTCTCTTCGCGGGTACATGACGTACTTCGGACGTTGATCCTTTCAAGCTGAGGTTTGAGGTGAGCAACTTCCTCTTCGAGCTCTACGACCCTATCCTTCCAAGTGTCGTCCTTCACAGATATCTTAAAATGTGGGAGCCGAGCAGAGCCTTCAGTGCCAGAGCTATCGGCTATGATTCGACGAAGGTGGGTCACTTCGATACTTTTGTCGACTATAATCCTCCTCTGCTAGTCGATCTTCGCCGTCAACTCGTCGCGCTCGGGCATCAACTTACCCACTGCCAAGGCTAACTCCTCTTCCTCCGCCAAAAGTTCTTCTTCAGCTATCTTCAAATCTTGAACTTCCGCCACAAGATCGCCTTCCGCTCATGTAACGCCGAATAGCGTCTTCCTAAGCAGCTCCACCTCGCCTTCAAGACGAGTCTCGCGAGACCGCTTCCGTAGTTGTTTCAGCTCGGAGTAATACTCTCTCGATGTTGCCTTGAGATCCTCTAGATCTAACTCGCTTTTGAGGAAACACTCTCGGCCGTGCGAGAGGGCTCGCTTCGCTGCTCTCAGGTCTGCGCAAAGATGAGAGACTTCGGCTACTGAACTCGGTTCGGCAACCTGAAAAGAAAAGGCATATCAACACGAAGTACAGAAGGCGATGCCCAACACTTAGCGAAATTTTGAAGAAATCTCGAGTCAAACACTTAGCCAAATTTCGAAGAAATTCCATTTCAAAACACTCCAACACTCAGTCGAATTTGAGAAGAGATTTCAAACAAAACTTTATTCATATCAAAAAGTGGTGGCCAGTCCACTACAAGGCAGTACATCAAAAGAGAAATTTTTTTTACAAGAACGAGGAGGTCAGCGGTCCACCTTGGGCGGTAGCTCGGAAACAGGCACCTCGGTGGACGGCCCCTCGTCCCCCGTCACTCCGGCTCGGGGGTCAGCTGCAACCTCGTCGTCCCCTTCTTCCACAGCCACTTTGGCTCGGGGGCCAGCTGCCATAGTCTCAGGATCGACAGGTGCCTCGTCATCCTGCTGCTCGTCCTCCTCTTCTTCTCCCTCCTCCTCTTCATCATCATCCTCGCCACCGGGCCACAGCCTGTACCCCACCCTCTTGAAGCCAGTGACGCGAGCCTCGACGTGATCGAGCGCTCTGGCATAGGACAGCTCCATGTTCGACGCCATGTGCTTTTTGGCCTCTGCCTCGATCTTTGCCCTTTCCTTCTCCACGGCCTCGGCCTGTTCCAGCTTCACCGCCTCCAAAACCTTCGCAGTTGCGGCCTTCTCCTCGGCTGCCTTGACGACCTCCAAAGCAAGCTTTTGCTTTGCTTGCGCCAAGGCCACCTCGAGGTCAGCGACCTGGGCCGCCAGAGCGTCCAATCGACGCTGCTCGGCTTCGAGCTATTTCACAGCCCTCGCCCTCTCTGCCCGGTCCTTGTCGCTGAGGGCCTTTAGCTCCCTCTCCCACTCAGAATACTCCTCGAGATGGCCGAAGTGGCAAGTTGCCTGGAAACAATTAGAACACCAGGAAAGCCGAACTAAAGACTTAGAAGATTTTCAAAAAAAAATCTTGAAACAGCAAAGGGGACTTACCGACACGAGCGACCGAGCTACTTAGAGAGCATCATCACCTGTCGTCCCCACCTTCAGGGCGGCTCGGTCCTTCAGGGTCGGCAGGTGCCGAACAGCTTGCATGCTCATCAGCGAATCTCCCAAGAAGCCATCGTGATTCTTCACTCGCCACTTGGGGACGAACAGATTCTTGTGGGCCAGTGGCGAGGCCTCCAGCCCTAGCACCACGGAGACGGAGAATTCCTCACCTACAGGGACAGAAGGGGTCGGTTGGACAACAACGGCTGAGGATGACTCCCGAGGAGAAGAAGTGACGACTGCCGAAGGTGCCTTGGTGGGTCGTCCGGACGAGGGACCCGTGCTCGTCCTCTTCCTCTTCTTGCCATCACCGGCTTTGCTTTGTTCAGCCATCATTCCCCTAAAGTCCATGTTCGGTGCCTCTGTCCAAATGAAAAGAAAAACAGGTTAGAAAAAGTATACATGGCGTTAAAAGAGAAGAAAATTACAAAGAGATGTCAGTACTCAGGTCGATCGGACTAAGGCCCGACCCGTGCAGCACCTCCTCGGTCATTGGGAGATCGATCAGCTTAGCCGCCACCTCCTCTTCGGCCGGGGTCAACACCGGCTCGGCCTTTGCAAACTTCGGCACCTCCTCCTTCCACCGGGTCGGGAAGTCCCATGCCGAGGGCCCCTTTATCAAGAAAAACTTCCCCTTCCACGACTTTATCGAGTCGGGATTCTCTATCAACTTAACCCCCTTCCGAGGCGACAGGTAGTAGCGAGGCTCGAGCTTGCTCATCCTGTTGATTCGATATAAGCTTCAGAGGATGACGAGGTCCGGTTCCACTTTGGCAGTTCGGCATTGCAGCAGAAAGCCGAGCACGTGGCACCAGGTGTTCCGCATGAACTGTATGGGGGCCAAACCATACCACCGAAGGACGATCGTCACGAAGGGATGGAGGGGGAAACGCAGACCGGCATTCAATGCGTCGTAGGCGAGGACGCATGTGTCCGGGGGGAAGGCGGTGTTCGCTCGCACTCTGCGGCCGGGGAGGACCAGCCTGTACTCCGTGGGGATGGCGAACTCCTTTCTAATCTGGAGTAGATCCCGCTCGGTTAACACCGAAGGGAGGTCGTCCACCTCGGTGACCTCCCTCGGATCGTTCTCCTCGTAGGTCTCCGCACGACCAATGACGGCCTTAGTCAGCAGCTCGCCGCTGTATTGCCTTATCCCGGCATGTCCGGACAGCACCATCGGCATCCGACCCGACTCGCCCGCCTACCTAATGGTCTCCACCACCTCCTCGACGATCGCGGACCGGACCACCCTCTTCCCCTTCTCCTCGGCCGCAGACGATCCAACTACCTCCTTCCCTTTCCTTTGGCTTACTACTTCTCTCCCCTCCTCGGCATTCCGATCTCCCGAGGACAATGCCTCACCACCCAAGTTTACTCGTGACATCTCGAATAAATATCTAAGGCAAGGAAAACTGACCTTGAAGTGACGTTCATGGTCGGAAAAAGTTCGCCGAAAATTGCCTGGCCTTCGAGACAGCTAGTGCAACCGCCCTTGAGCTCAGATCTCCGCTAGTAGAGCAACTCGAGAGCAAAAGTAAAAACAGGAGAATAAAAAGTGAAGAGTGAGCTAAGGGGTGAGGGGGTGAGAATTTATAGCCAAAAAGGCGACTATTGGGCTATTGAAATGCTTAGAGGCCCATTAAGGGAGATGAAACGACAAAAAAGAGAAAGCTGCGACGGTTCAGACGAAAGACGCGTCGATTCACTTAACATCACCTCTCGGTGACCCATAACTCGCCGATCCACCGAGGCACTCTGACGAACTACCGGGGCACTGACCTCCACATATGGAGAAAAGTGCTGCCGAGCCACTTTCACCGTCAGATTATCCCAAAATTTGCGTCCAAACATGATTAGCGGCTCAGATCATGCCACGCCCATAAAACGACAAGATAACGTTTGCTCGTGATCTGAACCTCCAACTTCGAGATCTGCGCCAGGATGAGCACCGCAGATCCAACCACGTGGCTCGACGACCCATAACTTGCCGAGCCACCGAGGCACTCTACCGAGCTACCGGGCACCGACCTCCACATATGGAGAAGAATGCCGCCGAGCCACTTTCACCGTCAGATTGCCTCAATATTCGTGCCCAAATCTGATGAACGGCTCAGATCACACCACGCCCACAAAATGACAAGATAACATTTTCTTATGATCTGAACCCACAATTTCGAGATCCGCACCATGATGAGCGCCCCAGATCCAACCACGTGGCACGGCGACTCGCAACTTGCCGAGCCACCGAGGCACCCTGTCGAGCTACCGGGGCACCGACCTCCACATATGGAGAAAAATGCCGCCGAGCCACTTTCACCGTCAGATTGCCTCAATATTCGTGCCCAAATTTGATGAACGGCTCAGATCACACAATGCCCACAAAACGATAAGATAACGTTTTCTCGTGATCTAAACCTACAATTTCGAGATCCGCACCATGATGAGCGTCCCAGATCAAGCCACGTGGCCCGACGGCTCGGTCTGAACTGCCGAGCTATCGAGGTGACCTACCGAGCTACCGAACAGCTTAGTCGAGACACCGAGGTGTTATGGAGAAAAGGACAAACTGCCAAGCCACTGGAGTGTTCAGCCGAGCTACCAAACAGCTTAGCCGAACCACCGACCTGCCAAAGCCCTCTGGCCGAACTGCCGAAGTACCGACCTCCACATATGGAGGAAAATGACGCCGACCTACCCTAGCCGTTGGATCGTGTCAAAAAACGTGCCAGAACATGATGAACGGCTCGGATCACACCATGCCCATAAAACGACAAGATAGCATTTTCTCGTGATCTGAGCCGTCCTCCTCGTGATTCGCACCGTGATAAACGCTCCAGATCTTACCACGTAGCTCGGCAGCTCGTTAGGTGTCAAGCTACCGAGCTACCGAAGACGAGGTGCCGAGGTGCCGAGGCATCGACCTCTGCATACGGAGGAAAAGCCTGCCGAGCTATTCCGACCGTCCGATCCTCCAGAGAGTCGCACCGCAGGCTGATGAAAGGCCTAGATTGTGCGACGTCATAAATCAGATTAGAAAATTAATTTTTATCGATTTATTTATTTAAAAATTTCAAAAATGATTAAAATTCAGGAAAATTAATTAAAAAGTTATAAAAAATAATTATAAATTCGAGAAAATACTTTTGAACCCCCGGGGTAAATAATTATTGCCTAGAACAATTAATTAAGGCCCCCAAACAATAAATCACCACTTCGCAAAATTAAATAAATGGTCCAAAAAATAGATAAAAATTAAGAAAAATGACCAGAAGTCCAAGAGAGCTCAAGAACAACCTTGAGCGCGCAAGTAGGTTAGAAAATCACCATAAAACCTCATATAAAGATCCAATACCCATCGTTTGGACTCCGATACAACTCCGAAAGCCATTAAAACAGTAAAACTACTCCTCAAAGGCTGACCAAACTCAGTCTTCGGGAGTGGGGGGCTCGTGATATGGCTAAAAAATGGGGTTAAATTAGAACCGTCCAAATCGGGTACGAATCTTAAAGCTTAGGGGTAAAATGGTAATTTCACCTACAAGCGGGTCCGAGTTGGGTTCTGGGTCTTTTCTACAAAGGCCCAATAACCCACGAACGGATCTGCCTCAACTGGGTGCAGGTCCCAACCCACAAGAAACCCAGTCCAGCTAGATAGAATTAGGGTTTCTGATTGTATTTAATCAACGACCCTGATTCACTCTATCCTTTCACTGGAAATTAGGGATTTCATTCCTAAATTGGTCCAAAGGCGGCTATAAATACCCTCCATCCACCACCATTAAGAGGTAATCAATCTTTTGCTAGTTAATGCTCATTCATAATCTTTTCTGATTACTGACTTGAGCGTCGGAGGGTGCGTCGCCGTGATCAATCCCGGTATATCGCACTTTTTGCAGGTGAACGGCGGGAATCAACGGTCAAACTCCGGTGGAAAGGTTCCAGGTTTGCTATTCAGTTTTCCTAAGAATCCACAAATTCTATCTGTTTGCTCCCACACCAGATTTAGCGGTAACAGGTAGGCCGGGCCAGCCCGGACCGAATGTCACCCCTAACTCGGCCATATTCATCGACATCACCCTGCATATCGATAGTAATGCTCTCAACATCACAAGAGCAACTAGAAATTTCCGCCACATCCCTCACCACAACAATGTCTTGCTCTTTCTAGAATCATCCTCACCATAGCGATCAACTCCCACAAAATGTGCAACTTCTGCATCCTCCCCACAATTCTTACATCTCAGTCGTACCTCACACAGCCTACATCTCGATGCCGGCTGAGAGTCAACTACAGTAGAAGGACACACCTCGTCTCGTAGCAAATACATTGATCATTTACGCTTTTATCTAGCTAACACTTATGAACCTACAGTTATACACCACTCTTCACTACCAAATGTAGTCGTCAAACCGTCTTTGTCTAGCCTTCCTGTCGAGATAAGATTTTCTCTCAAGTTTGAGATATGCCTCGTCTCCCTCAAGACAATCTCTTTTATTTTACCAGCTTTCACTTGAACAGTTCAAATTCCAATCACAGGCACCGTTGATCGTTACTCACGATCACATCTCTTAAAGTATCCTTTATATAGTCCTCAAACACCTCCCTCCTTGAAATGCAGTGAAAAGAAGTACTTGAATTAATACACCAATCTCGTGTGTACAATTCCACCCTAGCTGACAAACATAACTCTTCAAGGTTTGTTTCCTTGGCCACCGCATTGACTTGCTTTGATTATTCTTAATTCTTCTTCTTTATAAGAGCCTTACAACTAAAGATCATGTGACCTCACTTGTGGCAATATCAACATTTAGGTCCACCACAATCACCACTGTCTTTAAACCCACTATCAGACTCACTTCTCTGATCCTTTCTTCCTTGACTTCCCTTCAATCTCCCACGCCTCTCAAGTGAAAGTGCAGGATAACTAGAAGATGATGAAAACTCTCCGTTTCTTTTCCTTCTCACTTCAACGTTTATGATGCTGCTCACAATATCATGCGGAGTCGTCAAATCTGTTATAGTCTCTATAATAGTCTTTCCACCGTACCATAACTGTCGGGTAGAGTAGATAGAAGTAATAATGAATGTTCTGGAAACTTCAACCCCAAAGCTTCCAATAGATTGTACACCATACAGAAATTGTTCACATGTTCCGCTACTGAATCGCTTTCTCTCAACTTCATGTTAACTAACTTTTTCAAGTGAAAATTTTGATTCGATGTTGTTGATTTCTCATACATATCAGTGAGAATCTCCATAGCCTTATTTACAGCCTTTGAGATATAAAATAATGCTTTCCAACTCATTGCTAACTGAATTTGCCCAAGCACCTTCTAACCCAAAGGATTTCATATTGCCAAGATCGTCGCATCCTTGTCTCCACCTTACGACATCTCATTAAACAACAAATCATCTAGATCTTTCTGACGGAGATAAGCTATGATCTGGATCTTCCATAGCGAAAGCACTTCCATCAAATCTCTCAACTTTTGACTTGCTATCGACCATCACGAAACCCAAAGCTCTGATGCCACTTGTAGTGTCCTAAAATGCCCACATGACCTAGACGCATCAATAACAAGATTTCACCACAAATGCAAGATCTCACAAATACAAGAACACAACGATATGCAAAGATAACTAAGACTTCTTACTCAAGAAATATACGAAGATACAAAGATATGTTTCTCTAATCTCTCTCTCACCTTTAGTAGCACTTGACACAAGATCTCTCTTGAAGTTATTTCAGTTATATATCCGGTTACAAACCCTAGGATTTACATTTATATTTATAGCCCGAGGTAAATCCTAAAAAATAAACACAAATACAGCCCAATTAGATCCAAACCCGCAACCCAAATAATAGCCAGCTACTCGATGCAGTTGACTGCACTGCAATAGACATCCTCAAAACAGAGAGCAGGGACCGTCAACTGCACCCCTTGCAGTCGACTGTCAAACATTGTCGACACAAGGATGCAGTTGACTGACAATGCTTTGTTGTTGGTGCTGCTACGTTCTCGCCGCCTTCTTCATGTTTTCTCCTTCTAACTTCAAAGTTGTGCTTGTGTGTTTGAGTCCACATATCCTGACAAGTGGACCATCCACTGTGATGTTGAGGTTCGTTTGCAAATCCTCACAAAACCTACACAGTTGTGTCTTGTTACAAATTTTATTAAGATCCAGCTTTTTAATCGAGATGTGCGCTGTACTTGAGGCAATGAAATGGTTTTGCTCCACGGTCCACCCATTGTGAAGCATATAGGATTTCCTACGACGCTTTTGAAGTGGTGAAATTGGTAACTTCGAACAACCAAGTCCTCAGTTAAATCTCAAGTAGACCTCCATAGTTAATGAAGCAAGATTTTTTTACTTAAAGTTGATGTGGTGATTAAAGTTGTGCATATTAGGTGCAGGTCGAATGCTGATGAGCATTGGTAGGCTTCTAAAGCCTGTGCTGTAATCTATCTGACATACGGGAATGGCGGAATTTATCTCCTCCACTTATAGCACCTGGATTACTGACTTTGATCGTGCCTAATATGCTCAATAAATTTGCGTATGGCCATCAGATTCTTTAAACAAAATGCTATTCAATATTAATAATGTAAATGCGTACAAAATCTGATCTTTAATTCGTCGGCAAAAGCCTAACCTAAATAACTATTTTTATGTTAAATAATATGATATAAGAAATTACTCATCTTTACTATATAGCAATTCTTCCATTCTTACAACTTGCAAACATCAAGTTCATACAAAACACCCCTAACGTAACAAGTCCATTTCTAATCAAAGAAACACCAAAAAAGAAGAGTTCATTAATTTGATGTAAATCCCTGTCATAAATACTGCTATTAGGTAATTCAGAACATGCAGTGGCGAAGTCAGAACAATTTTACGTGGTAGGAATTTTTTAAATAATTTTTGGGGCCAAATCATAAAATTTAATATTTAATAGTCTTACGATTTTTTTTTGTTTTTTAAATTTTCACTCTTAGGGGACTTTTTAAATAAAGGGTTTTTAACATGTATGTCCCTAACAAATAAGTGAATATCATATATGCCCTTTACAAATATGTATTATCATATTTGTCCCCAACAATGTATGCTGTATTTCTTAATTAGCCCTCTAATTAGAAAAAAACTCAAAATGTTGGAGAGTTTTCAGTTTTTTTTAATAAACTTCATGAAAAATGACTGAAATATTATCTTCTTTACCATTCAAACTTTATCTTCTTTATCCTTGTAAATCCGGACAATTGTTAATCCAACCGATACTCATTAACTTGTCTCAAAATTTCTTTACTTTTTCACAAAGTGGACAAACTAACAGTGCATCTTTGAGAACTATATATTCTTCCTCACGTTACTTCTTCAAATTTGTCATCTATCTTGTTTTTTAACGATAGATTATAAGCTTCATCATTTATTTTTCTTAAAACTCTTAAATCTTTTCTCGTTTAATTGTCTTTTAATTTGATTTCTATTTGTCTCATAAGGATAAAATAATGGTTAACTTAGTAATATCTAACATGGGGATAAATATGAAATATAGTCCAAATTGTTAGGGGCATATATGAAAATATATATTTGTGAGGGGTATATATGATATTATTATATTTGTTAGGGGTATGTATGTTAAAAACCCAATATAAAAATAATATTTGAAAATACGGGGTTCTACAAGTATACCATGCTAGATTAATTTATCTACGCTTAGATGATTGTAGGAAAGTAGTATAGAATGCTAGATTAATTTATCTATACTTAGATGATTGTAGGAAAGTTGTATACCATGCTAGATTAATTTATCTATGCTTAGGAAAGTTGTATACCATGCTAGATTAATTTATCTATGCTTAGATGATTGTAGGAAAGTGTATACCATGCTAGATTAATTTATCTATGCTTAGATGATTGTAGGAAAGTTGTATATCATGCTAGATTAATTTATCTATACTTAGATGATTATAGGAAAGGTGTATACCATGCTACATTAAATAAATATTCATGCTTAAGTTAGTAGGTAATGATATTCATGCTAAGTTAGTAGATGTCATGCTAATTATTGTTTATGCTAAGTTAGTAGATGACCATGCTAATGATTGTTCATGCTAAATTAGTAGATGATCATGCTTAATCATTATTCATGCTAAGTTAGTAGATGTCATGCTAATTATTGTTTATGCTAAGTTAGTAGATGACCATGCTAATGATTGTTCATGCTAAATTAGTAGATGATCATGCTTAATCATTATTCATGCTAAGTTAGTAGATGATCATGCTTAGATGATACCCATGCTTAGATGAGTATATATTCATACTAAATGTAATTCATAGTAGACGTTCATGCTAAATATTCATGCTTAGTTAGTAGACATTCATGCTTAGATGATATCCATACTTAGATAAGTATATGTTCATGCTAAATTAGTAGATGATCATGCGTAATCATTATTCATGCTAAGTTAGTAGATGTCATGCTAATTATTGTTTAAGCTAAGTTAGTAGATGACCATGCTAATGATTGTTCATGCTAAGTTAGTAGATGATCATGCTTAATCATTATTCGTGCTAAGTTAGTAGATGTCATGCTAAGTTAGTATATGTCATACTTAAATTGTTGTTCATGCTAAGTTAGTAGATGATTACGCTTAGATGATATCCATGCTTAAATAGTGTATGTTCATGCCTAAATATTGTTCAAGATCGAGCTAGAAGATACTCATGTTTAACAAATGCCATGTTTAGATTAAGGAGGAATTAATCTACCATGCTTAGAATGTGTAGGAGTTATAATTCATGCTTTGAATATTGTAGGAGTTATAATTCATGCTTAGGAATATTATAGGTTAATGCTAATTATATATCCATGCTTGGGTTGTGATGATTAGTCATGTTAAGTAATGAAGATCCATGCTTAAGGTGGTAGTAGAGGTATATACTCTAAGTAGTAAGTATTCACGCTCAAGTTGTAGCTTATGCTTGACTATAGTAAACTTCATGTTTAGACCATTGTGATTATTCATGCTTAAGCTTGATATAAGTACATGCTTATATCATATTCGTACTTAAGAGTATTGTGGTGGGTGGTTATGTTATATACCATAATTAGATTGTCGTAGGTAGATGCTTGCAATTGTATGTCATGCTTAAAGTGCTATAGGTTGAAGTAATAAGGAAAGAATCATGTTGAAATTGTAATGACAACTACCTTGTTGTAGTTAATGTTAGTAGGGAGCCCACACATGTTTGAAGAGTATGGTGTAGCATCCTAGTGGAATATTGAACGAACATAGGTTCTATGTTGTTCTAGTTCGTTTTGAAAGGAAACCGTGAGTTCTAGTGTGTGAGGTTCAAATTAGAATTAGACCCTATCATGGGGAAATTTCTCATCCGTAGGGATAATAAGAATTGGGAAGATCACTAGTAATAGTTAGTTTGATAAAGGTTGTTATGTCGCCTTCGGTTTTTCATTGGTAGAATACCGATCATAGACTATTAGTAGATTCTTCTGTTGCTTCTAATAATAGAAGATCAAGTTTGCTAGTAAGCACGTTTGGTTGCTTCTGGGTTGATTACCTGTATGGTTGTTTGCATATGGTTGTGCTCGTACATGGTTCGACTGGCGCGTATGTAGCTGTGGGTCTCATACGTAGTTTATTTAGCTCGTATGTAGGTTGTTGTCTCGTACGCGGCTCGACCGGCCCGTGCGTAGCTGTTGGTCTCATACTCAGCTTATTTGGCTGGTATGTACGTTGCTATCTCCTATGAGGCCCGCCTGGCTCGTAGGTAGTTATTGTTTCATACGTAGCTTATTGGCTCGTATGTGGTTGTTACTCGTATATAGCTTGTTAGCTAGTACACAGTTCCTTGTGCCCGTCTAGGGTGATATTACCATCCTAAGGGCTATCGACCATCAAGACATATGTTTTCTTACCTCTCAGGAACTGTGGAGAAGTAACTCCTTGTGTACCGTCGAATCTTAACCGGAGTTGGTTGATCGAAGACCGGAGTATAGACGGAATCCAAGTTTAGGGTAGTGGCATGCATGTATGTTCGCATTGCCAGGTTCTTGGATCGATAGGCCAGGAACTAGATCCTGAGGGATTCTGGTAAGTCTAGGTTGAGCAGCCTAGTAGAGTTGTCTTGCGAAGTCTAATTTAAGGCCTAATATGTTGTGTTTATAATATTGTTATCCCTAGGATTGTTCGAGTCAGGGACATCATTAGGGTAGTGAATTATAAAGATCATTTTACTTAGACCCTTGCCGAAAAGAGAGGAGTTGGTTGTAGGGGGCGCCTTACGACCAATTTGTCCCTTGAGGCAGGCCTTAGGTGGTGATATTGGGTTGTACCTTCCCGTCAAAGGGATACGTACGGTGGCGTTTCACGAGTTGGGAACACGGGTTGCGTATCTCCTGCTGTTAATTCTTGAAGTATCGTGGCTGGGGGTGCCACAGGATGCATTGTGCAGTCCTGCGCTTACGAGACCCCAGGGGTGCCACAGGGTAGGCCTCGCGCTATCCTGCGCTTGCGAGACCCTATGATTTTGGATTTTGGAACGAAGCCCGATACATTGAGTTCGTCTGGTTTTTAAGTGAGGTCCGGTTAGCCGGGTAGCAGTGGCAAACATAGACACCACTGGCGGACTGCATTAGTGGGACTTGACCACCTCTGCAACCTCATTAGTCACGTTGTATCTGTCAGGAACAGGTTGTGTACAATTAGAATTCATAATGCGGGTTCAAATCCCTATATATGGAGAAACGGCTTGATATGGGGTCGCATGTAGTATGGGCTGCATGTTGCTTCGGAGACTCGCTGACATTAGAATAGGAGCATCCTAGTTCTAGTTAAATATCGCATTAGAGTCTAGTCATAGCACTCACGAACACTTAAACTACACCAACACCATTGCCATGTTTTGTATGTTGTTTGGGAGATTCGCTGCTTTGTTATCAGCCTTTAAGCGTCAGTGAATACTGACGTCCCCACTTCCATAGGTACTAGATCGCCGAAGTACAAGGGCGAGATTCAGGAGGACTCAAGGCAAGGAAAGCAAGGAGTCAATGTCATGTTAGTTCCGTTGTAACATGTATGTGGATTATCTATTAGTTGAGAAGTACTCATGTGAGAGTTACCAAGTGTTGTTCTTCATTCCTTGTACTCTGATGTAAGATGTTGAAGGTTGTAATACTCGGGAATGTAAAGGTAATATTGTAACTCTATTGTAAGGTATTGCAGTTGTATAGTATTCAGATTTGTAATACATTGGGTGTTGAATAAAAAGTTTTAAATTCTCCTGTTTTTCTGTGTATTGTGACTAATTGAAGAAAAGATCTTGGCTCGTGTCTCGGTTTCCCAGTATATGGAAAGCGGGGCGCTACACCATAGCCTTTGGTCGATCTATCCAGCCTCTTCTTGATACCGGAGAGGATCTGTCGGTTGGCATTTTCCACTTGGCCATTTGATTGAGGATGGGAGACAGAGGAGAAGCATTGCTGAATGGCGAGGTCTTCACACAGAGATCGGAATGCGGCCCCCGTGAACTGTATTCCATTATCTGTTATTAGGATCCGGGACACGCCGAATCTACAGATTACACTCCTCCAGAAGAAATGCAGCACTTTGTTCTCAGTGATCGTAGCCAAAGGCTCAGCCTCTATCCACTTTGAGAAGTAGTCGATCGCCACGACTAGAAACTTGAGTTGACCGGGAGCTGGTGGAAATGGGCCCAGAAAATTCATTTCCCACATTGCAAAATGGATTGGACTTGATAGAAAGGTGAGTTGTGCTTGGGGTAGGCGACAAATGTTAGAGTACTGTTGACAGGAGCTGCATTGCCGGACATGTCGTTCGGCATCTTGAAGGAGGGTAGGCCAGAAGTACCCATAGTTCAACACCTTCCTGGCGAGAGACCTTGACTCTGAATGTGCTCCACCTATACCTTCATGGAGCTCTTGTAAGGCATATGAGGCTTCTTCCGGGGAGAGGCCCCTCAAGTAGGGTCGTCCGTCTACTTAGGTGTAGGAGCATTTGTACAAGACCCCTTCAACATGGGTGTACCACTCCGCTCTCGTTCGGACACGAAGAGCTTCCTTAGGGTCTTCGGGGAGGAGGCCATCTCTTAGAAATTCTATCAGAGGTTTCATCCAACTGTCTTAAAGTTGGACGGGCAGCGACTCCATCGAGTCGGGAGTTTCTTCTTCTATGCTCGGTCTTAGGAGCACTTTAATCAGGACGGTCTGCTCGAGACCTTGAAGGAAGGAGGAGGCCAATTTGGAGAGGGCATGTGCTTGGGAATTTTCTTCTCTGGGGATCCGTTGAATTAGCGCCTCTTCGAATGAAGCCATGAGATTTTGGACCTTGGCTAGGTACTTAGCCATTCGGTCATCTCGCGCCTCGTACTCACCTAATACTTGATTACAACCAACTGCGAGTCGCTAAATATCCGGAGACGTTGTGCCCCTGCTTTGCAAGCCATACCGAGGCCAGCTATAAGGGCTTCATACTCCGCTTCATTGTTGGAAGCCTTAAAGTTGATGCGGAGGGAGTATTGGAGAACGAAGTCATCTGGACCTGCCAGAATGACCCCGGCTCCGCTCCCTTCGGTGCAAGAGGACCGATCCACATATACCGTCCACATAGGAGGCCCGTTTGCTGCTTGGCTAACTTCTGGGATGGTGCTCTCAACAATAAATTCAGCTAAGGCTTGAGCCTTGATCGCGGTTCGAGGCTAGTACAATATGTCATGCTGGCTCAGCTCGATCGACCACTTTATCAGACGGCCGGAGGTCTCGGGTTTGTGTAGGACTTGCTTGAGCGACTGGTCGGTAAGAACGACCACCGAGTGGGACTGAAAATATGGAAGAAGCTTCCTAGCTACCATAACCAAGGCGTACGCCATCTTCTCCAGCCTTGGATAGCGGAGCTCGGCATCCCGAAGTACCTTGCTCACGTAATAGGTGGACTTCTGAACCTTGTCTTTTTCCCTCACCAGGACAGCACTGAGGGTTTGTTCGGAGGCAGCTAAGTAGAGGTAGAGTGTTTCCTCGGGGATAGGCTTGCTGAGGAGAGGGGGGTTAACTAGATAGGCTTTCAACTGATCGAATGAATCTTGTTGCTATTGACCCCACTCGAAGTCCTTAGCCCCCCTGAGTGCCTTGAAGAAGGGAAGACACTTTTCTTCCGACTTAGACAGAAAGTGCCATATAGCTGCGAGGCGCCCCTTGAGTTTCTGAACCTCTTTCACACTTTTAGGAGGAGCCATGTCTAGTATAGCTTTGATTTTTTCGGGGTTGGCTTCGATTCCTCTTTGGCTGACCATGAAGCCTAGAAACTTTCCGGATGAGACTCCGAACACACACTTGTTCGGTTTGAGCCTCATATCATGTTTTCTCAATACATCGAACGCCTCTTGCAGATCGGCCACATGATCGGCCCCATGGATGCCCTTGACCAGCATATCATCAATATATACTTCCATGTTTCGGCCGATCTGTTCCTGAAAGACTTTGTTGATGAAGCATTGATAGGTTACACCGGCATTCTTCAGCCCGAAGGGCATTTTCCTGTAGCAGTAGAGCCCTTGATCGGTCACAAAGGAGGTCTTCGGGATATCTGGAGGGAACATCCTGATCTGATTATACCCGGAGAAGGCATCCATGAAGCTAAGAAGTTCAAGACCTGAAGTAGCGTCGATCAAGGTGTCGATACTGGGAAGAGGGAATGGATCTTTAGGGCATGCTTTGTTCAAGTCGGTGAAGTCGATGCAAATTCTCCAGGTGTCGTTGGCTTTCTTAACCATAACGACATTAGATAGCCATTCGGGATAGTTGACCTCTTGTATGAATCGAGCCCTGAGGAGCTTGTCCACTTCTTCCTTTATAGCTTGCTGGCGCTCAGGGGCAAATTTGTGCCGTTTCTGTTGGACCAGTTTGGGCCCCGGAGCAACGCTTAGGTGGTCGATGAGGAGCTCCTCGGAGATACCTGGCATGTCAGCTGCTGACCAGGCAAAAAGGTCGTGGTTCTTCCTAATGCATTGGATTATGTCGGAACATACGGCAGATGGGAGGGTCTTGCTGACGAAGAACTTGCAGTTCGGATCCTGTTCGGAAAAGAGCACTTCCTCCAGCTCATCCACCGGTTTCGGACATAGGTTGGGCGTTCCCTTGGGGAATCTCAAGAGTTTCGAGGGAGAGGACCGGACCCTCGGTGGAGATCATATAACACTTGCGGGCCATTTCTTGACTACCTCTTACTTTCCCTACTCCTGCCCTGGTAGGGAACTTCATCTTAAGATGATAAGCCAACGGGACGGCCTCTAGAGCAGCTAGGCCAGGCCGGCCTAGAATCACATTATAAGCAGTTGGGATGTCGATGACCATGAAGTCCATCGGCTCCGTCCGGGTAGTAGGCATTTTGCTAGCGGTTACGTCAAAGGTGATTACCCCTTCGATAGTCACTGGCACTCCCATGAACCCGTGGAGAGTGTAGCCGGTGGGCTTGAGCCTGTCCCGCGATAGCTTGAGTCCTCAAAAATCTGCAAGGAAGAGAATGTTAACGGAGCTACCATTGTTGACCAGAATCCTCTCCACTTTGAAATTTGCCATATGGAGGTTGATCACTAGGGCATCACAATGGGGGGTTCAGACACCCTCCAGGTCTTCATCTGAAAAAGTTACCGGGACTCCGAGGCCTTTGGGAGGGGGCATGCCATGTACTGAGTTGACTTCCCTGATGAAAGCCTTTCGAGAGGAGTTGGAGGTGCCTCCCATGGGGCCTCCATGAATGAGATGTAGGATGCATTCCTCTTCAAATTCGGGGGTCTCATCGCACCTTTCAGAGCGCTTGTTAGCCCCTCTGGGGAGGAGGAGGAAGATCTATCCGGTCCTTTCTCAAGAATTTAGACAGTTGTCCCCTCTGGATGAGGGCCTCGATTTATTCTTCAAGGCCCGACAATCATTGGTGTCGTGGCCATGGTCCCGATGATATTGGCACCACTTCTCTTTATCCCTCTTCTTGCCAGGGGTATTCATCTTCGGGGCAGGAGGCAGAAGCCCCTCCTTCTCAACCTCCATGAGGATAGTGGAAATGTTGGCATTAAGAAGAGTGAATTTCTCGAATCTGGGAGGGGGCAGTGCTGGCCACCGTTGTCCTTCTGGAGCTTCTTAGCTCCCTCTTCTTCAGCTGCCTTTCGCTTGGTCCCGGAGGAAGACCCCTCGAAGGTGGGGTGATGCTCAGCTTCTTCAACCCGAATATACTTCTCGCTCCTAAGAAGGAGGTCGGAGATGTTTTGCAGAGGCTTCTTGGCTAGGGAGGACCGAAGACTGGAGTTAAGGACATTTGACTGGAAGGCTGCGGCAGCGACCGACTGGTCGAGGGAAGCAATGGACCTAGCTTCCGCGGTGAACCTTTTCACATAGTCCCTGAGCTTCTCCCCCTTCTTCTGGCTGAGGTAGAGTAGTGAAATACTGGTCTTCTCGGTGCGGCGGCTACTCACAAAGTGGGTGACGAAGAGGGTCTCGAATTGTTCAAAGAAGAATATGGAGGATGGGGCAAGGCAAGAGTACCATTCCCGAGCCGGACCCTTGAGAGTAGCTGGGAAGGTTTTGCACAGTAGAGCATCGAAAGCTTGGTGGATCAACATAAGGGTCTTGAAGCTTTCGATGTGGTCCACGGGGTCCGACTCCCCAGAGTAAATCTCGAGCTGTGGGGGCATGAAGCCTATTGGAACGGGCGCCTCCATGAATGTTCGGGAGAAGGAGGGTCGGCTCGGACGGAGGGTCCTTCCCCTCAGCTCCTCTTCCTTGTCCAGCTGGCCGAGGCGCCTTTCCATCTCGTGGAGACGACGATAGATAGCATCATCCCTTCGATGGTAGCCATATGAGTCTCTGGACTCGTCTTTGTACGAAGGGGAGCGGGAGCTACGACGACGGTAGCTCAGGGAATGACGAGGACTATGATGGCGGTTTCTAGTAGCTAGAGGAGGAGTTAGGGACCGATGGCGAGGACTTCAGACCGGAGGAGGAGTTGGGACCCTCTGAGCATTGTTGTTGTCTGGTAGGTGGTTAAGGGCTTGCAAGATGGTTGCTTGGAATTGCTGGAATTCGGCACGGGTGATAGGTGCGGTATCATCTCTCGGGGGTTGCCAACCGGTAGGGGAATGAGGCCTTCTCCTATGGTGTCCAGGGGACTCTCTCTGTCCTCTGTGAGGAGGGCACCTCCTGTAGTCTTAGCGATGAGGAGATCGCTCATTTGGACGTTCTTGGCGGGAGGCTCCCTCTCGGGCCCGCCTTTCATCTAAACGGTGGCAAAGGTCTTCTTCTTTCTGCTGCTTGAGGATGGTATTGCGGAGGTCTTCGGAAGGCCGGGGGTTGTGAGATGCCATCGAGTCAGTAGAGGGGTTATGCACGGAGACATGGTCTCGATGATGAGGTTGCTTCTGAGGGTTGGGGCGAGAGGCCCCTGCATTGGCATTCTGGGGCCCGAGCAGAGCCCTTTGGGATTGAAGGTTCTGAAGAGGAGGTTGGTCCTGCTGCGGGGGCTGATCTGGTTGAGGGAGGAGTTGCCCATGCGGCTGGACGATTTGTAGGGGGGTCTCCTATTGTGGTTGAAGAGGAGTGGGTCCACGGTTGGACCCTTTGGATCTCAGTTTTCTTGTAGCCTTGGCAGGAAATGATCTGACCGATTGGAGGAGGAAAGATCGCTATTCGTTGCTTCCCACAGACGGCGCCAATCTATTACCGCTAAATCTGGTGTGGGGACAAACAGATAGAATTTGTGGATTCTTAGGAAAACTGAATAGCAAACCTGGAACCTTTCCACCGGAGTTTGACCGTTGACTCCTGCCGTTCACCTGCAAAAAGTGCGATACACCGGGATTGATCCCGGCGACGCACCCTCCGACGCTCAAGTCAGTAATCAGAAAAGATTATGAATGAGCGTTAACTAGCAAAAGATTGATTACCTCTTAATGGTGGTGGATGGGGGTATTTATAGCCGCCATTAGGACCAGTTTAGGAATGAAATCCCTAATTCCCAGTGAAAGGATAGAGTGAATTAGGGCTGTTGATTAAATACAATCAGAAACCCTAATTCTATCCAGCTGGACTGGGTTTCTTGCGGGTTGAGACCCGCACCCAGTTGAGGCAGATCCGTTCGTGGGTTATTGGGCCTTTGTAGAAAAGACCCAGAACCCAACTCGGACCCGCTTGTAGGTGAAATTACCATTTTACCCCTAAGCTTTAAGATTCGTGCCCGATTTGGACAGTTCCGATTTAACCCCATTTTTTAGACATATCACCGCCCAAACCCGGGCAGAACCGGGGTCAGACCGCCCCAAACATGGGGGCCAATTCGGTTCACAAAAAACGGGGGGGGGGGGGGGGAATCGGTAGCGGCCCGGCTCGCACTGACCCGGGACCGAATTGAACTGGCCTGGGCTGGCCCGCGGACCGACCGTTGGCTGCTACTGGGTTTTTTTTCCAGATATGTTTTATTAAAAAAGAGTATGTAAAATCCAAAATACCCCCCCAACGGATTTAGACTAGTTAGTTTTTTAGGGTATTTTGGAAAATTGAAGAAATACATATTCTATATATACAACCTCATTTCCTTCAATTTTCTTCACAAATTCACTCAACTCTCTCTACTATCTCTCAACTTTCGCAACAAATCGACAACAAACAACAACATTCAACTACTCTCTTTCAAGATTCAACATCAACAACATTCAACTTTGAAGTAATTTGAAGTTATTTGAATGAAATGAAATTTTACTCAATTATTTGATTACATATTAAACTTTGTAATTCATAAATATAATTTTTGAATATTTCTTTTATCCATATGAATTTAACAATTGTGAAAATTTTTTTAAAAGTTTTAAAAAATTAATATATATATATATATATATATATATATATATATATATATATATATATATATAATGAAAATAAGCCCGAACCGGCCTGGCTCCTGAGCTAGGGGTCCGGCCTCAATATCCCAACAAAAGCCCGGCCCGGCTACATCGCTGACCCGGTCCGCCTTAGTACGGGACCAGGTCAAACCTGCCGGGCTTTGGCCCGGCCCGGGAGGACCGAATGCCACCCCTAGGCCGAGTTGGTCATCATTGGGCTACAAGTGTTGTTTAGCAGTTTGCAGATATTATGGATGTGTCATCCACAGAGGTTTTGAATGCATAGGGTGTCTTGGCCTTGAGAGGTTTTAAACCATGTCCAGTTTTAGCGGAGATTCAAAGAATCGGGAAGTCTTGTGATCAGAATCCAATACTGTAACACCCCGAATTTCATTTACATGTAATTCGTAGAACAACAAGATATTTTACTTCATTTCGTACAATTTTACAAGGAAATTAAAAATTTTTAATACACAACAATGTTCTTGCATCAACGCAGCGGAAAATAAAAAAAAGAATACAACATAATGGATATTCAACTTTAACATCAATAGCTTTAATCATGAACATAATCTTTAGCATCAAATCTTCTTTTGTCTTTTTTTCAATCTAAACTCTGCACTGAAAAATTATATGGGCACGTCAATTGCTTACAACCGACGCAATGTTATAAAATGGCGATCCTCGCTATGCCATAATATAACGATTCTCTTACTTTAACAATCACACACTTGAATGCTTATAAAAGTGTAAAGAGTGACTATCCTAAACATGTCAGTGTTTGATATGACTGAATGCCTAATACAGATATTATACTACAATGACACTAATACATACTTGTTCGGATTCTATGCACCTCATCTTACATAAGTCCGAGGGCAAGCACATACGTACTCCACATTAAAGGGTTTAATCCCTCGCCATGAAAAACTACTCGGTAGCAAATCAAGTTTTAGACATTCCACGAGTATAGATTCCAGCCCTAGAGTCCACCGTCAAGCTTATATGGAAAACATCGTTGTGCAAACATCCCACAAGTGTCCCTCTAGTCCCGGTATATGCATATACACTGGAGAACGGCTTCACATCTGCCCGACTATTCATGATCCTGAAGTCCATCGTCAAATCAATCATATCCCTGGATTTAATTAAGGCTCGTTTCCATCGCAATGAACCACAGTCCCGAAGTCCACCGTCAAACTGGGTCTATAGTTCTGCAGTCCACCATCAGACTATATAGAGGCAACTCACTTACGTTTGCCCAAGTTTTATTACATCTCCACTTAGTGCCTAATCCTTAAGTTTAAACATGAATAAATAATACTACCTAGAGCTAGTTTACCCTCCTAGCGGTCTTACTCAAAAATACCGAGAACGACAGCCCATATTGGCCACTTCTCAAATTATTTATTCATTTTCAACATTTGTCGGTACATGGATCTCACTAAGTCTCTAGAATCAATATCTTTTCATGTTCAACATTATGGGGTACGCATACCCTTATAATTCATGTTCTTATTTCATGTATTCATATTTCATTCAAATTCTTTCATTCATTCTCATTTACTAATCATGAAGTAAACACTTTCTAGTTGATCACATAACCAACAATTTATTACCAAGTCCCTTTGATTAACAAAACTCATTTTTACATATATATATATTCTTCAAGAATATATTGCAAATACAAAGTTCATTTTTATCAATAAAACTCATTTTATATTCAATCATATTTCAATTATAAATCTCAATTCTATTCAAAAGATAGATTATTTTCCTAAAAGATTCTACTATAACTTTGTAGTTAAAAACACTTAGAATCATCCTCAATTACTTCATCTAAATTCATTTGTAAAACAGTAAGTTCAAAACAGGAAAACTGCAGTTCATGCTTCTTGTAAAAATCATAGAAAATTATATACTTCACGAAACTTTGTATTCTTTAGATCAAAATAAAGATATACAAGTCTACTACAATTTCTTAGTTATAAGTTTCTCCAAAATATTGTACCTTCAACCCTGAATTCTTCGAAATCTACAGCGGGTCAAAATATTGAAATAATGCCACTTGTTCAGTCTTGTAAAATTCATTAAAAATTCAGTTCTTTGTGAAAATTTGATTTCTTAGACTTTACAGAAATTTAACGAGTCTACTAAAAGTTCTTAGTTTTGACTTTTCTCAAATTACTTCATTTACAATGCTGAAATGATCAAAAACCGAAATGTGTACAGATTTCCAGCAACTAGTCGACTTTCTACCAGTCCTAAGTTTAGATTTTATTAAAATGGTAAACGACCTACAAATCTTATAAAATTTTAAAGAGATGCTCCTGACTTTTACAAGATGTTCCCATAAAAGTTTTAGTTCTAGATTGCAACTATTTTATTAAAGATGATTTTCTAAAGTGCAACTAATATTAAAAACAACAACTTTCTTTGCATGAATTACCAACTTTGTGTACAAATTTATACCCCAATTTATTCTATCTAATCATGATGTACTACCATGCACCCAACAACATCATTTCAACTTTTATTCATAACAATCTTTCAATTAGCATGCATTTCTTTTCATACTCATATCTATCAAATATTCCAAATAACATCATCACAAAAATTAACTACAACTCATATGAATTATCAATTTCATGCATCAATTTTTCGACACATGCATACTACTACATTTTAGAAAGTTCAAGAAATCACCCACCTTAATGGAAGAACAAGTGGAAGAAGAATCCTAGAGAGTGGCTCCTAGCTCGAACACAAAAGCTCTTCTCCTCCTAGCAAAGTAAGACCGAGCCTCCCTTCTTGAAGAAATTCCGAGATCTCTTTCTTTTCTCTCTTTCTTTTCTTCTCTTTTGTTTCTTTTGATTTTTTGTGTAAAGTTCATGAAGTAAGGGGTGATATTTATATGGTCAAATGGGTGAATGAAAAGACACCCACTACCCAAACATAAATGTCCATTATCAAAATTAAACACCCACCATAAAACCAAAAACACAACCCCCAACCCTTCCCATTCTTATGCATGGCCAAGCCATTTAAATTTCCCACATGTGCACACTTGTGCACGTGCACTCTATGTGCACACCCCCCTCATTCATTTAATTATATGTTTATAGCCTAAATGTATATATTTATTACATGACAAATGTGGTGACAATTTCAAAAGTGTATTTAACGTAGAATTTTATCATGGGCTTTTATTTTGCAATTAGTTTCTTTTGGGCTTTTAAAATAGATTAGGACCTATGGATTTAAAACCAAAATAAATAACTTAGATAAAAATGAGAATAGATATGCATAATTCTTAGAAAATTCTTTATGGATTAAATTGCTTAAAATTTGGCATGAAATGCACGTGCAAAATATTAAAAATTAATTTGAGAGAAAAACAGTCAAAATACAAAATACGTAGAACGATAATTTTACAGATATTTCACGTAACGGATAATATACGTAATCAATACGTGTATTGAAAACACGTGCAATATAAGTAAAACACAAAGATTAAATAAACGTTCGAGTTGGCTAAAAATTGGATAAAAATGAATTTTGAGATAACAAAAAACATGTAAATAATCGGAATATAAAATACGTATGACATTTATATAAAAATACGTTACGAATATTATTCGTAACAGTACAAAATATGTGTGTTTAACACCCGTAGGCAAAATTGTCATAACTCAATTTTGCGAGGTGTTACAAATACAGTCGAAAAGGAGAAGTGTTTCTCGGTTATTCGTTCCATATGCAATAGATGGTAGGGTACGTCCTTCATGGTTTTATGAGGGGTGTTGGTGCCCTCCATGTGGTCTGTGTGGTGGTGTTGGGGGGGAGGGGGAGGCTTCATAAGTGAGGGGTACTCAATCTTTCAGGAGGAGTGTGAGACTGGCAGAGATAATACGAGAAAAAAATACAAATGTTTTGGAGATTATGTATTTCGTCCAATTGGGAGATTGTCAGGATCTGTGGACTCAAATACAGAAGAACAAGGTTGAAGTTAGAAGAAGAAGACATGCACACGGCAACACAGCAATAGCAACATCAAAGCTTTGCCAATCGACTACATCCTTTGTATATAGAAATTCCAAATTTACGGAATCACACCTACCACACTTCCAAATCAAATTTGAATTTCGAAACCCTGATTCGAAATTCAAATTTGAATAACACAACCCTAACATCCGGTCCCTCTTCCCCTTCCATCATTCGCTCTGTCCATCATCGAAGTTGAGCTCACCTCCACTCCAACCAGAATTCCCATAATTCGCCTCCGTCATTCGTCACTCCACCACGTCGCCATCAACTAATGGCACCATCCAAACGACCTACAACCCCTTCGTCAGCCCTGTTGCACCTCCGATGAAGCCACCCTTGACATCGCTGAAGCGAAACGAGCCTCCCGAGACAACAACGCTCTCTACGCCCTCCGTCAACCAAGCCCAACTCCTTTCCTCATCGAGCCAAACTCTAATTGGAATCTCAACAAGAAAAAGCACAACCTCCGGCTAGCCATGAGCTTGCGCCACACCGACGAACCCTAGGTAGAGCCTCGCTACACTCTAACCCAATAATAACATCACCAACCCACCAAAACCTCCCTCCGGCCGACCCCTTACCCAACAGTGCGCTCAGCACAACCAACCTCAACTCGATGAGCCCACACCGACGCACCTAACCCCGATGATAGTCACCACGCTCCAAATTGATGAGCCCACCCCGACGAAACCCCTATCGACGAAGCCCTCATCAGTTGCCATCAACGATACCGACTAGGGCACGCTCTCAAATCGAATCTGTTGCCGTAATCGCCCGTCACCGGACCAGTACGCCTGTAACGCCCCAATTTCGATACACTGGAAAATCGTGACATAAGCCAGAATCTTTTTCTTCAATTAGCCACAACAAATAGATAAACGGAAAAATTTAAAACTTTTTATTCAACACAAATGTATTACGAGTCCGAATGTTATAAAACTACAATACATTACATCAGTGTTACAATAATGTCATACTGGTCCAAGTGTTACAAACTTTCAATGAAAATTACATCAGAGTACAATGAATAATATGCAACACTTGGTACTTTTACTTGGATGCTTCTCAACATAAATAAATTACAATAGATGTTACAATGATAACCAACATATATTACAATTGAAATCAACACTTGCTTCTCTTGCCTTCAGTCCTCCTGAATCCTGTACCTATAGCTCTACAATCTAGTGCCTATAATTTTACAATCCAGTACCTGTAATTTTGCAATCCAGTACCTATTAAAGTGGAGACGTCAGTACATATACTAACGCTTTAAGGCTGATGACTAGCAGCGATTCTCAACTTTAAACAAACAGATTGATAAAAAGAGAAACATTTATATATATAATTGATGTTTCAGTATACTATGACTTAGACTCTAATGCAAGATTAACTAATGCAAGGATGCTCTTATTCTAATGCAAGCGAGTCTCCGGAACAGTATGCGTCACATACCACATATGCCCGTAATAATTCGTTTCTTCATATATAGGGATTTAAACCCGCATCATGAATTCTACTCTTGTACTCAACCTATTTCTGAAGATACAACGTGACTGATGAGGTTTCTCTGAAACGGTCTAATCCCGCCATTCACAGTCATATAGTGGTGTCTCCGTTTTCCACTATTGCCCGCCGTACTGGACCTCACTCAAAAATCTGACGAACCTTGGGAGTTAACTACAACACAGGTTAGCTCAAAGCATCCCTATGGCCCCCTAGTAGATAGACCGTAGTCTATGACTTGTTCGCCTTTCTTGATATAGAGCATGACGGAGTTCCGAGGGTCCATCCCCTAGCTCCGACAGGAATCTCTCCCACCCTTATCATGGCACTTCAGAAATTAACAGACGAGATACGGATCCCGTGTCCCCAACTCGTGAGAAGGCACAGACCGTATCCCTTTGACAGGAAGGGTACAACCAATAACACCACCTAGTGTTGGCATATAGAATAGGTCGGATCATAAGGTATCACCCTTAACACCAACTCTTTTCCTTCGGCAAAAAATGATAATAATAAGGGTTAAGTAATAATAGTCATAAGTTACTACCCTAACGATGTCACTAACCCTAAACAATCCGAGGGATGAAAACAGTACTAACACAACATGCTAGCTCTTAAGTTAGACTTCACAAGATAACTCTACTAGGTGCTCAACCTAGACTTACCAGAATCCCTAAGGATCCTGTTCATAGCCTATCGATCTAAGACCCCGGCATACAAACGTATTCGCATGCTACTACCCTGAACTTGGATTCCGTCTACACTCCCGGCCCGCGATCAACCTACACCGGTTAAGATCTGACGGTGCACGAGGGTTGACTCTTCCACAGTCCAACGTGGAGTAAAATAAATACACGTCTTGATGGTCGATAGCTCATAGGGTAATGATATCACCTTAGACGAGCACAACAACTGCGTACTAGCTAATAAGCTACATACGAGCAAAAAAACTTACATACGAGCCTACTAGCTACGTATGAGCCAAACAAATTACATACGAGCCAACTGGCTATGTATGCGACAAATGAATCATATAGAAGCAACCATAAAAGTCTTCTAACCACCTAGAAGCAAAATAACATGCTACTAGAAAAACTTGATCTTTTATAATTAGAATCAACAAAAGAATCTTCTAACAGCCTAATATAAGCATACTACTAATGTGTACACAAAAGCGACATAAAAAGCATTCTAACAACCTAGAAGCAAACAATGTTGCGCTTATCGGAATTCAAAAAAATTAGACTTTTTAAAAAGGTGAGAACATCTACTACAACTCTCTAGTTGAACAATTTTTCAGATTCAGTGAGGAACTCAAAATCCGGTCCGTTAAACACCATTTCAAACATTAACAGTACAGCCAAAAGCTGAAACTTTTCAAGCTCATAACTTTTGCTATACTTGTCAGAATTTAACAAAATATGACATTTTGAAAATGTGAGAACATCGACTACAACTTCCTAGTTGATCACTTTTTCAAATTCCGTAAGGAACTCAAAATTTGGTTCTTTGAATACAATACAAAACAACAAAAGACATCTCAAAGTTACAGCAAAGCTGAGACTTCTAAAGCTTGTAACTTTTGCTCTACTTATCGGAATCTAACAAAACTAGACATTTTGAAAAGGTGGGAACATCTACTACAACTCTCTAGTTGACAACTTTTCCAAATTCAATAAGTAAGAGGTCCAAAAACATCACACAATCTAAACAGCGAGTTTTCAGCCAAAAGCTAGCTGCTGTGATTTGTAACAGCCATAACTCCTACTCCGGTTATCAGAATCTAACCAAATATGTTTTGGAAAGTTGAGAATCTCTCCTACAACTCTCTAGTTGATCAGTATTCCAAATTCAGTAAGTAAGAGGTAAAAGAACATCAAACGGTCTAAACAGTGAACTTTTAGCCCAAGAGCTGGCTGCTGTGATTTGTAAAAGCCATAATTCCTACTCTGCTTATTGGAATCTAACCAAATAGTACATTTTGGAAAGGTGAGAATATCTACTACAACTTCCTAGTTGATCACTTTTCCAAATTCTGTAAGGAACTCCAAATTTGGTCCGTTGAACACACTACAAAAGTTAACACAAAATAGCAAGTTGCTGTTTTTGCTAAACTTTCGCTATTTTAGGGAAACGGTTTGTTTCACCCATCAAACTAACTCAGAAAAATCTATAAAAATTACAGCATGCTAATAACACATATGAGAACCTCTAAAATTAATTTGGGCTCAAGATTCCACCTTTAGCATAGGTAATTAATTCTAAACCTAGAACTACAAAGATTGAATCTTAATCGCCTTATTTGTGTCCTACCACTTCAATCTTTATGTGCCCTTTATTCTAGTCCATAAACATGATTATGCACATGAAATTAGTCCAATTTCTTTAACAATAATACCAATAATAATAACTAAAACAACCCTGAGAATGAGAAACCCCCACCCAAAATCGGTTGGAAGGACTTGCTTGATCCTTCTCCTCCTTGCTCCTTGTTCTTGCTCCTCTTCAAGAACACTTCATGAAAGAACCCATGAAAATAACCCACTCTATTTCTTTTGATTTGATCTCTCTTTCTTTTTCTTTCTTCTCAATTTTTTTCCAAAAATAAAACAATTAAAAATAGAAGGAGAATGAGATGAGAAGGGGGTGAAAACACACAAGAGATGAAGGGTTTCTTGCCCTTTCCATGTGGCCAGCCAAGGGGTAGAGGGAGGGTGTTTTATAGGAGTGGGTGAGTGGGTATGTGGGTGTGGAAGAAACCACTTGTCACCCATTCTCATGGTTAATCAATTGGAAATCTATTTGTAATTTTTATGTTACAATCAACACCCTACTCATCCCTAACCCTTCATTTCATCGTGATTGATCAAAAAATAAGAGACCTTTTCCCAAATCACATACTACATGATTTCGTACAAACGTACGAAATCGATACAGTACCTATACGTATATATATCTGTATATACAGATAATTTTTATTCATCAAAACCTATCAATCAGTACAAAAATAATTTAATTCCAAGAAATAAAATAAAATAATAATAAAATAATTTTATTACCGGTTTGGGAGATTTCAGTACCAATTTGATACCAAACAGATGTATACAGACTGGTATATATATATATATATATATATATATATATATATATATATATATTGTTTATTAGTAAAACCAGGTAATATCTACCAAAAAAAATTCAATTCTGAAAATAAAAATAAAATAATAATTTTTAATATCAGCGCGGGATTTTACAGACATTTTCTCAAAAACGCATTTTACAGGATTTTGTACAAGTGCACAAAATCGATACAATGCATATATATACTTACTAGTATATATATACAGATAACTTTTTATTAGTAAAACCAAGAAATTTCCATAAAAATATTGTAATTTTAAAAATAATAATAATACAAATATAATATCCGACCGAGATATTACAATGCCTCCCCCTCGCACCCTTCTCCTCTCCAGGCGGTGCTGCTCCCCCGTCGACCAAGTCCCCTTAGAATTGAACCTCCTCGCTGCGTCGTCACTCTCTAAGATCTCACATCTGACGAAACGAAGTCGTCACCGACCGCACCGCACCGCACCTTTATGGCACCGGAGGGGGGGGAGGATGGGGAGGACGAAGGAGTCCTCCCCCCTCCCCGATCTGGATTTAGGTTTTATCCTCTCTTTTTCTTTTTGGGTTGTGAGGGAGAGCTTCTCTCTCTCATCTTGACACTGGTTGTAACTTCCATAATTCCCACATCAAATTCACACCTTTATAACATGTTAATGAACCCTTAGCTTTTCGAGATTATAGCAGCACTTAACGTGATCTGAAACAAAGAGGGCAGCAAGGGGTGTTGTTGGAGGCCTGCCTCACGAAAAGGATTGACTTCCATATTTGAAGAGCATCTTCTTAGAGCATCTGTAGTGGTTTGGTATATATACATAATATGCATATTTTGTAAAAAAGAGCGCTGCAATCGTTGTGTTAAATATGCATAATTTGCATAACTCGCTACAGCAGAGTGCCATATATGAGAACTGAAATAAGAATTATGCATATATAAACGACGGAGCTTGAAGTGCCGTCGCACAAAAATAAATAAATAAATAAATAATGGTCGGACGGCACTTGAAGTGTTGTCCCTCCAAAAAAAGTTTAATTTTCGTAATTAACCACACGCCCCCCCCCCCCCCCCCCCCCCCCCCCCTCCCCTCCTCCTCCTCCTCTTGTCGTACGGCACTTGGAGTGTCGTCCGTTTTTTTTTTTTTTTTTTTTTAAACAGATTTTAATGACCAATTTGAAGCACTTGAAGTAATTAATGACCAATATGAAGCAATTAATTTATTTTTTTTTCCTCCGACCGCACTTGAAGTGCCGTCGCACCATTTAAATTTTTTTATTTTTATTTTTTATTTTTTCCTCTTCGACACAAGATGATATGCCGTCCCACCTTTTTAAATGTTTTTTTTCCCCTCTCCGACGCAATATGAATCACTGTCTGTTATTATTTTAATTTAAAATGGTAAAATGTAGCATTCTACGCGTGCAGCTAAACGAGAGATTGATATATGCATTTATCCATTTATGTATTTTTTAACCATAACGAGTGTGGATGCTCTTAGGGTATGTAGTCTTTGAAGAAATTGTTATCCAAGGAAAGTGTTCATGGGAAAAGTTAGAAAAAAAAATTTTAGCCAGAAAATATATGTTCCCTGTAGGAAAAGATTCATGTGCAGAAGATACTGGACAAAAAAATGTTAGTCATTGGACAAAGATTTTACCGACACCCGTGTACTTTGGATGATTTTGAACCCTGTGGATGGAACCTCGCAGAAGTTTTGTTAAGAAAGGTTATGATCATCAAATCTGGTTGACGAAAAGATAATGGCTACTAGCTTTTTGTATAGATGGTTTATACATATGAGTAATGCTTCATCCACTACCAATTTTACTACCATTTTATTTACTATTTTAGGTGGCATATTTCTATTAGAGAGTTCTCTCACCTATTTCATTTTTGTCTACCTATTAAAGTGTGCCAGCTAAGATAGTGAACAAAATAGTAGTGAAATTGGTAGTGAATGTAACATTACTCTTATACATATATTGTCAGAAATTTTATTTTTGGTTTATGTTGTTGAAGAGGGAATGTTGAATACAGAGTTAAACATTTAAGCATTTAAATTTAGTGATTGAACAATCTATTTCAAATTAAGAATCTTTTTGAGGAAATGACATACCCTCTAAATTGGAGGAAAATGGTCTCATGAGCTAAATTTGTCATTTTGGGTGAGATTGAGAATTTGGGGGAGCTCGTAATTCCAGTCATAATTAGGTTTGGCGCAATTTTTTGGAAGGACGTACGTGCCTATAACTGCCTATCTCTATACAAAACTGTGCCTGCAACTACCACTGAACTATTGATGTTACAAATACCCCTTGCAAGAAAGAACGAAAGTCGGAAATTGCAAGCTTCAATTGCAGTTGCAGCTAAACAATTTTCTTCAAATGATATACTGGATGTTGCATTAGCACTGAGGATTTAGAGAAATTCACTGATATAAGGTTCATAACCGCCTATGTTCATATTGTGCATATGTTGTTAATACTGATTTGGGGAAATTAGGGTTAGGGTTAATCTCTAGCCGCTTAAGATATTATACCCTGCTTATCAGTATTGGAATATCACAGAGCACTACCTCTAGACCAGCTTATAAAGAGATTAGACTGGATTTAGGGTACTGGGCTTTTAGCCCACTCAACCCGTTCCAATAATTAATACATAACACGTGTAAACCCGTGTTGTCCCATAGAACAATATACACAATATTATCCTATTATATTGAGAATATACATATACATCCAACAATCTCCTCCTATATTCTCAATATATTAGGCTAAGCAATGTTATAATATTGGATCACAAAAATTCAAACATTATTGAATCATAAAAACAATGGATCATAGACTAAATCAATTATAACTTGAATAATTCAAATATGACTAAACCAAAATAATCAAATAGTTCTAAAACCATAAATGAATAGTTCACAAAGACTAAACCAACTAGAGGAACCTGTCATAGTTTCAAAATCAACCAAAGCAAATAAACTTCAAGAATAAAATATGAGTTTTAAGCTCATGAACACAAGAGTCTTAAACTCAACAGAAGTTTTATCAAGCAAGTGACAAAGTTATTCCTCAGAGAAATAAACCAAAACTATATCCTTGCAAACTGCTTTATGTTTACTCCTCCATTTTGAGCAAATCATTATTTTGAAATCTATGTTGACAGATTCAACTCCTCCATCTTTGCTGGCTTATTGAAAACAAGAATATCAAGAGACACATCTCTAAGAATTCTAGCAAATTTCATAAAGTATCTGGTTCTACTAAAGAACTTAGTACAATTCAACGATAGCCTAGCAAAATGTAACGCAAGCATCACAATCAAGTTTCTTTAACAAAATAAAGAACAAGAACTATTATAGTTTCTGCACAAGAACTATACTATGTTTCATATTGGAATAATAGAACAGTCAAATCAATTATGGTTAATTCTGAATCTTCAAAATTGGAATGAAACATAAATCCATAAAAGAGTTATATCATCAAAATTGGAATGATATAACAACAATTCTAAACATCGAAAACACATCGACAAGTTTTCATGTTTTCTTTTGGAATAATGAGATGATTCTAAGTAAATTATGAAAATATATAACATCATCAAAATTGAAATGAAATTATATATTAACAGAATTCACATAGAATTTTTCAAATTATCTAAAGCATATCAACTGCCTAAAATTGATGCTTCAGTTTGAACTTCTCAATGGCTCCAATTGGATTCTAAATCTCAAAACAACTTTGATGTTAAAGCTTTTGACTCAATAGCTTAAGATATTATACCCTGCTTATCAGTATTGGAATATCACAGAGCACTACCTCTAGACCAGCTTATAAAGAGATTAGACTGGGTTTAGGGTACTGGGCTTTTAGCCCACTCAACCCGTTCCAATAATTAATACATAACACGTGTAAACCCGTGTTGCCCCATAGAACAATATACACAATATTATCCTATTATATTGAGAATATACATATACATCCAACATATGTTACACACCTCAAATGTGCTGTGTCTAATCACAGTCCATGCACAACACTATCGAAGTTATACAATGTTCGACCACCGTGCTAAAAAAACTATAACTACGACATGCTAAAAGGACTTCAACTACAACTCTGACTGTTTTAACCATCTGATATCTTAAATTGTGATAGACAATGGAAACACAAGACTTTAAGACAACACTGGCAAAGTTGTGTAACAACTAATGACACATCCTAATTATTGGAGAACTTGAAGTTAATCATTAAAGCTGAGCAAACGAAAAAGAAGAAATATTACTTGGTAGCATTTAGTATACTATACCAACCAGGTCTTGAATCCGAGAATATCCCACCCCAAACAAACAAAAGCTAATACAGATATCAAACAAACCTCTTCCTCTCCTAGTTCCAAACAAATACTAAGCAAAATTAGAAGAAGGTAGAATACCCAGCATATCAACCCCAATCTTCCATTTATACACAGAAAGTATTGTCTTCCAAAAAAAAAAAAAAACACATCTAGAACTGAAACCTGCTAGGCCTGGACTTGGTCATCCTGCTCTCCCCATAGGGCTCATCGTTGTCCATCCTCCGATTGTTCCGGAAGGCAGCGCAGCCAACAACATAGACAATGACGAGGATGATGAGAACAACGATGTTGATAACGGAGACCTTTCGCCAGCTGTGACGGATGCTTGCAAGAACCCCAGCCTTGCATGAGTCACACCCATAGCAAAGCTGCTGCTGGTCGTTGCTCCACCGCGTGCAATCAATGTCGTCCACCACCATCGCCGCCCCAGTAGGGTTCCACACGGTCTCATTGACATACGCGTATCCACATGATGTTGGCGGCTTGCAGCACCCCGACTGAACATGCCAATGCAAGAAGAACGAAAATGATCAATGTTATAGTTCTGAAATATTCCAAATAGATTTTAATTGTCATATTTGCTTGCGCATGTGTATGGTTCATTAATAAAGCAGAATCAACTTTGATATTGAGAAATTTTTGTGACACTGGTTTAAGGATAAGAAACCAAATTTCGTACAAATTCTAGAGTGGAGACATCATATGATTTGAATAGTTCATCTACATCAAGATCCCTAAACTGGTTTAAGGATAAGAAACCAAATGATTTTGAGTCTGTTGACCATGCATTATTATGTTTTAAAACTCTGTTTTTCTGTAACAACTTAGTGCAAATGATGTATGCTCAACTTCATTACAAACCACTTACATTCTCACTGACGGATTGTTCTAGGCCTATATAGATCAAGAAGAATTGTGAAACTCGCTGAAGACTTCACCATAGAGGTCTGTTGCTGCTAATTTCAGTGTGGGAGCTAACAGATGATGTAAATTCTTTTAGAAACAATAAAAAACTAATATTTTTTACTTTAACCGATGTTGACTGTTTCCAACTGATGTTGACTCCCAAATCTGACTCGTTTGCACCGTTTGATCTGATCTTGATGGTGACGATCGCTCCGATTGACCTGCAAAAGTCTGAAACACCGGTGTTGACCTCGGCGACAAACCCTCTGACGCTCAAGTCAGAATTCAAAAAAAATATGAGAGATTTCTAGAGGCAAAATACTAATTACCTGATTTCTATGGAAGTCATGGGGTATTTATAGTCGCTTTTGGGGGTCAGTTTCAAAATAATCATTTATCTCTACTTCCCGGCGTTTTTGGATTGAATTGGTTACCTCTTCTTCATGAAGAGATAAGACTGGTTATGGAGTTTGAGTTAAAACTCTTTTCATGATAAGGTATATGATTTTTGAACCGTCTCTTATGAATAATTATGAGTTTAAATCATATTTAAATAATCATGGACTCATTTATGTTGTGCTGTTATGACAACTCAATTAAACATACCCGTTTTTTGGTTATTAGGCTTAAAAGAGGCCCAATTCCCATTTACGGACCCATTTCTAGTGAAAATTACTGTTTTACCCCTGAGAGCTTTAAAATTCGTGTCCGATTTGAACGGTCCCAATTTGGTTCTATTTTTACCCATATCACAAGTCCCCCACTCCCGAAGACTGAGTTTCACAGCCTTTGAAGAGTAGTTCGCCCATTTTTAATGGTTTACAGAACTTATCGGAATTTTCGGGATGTTTGGATCTTGTTCGGGGCTAACGATGTTATTCTGAATTTATAAAATACCCAAAATTATTTTTAGAAGTAACTGGATTTTTTGTTATTTTCCAGATTTTTTTGAAATTTTTCCAATTTTTAATCATTCTTCGAATTTTTTATTCAATTACCCAATTTTTACTAATTAATTTTCAAATTTTTAAATAAGTTCAAAGAATTTTTAGTTATTTTTTGGGATTTTGAAATAATTAATTCGAATTAAATACTTATGTAAAGGATTTAATCAATTCTGATTGATTTAGGCCGTTGATCACCTGAGCGCGGATCGGGCGGAGATCCTGGCCGTCGCTTCCTTTATTTTGCTCGGTGGTGCTCCAGCTCGAATGTTGCCCAACCGTCATGGCGCTTTATGGTGGCGCCACGTGGTGTTGACCGGTCAACGTTGACAGTACCAGGCATTTTTTTAAAATTTTGAATTTTCTTTTCTTTTTTTTTGAATTTTTTATTCAATTTCCCGAATTTTAATAATTAATTTTTGAAATTTTTAATTCATTATTGCAATTTTGTGATTATTTTTTTGGAATTTTTTTTAAAAAATATTTTTCCGAATTAATAATTATTTTTAGAATGTTTAATTAAATTTTTCAAAATTTTAATTATTTTCTGGGATTTTTAAATAATTAAATCGTTTTAATAAATAAATAAAGGAATTAAATCAAACATGATCAATCTAGGCCGTTGACCACTCAAGCATTGATCAAGAGAAGATCTGGGCCGTTGATTCCCTTGTTCTGGTCGGGAGAGCTCTTGCTCGGTTTGTGACTGAGTAGAAGCATCTCCGACCTTTCGTGGCACGCTAAGTTGATGTCATGTGGTGTTGACTGATCAACATTGATTGTTGACCCAAAATTAATCAAAATGTTTTGGGGTTTTGGTTGATTATTCCCAACTGTTGATCATGTGCGCTGCGGATCGGGAGGAGATGAGACCGTCAATTCCCTCATTCTGGTCGGGAGAGATCTTATTCGGTTTGTGATGCCATGTGGCGTGCTAAGGTGACGCCAAGTGGCATTTTATTAGGACAGCTTTCTTCTTTTCCCTCTTTTCTTTGAGCAAGTTTTTCTCCTCGGATACCTGTTCGTAGTTGTAGTATAACGAATTTTTTCGGTGCTATAGATGTCTAATTGGGGCATGTGACCCCTCGTTTAGAAAGTGACTCGAAGATCTACAATTTCTCATTAGAAATCAGCTGAAGAATCATCTGTCATTAGGGTCAAAACAAGCCCGTACTACCTTTGCCTCCGTGAAGTTGAGAAGAGCTTCGGTATCCGGGACTATAAAAAGGAGTTTCACCCCCGAGAAGCTATGAAGAGGAGCTTCGCTCTTGTGGGCTAAGCGGAGGAGCTTCACCACGGAGGAGCTATGAAGAAGAGCTTCGTAGGCCTCTTGTAGAGAATCGTTCGGGAAGCGAGTTTAGGGAGCAGCTCTAGGGGTTTGTTGAGCTTCGAACTCGTTGTAGAAGTAGAGGGCCACTCAGGAGGCGAGCGAGATCAAGAGTACCGTCGGGCTTTAGGAGAGAGTTGTTCGGTAGGTGAGTTTGGATAGAACCGCTAAACAAGTTGGGCGCCAAACTCGTTGGAAAAGAGAGTCGCTCAGGAGGCGAGCGAGATGAATTGCATCATCGGGCCCTAGGAGAGAGTCGTTCAGGAGGTGAGTCAAGAGAGTAGCTCTTAGGATGAGTTAAGCTCCGAACTCGCTGTAGAAGAAGATGGTCGCTTGGGAGGCAAGTGAGATGAAGAGCACTGTCAGGCTCTAGGGAAGAGCCATTTGGTTGGCGAGTTTGGGGACACCACAAGACGGGTTGGGATCCGGACTCACTATTGATAAAGAAGGCCGCCCGAAAGGATAGCGAGATGAAGAGCATCGTCGTGCTCTAGGAGAGAGTCGTTCGGGAGGTGAGTTTAGGGAGCAGCTCTAGGGGTGAGTTGAGGTCCGAACTCGCTGTGGAAGAATAGGTTCACTCAGGAGGCGAGCGAGATGAAGAGCATCGCCGGGCTCTAAGAGAGAACCATTCGAGAGGCAAATTTGGGGAGCAACTCTAGGGGTGAGTTGAGCTCCGTACTCATTGTAGAAGAAGAAGGCCATAGAAGAAGGCCGCTCGGGAGGCGAACAGGATGAAGAGTATTGTCGGGCTCTGAAGGAGAGCTGTTCGGGAGAAGTTTAGGGAGCAACTTGATGGGTGAGTTGAGCTCCGAACTCACTGTAGAAGAAGAAGGCCGATGAAGAGCATTGTCGGGCTCTAAAGGAGAGCTGTTCGGTAGACGAGTTTGGAGAGCAGCTCTATGGGTGAATTGAGCTCCCAACTCGTTTGCAAGAAGAAGGCAGCTCGGGAGGCGAGCAAATCACCAAACTCATTATACGGGGAGAATGAATTGTTGGAGGAACTCGAGTAGGGAACGGAACCCCAAAACTCATTGTATGGAGCAATGAGTTGTTGTTGTTGGGGGGGGGGGGGGCCTCGGAAGAAGAGTTGAGAACTGAACTCGTTGAAGTCTTTTGTGTTTGCTGATGTTGTCGTGACCCCCTGCTCTTTTCCATTAACAGATTGTTGCGTATGTTGGGTGTGATTCTCGTGATGACAAGATTGCCCGTCTCCGTACCAAACTCCAAGTGGTGGAGTTGGGGCTTACTTGCTCGCAGAAAAAGCTTTCCAATGCGGAAGTGGAGCTCGGTCACTTGAGGAGTGTGTTGACCCAGAGGATAAATGAAGCCAGGCGCCATTATGAAGGTCTTCGGGAGAAGCCTCCGATCGATGTGGGGGGTTACTCTCGCGATAGCGGGGCTTCCCTTGCTGAGGTGACGATCGAGAGGACCTCGGAGGTTAAATCCCTTCGTCGTTCTTTACTTACGGCTATCACCGAGAGGGACGAATTGAAAAACGTAGTGCTTGAGAAGAGCTTTAGAGGTAGCTCGTATGAGGAAAACTGTTCTTGAATCTTTGGGGGAGACTCGTCCGGATGGTTCGGCGTATGCTACTACGATCCGTTGGAAGATTTTAGTGAAGGACTCCCACCTCAAGGAGATGCTTGTTGAAAAAGAAGTGGAGATTCATCGGTTGAAGCGGCTTCTCGAGGGGGCTAAGACCAGAATCACTTCTAATTCTGGTGATGAGATAAATCAGGGGAGGTCGTTTCATGAGTTGGCTTTGCGCCCGCACGAGATCTCTAGGAACCCAGGAGATGCCAGAGCGGGGTGGTCGGTTTTTCAAGTGTCGCCTCTATTGGACGGGTGACACGTGTTAATGGCCATGTGGCTCAGACTCAGTCTGCGGGTTTGGTCTTCCCTTCCGATCAATATGGAGATCGAGGTGGTGCTTTGGTACCCCGAGAGGGCCTCAAGTCACGTGTGTCCCTTAATAGGAATGCACCTTTGCCACGAAAGAGTAAAGATGACTCTAAGGGAGATTTGTGAACTTGTAGAGACTTGTAATCTTGTTTACCGCCTCTTTTGAACTTATATTGAGATTTGATGTGAAATGAAAAAAATCTTCCAAATGTTCAAGTTTTGTCTCTTTGAATGGTATCTCTCTATGTTTGGGGTAGTTTTGGGAGCACTCGAATAGCGAGTTATGCCCCACACACTTGCTCGGGTGCAAGTAGCTAGAGTGACCCTAGAACCATGGATGGACTCCGAACAAGGTGACAACGAGTTTTGGGAGCACTCGAATGGCTAGTCGTGCCCCGTACACTTGCTCGAGTCGAGTGGCTATAACAACCCTATGAACCATGAATGGACTCCGCACTTGTTCGGAATTGTTTTGGGAGCACCCAAATGGCGAGCCATGCCCCGTACACTTGCTCAGGTGCAAGTAGCTAGAGCGACTGTGGAACTATGAATGGCCTCCGAATAGGGTGACGACGAATTTTCGAAGCACTTGAATGGCGAGTTGTACCCCGCACACTTGCTCAGGGACAAGTGACTAGAGCGGCCTTATGAACCATGAATAGACTCCGCACTCGTCCGTTGGGGTGCTTAGTGAATGGATGTTGTTGCTCGGGGACGAACCATATGTCTAACTCATTGTTTGCATCTGATGGAATTGTAAAAAAAAATTGCAAAGGAAAAGACTGAAAAATTTATTGAAGAATAAAACTAAGCGGCTGCTTTGATGCTAGTGTTTATTACATGTTGTGACCGTTATAATTATCAGCATTTATTACATGTTTAAAGCTAACGATTTGGGAAGGGCATTAAGTGACCTCGTTGTACTTCATCAGCTGCTCGGCGTTAGCTTCTTGGCTTCATTTGGCTTCCCCTACCCCTACTGCTGTAGGGAACTTCATCTTCATGTGGTAGGCTGAGACAACCGCGTGAAGGGCTACTAGCCTCGGTTAACCAAAGATGGCATTGTAGGCGGACTTCACATCGACAACCATAAAATCGAGTGCTTCTGTGCGAGTAGTCAAAGCTTTCCCCATAGTCACGTTGAGGGTAACTATTCCCTCGATTAGAACTGGGGCTCCGAAGAATTCATGGATAGTGTTCCCGGCAGGCTTGAGACGGACTCGCTTGAGCTTGAGGCCCTCAAATACTTTCAGGAAGAGAATATTTACCGAGCTGCCGTTATGTACATAGACACGGTGCACCACATGATTTGTCATACATATACTGCTTACGAGCACGTCACAATGAGGTGTTCGAACACCTTCAAGATCCCGTTTTGAGAATGTGACTGGAACCCCTGAGCTCTTGGGTTGGGGGGATGTTGTGCACTGAGTTCACTTCACGGACAAATGTTTTCCTTGAGAAGTTAGACAGTCCCCCCATAGATCCCCTATGGATGGAGTAGAATACCATGCAACCCAAGTCTTGGGACTCAGAAGGCCTCTATAGTCGTTTGGTGGCTCCTCTCGCACGAGGAGGTTCAGTGTTGTTCCATTGGGCGAACTTGGCAAGGTACCCCCGTCGGAGCAGGGCCTCTAGCTCATCTTTAAGGACTCGACAGTCATCAGTGAGATGTCTGTGATCTTTGTGAAACTTGCACCACTTGTTCCTATCCCTTCTTCTACTTGAAGCATTCATCTTAGGAGGCTGAAGGAGTCCCTCCTTTTCAACTTCAATGAGAATTGCAGAGATGTTGGCATTAAGCGGAGTATACTTCTCAAAACGAGGCATTGGGGGTGGACGACGCTGACCTGTAAAATTCTTGTTGGACTTACAGGGTTTGTCTTCATTGAAGCTCTTCCGTTTGTTCTCGAATGAGGGCACCTTCTGTCCTTGGGGTCGGATGACATGTTCCACTCGGATGTACTTCTCGACCCTTTGAAGAAGGTCGGAGAAGTCCCGATGAGGTCTTTTGACAAGAAAGGCTTTGAGGTAGTCATAATTCACATTGTACCTGACAGTAGCCATGGCTATGGCTGAGTTGAGTGAAGGATGGACCAGGGACTCGGCTGTGAAGCACCGAACATAACTCTTGAGAGACTCCCCATCTCTTTACTTCAGGTCAAGTAGGGAGGTACTTGTCTTCTCTGTCTTGTGGCTGGTGATGAAGTGTGTGAGGAAGAGCTCCTCAAGTTGGTTGAAGGAGAAAATGGACCCTGGAGAGAGATGAGAGAACCACTCCTGTGCGGATCCCTTCAGGGTTGCTGGGAAAGTCTTGCAGAGGAGAGAGTCGGATACTTGGTGGATCGTCATGAGGGTTTAAAAACTCTCAATGTGGTCTACCGGGTCAGACACCCCGTTGTACGACTAGGCTGCAATCTTGAAGTTGACCGGTACAGGGGCCTCGATGATTTTTCTAAAGAACGGGGGCTCTGATAGGGCAGTATGTTCGTGCCTTCCTTCTTCTTGTTTCAGCAACGCCAAAAGATCTTCAATCTTTTGGAGGCATTGGAGGACGACGCTGTCTTGCTCTTCTGATCTAGTAGACCCGTAGGACTCCTCGTGTCGTTGCGGAGTGGAGCGGTGAAGGCTGGTTGGTCGATTCTTGCTAGGAACGATGTTGAAGGCTTGAAGGATTTCATCTTTGAATTCTCGAACTCTTCCCTGGTGACAAGAACTTCTTCATCTCTTCCTCTCCTGGGGGTTACTCGACTTGTTGGAGTTGGGTTCCTTCTCCCTCAAGGGAGAGTTCATCTTTGCCCCCTTGAAAAGAGATGGCTTCATCGCCCTCTGGGAAAGAGGGTTCTTCTGCATCCCCAGCTCTGAGGAGAGGAGCCCCTTGTTGGGATTGGGGCGTCAACGAACGCCTTTGGTCGCAACGGAACTAATTAGAACAATGAGGAAGTCGAAGTAGACAAGACGAATAAATTGAGCAAGCAAGTAGATCCACCAAACTAACACAAGCACAACAACGATGACTTATCCCGGTTAGCTTTTGCTTAATTCGGAGGGAAATATAGGGAGATCTGATATTCAACTAGAAGAGATTACAAGGAGTTACTGATTCACTTGAAATATGGAATTACACTGACCCACCAAGAACTATCTCTCTTTCGAGCCTCTCTTTGCAATGGAGAAAAAAATCTATGAAGTACTCCCTCTCATATTGGAGGAGTTTACAATATATATAGAAGAATAGAGAGAAAACCTAGGTCTAATCTTGATTCCCAGTCGTCCAATAAAACCTAGAAAAGAAGTAACTGAATAGAAGCCGCACGATCTGACTTGGAGTTGAAGATTGGGCTGAACCGACCTAACAAATCGAAGCCCAAAAACAAGCACAGCGCCACGGTCGGTTGACCGTCCAACTAGACCGGTCGACCGTACCACTCTCTGACATTCCCTATACTACGAGCGGTCGGGGGTGCGGTCGGGGGGTGCAGTCGATTGTCACCAAGACCAGGTCGACCGCAACTAGCCTGCACCCTTGCTGCTGCTGTTTCTCCTTCTACTCACTTCGACGCTTCGACCTTCGTACTTCATATTACCTTCTTTTAATCAGAACGAGTATTCAAGACACAATCCTAACAAACTCCATCTTGAATTGCATACAAGTGCTATCACATGATGTGTTACTCATCTCTAAACTCTAACAAATTCCACTTGCAAAGAAAACTTAGAACAATAGCTTATTCTTCTAATTGAAATGATCTCTACCCAATCTCACCAAATCCAGTGTCGCCCCTCAAAGGCACACCTCCGTAGATGTACTCACTAAGTTGCCGAACTCCGCACGAACTCCACCTACCCGTAGGCTTTCTTCACCTCTCGACGATATTCGAATGTCGTGGTCTCATCTCGATGATTCTAGTTGCGGCAAACTAGCTGAGCTTGCAGGAATAATGGAAAAAGAACTATCAACTCCTACGCAGGATTTTTGAATTCCCCAAAGCTTGTAGAGATTGTGTTGGCTTGGCCCAACCACTCTCGTACCTCTAATCACTTCACGACGACCTTGAAAAACAGACAGAACTCCACCTCGAGCTGTGTACCTGCAGCCCCATGCATCAAGAGTTCCCAAGGAAATCAAATTCTATTTCAGCAGAGGAATATGCAAAACATCCCTTAAAGTGAACATGTGCAGACCGGGCATCTGCAACTCAACTGTCCCCTCACCCACTACTTCACAAATCTCTCCAGTTTCCGTTATCACACAACACCCCGTAGTAGACTTATAAGTTGAAAACAACTCCCTTTTGGAGCAAATATGAGAAGAACTCCCTGAGTCAAGAAGCCAACTAAAATCCACTTCTAAAGAATTTGAAATAAGAAGACACGAACCACCTGAATCAAAGGCACTAATCACATTAGCAGCTGAACTCCCGTTCTTTGCGGTCTCCTGATTCTGCAATTTCCAACAGTCTTTCTTGATATGCCCTGGCCTCTTGCAATATCGGCAACGGATCGAATCCTTTTGCAAAACACTTTGTCTTTCCCCCGAAGGACCATCCACTGCTAGACAACTTGTAGGAATAGACGATGAAGATTTATGGGTCTCCTTCCTAAGTTAATTTTCTTTCAATGTTTGATTACACCATCTACCGAAATACTTTCCTTGGCAGATCTACCGTGTAGCATGGTCGTGATCAAAGGCTCGTACGAATTCAGCAGTGAATATATCTTCCTCACACACATCTGCGTTGATTGCCTTAAGTTCAGATAATACCTTATTGAACTCTGTATTGTGGTCTTGAAGATCGGTACCTTCCTTCATAGATAAACGGAATAACTTCCTCTTCCAATGCATCTGATCTAATAATGACGAACCAGAGTAGTCAGCTATGAGTCTTTCCCACCAACTCGCCGCGTCAGTTTCTTCAAGAAATCTGCACTTGACCTCGTCCGCCAAGGACAGTCAGATTAGACTTATGGCTCTTTTACGAATATCTTCCCAAACGTCATCCTTCATATCAGTTGGCTTTTCATTCTTCTTAACTGCTGACTGCAACCGTTCTTGAACAAGAACATCATACATGTCAGTCTTCCAAAGATTGAAATTGATCTTACCATCGAACTGCTTGATCTTCAAAATACTGTGGCCTGTCATCTTAACCAAGGGACTTGGCAACCTGAAGCTCTGATACCAGTTGTTGGGATTGGGGTGTCAACAAACGTCTCTGGTCACAGCGGAACTAATTAGAGCAATGAGGAAGTCGAAGAAGACGAGACGAATAAATTGAGCAAGCAAGTAGATCCACCAAACTAACACAAACACAAAAACGATGACTTATCCCGGTTAGCTTTTGCTTAATCTGGGAAAAATATAGGGAGATCTGATATTCAACTAGAAGAGATTACAAGGAGTTATTGATTCACTTGACACAAGGAATTAAACTCACCCACCAAGAACTATCTCTCTCTCGAGCCTCTCTTTGCAATGGAGAAAAGAATCTATGAAGTACTCCCTCTCATATTGGAAGAGTTTACAATATATATAGAAATATATAGAGAAAACGAAGGTCTAATCTTGATTCGCAGTCGTCCGATAAAACCTGAAAAAGAAGTAACTGAATAGGAGCCGCACGATCTGACTTGGAGTTGAAATTGGGCTGAACCGACCTAACAAATCGAAGCCCAAAAACGAACATAGTGCCGCAGTCGGTCGACCATCCAACAAGACTGGTCGACCGTACCACTCTCTGACATTCTCTGTACTACGAGCGGTCGGGGGTGGGGTCGGGGGGTGCGGTCGACTGTCACAAGACTGGTCGACCGCAACTAGCCTGCACCCTTGCTGCTGCTGTTTCTCCTTCTACTCACTTCGATTCTTCGACCTCCATGCTTCATATTACCTTCTTTTAATCGGAACAACAAGTATTCAAGACACAATCCTAACACCCCTCGTGCCTTCTTGATGTGAGGGATGGGAGAGCCCATCCCTTGGTCACGGTCTGCTCGAGTGCCCCGACGTCCGGACTCCTGCTGTTGGGAGTTTATGATATAACGAAGGTCTTGTTGCGGCTAAGGTGCTTCAGGGAGCACCGTGGAGGGTGTGGATGTGTAGACCGACCCCCTGTTCTCTCCAATGTGCTGCGCAGGGAGCTAACTTCTTCGAGAGCCCCCCGGTGAAGCATCCTTGGAGGGGGGTTAGTAGGTTGTTCTGGCTGAAGAGGTTGATCCAGTTGCAAGGTAAAAGGGACGTCCTCATGAAGAGGAGGTGGAGGAAGAGGGTTGACTCGTTAGCTTGAGGTCGCCACCTTCCCTTTCCCCTTTGGAGCATGGATGAAAACTGTTTTTACCGACCAATTCTGGTAGGATTGCTTTTCTTTTCTCACAGTGTTGGTGTATGCCCCAGTGCCAACCTTATATTGATCTTGCTAGTTTACATTGTATCATGACATTTATTTCCTATATGAGGGATTTTATTTATTGTGTTGTTTATTGTGATTAAATGAACATAATAAAGTTCATAGAATAGTAGGTTCAATACTATGGGACATTAAGTACATGACTTGATTGTGAGATCCTATTGGTTGTAATTAGAACACTATTCTTAAATGTCCCTAATCAAGTACTGTTGTGAATTATGACAACAATAATACATAGAGACTGGTATGTGCGTAGACTAATGATCATATCTCACGGGTCATGGATATGAGATATTAACTCTTCACATGTGTATATATTAGAGTAATAATATACTGGACTGAGCCACCATAAGAACGCTGCATGGATCATTACATGAGTGTCATGAGCGATTCTTAAAGTAACCATGGTGTACGTGGTCGTTTGACTTGAAGTCACTATGCCCTACATGAGAAGTTACATGTTTTAATATCGTCCTGTGATAAGGTGATTAGAAGTCGGCTATTGGACATACTATGAATCAGGCGGAGGGATGTAAGTGACATAGATAGGATTTATCCCTCTTACATAACATGAGCGATATCTTCGAACCCCTTGATTGAGTAAGACTGAAAATTACATGGTCGTGCTCAAATGAGTCAATATGAGATATTGATCTCATTTGTTTTAATAAGTCTACTCGGACATCAAAAAACAAAACATTGATCTATACAAGGTTGACATGCTCCAAGCCTTATGGTCAATTAAGATATCTGGACAAAAATATTAGACTACATGGTAACATTAGTTACGAATAGGTAATGTCAAATCACTGGCATTCTCGTTACTTGAATGGCAGTGATGTATTGCTAAATACCACTCACTGTTTGTAACACTAAAATAGGATTTTAGTATAAGTGTCAACGTAATGGGAACCTACAGGGTTACACATTTAGAATGATTCGGAATTGAGATTTAAATTCATAAGATGAATTTAATTGGGAATCCAAATAAGACTTGGGCTCTCAACATTGGTTAGGGAATTAATTAGATTAAATGGACCATCCAAAATTATAAGGCCCCCATATGAATCTAACCTAGGTTAGATTGTGAACCCTACAGTCTCTCTACTCTCTTAGGGTGGATTTCATGCTATATATATATATATATAATATGTAACTATGGGAAACAAGGAAAAACCCTAGCCATCACAGAAAGTGAGAGAAAGAGAGAGCAACATGAACATCCCCTTCCCACAGCTAGCACCGCGGCGTGAGGGAGAGCCTGATTTCGTTCGTTCGTGCGGATACTGTAGAGGTACCGCAATATTGCAGTGCTCGTGATTGACGGATTGTGGAGACAGTCGTTCCATCGTTGAGGTAAAAACTTCTAACATGTTTTATGGTTTTTGCATGGATCCACGACTGGTTTCGGAATTTTTAATTTATTTCCGCTGCGTATTTAGAGCCACTTTGAAACCCAACACACAGACGACGCCAATCTGTTGCTGTAAATTTCTATGTGGGAGCAAACATATGATGTGAATTGTTTTAGAAACAATAAAAAACTGACCTTTTTACTTTCACCGATGTTAACTGTTTCCAACTAATATTGACTCCTGAATCTTACTCGTTTGCACCATTGGATCTGATATGGATGGTGACAATCGCTCTAATTAACCTGCAAAAGTCTGAAACACCAAGGTTGACCCCAGCGACAGACCCTCCGACGCTCAAGTCATAACCCAAAAAGAATTTGAGAGGTTTTTAGTGGCAATATACTGATTACCTGATTTATGTGGAGGTCATGGGGTATTTATATTCGCTTTTGGGGGTCAATTTCAAGATAATTATTTATCTCTACTTCTCGGTAATTTTGGATTGAATTGGTTATCTCTTCTTCATGAAGAGATAAGAGTGATTGTGGAGATTGAGTTAAAGCTCTTCTCATGATAAGAGATGATTTTTGAACCGTCTCTGATGGATAATTATGAGTTTAAATCATATTTAAATAATCATGGACTCATTTGTGTTGGACTGTTAAGATAACCTAGTTAGACAGATCCGTTTTTGGACTATTGGACATGAAAGATGTCCAATTCCTGTTTACGGACCTGTTTCTAGTGAAAATTACCGTTTTATCCCTGGGAGCTTTAAGATTCGTGCCCAATTTGGTTCTATTTTTACCCTTATCAAGTTCCTAGAAGCTTAGTTTAGGAACTGTATATGCTAAACTCTTTTTTACACAGTTGAGCTTTTACTGTTTAGTCATAAACAGATTATAGCTTTTCACATCAGATTAGAGCATCCACTATCGTTGCTGCTAAAATATAGATATTTGGCATTTGGCAAATAGCAATAGACGGATAGCGCTGCTATCGTGTAGAGCTAAATTTGGCCGATCGAAAATAATAAAATATTCAGACAGAAGATCATCCTCCTTCTAACCCCTTTTTAAATTTTTTGATATAAAAAAATGTGCGACGGAAGATGTCCAAAATTTTTTATTAAAAAAAAATTTAAAGTCAGACAGAAGATGATCTTCCGTTTGGATTTTTTCCTTCTTTTTTTGAAATTTTAAATTGCTAAAATGGCATTTCCGTAAATATTTGAATAGCAATTTAGTAAATAGTGAATGATTTTTTTTTGAGAAAGTGCAGGACGAAAGATCTTCCATCCCGGCATTTTCTTTGTCCTTTTCTTTTGATTTTTTACTGAAATGGCATTTCTGTAATTTTTAATAGCATTTAAGTAATTTTTCAAAAAAAATATATTAAAGAATTTGGTGGATGGAAGAAGATCTTCCGCCCGTCCTCTTTTAATATTGAAAAAATTCACAGATGGAAGAAGATCTTCCGTCTGTCCTCTTTTAATATTAAAAAAATTCACAGACGGAAGAAGATCTCCCGTTTTCTATATTTAGCAATTGCCAAATCCTGCTGCTATATTTAGCCATCTGCTGTTCACTACTTTTCTAAAAAATAACTTTTTAGCTAACGATGGTGGTGCCAAAATATGGATTTTTTGACTTTTTAGCAAATGATAATGGATGCTCTTAGACAATCATAATATACTATATATTTAGATACACTTTTTAAGCACGCTGCACGAGTTAGTCTCATATGTGAAAGTTTATTTAAAAACCATATGCTGAAACTAAATTCGAATAAAATAATTACAATAAATAATAAATTCAAAACAATCAATTGTTGTTAGTCCTTTCATGCAGAAAGTAATTAGACCTAATGGGGAAGAAAAAGAAGGAAAAAAAAGGAGAAGGTACCCAAAGCTAATCTTAACAAGGCATTTGTTATGAGTCTTACGACCAAATAAATTCATTTAGTATCACAACATTGGTTTATAATTCCTTATCAAACTCGACAATTTAAGGAATGACTCCAAAAATACCCATGCAAGAGAATAAAGATAGTGTAAAGCAAAAAAAAAATTATATATGAAATTTACATGGTTCAGTGAAAACCAACAAATTGAAAGTAAACCCTGAAATTTAAGATATTACCCCGTCGATCCCTCACATGTGTATCTACAAAGTGCGCCTCTCAAACCATTGCATACTTCTTAGAACTATGGACCTATGTTCGAAAGTCTTAATTCATTTTTGGGTATAAGCCGCTTAACACAATTCAATACATGTAAACAACATGAATTTGATCATTTCGAGCTAAGGGTTTAGCCCACTTAGCCATGACAATGACAAAGAAAATGATCAAGAGAACAAGTCAACTGGAGGTTATTATTTACTAGGTGCCTCAATATTCACAAAGTAATACAGTCCATACACATAAGTACTGTCATTGGTGTCTTTCTTTTTTCTTTTGTGAAGAGAGCAGCTATCAATATCTTACAATTTCTGATATGTACTTTAAGATTCAATACAGTTTATAGGAAATTAATTATGAAACTATTACATAAGTTACTTAACTACAATGAGTGGTTGGGCGCTTGGACTCATTTAGGGCTAATGTGAAGGCCATGAAGAGTTAAGGTTGCCCTCAGAGCTTCCTCGCTATTGGTCTGTAGCTACCATCCATCCTTTAATAGAAAGGAACCCCACTAGGCATGGGAATGGATTGGCTTCACGTCCAATCATACAAGATCCATGTGCAGATCCAATAAGATATTGTCCGATAAACTTACAGATCTAAAGGAGTCTTTAAGGATTCATCGCCAAATATTCAGGTTAGTTTTCGAGGGTAATCAGGATCCATGCCATCCCCATGTCCCACCGCTAGGGTGGACAGACAAAGACCTCAATTCCTCAATCATGCAGATGTTACTCAAAATTGTCTCGAATCCTTAATTTCTTTCGCAATTGGATATAAGAAACAAAATAAATTAAAACAGAGTTACCGGCCTATGGGGAAGTCGCGCGGAACGCACTGCCCTAAGAGTTGATCCGCGGTCTTATGTGCAGACTTTTCGCAGATGCTCCTAGTGGTAAAACCCCCAGTATCACCGGCGTCTCGTTGTCGCACACGTCGAGAGATCGACCCGAACTTATCCTTGCCCAGAACGGAAGTGAAGACAGAGAGCGAAAGCAACGAACCAGAGGAAGAGTTTTCTCTTTTGTGGAATGAATATTTTTCAGTAGTTGTAAAAGGATGGGAAGATTGGATTATATAGAGAGAAGAATGTGTGAATGTTGAGCGGAACGTGTGGAGAGAAGGTAGCTAGATTTTCGGATCTAAAGAACTAATCCAACGTTTAGAAGGAAATAGTTAAAAGGTAAAAACAAATAGCAAAAGAAGTTTTGGATCTCAACCCGAACCCGAAGAGCAATTCGGATCGGCATTCGTGTCTGCAGATGCAGGCGCTCACACCCGTGCCCACTACGAGCGCCGAACCGAACCGGGCCGGGCGGCGACGGCGCGCGTGTGGCCCACGGGTTCCCCACACCACACACAAGTCTACAATGGAGTAAAGGATGGGTTGTTATATAAACACTCACAAGACAAGTCCATTTCCGATGTGGGACTAAAAGCAAACAATGAGGAGGTTGGTTTTGACCAAAATAGCCAACAATCCCCCCCCCCCCAATACCAAGATCCGAAGACAGAGATAACAAAAGAATAATGATGGAGAAGTTCTGGGCAAGAGTATACTATGCATAAATGAGATGGACTACAGCCTTGAATCTCACGTAGTGACTATTGTCTTTGTCTGAAGAAGTGCTTGATGGACTATGCCTTGAATCAGACTTCTTGACTCAGATTCAGAAAATAGCACACATAGTATGCTAGAGGTTCTTGGGTCTATCGGGTGGCGTTTTTGAATGGCCATGCGCACTTTTTCCATTCATGAGAGTTGTCTGGGATCGCCTTGTCCCATAGTCGCGGCCTTCACGATCTCTCATATAGGTAAGTCCTCAAAGGATTGGTAATCGGAGTCAACCCTACATAATAATGTTTGGACCTATTAAGAGTTTAGAACTCATCCTAACCAGATCACACAGGAACACTGTCACCATAGGAATGGGATATCATTGTACAACCTCGTACAGCCACCTGGGCATTAATTTATGAGAATTTAATCTCTGAGTCAGTGTTCCATAATAGTCACTGAAGTCCAATTTGTTTCTACCTAATGAACCGGCTTCTTGGGATCTCCAGTCAGACTCGGTTGGGTTGCCACTGCTGGTGACTTACTTATGGGCTTAACCCCATCCCCCTCGATGTTTCTAGGATCAACGTCCTAGACAGACCCTTTGTCAAGTGGTCTGCAAGGTTCTTTTCTGACTTTATATAGTCAAGAACCACATATTTGCCTAATAGGCTCTTGATTGACTTGAAGCGCAACTGCAGGTGCCTGTTCATCTTAGCATTCACAGAATCATGCTTTAGTAGTTCTATAACAGATTTATTATCACAGTTTATGGAAATAGCAGGAACAGGAATATTAGTAACAGGTATATGCATAATCAAATTTCTTAGCCATTCAGCTTCTGTACAAGTAGTGTCTAAAGCTATCATTTCAGAGTCCATAGTAGTTCTAGCTATAATAGTTTGTTTACATGAACCCCAAGAGATTGCAGCTCCTCCTAGGGTAAAAACATATCCAGTTGTGGATTTCACATCATGTGAGTCAGTTACCCAGTTTGCATCTGAGTAACCTTCTATGATATCAGGGTGTCTAGAATAATGAAGTTTATAATCTATAGTACCCTTAAGATATCTAAATACTCTTTCTAATGCTGACTAATGTGACCGGTTTGGGTTGCTAGTATATCTACTAAGTCTCCCAACAGTACATGCAATATCAGGTCTAGTTCTATTTGTTATATACATAAGAGAACCTATCATTTGAGAGTATCTATGTTGTTCTACAGGTGAACCTTCATTCTTCTTGAGAATGATACTACTGTCAAAAGAAGTACGAGCAGGTATCTTATCAAAGTACTCGAATTTCCTTAGCATTTTCTTAATAGAATGTACTAAGGAGAGAGTATAACCTTCCTTGGATTTGGATACTTGCATTCCTAGAATCAGGTTAGCTTCTCCTAAGTCTTTCATATCAAACATGCTAGATAGATAATCTTTAGTATTATTTATTAACTCAAGTGTTGATCCTAAAATGAGGATGTCATCTATATATAAGCATATAATGACATAACTTCCATCAGTGTTTTTAGAGTATATACATTTGTCATACTCATTTGGTAAGTAGCCATATTCTAAAATCACTTTATCAAATTTGCTGTGCCATTGCTTGGGAGCTTGCTTTAGGCCATAAAGAGATTTTACTAATCTGCAAACTTTTTTTTCTTGACCTTTAGCAATAAAACCTTCAGGTTGCTCCATGTAGATTTCTTCCTCTAGGTCTCCATTCAAAAAGACTGTCTTTACATCCATTTGATGAATTATCAAGTCATAAATGGATGCTAAAGCTAGAAGAGTTCTAATAGAGGCAATCCTAGCTACAGAAGAGTAAGTGCCAAAATAATCTAATCCCTTTTTCTGGGTGAAACCTTTGGCTACTAATCTAGCTTTATATTTCTCTATTGAACCGTCAGCTCTAAGTTTCCTTTTGAAGATCCACTTGCAACCTATGGGTTTACTACCTACAGGTAGGTTTGCTAAATACCAAGTACTGTTCTCCATAATGGAGTTGTACTCATTGTTGATGGCTTCTTTCCAGAAAGGTGCATCAGGAGAAAATATTGCTTCTTCGTAAGTTGAGGGATCACCCTCTATCAAATAAGTGAAGAAATCTTTCCCTAAATTTCTTTCAATCCTACCTCTTTTGCTTCTTCTAGGTTCTGAGTCTTGATCAGGTTGAGAGCTAGAAGGTTGAGAATGGGAACCAGGTAGAAGGAGACAGGGAATAACTAGAGGAGTTGAAAGAAATTCTATCTTTAAAAGGGAATATATTCTCAAAGTAAACTGCATCTCTAGCTTCTATGATGGTATTATTAGAGATTTCATTTACTTCAGAATGAGTCACTAGAAATCTATTGGCATTGCTATCTAAGGTATATCCTATGAACACAGCATCTACAGTCTTAGGTCCAATCTTTCTCTTTTTAGGTTCACGGATTCCTACTTTTGCTAGACATTCCGAGACCTTAAGGTAATGGACTCTAGGAGTTCGAATTTTCCATAATTCATAGGAAGTCTTATCCTTAGACTTACTAGGGATCCTGTTTAGGATGTAACATGCTGTCAATAAGGCTTCTCCCCATAAGTTATCAGGAGCACCTGAGCTGAGAAGCATGGCATTCACCATGTCTAACAGAGTCCGATTCTTCCTTTCAACAACTCCGTTGGACTGTGGTGAGTAAGGAGCAGTCACCTCATGAATTATTCCGTGTTCTTCACAGAAGTTAGTCATTTCGTTTGAGGTATACTCTCCGCCACGATCAGATCTAAGGATCTTAATCTTTTTCTCTAATTAGTTCTCAACTTCGGATTTGAAAACCTTAAATCTATCTAGAACTTCATCTTTGGTTTTAAGAAGGTAGGTATAGCAATACTTAGAATAATCATCTATAAAAGTGACCAAGTATTTCCTATCGCCTCGGGTCAAAATCCTATTTGAGTCACAAACATCACTATGAACTAGTTCTAGAGGATCAAAATTCCTCTCTATAGATTTGAAAGGTAGTCTAGAATGTTTGGCTTGAACACAAATCTCACATTTGTGTTTATTATCTACAGGAGACTTGAGAATAAGAGCTAAGTTCATCATCCTTCTAAGAGAACCCAGATTCACATGACCTAGTCTACCATGCCAAATATTGGAAGATTCTATATTTGAAACAACAGGAGAATGATCTGACATTTTATTTATAGTACTGAGAATAAAAAGACCATCCTTTACATATTCTTTTCCAACAAAAGACTCATTCTTAGAAAATACAACTTTATTTGCTTCCATTACAATTTTGAAACCTGGCGCTACAAGAAGAGAACCACTAACTAAGTTTCTCCTATCTGACGGCACATGAAGTACATCATGAAGAGGCAGATTTTTCCCTGATGTCATCTTCAGATCTATTCTTCCTCTTCCTACAATCTGTGCCGTTGATCCATCTCCTAGGGTTATGCCTCCTCCACATGATTCCTAATAGTTTGAAAAAACAGGAGCGATCAAATGAAACATGAACATTAGCTCCAGAATCCAACCACCAGTCATCAGAATGGTAAGAAATATTAACAGAAGGTTGGTAAGTCACAGACCTAAAGGAACTAGAAGATCCATTCAGAATCATGTTGGCTTCTGGTTTGGTAGGGCCTTTCCCCTTATAAGGAGTCTTGATTGGTTCCTTCTTCCTAGGAAAACAATTGAAGGATAGATGGTTTGTTCTTCCACACACCAAACAAAACTTCTGTTGATCCTGAATCTGACCGAAGTTTCTAGTCCTGTGGTTTTACTGGTGTTGGCGGTTTTGGTGGTTTTGGTGATTCTAGTGATGAGGCTGAAAGTTCTTTTTCTTGAAGAAGTTTTTCTTAGGTTTGTGAGGATTATTAGGTTTGGATTTGCCTTGGGTTGAAACTACAAGGTTTACCTTTGCTTTGGACTCATTTTTAGGGTTGGACCTTAGCCTAAGTTGATCTTCTGTTCTGATCTTCTTTAGGACTTGGGCAAAGGTAAGCTCACCTTGAGTATGAGTGAGTTCCTTCTTGACATCAGACTAAGAAGGAGGGAGTTTATTTGTTAGGCAAGCTATCTTATATTCAGTAGAAAATGATGTACCTTTGGCTTGAATATGTCTCACATATTCTTGGAATTCATGGATTTGGTCATTCATATGTTTGTTATCTACCATGAAATACCTATTGAAAGCTGAAGAATTGAATCTTTGAATTCCAGCATCATCACAACCATATTCATCTTCTAAAGCATCCCAAAGTTCTTTAGCATTTTTATATTCAAAGAATATGTCATAAAGAGAGTCAGATAAGGCGCTTAGAATTCGATGAAAACAGTGAAAGTCTATTTCCTTAGGGGTTTTTGGTTTTTGGGAACTAAAGGATTACTTAGGAGTTTGAGAGGAAATAGGGTATTCGGAAACTTCTTTGGTAGACTCAGATTTGTCAGAATCAGTTGTGATGGGTGTGGATCCATCAATTGCTGAGAGCAGTCCTAAGGTGGTGAGCCAGAATTTCATCTGACTCTGCCACTTCTTAAAGTGGGTGCCATCAAACTTTGCTGGCTTGGCAGAAGCAGTCTCTTCTTTCCCAGTCATGATAAATAATATAGCAGTCTAGAGTCTGCAGGAATAATATTGTAACTACTCAATAAAGGTGTCACGGGCTCTAGAAAATAGTTTAATGATCTTGCTAATCAACCTAAACAAATCTTTAGTCCATCAAATTCTGATTAACTTGGGTTAGCTGTAGGAGTCGGTTCCCAGCTAGCGGTGGTCCGAAGATGCTTAAATACCGTGTCGCTTAGGGCTGTTTACACCCGGTTGACAGAAGGACTCTTTTGGCTTGTTCCCAAATTTATCTTTCCTTTTTAGAACTTTAGATTTCTTTTAAGGAATTTGCAGAATCAATAACTATTCCTTTATCTAAATGTTTAAAGGATACCAAGAAATATCTAGCACCACAAACTAATAATAGTCTTGATATTGTTATGTAGATAGTAATGCTATTCACAATATAACAAGACACTTAATTATACTAGCAAAATGATAATTGCAAGTTAATAAAAACAAATTTACAGTGAGAAGTATTCTAAAGCTTTGAGAATATTAAAACGAGTCTAGTAACACAACTGTTGGTGTCAATAAATATTGTGATTAATAATAGATCAATACAGTAAGAATATTAAAGCTACAAATATTCTATAATATGGGAATTTATAGTGATCTATCAGTACCGCAATTTGTTAATACCAAGATATGTGATCTATAAGCAATACGAACAGCGCTTTATAAAAAGGAAACCATGTGTATATATATATGTGCTAAATTAACAACATATGCTTTATCTGATTTAATCAGTATACGCTTTATTTGATTTAATCAATTTTGTTAATAACAACACTTAATTTAATCAGTATATGTATGTGCTAAATTAAGCAGTATGTGCTAAATTATGTATGTTGTTAATCAGATTAGCAATATGCGTTAAATTAACAGTATGTGCTAAATTATGCAATTTAATCAGATTAGCAACATGCGTTAAGTTAACAGTATGTGCTAAATTATGCAGATTAATCAGATTAGCAATATGCGTTAAATTGACAGTACGTGCTAAGTTAATTAGATTAACAATATGTATGTGCTTAATTAACAGATTAACAATAAGCAATTCTGTTTATATGTGCTAATTAATCAGATTAACAATATGGCTCAACTCTTAGATTGTTACTCAAAATTGTCTCGAATCATTGATTTCTTTCGCAATTGGATATAAGAAACAAAATAAATTAAAACAGAGTTACCGGTCTATGGGAAAGTCGCGCGGAACGCACTGCCCTAAGATTGGATTATATAGAAAGAAGAATGTGTGAACGTTGAGCGGAACGTGTGGAGAGAAGGTAGCCAGATTTTCGGATCTGAAGAACTAATCTAACGTTTAGAAGGAAATAGTCAAAAGGTAAAAACAAATAGCAAAAGAAGTTTTGGATCTCAACCCGAACCCGAACAACAATTCGGATCGGCATTCGTGTCCGCAGATACGGGCGCGCACACCCGTGCCCACTACGCGTGCCGAACCGAACCGGGGTGGGCGGCGGCGCGTGCGTGTGGCCCACGGGTTCCCCACACCACACACAAGTCTACAATGGAGTAAAGGATGGGTTGTTATATAAACACTCACAAGACAAGTCCATTTCCGATGTGGGACTAAAAGCAAACAATGAGGAGGTTGGTTTTGACCAAAATAGCCAACAGCAGCTGCGTTGTACCCCGTTCGTTTGTTACAAAAAAGAAAGAAACACACAGAAGAGGAGGATTTTTTTTAGCACCCACAAACGCAATTCAAGCTGGTTTGTGTATCTGATCACTTATTTGTATCTGGTCAGTGTCATATTTGAGTACCAAAACATCTGTGTCACTTTCCGTTCTTCCCCTCATTTTCCCTCCCTTCATTCCAGCATTTAATCAATCAATTTGTCGCATGAGCATTCCACATGTTCATGCAAATTACTAATTCCATGTACATGTCAATGAATATACTTCAAAGTAGATGAATAAAAAAGGAGAAGCAAAATGGTGCAACCCAATGACCATACTAAAAAATGAGTTATCTAATCATGGAATGAGAAATGCATGTGCAGTGAACACATTAATGAAGTGTAGAGATGCAGTGTATTGCTTATAAAAGAATTAATCAAGTTCAATTTATTCTTTTAATATGATTACGTGTGAAGCACTTGACTTAACTAAGTATGATTACGTGTGAAGCACTTGACTTAACTAAGTAAACACAACAGTAAATTAACTTAATAAAGGAAGGATCAATCCCCCGACCGCAATTAAAGCCTTTATTAACAACACAAGACAAGACTTTGACTGTTACCCATAAATCTAGCTCAATAAATATCAACCTCTTAACAATTTAGGTAAAATTTCCTACAAGCCCTTCTTTTCGGCCTTGCTTTCCTAAAAACTGTTCTTCGAATTTTCTTTTTCAGTCAATGAACTCCCTCCTCACCGAAGAAACTAATTTTTAATTTTTTTGAATGGAAAAAAAAATATCAATAAAAATAGAGAATAATGGGGCTACGCTTCACTGTAGCTAACTTAGGTAGGAAGTCATCTCAAAATGTATCCCCGACTCTCTACAATAAAATTCAACGCTGTTAGATATGATCTAAATCAAAAACTACTTGTATAAAAAGGTCAAATAAATTCGATAAAGTGTAATCAGTCATATCATGTAACTTAAAAACATTAAGTTATTATACACCTTTATAGAATCTCGATTTTTTGATTGCATGATAAACGATTAAATTTGTCTAATTCTTTCAAAATTTTGTAAATTTATATATATTAAGATGTAGAACACATCTAAGAGTATAAATTTTAACTCGAAAAACCAAGACATAAATTTTGAGATGTCTTAAGATGACACCCTAGGATTTTTCCAATGACCCACTTTTTGAAAATATTTACCCAACTGGGCCCACATTCCAAGCTACTTACCAAACTGACCCATTCGCTGTTTCAAATAGCGAATTTAGTTGTACGAATTTCTCCAACACTTGGATAAATTTTGCCATGTCTCAAAACACTAAACAACAAGTCTAGTTCAAATCCAAACGTTGTTTCTAACAACGAGTTTAGTAATAGGAATTTCTCCAACACTTGGAAAAATTTCGCTAAGTCTCAAAACGCTAAAGCTAAACTCGCTATTTGAAACAACGAGCGAATTTAGTTGTAGGATTTTCTACAACATTTAGAGAAATTTCACCAAGGTTCAAAATACAAAAGCTAAACTCTCTATATGAAACAATGAATGGATATAAACTAGTCTCGTTGTTTCAAAAAGTGAGTCTAATTCAAATTCACTCACTGTTTCAAACAATGAGTTTATTTGAAGAAATTTTTCCAATACATGGAAAATTTTTGCTGTGTCTCAAAACACTAGAGTTAAACTTGCTATTTGAAACAACGAGTGAATTTTAACTAAACTAGCGGTTTGAAACAGTGATTTAGTCAGATTGGTAATTAGTTTCCAAAGTCGGTCAATTTGATAAATATTTTTCAAAAGTGGGTCATTTTGGGAAATATTTGAGGTCCTAGCCTCTTTATTCTCATAAAATAATACATAATTACATAATTTATACCACAAAATAGTCTATCTATTTAGATATGTAGTTTTAAAAATTAAATAAAAACTCAATTACACTTCACTTAATATCTCTAATCCCTAATATTTCTATAACTATTATAATGGGAGAGATGGGGTTGGTAAACAAATAAACAATTTTTTATTTTTTTGTGTATGTGTGTCAACACGTGCAGCGCACGTGTTGGTAGTTTTTTTTTGTCTTTTTCATTCTCCCTCCACGTGCATCGCACGTGCATGATACTAGTAATATTTAATGAGAGAGTTGGAGTTGGAGTTTTTCAACATACAAATTCGTGCGTTGTACATACAACTTAAACTCTCCCATTAATTACAAAAATAACTAACAAACAAAAAAAATTCACCCATTTAAAACGTGCAACGCACATGCAAAATAATTTTTTAATATTTTTTAACACCAAACATACACATCTGTTGCACGTACAAATCAAATTCTACTTTAAAACACGTGCATTGCACGTACAAAATGTAGCATTTTCTTCAAAATATTTTTTCCAATTACATGCAATGCACGTCCAACTCCAAAACTATTTTTTAACACATATATTGTACGTAAAAATTCTCCGGCTCTTATCAAAACGTACATTGAACATAAAAAATACTAGTATTAATGGGAACTCAGAATATTAAGGATTTATTTTTAAAAAATAAAGCTCAAAACATGGAGCAAAAAATTAATTTTCCCTTCAATTAATTTCCATCCAGAATCCAATCATTTCTTCACAGTCCAACAGTAAAAAAACAGAGGGAAATTTTGGCATTTCAAAAATCCAAAATCCAAACATTAAAACCATGATCAAATCCCAAACAACCACAAGGGTTTCAACCAAATCGAAAATCCACAAACACCAAATCAAAATCCAAACTTGATCTAAAAACACTAACCTGAATCGGCGACAACTGCCTCTGATAAAACATATCCGCCGTCTCCGGCACCAGCAGCCCCGTCGCCCGATCCCTCCCAAGTTTCGCCATATCCTTACACGCATCCGCATCCCTCAAACAGCTCCGAATCTTGCCTCCAATACCCCGGATCCGAAACCCGATCCTTCAACCACCCGTTGTAATCCTGCAGCTGGTACTCCGTGAAGGCGCGGTTCATGATGACCTCGCCGTGGCCACGGTCGGTGACGGCGAAGGCGAAGACGATGAAGGCGAGGAGGGCGGCAATGAGGAAGAACATGGCGAAGAGGTAGAGGTGGAGGAGGGCAGTCTGGCGGTAGCAGGCGCCGGCGAAGCCCATGAGGGAGAGGAGCATGATGGAGAGGGCGATGGCGATGAGCGGCCATTGGAGGAACTTGAGGCAGTCCGTGTTGTTGGCGCGGGTCGAGAGCCAGATGCCGCCGCCGAGGATGGGGATGGAGATCGCGAACGTCGTGAAGTTGACGAACCCGATCACGGCGTTGCTGCCTCGGAGCATTTTTGCCTGCTTTCTTTGAGATTGGTGACTTGTTTGTGATTGGGTTTGGATTTTCTGTTTGGGAGGGAGCGAGAGTGGTGTATTAGATCATCTATAGTTGTCTTTTTTTTTTATGTAAGCGGATAGAGTCCGGAGACTCCAGCCCTGATCAAAAAATATATTAAGACAGAATAGTACACTATACAGATGCTAGACCACGGTTTTACAAGAAGTAAAACGCCCAAAGCAGACAACCAAAGAAAACCTGGCACAGACTACAAGCTGATCAGAGGAAGAAAACGATACAAAAGTACATGAAGGAAATAATCTAAAGAGGGGGCGGGCTGGTCGGGGAAGTCCAGAAGCGAATACGCTCCACCATCGCGCCAGAACAACCGAGGGGGATACGGCGAGACGAGCTAGCGCGAAGACGAACCCTCGCGGACAGCAAAAAATACTGAGAGCGTCAGGGAGCGCGGGACCACCAAGACTAGGGCAGGGGAGCTGGGAATCACACAACAGGTCACTACGGCAGAACATCCAGTCAGCACCTAAGCGAAGACATCATCAGGAGCATAGCAGATGAAGCCGCAATCGCAATAGAGAGGAGTACCGGCAAGTAAAGCAAGGAATCAAGATCCCGACAGCCGGAGAGAAATTCTCAAAGCTGGAAACATCCTGAGGGGGACCACAAAACAGAAGCATAAAGTAGCACAAATAGCCGCTCTGAAAAAGCCAGGCAAACACAGAGACCCAAACCCATACATGGCAAAAGAAGCAATAACAACAACAATAGCATCATGAAATAAAAGTAGTAGGAGGGAAGGGGATCACCCTTAATAAGCACAGACTAAAACAAAGCCTGAGATCAAGGCAGCGTTAAACAAAACAGGAACTACAGTCCAAGAGATAGAACGCTAAAAAACAAGTTCGTGCGCTCACCCTCTTAACTAAAGTTCACTAACAACTAACAGCAGAAAATATAACATAAGAACACCCGATCAGCACCAAAACACACAAACAGCGCAAGGCCAGGAGGGATCAGAATACTGGGGCCAGAGAAGAGACCATACACCCAAAAGAGGATCCCTCAGATTAACAAGGGATCAACAAAACCATCGGGGAGCCTGATCGGCAGGAACAAACAAGCTACGATAACCCCTGCAAAGAACAAAGCAACCACATTAAATAAGGAGAGAGTCGAAAGAAGTCCACACTCACATTACAGAAAAACAGAGAAAAGAAATAGTAACACCAAGCTAGAAAATCCAAAAAAAAACAATAATAAACAGAGGAAGAAAAATCAAAGGGCATTAAGGTTAGTAAGCACATTAAGGGATTCATCTAAACGGTGATAGTAGTAAGATAGTCTATCGTCTTCTTTCAGAAGAGAAGACCAAAATTTAAAAAGGAAAACAAAATCAGTTATTAGGGATCGGATAGAAGAAGCTTTGTGCGAGAACAGTCTACCATTCCTTTCCTTCCAAATGATCCACAGAATGATATGGACGGACAGGTTCCAGCCTTTGCTAAATCTAGGGGGGACCGTGGGGTCCCTGCCAGCACGAAACAATATTAATAGGTAATACTGGGTTACCCCAGGCTAGAGCCACTAGTTTCCAGAGAGGAGAGATGAAGGAGCAAGAAACGAGGAGATGGTTAATATCCTCAGAAGCAACAGAGCACAGAGGACAGAGTTGACCCCACGCTAAGTTCCTTTTGTTGAGAACTTCAACCGTCAGGAGCTTGTTGTTGAGAGCTAGCCAAGAATTGATTTTGACTTTGAGGGGGGCACAGGATTTCCAAATAAAGGCGGCTGAAGAGGAGGAGATGCCTCGGAAATTAAGGAAACTGTAGAAAGATTTAACAGTGAAAGAACCAGAGGAATTCCATCGCCAAGCGATGTCCTCAGAGGGTTTCCACTCGAAACGGTTAAGGGCTGCAATCATATGCTGCAGTTCATCGATTAAAGGAGGAGATAAAGGCGAGGAAAATGGGATGAACCAGAACGTAGATGTAGAATTACGAACTACTGAATTCTGCACCGAGGCATTCGGCCAAATGGCAGAATAGAAGAGAGAGGGGTAGGCTGTCGCAAGAGTCGAGTTGCCTATCCATAGATCAGACCAGAATAAGGTCCTCGATCCATCCGAGCAAAGCCTAGAAATGCTAGTATGAAAAGCAGGGGCTGCCTTCCAAATGCCTTTCCAGAAAGGCGAAGCGAAACGATGGGTAGGGTTGTTGAAAAGCCACCAAGGAGAGGAGTAAAAATAATACTCCTTGATGCATTGAACCCAGGTTAAATGGGGAGATTTATGGAATCTCCACAACCATTTACCTAAAAGCGCGATGTTTTGGTTACGTAAATTCAGAACACCCAAGCCGCCATTAGCTCTGGACGAGCAAATGGTGTCCCAAGAACATAAGTGCGACCCTTGCTTATACTGCGCCGCACCCGACCAAAAGAAGTTGCTCCTGATTTGATCGATACGCTTACAGGTGGGTAAGAAATAGAAGGACATCATATAAATAGGAATAGCAGAAAGCACTGAATTCAGAAGAATTAATCTCCCTCCACGGGATAGCAGCTTGCCAGTCCAGACATTCAATCTGGATTCAATTTTATCAATAAGAGGAACCCAGTCCGATCTATGAAGTTTACCCCATCGAAGAGGAATGCCAAGATAAGAGATGGGAAGGGACGCAATACGACAGTTAAAAAATTGAGAAACTTCTTGATGGCGACTAGCATCCCCTCCGAGCCAATAAACCGAGGATTTATTGAAATTGATAGACAGACCAGAGGCCTGTTCAAAGCAGTAAAGCAAGAGTTTCAGGTTGCGCAAGCAGGCACGCTCAGGTTTGGAGAAAATGATGGTATCGTCTGCATATTGCAGATTGAGAATACCATCAAAGTCACGGGAGCGACCAATACCTTCGATGACATGAGCTTCGCGCGCTTTGCGCAGAAGTCTGCTAAACACATCAGCCACTAGGGCGAACAGGAGGGAAGACAACGGATCTCCTTGACGGAGACCACGCTTGACCTTAATTTTGTGTCCTTCGGAGCCATTGATGAGGATCGAGGAAGTACCAGCGAGCAGACTGGATTTAATCCAGCTAATCCATTTCGGACCGAAGCCTCGATGGGCCAAAATGTCAAGAAGGAAGTCCCAGTTAACGTTGTCATAAGCTTTTTGAAAATCCAGCTTAAGGAGGATACTTTCAATATTATGATGATGGCTAAGAGAGATAACTTCCTGAGCGGCAGGCAACACTGTCGAGGATAAAACGGTCCTTAATAAAACCGGACTGAGCCGAATCAATCAAAGGAGGGATAATAGAACTAAGTCTAGAAGCTAGAACCTTCACAATAATCTATAGTTGTCGACATCCAAATTCTGGGTATTGGGCATATAAAAATAGAAAAAAAGGCGGCGCACTGTAGTGTTATTACCAAAATTTGATTTTTACGAAATCTAAAAAGAATGGACGGATGATAATTTTCCGTCCAAATTTTTTTTAAAAAATCTAAAAAAAAAATTTTTAAATGGGAATTGGCCAGGTGATAGTGCCATTTGAACACCGAAAAAAAATTCATTTGAATTCCTGATGTGTAGGACGAGGCATAATATTCTGTTTGAGGATTTTTGGCTTTTTTCAAATGGACCGGACGGGAAATCAGTCTGACCATTTTTTAAAAATTAAAAAATAAAAAAATTTAAGGGACGGGAAATAATCCCTCGTCCGATTGAATACGCATGAAAAAAATATCTCGGACGAAAAATAATATTTCGTCCGATCGAACGGACGAAAGATAATCTTTCATGAGCTATATTTTGGCAATTGCCATTTCGTCTGCAGAATATGGCTGACTACTGTAGTATCGAAACCCAATTTTTGGGTATTTGACCAACAACTACAGTGGCCATTTTGTCAAAATTTGAAAATTTTGGCAAAATGACCAACGACTGCAAATGCTCTAAGTATGAGTGAGAGAGAGGAGAGAAAGAGGTGTAGAGGTGGAACAAAGAGTAGGGCTACTCGGGAATGACATGGGTGGGCCCTCACCCTTCATAAAGTCTGCATTGGGATCTCTAGTTTTGTTTTTTTTTTGTTTTTTTTTCTTTTCTTTTTCTTTTTTTTTCTCTTCTTTCTTTTATTATTCGTAGTATGTATTCGTATGTGCTTAGAGTACTCGTAGTCATTCTCTATATTTCTAAAATTTAAAAAATATAGAAAACGAGACGTTGTAGTCGTTTTTTTATATTCTTAAACTTTGGGGGGAAAAAAGGAACAGTGGTCATCTATATTTGAGAGAAGATATAGAAAATTCTCAAATATCGGAATCGAAATATCATCTTGCGTCCATTCTAAAAAAATTGTCTCGGACGCAAAATGATCTTCCGTTTGAAGAATTTAAAAAAACTAACAAAATAAACAGTTCAGACGCAAGATGATCTTGCGTCCGATCAATTTCTTTTAAAAAAAATGTGTCGGACACAAAATCATTTTGCGTCTGACTAAATAAAAAAAATCACTGAAGAAATCGAAAGCAATATGATTTTGCGTCCGATCAAAATTTTAAGACATGGGCCTATATTTTTAATTTCTTCCCTGAGATTTTTCCCCCATTTTATATTTTTAATTTCTATGGAATAAAGCCTATAGGATTATTTATGCATATAAAGCTAATTTGAGATTGGTTTGATTATTTGATCAAGGGATGAGATAGAATGGGCCTATAGGAATTATTATGTGTTGGTATGCATTCAAAAAAAAATTTATAAATTTTTTGGACTGATTTTTTTTTAATCAGCGGCTGATATTCAAAATTAAAACGGTAATCCACCGTTGGACCAAATTTTGGGTTTCAACCACTACAAGCCCAACTCCAAATTCCTATTTGTAAAAGCCAGATATGAAAATTTTGAGTCTAACGACTACAGATGCTCTTAGCAAGAGCATCCACAATGGTGAGCTATATTTGTCATTGTGCCATTTTTTGAAAAAAAATAAAATAAAAATGGACCACATGGATTTTTTATTTTGTCATTTTTTTGAGAAAGTTGCGACAGCAACCTCTTATATTTGATAACCTTTTTGCTCATTCTCATAATATAGTGTACGGAACATATTGTTACGTCCCGATTTTTTTTATAGGATCAAACGAAACAAACGAAACAAGTTGTTTCGTCCATGAATTTTTTTTATTTTTTTTATTTTTTTAAAGTATCGGACGGAACAACATGTTGTAGCGCCCCAAATTTTCAATATAATATCTCAGAAATACGTGGCACAATTTCCAGAATCAACCTCAATTTCAATAGTAAATATAGCCAAAACACAGAGAAAATTTTTCAACTTTTATTAGATTAATTCTTTACAAAGCATAGCGGAAAACAAACACCTTGAATTACAAATTTTTTCTTTTACAACACATTCTTTTACAATTTACATAAGCCATAACATCATTCTATCTCAAGCATCCAAATTCCAAACTATAGGTTCCTATCTGTAAAACATGGGGCTAGAGATAACCCTAACCCCCAAAACTACAGGGGTCAGCCATAACAGTGTGAGAGACATAAAAATAAATGTAACATAAATAAAACATAAGGCATATAGTCATAAATAGCATGTATCAAGGGCAAGAATAATTGAAATAAGAAATAACAATAAATAAAACATGAAAACATCAAATGAAACTAGACTAAGTGTCAAGTGTAGAAAACAGAAAACAACATGCATAAAACCATGTCAAGAAAACACCAATGCTATATGCTGACTCTCTAATGCGTACTTGTCAGATTCTATGCATCCCACTCTCCATAGGTCCGGTGCAAGCCCTTATCGTTCTTCACTTGATAGGGTTCAATCTCTCGTTATGCAACTAATCTTACTACGATGACTACTACGAGATTTAGACATTCTGTAAGTATCAGTTCTCACCCTTGGAATACTGGAGACCAATCCCACTCCTCAGATCATTCTGTGGCCCTTACGTCCATCGTCCCAAAAAATTGGAGATTGCCTCACTCAACAGGTCATCCTGAAATCCTTATTGCACAAACATCCCATAAGTGTCGCTCCTGTCCTCAGAATACTGGAGATCAGTCCCACTCTGTAGCTCACTCTGTGGCCCTTACGTCCATCGTTCCGAAATACTGGGGAATATCTCACTTCTTGGATCATCATGGAGTCCATAACTCATGTTTGCTCTCATTTCATCATATTACCATATAGTGTCTGTCCTTATCTTATTAAGTTAATTAATTATTTAGTAGATTGCGAATCTCTTAGAGTTGATGTACCCTACCGGGCTTAACTCAACTGAACAACAACCAAAATCTCAACCGCCGGTAGCTAAAGCACCACTCAATCTCTAAAGAATCATAACTCAACCATCAGCACCCAAACTTTCATTCAAACTCATAAATCCATCATCGAAACGATTATTTGAAGAAAATTTCTTGAATCAACAAAATTCAAATTTATTTAATGTGCTCATAAAATTCCAGAATTCAAACAAAATATTAAATCCATTAAATAACAGAAAACCATATTTTTGAAGTTGTAGAATATCCCAAAACATCAATTCCTTCGAAAAACCACAAATAGTTCGCTTAATAGGGTCATAAGAATACATTTAAAACACTATTAGAATTAAAATATAACTCTCAGTAAAATACTGTAATCTGTAGTAAAAACATTATCTAAAATAGTAGAGCAATAATTCATAATATCGATGAAATAATCGTTTAAAGAAACGAAGAAAATTCAACAAAACAGCCAAAAGAAACAATTGACGGTCAACCGCTCAAATAGAGCAGTCGACTGTCAATTAGAGAATTCCCAAAACGAAGGCATGACGGTCGACCGTGACCTGCTATACAACCAGGTTGGAGTTGTGCACGTTTTCAACTGATACACTATTGAATCTTTGTAAAATCAAAATTAAACTTCCTGAGATGATCAAACGTATCTTGTATAACATATAGGATTTATTATGACACATCAAAACATATCCAGATCTCAAAAGAGTAAATCTTTTCAAAAAAAACTTTCAAAAATAGTAAAAGTGTATATATGTATATATATATGATCTTACAAGTGTTTAATCATCAGTATAGCATTAAAATATCATCAATTAGAAGTAGTATAACGTTCAAAACTATCTCAGAATCAAAACAATTGAAATCCAATCAAAATCCCATCAAAATTCACAAAGTCTTAGTATACTTGAATGTGAATGTGTATTTGTGTGTTTCTGTAATTGTGGGTGTGTATACGTCAGTTAAAAACATCAAGAAAACATCTTATATAAGAGGCATATTGTTTGATCAAATCTCAGTACTCAAATAAATCAAATTCAATTCGAAAACTTCACAAAAATTCATAAAAACCCAATTTTGGCCTGCACACAAACAGACTCGAACACAACTCCATCTCTTTCACCCATAGCCTGATTCTTTTAGTTCAATAACTCTTCTATAACTTGTTATATACATACCCCACTAATTACAATAGTTTACTCATGAATATAATGCAATTATAACAACTATTCATCAAGTTTTATTCTTCAAAATATCAAAACAGAGTGTGCACCCAACATACACAGTAAAAGTCAAGTTTTGTTCACTTTTTCAGATAAAACATCATGCAACCTTAATATGAACAATTAAAACAGAAAAAGTATGAAAGAAAACAACCTACTCATTATTTCTATTAGATTCTTAGCAATCTCAAGTCAACTATATGTAATTTTAATCATCAAAGCATAGGTTTCATACAAAGATTTTCTTCTACTCATCAAAATCCATTATAACTTCATACCATCATCTAACATGCTTTATAATAGACAAATTATCACATACAACATGCTTGGAACAAAAGAAAATCAAACATATGTCTCTCACTTTATTGAAGAATCAACCGAAGATAATAAAGAAATAAGAAAAATCCCTCCTTTCGTAAGAAAACCAAGATTCTCGCTTTGAAACTCAAAAAAAATAATAATAAAGAAATCCCTTTGTATTGTGCAGCAAAGAGATGGCTGCACCTCACCTTATATAGGCCAGAAATAGGGTATCTAGGGTTTTTGAATAGATTTGCAAAATATCTCTTTTGAATATACCTTTACATATATAAATCCTTATACTTGGAAATTAAATAAAAACATATTAATTGAGATTTAAAAACAAGAATAACCACTCTACTATCAGCCAGCACTGTTCTGAAAACCCAGAAAATGAAATTGTACTTTTTGCCTTCTAAGTGGCAATTTTGCAAAAAGACCCTTTTTTTTTATCAAATCTTGCAAAATAAACCATATTTATTAAACAAAAAGTAACTCTTTACCTCTGATTTGACTAGGCATCATGCCCAATCCAAAAGTCCAAAAATTTGGAGTTTTCACTCCAGGTGGTAATTTTGCACAAAAATCTATCTTTTTGTAATATTTGCAAATAGGTCAAATAATTATCAGAAAAATTCAAAAAATTCACAAATAATATCTAATAATAAGTAATGGGTTTACCTAAAATAATTTTTGACTTTGAACTTTTCCAAAAAATATTTGCACGTGTAAAAAGGTAAATTTCATAAAAATGCTTATTAAATCACCAAAAATCATTTTAATTCATTTATTAATCTTAAAATCATTATTTAAAGATCTGGGGTATTACACATGTTCCGTCTAAAATTTTAAAAAAAAATCAAGAAATGCATCGGACGGGACATGTTGTCCCATCCGAGCTAAAAAAAGAGAGACGGGACAACATGTCCCATTTGTGAAGAAACATCACTTCACCCACTTTAACCACTAATCTCCCGTTAATCCCTTACTTTATGAATTTAAATATTATTTAGTATTATTTTAATCACTAATTTATTAACTAATGACTATTTAATAACTAACACTATTTTATTTTTTCTAAAAATTGAAAAATACCTCTCGGACGGAACATAACAGGTCCGATAAAAAAATAGCAATCTCAAAAATGAGCAAATGAATCAGTGTGACGCTTTTCAAAATTAATGTTTGCTATTTTGCCATTTTTCCAAAAAAACAGCAAGCACCATTGTGGATGCTCTAAGAGCAACCCCAACGGATCGCTAAATCCCCCTTTCATTAGCAATTTTTCAAAAAAAAAAAAAACCAACCGATCGCCAATACATGAGCCCCATTCAGCAATTTTTTTGCCGAAAAGAAATGGAGGCGCAAAAATGCGGCTCTATTTGTAAAAACCCCCTCTCCCTTCTTTTATACTATTTGTTTATTTGTTTGTTTGTTTGTTTGTTTGATTTATTTTTTGGTTTGGTTTGTTTCTTAAATCTTCATTTCAACAATAGTAGGCAATAATTATACTATTGTTAACTTTTCAACGAGATCTTTAATATGAGACCAATATTCGATATCTTCCTGATTCGTTTTAAATGTAGAAATTAATAATATGAATCAATAATTGTATTATTTATTTTCTTAGTAAATGTATAATATATTTGTAAGTAATTGTGTTATTATTTCTTAATTATTTGTATTATATTTTTGCATTCAAAAAAAATTATTTTGTACCAAAAATTACAAATAAAATATTTGAAACTCCAAAATGGGGTACTATAAACCCCAAACTAAAATGATATATTCAACGGAATATGCCAAAATGGAACCCCAAAATGGGGATGAGGATGGGATTCCATTGGGATTGCTCTAAAATCCGTATGAGTGTTGTTGCAATACAGTGGTAGAGTCCAGTAATAGTGGACTAGGATTTGAAATTTGTTTGCATCATATTAAAATTTGTTATAAAATAGATGTGTAGGTTAGTAAAATTGTACGAAGAGAAGTAATAAGGTTTTACATACGAGAGGCTTCTCGATAGAGCTAAGATGCTTGTGGAGGCTTATACATACACCGTCATGTGGTACAGTGAAAGAGTCTACTAACAGGTACAAATAGGAATGCTTTCAGATCGGATACGAATCGAATATTGCCTATACCAACACCTATATCCGCATTCCAAAGACGGATTTGGATACAGATACAAATATGACTCGGAAAAAAAATATATCATATCCATATCTGCAAATTTCGAATACGGATGCAAATCGGATACAGTCTACCGGATAATGAATATGAATTCAGATATCAAATATAAGTTTTTGTTATATTTGTTTTCCTTAACTAGTACTTAAATTTGTAAATAATGCAAGATTTTTAGTTTTACCATTTTACTTTTGATCAATTTTATCATTTTACTTTTACTATGCAGGCTCTGTCTTGTATTTGGACTAAACTCTGGTCTCTCCTCGTGGTGGTGATTTAATTGATTCATGTGAGGCGGATTGTGCATCCTTACCGCATAAGAAAGCATAACCTAATTACATTTCCACACGCACAATTACTAAATGACAAGTTTGTAGTGTAGGAGACTAGGTAAAAAAAAGGTTTGCTGGAAAGGTAGAACATGAAAGAACTTGGATATAATAAAAAGTTCAAATTCTATAAATAGATATTAAATGCACTGATCTCATATCATTTTAATTTGGCAAAGCTTCAATTAAATTCTAGTAACAAATTTATGTCGAAATAATATTTCTATTGATGCAATTAAATAATTATATTCAGCGCTTAACACTATTCCTCTTCAAATTTTAAAAGAAACTTATCTTGTTGTCAACAATTCAAATTGGAAACATAACTTCACTTCGATAGTTGGTCATAACTTGTACTCTAGTTGATAGAGGTATAGCTCAACTTAGAGCATCTGTAGTCGTGGGCTAAATACCCAAAATTTGGAAAAATTTAGAAAAAGTGAGCTGCAGTCGTCGTCCAAATACCCAAATTTTGAATATACGAGAATAGTAAATTGCCAAATATAGCAGACAATTTGGCCAAATGCAAAATATAGCTAACGAACTATTATCTTTCGTCCGTCAGAATTGACGAAAGATTAAATTTCGTCTCGTAGGTGAGACGAATGATTAAATAAAAAAAAAGAAGGGACGGACGATTATACATCGTCAATCTTAATGGACGAAGCATAATCTCTCGTCCTAGGGATTTTTCCAATTTTTTTTTTTCTGTTTTTGTTTTGTCTTTTAGTGCTTAAAAAAAAATTTTTTTTAAAAAAAACATTTGGGACGGACGATTACACCACGTCAATCTCACTGGACGAGTGATAATCTCCCGTCCAGGAATTTTTCCATTTTTTTTTTTGTCTTTTAGTGCTTAAAAAAATTTTTTTTTTTTTTAAAAATTGGGACGGACGATTACACCACGTCAATCTAACTGGACGAGTGATAATCTCCCGTCCAGGGATTTTTCCAATTTTTTTTTTCTCTTTTAGTGCTTAAAAAAAAATTTTTTTTAAAAAAAAAATTGGGACGGACGATTATACCTCGTCATTCTTAATGGACGAGTGATAATCTCTCGTCCGGCTATATTTTAACTTTCAACAGCGCGCACTCATATTTTCTATTTCCAAAAGCAAAATACCCAAAATTTACAAATGAACGACTACGGATGCTCTTACCACCCCAACATGTCATTCTTGGGGTACCAACTTGTTGAAATCAGCAGCATTCATCTCCTATAAAATTAAAAACAGGATATCATATAGAAAGCAACCTTATCAATATACAGTATACACGACATACTAACATAATTTTTATGAAGAGAACATGTTGTACGTGGATAATTTGAGTGTATTTAAGAAGATTTGACGTAAAATCTATACCAGAAAACAATGATTAGATTCAGTTTATGTATCTTCATAGCAGATGGTGGTGTTTGTAACAATTATAATAACATTTATTAAATTGTACTGAGGGAAGACGTAAAATCCTGAGAAAGGTCTAGTAATAATTTAATTTTCAAGATGTAACTTACCACACTGGATATAGGGTGCACTTTATCCTCCATTTGTACTTCATAGTAGTAATTGTAGAGAAATTTGGTGGCGCTTCCTTTTGTTCCAAAGGTCCACCTGAGAAGAGATCATAAAACCAATTTTACAATAATTTCTTGGATAATCCTGATACAGTCCCAAAACTGTATCTAACTATATCTAGATATTTGCGTATTAGTCCCTCTAGTATCTTCTTTCCTTTTTGGGTTAATTTGCAAAATTAGCAGTCATTTTGTAAAAAAGTCCTTTTACTAGTTTTACGGGTGGTGCACGGACTTAGGTATCTCTCTATTAATACCTATTGTAATTTCATTTCCAAATTATGAATGAATATGATTTAAGCTTCTATCTTCTTCTATCTCTTCTTCCTTCTCTGTGTTCTTCTTCTTCCTCCTACTGTTTTCTTTCTTTTCTTTAATTGATTCATGAATGTGATTAGAAGTTACGACGATCCATCGCTCAATCAGATTGGGATCGTAACAATGGTATCAGAGCCAATCGATCTAAGCCAAAGAGTGAAGAATATAGAGATTTCGATGGGTAGCCTACAAGATCAGGTGATCGATTTGCAGTTACAAAGTGATGATATTCTGAGTTGGTTGCGCCGCCTCGTGGAAGGGGATTCCCGAAACAAAGAAGAAACCCCATATGCCTCAACCCCTAGATCGCAAACCCTAAATTTTCCAAAACCTTCATCAATGGGCGACGAAGCCAAAGCCCCCTTCCCCAACTCCATTTCCCCGTCGAAACCTTCGCCCCCTCACCACCCACCACGGCGACCCCCTATTCCGGTCGATTTCCACCTCCTTCACCCTCTTTCGATTATAAATCATCAAAATCCAACATCTCCAATCCCCCTTCATCTGCTGCGTCTTCTCCGACCCCACCACTGAGCCCAGTTTCCCCAGCTTCAACTCCCTTCACGACTTCCCCAATGGCGTCGACTTCTCCCTCATCCACTGCTACATCGCCTCCTACCATGGCCTATTCCTCAGCAGCACCACTACAATCAACTCCGAAAATGATGACCTCCTTCTCATCTCCCTTCCCTGGATCTGCAAGATCCCCGACTCATTCCACCCCTACCACTAACCGTTCTCTGTTTCCGACACTTTTCTCCACTCTCACCACTTCCACCGCTTCAATGTTTGTTGGGTCCTCTCCAAAATTCAGCACCTCACCATGTGTTCGAAAAAATCTCCAAGAGAAACAGGAAATGGACTCCTCAAACCTCAACCCTATTTTCTCAAGCTCCAACCACTCACCAGGTATTCGACCAAATTCCATAGGCTGCTACTTGAAGTGTGTGAGGCTTTGTCATATCTATGATCCCGGAGGAGGTGCTGCTTCAAGCATGGAAGAAGATCCCGCTTGGTATTCAAGGGTGCCTGAATTCATAGTGGAACCAGTCATAGATGTTGAAATGCATAGCCCAAAAGTGGAGTCAACTATTGAGCCAGCCATCCCAAATGCAAATGGTAACTCTTTTGCGGAGCCTAAAACTCTTTCAACCGAAAATGGAAGCATGCTAGAGACCCAGGATAAAGATGTTATAATGGAGGGGCTTGGTTTAGTTGGTATTTATGATCAATGGATTGCACTTTCCGTATCTAGACAACGTCCAAGGCCTCGATACGAGCATGGGGCAACTTTAATGCAAGATAAAATGTATGTGTTTGGTGGTAACCACACTGGTCGCTATCTTAGTGACCTTCAGGGTTTGGATTTGAAAAGATTGACATGGTCGAAGGTAAATGCTAAAGCGGCCTCAGGTTCTCCAGAATCTAACCTGATTAATGTTTCTCTATGTGCTGATCATTCTTTGATTTCACGGGGAAACAAATTATATCCATTGTTGGACTTGTATGTGGAGAGAATAGCTGTTGCAAAAGTTTTGAAGCTTGCTGGGGTCAAGCACCGCATATCACTGGGAATGAAGAAATCATATATTGAAGAAGCCAGTGATGTTCATATGCATACTAATAATACTAGAAATGGTGGGTTTGGTGCTCTTGAAAGCGAGTTCTTAAATAATCTAGCATTGATGGGAGTATGCTGCAGCCAAAAAGGAAAGCTATCAGTAAGAGATGATGTTGAGATGGAGATGTGTAAAGATAATATGGGGTTAACAAAGCTCAAGACTAACCAGAAGGGAGTGGACCCTGATGATATTTATTCTCAAGTGCCATGTAAAAAAGGGTTTCAATTTCTGTGGGGAATTGAACTACAGATTGGTCATCTTGCGTTTGATGAGTTTCTGAAAAAGAAAATTGGCCTCTTCAAGTTCCAATCGATAGATACCGATATATTCCTTAATTTCTTGGTGGCATATCTCCCAATGTATGGTAATTTGCCTTCAAAGAGTCAGCTGACAGACTGGGCATTTGGGATTTTTTAGCATTCTGTTGTACCTCAGGGTATTCTGGACATTATTCAAGCAGTGCTCCATGATGCACACCCTATGGGAGTACTTGTCAGTGCAATGAGTGCGCTCTCAATATGCCAAGCAGATGCTAACCCTGCTACCAGAGACCAAGATCTCTATCAGTCAAACAAAGTGGGAAACAAGCAAATTACTCGGGTATTAGGGAAGGCACCAACAATTGCTGCAGCGGCCTATTTGAGACTAGCTGGAAGTAGGCCTCCAGTGCTCCCTCTGAACAACCTTTCTTATTCAAATAACTTCTTGTATATGTTGGACTCGATGGGTAACAAGGCCTACAAACCTAATCCTCGACTTGCCCTTGTGCTGGATGTTCTTTTTATGTTGCATGCGAAACATGAAATGAAATGCTCTACTGCTGCTGCAAGACATCTTGCTTCAAGTGTCGTGGATGTGTATACTGCTCTAGCTGGAGCTGTCGGAGTGTTGTATGGTCCCCTCCATGGTGGAGCATATGAGGTTGTCCTAAAAATGCTGAATGAAACTGGATCTGTTGAGAGTATCCCAGAATCCATCGAAGGTGTGATAAACAGGAAGCAAAAAATGTCAAGTCGACCAACTGTAAATGAAGGCAGTGGCATACTTAAAGTTGTGAAAATGATAATTCAACGCCAATATGATCGGGAAGGCCCTATGGAAACTTGGGGAAATCGTAGTGAAATATCTTCAGGTGAACCTGTGATCAAGACCCATCCAGTCTATAATCAGGATGAATCCACTCAATCTCACTATTTTGGTAAAGATGGTTGTTCGATAAATGCCCGAAAAGTCATTGTTCTCTGTACACACGGAAGCTGCAGTAGAGATGGAGATGAAGATTATTTACTGAAATACAAATCTGAGCTAAAAGATGCAGTTGTCAAAGCAAGATCAAGCCCCAATTCTTTGATCGAAGGATATGATATCTGTCTTGCTAAGCACAAATCCAGCTTCCCCTCCGGAAAGTATCTTCTTGCTGGAGTCGTAGACAGAAGGAACATCTTGGTCAATTACCTTGTTACATCCCTCTCTATTCTGGAGACTCTCGAGACTACTGTAGGCAAAGGCAAGCTTGTTGTGTCAACTTCTTGCTCACTTTTGCACACTGCTGTTGACCATGTGAATAAGACCAGGTTGGATGCTCAACAGAAGAAGTTGGATCTCCCAGTTCTACCACCAACCACTGTTGGTTCATTCCCTCAGACAATGGAATTCCAAAGACTTCGCCGCCAGTACAAGGCCAAGATCTCGGAAGAAAATAGCAAAAAATTTGGAGTGCCAATGTTTATTCATCTCATTTCGATCATCGAAGGCAATATCACCAAGGCAGTAGCACTCGATTGGTTACTTGCAAAGAATTTTATCTTCGACCTGGGAGGAGGAAGACACGTGGTCGCATATTTAGATCTGTTTTGGATGGGTCTCTAATCTTGATGAAGGCCATCACATTGACCTTGAGGACAAGGTCAATTTAAGGGGGAAGGATTGATACAGTCCCAAAACTGTATCTAACTATATCTAGATATTTGCGTATTAGCCCCTCTAGTATCTTCTTTCCTTTTTGGGTTAATTTGCAAAATTAGCAGTCATTTTGTAATAAATTCCTTTTACTAGTTTTACGGGTGGTGCACGGGCTTAGGTATCTCTCTATTAATACCTATTGTAATTTCATTTCCAAATTATGAATGAATATGATTTAAGCTTCTATCTTCTTCTATCTCTTCTTCCTTCTCTGTGTTCTTCTTCTTCCTCCTACTGTTTTCTTTCTTTTCTTTAATTGATTCATGGATGTGATTAGAAGTTACGACGATCCATCGCTCAATCGGATTGGGATCGTAACAAATCCAAGCGAGATTACAAAGTACAAACTATTCATTACCAATAATTTTACTGCCAAGAGTCCAGTTGAGCATCTGACTGATTGCGATGAAACTTTACAGAGGAATAAAATCTGATGACTCTAGGGGTGTTTAAAATTCAGAGTTAAATTTTAAGAAATGTATATTATCATACCCTGCATAGAATGATAAATAATAACTAACAAGAAGTAGTACCTCGATAACATACCATGCATATGTAACAGCAAAAGTGGTTAACAATACAATTATATCGAACAAAATTATTGAAGAATCAGGTTAAGAACATGAACCCTCACCTTATAAACAACTCCAAATCCTCCACGACCTATTCTGTTTGTCTGGTGGAAATTCCTTGTCGCAGCCTTCAACTCATTATATGAAAACACAAACAAGTTCTTTGTAGTTGTGCATGAAAAAACAAACAAGGTTGTACAACATAACACCCACAATAAGGCAAGGCAAATCAAGAGTGCGGAAAAATGATACTCAACACTCCATCATCACAAATCAAGTAATAATAAAGATGAATACGTAAATTAAAGTCTCAAATATGTCTAGGATTTCAAAATAGATGTTACGCAAAAAAAAAAAAACCAAAAATCTACTACACTGTTTTCTTGACAAATCCTACACAGTCTACACTACTTTCTCAAATTTTTCCAGAACATTGTAACTGCAAAACAAATGCAAATAAGTTACTAACATGAAACAGTACTGAAGAAGTGAAACTGTAAAACCAAATGCAAATAAGTTACTAACACTAAACAGTAATAGATTCAAAACAACAATCTGGAGAAGTAAGAAACCAAAATCTTGATATCTTGATGACATATTCAAATGTTAATCGTAAAGCAAAATCGAGAAATGAGTCAAATGACTGCTCACACAACAATTAAGTGACAATACTCCAAATAATAAGTTGGCATATTACTGACATCTATCAGGACTACGATAAAAAAAATAAAAAAAACAAATGCAACACATAAGAGGAACTTTTAGCAACTTGAATACTTAAACAAGAAGCGGATGTTGGTCTGTAAACATTCTAAACCTAAATAATTAAAACCTTAAGTAGTGGATAGGGACGCTATAATAGTGAACTTCTCAATTTTAAAGTCCCTTGCAGACTCAAGTGGGGGATTTAAGCCCACAACCTCCAGAAAGCTATAATAGCAAAGATTCCTACTTCAAAAAATGAATCAAAGGGGGATTTAAGCCCACAACCTCCAGAAAGCTATAATAGCAAAGATTCCTACTTCAAAAAATGAATCAAATTAATTTGCATAGAATATATATATATATATATATATAGGGATTTATACCGTCTTGTGAACTCTTTGGCTTTTGTCAGCGGAAAAGACATCAACAACAACAACGTATAGAAGCAGTGGACGATGGGGATGGGTGGAGGAGAAGGTTAGAGATGAGGTTGGTCAAAGATCTCGACGGTGAGGAGGTTCAAGATGGAGAAGATAAGACCGGGTTTGGGGTTTTTTCGATTTGGAAATTAGGGTTACTATTTAGGACAGAGGAGTTCGTCGGAGTAATCAACCGTGGAGATTGGTTGGAGTAATCGACGGAGGAGGTTGGTCGGAGTAATCGACGGCGGAGGAGACCGAACGTCGACGGGCTGAGGAGAGGAAATATTATTAGAAGATTAGGGTAGGGGATATTTTATCAGTATATACTATATATATATAATATAGTTATTAAATAAATATATTATAAATTAAGCTGATATCCATATCTGAATCCGCTTTTTTTATGGATATCCGTCTGTATCTGTATCCGATTTTTTTTGGATTTGGACATCCGAATTCTTATCCGTCCTGATACAGACTTTTCATATCCGTATCTGCAAAAATTTTGAATTCGGATACAGACCGAATCGGATATATCCTTATCTAAGAGCATCCCTAGGTACAAAGCCATTATGATCTTTCCAGGGAAACTACATTTAATAGTTTATTTACATCTACTACAAGGCAAGTAAAAATAGATCAAAGTTTTTATGAAGGAAATATGTTCGACACATATGTAGTTGATATGGGTAAAAATCGTGTTTGATCTCCGCCGAACGATTTTAGCACGAATCGCAAAGCTACAGACTGGGCTTAATGCCAACTTCTCTACTGGTCCAGGCCAGGTAGCTCCACGGGCCTTCCGCAGGCCCATTGGCGCACCCGGATGAATCACCCACCATTTGCGCCAGGCGCTCCATCGGTTACGCCATAATTGCACCCATAAAATCAAGATTCTGATAATTTCCAGATCCGATATCAAGGGGATTTCAATACCATACAGGGATCTCTCCATAACAGAATTTTTCCTAGACCTATAAATATAACATCTACTGTATAGTTACAAAGTAATCACTCTTTTTGCTACATAATCCCTTCCACTAAATTATTGTCTTCTAATTTAAGCGTCGGAGGGTCTGTCACCGGGAATACTTCCGGTGTTTCAGACTTCTTTTTGCAGGCTGGTAAGTCAGCTGCCTCCCAACCAATATACTCAACACCCCTTCGGCCAGAATGAAGGACAAGATCACTACCGTTTCCTAGAATACAGGAACTCACATTATTTGTTACTCCCACACCCAAAAAATAATAGCAATAGATTGGTGCCGTCTGTGGAAAACTGCAAGCCAATCATACTTTCGGTTCGAGTTCTAATCCAAAGCAATTTACTCACATGGTCCCTAAAGCTAAGAAGACCACTATTGATGGGCCTTGGGTCCCTCCTTCTCAACCAATCCATAGCCCCGCGAATACCCAAGGATCGCAGAGGCAGCGGGCCGAGAATCCGAGGGGACCGGTTCTGAGCGCATCTCGCTCTATCGCAAGGCAGGTCGAACAACAAATGACCTCCGGAATGTCATCAACAACCGGCCGAACCTGGGTGACCTCCAAAACTAGCTCAGTCGTTCGAGAGGCAAAGCTGGACCGTCGAACCCGGCTCCGAGCCGTAGTTTTTAGCGGTCTCAAGGCTGAGATCAACTGTGCAGCCACTCTCCAAGCGATTGCTGACACCTTGATAGCCATGGCGAAGAAGGTCACGTTACTCGTGCCGAGTTCCGAGAGTTCCAGGTCGAAGTCCTATGAGTACTCCGAGGAAGAGCATGGGATGAATGACGTTCAGGCGAGGAACAAATCAAGGATTCAAGGAAAGAAGAATCCCACGCGCCGACCAGATCCAAGAATTGGCAGGACGATGTCCAAAAATGTCTTCAAGAGATGGAAGACCGCCTTGCTCGGATAGTCGAGAATGGGGGACAATTTGGTTGGGGTCGTTAACCATCCTGACCTCCTTTCTCTGCCTGAATCCTTGACGTCCCTATTCCGAGAAATTTCAAGCCTCCCCAGTTCGAGACAAACAACGGAGAGACAGGTCTTGCTGATCACATAGAGAGGTTCAAAACCCTCATGATAATTCTCGATGCCTCGGATCCTCTCCTATGTCATGCATTCCCAGCCACTCTTCGTAACCCAACTAGGGAATGGTATTCGAATCTTGCCTCCGGTTCAATCTTCTCTTTCGATCAGCTCGAAGAGAATTTCATTGCTCACTTCATGACCAACCACAAGGTGGAGAAGACGAGCGCTTCCTTCTGAATCTTAAACAGAAGGACGAAGAATCCCTCCAGAACTCGTTCAAAGATTCACTGCCAAAGCCCGAGCGATCTCCTCCCTCGACGCCGGAGTCGCCTTAGCAAAGTTCCGACACAATGTCCGCCTTGACTAGCTGAAGGCTCCGTGGCCAAGAAACCTCTTCTCTATTTTCCTAAACTTCTCCATAGGGTCGAGAAATACATCCGAGCCAAAGAGGCTCTACATCCCGACGGGTAAAAGGAGATCCCAACGAAGGGGAAGAGGACGGCGGACGAGTCCGAGGTCCCAAAAAAATTGCAAAAGGACCCCACTGGCCAAAGACGTCTGCCTCCGGTCCTCCGGTTCGAGAAGTTCACCCCACTCACTGCGAGTGTTTCAGTCATCCTCATGGAGATTGAGGACAAAGGGATAGTCAAACATCCCCCCCTTCGTCCAACAATAAAAACAGGAGGAGGGACCGAAGGTTCTACAGTCAGTTCCATTGAGACCACGACCATAAGACTGAAAATTGTTGGGCTTGAAGGAGGAGATTGAAGCACTCATACAGAAAGGCTACCTAACTGAGTTTGCTCAGAATACTATGTGAGCCTACCCTCCTCGAAGGGTGGACAAGCGTTCGGGAATGGGTCCAGGGCCAGAGGGAGCTAATAGGCTAGCTATTCTCCATTGCGTTCATGGTGAACCCATGGGAGGAGACTCGAACACCTCCCAAAAAGCTTTTGTTTGAGAAGTCAACGTGGTCCACCATCAACCACCCCCCAAGGGTCGGGGGCTATCAGTCTCGTTCTACAACAAAGACCACGAGGGTGGCCGACTCCCACATTGCAACGCCCTTATCATCAGCCTCGGTTTAGCCAATCACGTGGTTCGCGACGTTCTTGTTGACAACGGATGCTCAGTAATTGTTCTATTTCTGATAGTCTTCGATGTCCTAAAACTCTGCAGGAAAAGGCTAAAACCAACGGGGTATACGCTCCAGGGGTTCTCAGGTGCCCCGTCCAGATCGAGGGAATCATGACCTTCGACATTACTGCCGTGCAGGATCCGGCTTTCCAAACTGAAGCCATGGACTTCATGGTGGTAAATGTTCAAGCTGTCTATAATGCCATCCTCAGTCGACCTGGTATCGCATTCCTCCAAGCAGCACCCTCAAAGTACCACATAAAGATGAAGTTCCCCACCGAACATGGAGACAGAGTTATCCGGGGTAACCAGGACGCTGCCCGAACCTAGTACATGGCTGCTATGGAGGTGGCAGTCTTGCCCCTTGACATAGTCGAGCTATCCTTTGAAAAGGTGTATGATCGGGTAGGAGACAATCGATGAACTGGAAGAGGTCCCCTACTCCGAAGAAGACCCATCCAAATGGTTCCAAGTGAGCTAATCCCTTCCTCAGGACCTAAGGCAAGATATCATCGACTGCATCCATCGAAGTCGGGATTTATTTGCTTGGGTGCCCTCGAATATGCCTGGGATCTCCGAGGATCGTATAATGCACAAGCTGAGCATCCATTCGTACTCCAAACCAGTGAAACAGAGGCACCGCAAGTTCACCCCTGACCGGCAGTAGGCGGTTAAGGATGAAGTATAGAAACTCCTCTCCGCCAAGTTCATCCAAGAGGTAGCTACCCCGTGTGGCTCGCCAATATTGTGATGGTCAAGAAGCCCAACGGGAAGTGGAGGATCTGCATCGACTTCACAGACCTCAACAAGACTTGCCTGAAGGATCTCTTATCCCTCCCGAGCATTGATGCCCTCATTGTCTGGGTAAGAGCTTCTCAGTTTCATGGATGCTTTCTTGGGCTACAACCAAATCAGGATGTACCCTTCAGACATCCCTAAGACAACTTTCACGATCGTCCAAGGGCTATATTGCTACCGCGTCATGCCCTTCGGACTGAAGAATGCTGGAGCAACATACTAGAGACTCGTAAATTAGGTCTTCAAAAATCAAATAGGTCGGAATATGAAGGTGTATGTGGACAACATGCTCGTCAAAAATCTCAAAGGTCAAGATCATGTGAAAGATCTTGAAGAAGCATTCGGGATCCTTCGATCCTACAACATGCGGCTAAACCCTTCGAAGTGCACCTTCGGCGTAACGTTTGAAAAGTTCCTTGGATTCTTGGTCAGCCAACGGGGAATAGAAGCCAACCCCAAAAAATTCAGGCCATACTAGATATGGCCCCTCCAAAAAATGTCAAGGAAATATAGCGCCTTATGAGTCGGTTAGCAACTATTGACCGCTTTCTCTCTAAATCTGGAGAGAAGTCACTGTCGTTCTTCAATGATCTCCGGAGAGTTAAAAACTTTGAAGGGGGGGGGGGGGGGCTCCAACAACAAGCCTTCAACCAGTTGAAGGCATATTTGGCCAATCCCTAGCTCCTCAGCAAACCTGAGCCGAGCGAAGTTCTCACTCTCTACCTAGTTTCTTTCGAGCATGCGCTCAACGTTGTCTTAGTTCGGGAGAAAGGTAGATCGCAGAAGCTAATCTATTATGTCAGCAAAGTCCTTCGCAACACCGAGCTCAGTTACTCTAAAGTAGAGAAGATGACCTATGCACTTGTGATGGCGGAGAGAAAGCTTCACCCATACTTCAAGTACTCCATAAACTCGAGATGTCAAGCCATTTGATCAAATAGTCTGTCGAGTTGAGTCAGCACGGCATTACCTATAAGTCCCGAACTGCAATTAAGGGACAAGTGCTCGTTTAATTCATAATCGAGTGTACCATTCCCGATACATCTGAAGTCCGGGAAGATGAGCCAAAGTGGGAGCTCTATGTTGATGGGTCATCGTGAAAAGGCGGGAGTAGGGCCGAAGTCATACTTAGGGACCCAGACGCCTTCTTTCTCCAATACTCTCTTTGCCTCAACTTTCCAGCCTCCAACAACAAGGCGGAATACAAGTCAACGATCGCAGGACTCCTCTTGGCCCGTAAAGCAGGAGCCAAACACGTAAGGGTTTTTAGCGACTCCTAGCTTGTCGTCAATCAAATTTTTGGGGAGTACGAGGCTCGACAGTGAGTAGGATCTCTTGGGAACACGTTCGACTTCTTCTCTGGAATTTCAACAGTGAGTCAGATCTCTTGGGAACAAAATATCCAGGCGGACGCTCTCTCTAAACTGGCTTCTTCCTCCATCAAAGGATTAGATCACACTATCTTGGTGGAGGTTCTCTTAAAACCCAGTATTGAAATTGCCGAACTACCCGAAGTCAACTGCATCGACACACCGGTGAAGGTGACAACTTGGATGGACCGAATCTTGAACTTCCTACGGGCATGTGAAATCCCCCAAGATCCATCTGAATATAGAAAGCTTCGGGCCCGTTCGGAGAGGTTCACACTCATCGACAGCACACTTTTCAAATGCTCATACACCAAGGCAGACAGGAGACCTTATCTCCGCTGCATAAATCCCGAGGAGGCCAAATACGTGTTAGAAGAGATGCACGAACGAATCGGAAACTGCCACATGGGCAGCAGAATACTTGCAAGGAAAATAATCAATCATGGGTACTACTGGTCGACCATCCTCTAAGATGTCCGGACCTTATGAGAAAATATGGCCCCCTGTCAAAGGTGCTCCTCCATTCGACACAATCCCCAAATCGAGCTGAAATCACTGGCCAGTCCGGTCCCCTTTGCTATGTGGGGGATGGACTTGGTCGGCCCCTTTCCAGAGGCAACTAGCCAGAAGCGCTTCATCTTCATTGCCATAGACTATTTTATCAAGTGGGCTGAGGCAGAACCACTTACCACCATAACCGAGCATCAATCGCAATAGTTCTTTTGGAAGAACATTGTTTGCGAATTTGGTATATCTCGGATTCTTATCACCGACAATGGCACCCAGTTCGCCAGCAAAAACTTTTGCAAGTTCTGTGCTGACCTGGGGATCCGGTGAAGGTTCTCTTCAGTCTCGTACCCCCAGTCCAATGGCTAAGCTGAGAACGCCAACAAGTAGATCTTGAACAGACTGAAGAAACGCCATGACAACTCACCAAAAGACCTTTGGGTCGAAGAGCTACCGAGCATCCTGTGGGCCTACCGAACAACTAAAAGAATTCCAACAAGCGAGCCCCTGTTTAACCTAACTTTCAGAACCGAAGCAGTCATTCCTATGGAGGTCGGTCTCCCCTCTCCACGCATCATAAGCTTCACTGAAAGTTGCAACTCAGCAGGCTTAAGAGCCAACCTCGATCTCCTTGACAAGGTGCAGGAAAAAATGGCTATCATACAGAACATCTACCAAAAGAGGGCCGAGCGCTTCTATAATCCGAAGGTACGAGCTGGTGCTCCGACGGAACACCATTTCCGAACCTACCAAGAAAGCAAAACTCGCACCAACTTGGGAAGGTCCTTAAAAGGTCTCCAAAGTGGTCCATCCAGAGATCTACGGACTCGAAGACCTTGGGGGCAAAGTAGTCAAGAGAACTTGTAATGCGGAGCACCTGATTAAGTTCCATGAAAGACCTTAAAATTATTTTAACTCGTAGTAAGGCAAATGTAATAAGCACCAGCTTTCAGGGGCCATAGTTTAAAGTTATTTCAATTTCATAAATCAATCTTTGCATACTCTTTTTTAAAGAAAAATTCAAACCTCGGAAAGGGTACCTCGAAAGAGTACCACGACTCTGAGTCTTACGCAATTCTCACTGCTAAGTCTAAACCTCAAAAAGAGCACACTGAAAGATTACGCCAACTCTGAGTCTCACGCAGTTCTCACTGCTAAGTCTAAACCTCAAAAAGAGTACCTCGACTCTGAGTCATATGTAGTTCTCACTACTAAGTCTAAACCTCAAAAAGAGTATCTCAACTCCGAGTCTCACGCAGTTCTCACTGCTAAGTCTAAACCTCGAAAAAATTACCTTGAAAGAGTACCTTGACTCTGAATCTTACGTAGTTCTCGCTGCTAAGTCTAAACCATGGAAATAGTACCCCGAAAGAGTACCTTGACTCTGAGTCTTGTGCAATTTTCATTGCTAAGTCTAAACCTCAGAAAGGGTACCTCGACTTTGAGTCTTATGTAGTTCTCGCTGCTAAGTCTAAACCTCGGAAAAAGTACATCGACTCTGAGTCTTACGCAGTTCTCATTACTAAGTCTAAACCTCAGAAAGCGTACCTCGACTCAGAGTCTTACGCAATTCTCACTGCTAAGTCTAAACCTCAGAAAGAGTACCTCGGCTCTGAGTCTCACACAGTTCTCTCTGCTTAGTCTAATCCCGGGAAAGAGTACCTCGAAAGAATACTCTAACTCAGAGTATTACGAAGTTTTCACTGCTACGTCTAGAGCCCGGGAATCACCCCAACCTCGAACTTAATGCGGGTCTCTCCATTGCCAAGAATTTGACATCTCAGATCTCAACAAAAACACGTCAATCTACTGAAAAAGATAAATTTTATTGATCGAAAGGTGATTACAAAGGCGGTGGCCAGTCCACAAAAAGCATACAAAACACTGAAAGCTAAACCTACATCTATACATGATTCGCTTTGTATCTTGGAACATTAGCTACCTTCAGCTGATTTACTTCGCATCTCAGAACACTAACTACTCCCCAAACATTGAGGAGAAGAAATAGGTGAAGGCACCTCTACAACCGACCCCAGAATTCTATTCCATGAAAAAAGACCAAGAAGAGAGGCACTCATGAAAAAGCCAGAAATAGCTGAACCAACCAGTATACTGCGCTCTTTACAGAGCCCCTCTCCACAAAAGAGGCATCATACCAACGGAAGGTGATGATGACTGTAACAACCCTAAAATTTGCACATAGCAACATTGTAGAACATGAAGTTTGTTTATGAAAATTTCATTTTTATTCGATTGTGATTGAATGAACTCATTAGGGACCCAAACCATAACTTGGACCTAGTGTGTCATGTGCACACTTGTGTGTATCATGACACATGAGCAAAGAAAAATGAAGAGTGCACATGCACAAGCTTGGGTATGGCCAGCCATATTGGAAGGAAAATGGAGGGATTTTGGAGGTGTTTTGAAAGGAATTCTAGGGTTTTGGTATGGGGGTTCTCAAGCACTTGAGTACTACAACACCCCCCCTCCTCCCCGCACTTTCTTTATTTAAAACTCCCTCACTTCTAACCCTAGCTCTTACTCATTCTAACTCCAAAACAAATTATTTCTACACCTTAAACCACTCTCTAAGGGCTTAGCTACTGAATTGGAGGAAGAAGAAGGAGCCAAGGACCAGAAAAAGGATTCAAGGAAGCAAGGGGCAAGCAAGGAGCAAGAAGTGCTTAGGAGCTTAAAGACTAGGAGGCAATTCCACACGACTACAATGTGGGTGTCTCTAAAACTTTTGGTGTGTTAATAATCTTGTGGTGAACTCTGGATGTGATTCTTGTTTGCATGAGTAGGTCATTGAGTTGTGATTTAGTGATAAAAATCCGTTGCATGCTAGTCTTATTAATAGAAAGTTAATAAAACCCAGTTAATGCTGAATCTGTGATGCATGATAGTCTGGAAACCATTACTTGAAAATACTAGACATTTTGACCTGAAATTTTTATGGTAGCAAGAAATGCATGTTAGGCATCTTTTCACCAATTTTCATAATTTTTTTGAATTTATTTTCTATTAAAATTAATTATGAATTGGACTACTGACTGTGCAGAAAACTGATCTAACTTATGTTCTAATTATGATATTCAAAAACTTAAAACTCTCTACCACTTGAGATGTGTTGTTGAAGTTTTAGTATGTGCTACTAGCCTGTGTTTAGAACATGTGTTTTAAATTTCATAATTTTTGGACAACGTCTGCTATATAAATAAAATTCAAAACTACTGACTATTCTAAAAGAGAAGACAAAGTTGAATGTGAACTGTTCTATTTTTAGCTACTTTTCAAAAAGTCATAACTTGAAAAATACTCCGTAGAATCACTTAAAATTTGGATATGTGCTATTAACATGTATAAAGAGCTTATGTTCAAAATTTCATGATTTTTTTTATATCATTTGATATTTTAAAAGTATTTTTATGTTAGCACTGGTTAGTTGTTGCTCTGTTCTAGAAATTATCGCATGCATGTTAAACAATAACTACTTTGGCCACTTATAAGACATAATTTGAAGAAACTTATAACTAGAAAGTTGTAGTAGACACATAGAGATTTCTGGAATATCTAAGAACTGACGATTCTAAGCTGTACATGATTTATGATGGTTTTTACAATATACAACAGATGCATGTAGATCCTGTAAGTTCACTATTTTGATGCCATGTTCATGAACTTGATGTAGAACTCGTAGTTTGAGCTTAGAATTGCTGTTTTGTTGCTAATAAAGCATGTTATGGATGTGAGAAGGGGGTATGATTTCAATTATCTAAGTTTCATATTGTGGTATGGCTCATATATGCTTTGTAGGAGCAAATAGAAATGAGTTGTTCAATGTTTTAGGATAAATGCTGCAATAAGTGATTAAGTGTTGATGTTGATTGCTTAGGATAAGATTCATACCCACTTGTGTTGTTTGTTGCTGTCTACCTTGGGTAGAGGCACGGGGATCACCTGATCGCGTCTCTTTACTGAAACGGGATCGGGAGAGATCCTATGTTGGCATGAATGTCAATTTAATGCTTGCTGTTTGGAAATGCAATTTCCCATTTTTAGAGCTTTTTAGCACTCTTTTTGGGTGTTCATGGTGTAGGGTTTATTCCTAGGGTAGTGTACTCTTGTTGAGCCACCTAGATAGAGTTTCGAGACTCTAGGATTAAGTCCTGATGGTATATCTAGACGAGTAGAGAGGAACCCGTGTCGTATCAAATACATTGGAGGAAACGATTCGTGCGCCGACATGCTCGCCGTTCATGGAAGGATTTCCATGGTTGTGTTTGGTGCTATCACTTGTCGAGGACCGTGGAGCGTGAAGGTTAGCGGGAGCAACGTGTTTGGGTCGGGCCGAGGTTGCGATCGGACTCCAAGCATTGATGGCGGTTGCGGCGATCAACGGAGTCGGTTCGTCTTTTGGTTGGGCCAAGTGTGGGCCGAGGTGGGCCAACCTTTGGGCCGGATTGGAGGGCTAGATTGAGTCCTGTTGTGGGATGGGTTAAGTTCAAAATATGGAAAAGGTAGGTTAACTAGAAAAGAGCCTACAAGTAGAACATAACCAGTTGTTCATAAATAAGCAAATATTTTTACCAAGTTAGGGCATGGAAATAAATTATAGATCTCCTAACTAGAAGAGAACTTGTTAAAATGAAATAGGCCTAGACTCGCCTAATAATTCTAACTTCTATAATGAGTTAATGAAAAGGGAATTAGAGCAGAATTAGAGTCATGGGATTAAGGGAATCTGATAAATAAATAAAAAGCTAGTAATCGCATAATCAACCTTAATTCTAAATCTTGGTCCTAGAGTGGATTAGCACTACTACTTTGGGTTTGGTTGTGTCGTAGGACTAGATCGGGTCATTGTTGAATATAAGGATAGGCACTAGTTGGGTATCGTACTCATCCTGTCAAAGGGACACGCATGGCTCCATCTCACTTGATCAAGGGGACACAGGCGACGTTGTCTCAACTGTTAATTTCTGGAGTTTAGTGATGAGAACGGGATGCAGACGCACATCTCAAGTCATTTGGAACCTAGGGAATGGACCCCTAAGCTTCCGTTTATGTTCTGAGTTATCAGTGCAAATGAGGAATACGAATTTAACTCTACGGCCTTTGGCGGAGTAGGGGTGACCCTATGATTCGCCTTATGTTCACGATAACTTTCAGTAGAGACATGAATGGAGAAGGACCATGATTCCGGCAGAGCCGCGGTGGAAGCCGAATGATATCCGGACTGACCGGGAATGGAGGAGGACCATTATCCTGTTGGAGTGTAGAAGGACCATGACCAGTATGAGTAGAGTGACCACTGCTATTCAGAGTGGAGAAGGACCACGATCCGATTGCAGCAGGGTTAGACCGCACATATTGCATACTCTACTAGTCACTTGTTTCATATGAGGAGCAGGGAAGAGTGCAAGAGTATGATGCATAGCGAGGGATCAAACCCTATCATCTGGAGCACATCGCTTGGTTGGGGAATATGTAGTATGGGATGCATACATCTCCAATCAAGTGTGCATTAGTGTAGGAGCATCGTGTGCATTCTTTATTTTGTGGATTAGAATTTAGGTCATTGCATACACCAACACTTGGCTTGACATCACAATTTCTTTTTGCATCAATATATTGGTTGTTGAAGTTTTGGAGTCACTGGTTTTATCAGCTTTGCGTCAGTTGCATTCAACTGATGTGCCCACATTTTGTTAGGTGCGAGATCACTATTCGTGGAACGAGGGACTCGAGTTGTGGGAGGCATCCAAGTGGAAGTTTAATATCCAATTTTATTGTACATTCATGATTTAATAAATTATTGTAATTCTTGTAATCATTGGACATTGTAATAACATTTTGATGTAATAAAAGTTTTTAATTTCCTGTGATTTTTTTGGGTTTGGATTCATTTGAAGTAAGATTATGGACTGTGTTTCGAGTTCCAGTATTGGGAATTCTGGGCGCTAGAATGACGAAGCCTCTCGGGAATCCCTGTGGGAGGATGGATGTTGAAGCCAAAAATGGCCAGAACCTCCGTCCCTCCAGTCGACCCAGCTAAGAAAATCTCGAGAGAAGGATGAAGAGTTCTCTGATATAGATAACTCCACACCTCCAGGCCTCGGCCATCGGTCGAAGACAGATCTTGGAATCCGAGTCATAGGTGATAAACTTCTACATGGATTATGCCCCTAATCATCAGGTCCACTTGGCCCGGCGAAGACAGAGCAGGAACCCCTACTCGAAAAATTGCGATCAAACCCCTAGTAATGCCCCGTGGGACTTGGTCGATCAAACTGCGGATCTTGAAATCTGAGTCGAACAAATTAGAATGAATCTCCAGTACTCCAATCTCGACAGGGTGTGGAGCACCCGGGAACCGAAACCAACCTCCCAAGTCCTCATCAGAGAAACGTTCACTTTGTGGGAACAGATTGGTTGAAGGCCAAGGGATTTTATAGGCAACTCAGCCAGCCACCTCTTTAAATGTGCTTTCAAATGGTCAACGCTTCAACTTCCAAGGCATAAAGTAACCTCGTTATCACGAAGGAAGTGACGTAAGAAAATACATGGCATTTCTCTGTGCACAAGTTTCGAGGTGTGACTGACAAGGTGAGATATCGACTACCTAGTCCCGACCCAACAATGCCCAATAGCAAACAAAAAGAAGGAAAGAGAACAGAGACATCTTATTCATAATAAAAAGAGTACAAAGGTGGTGGCCAGTCTGCAAGAAGACAAAGATACAAATAACATATTAACAATGCCACAGGGTAGATCCTTTGTCCTTAGAGGCGAGGGATCCTTTCCCAACAGCTGTGAAATCCAGCTCGGCCACCCGCTGCAGGTCATTTACTTTCACATCGAAGGAAAAGCCCTCGATCTTGAGACACGGATACCTTATCTTCACGTGTGTAAGGGCCACGCCGTACTCTACATCCTGGGCATCGAGCACCTACAGTACGGTCTCATCCAACTCCTTCTTATCCATATTCACCCGCTGAGCCACCTCATCTAGCTCGCCTCGTGGTCTCTTCTCTTCGGCTTGTCATACTAGTCGTTCCTCGACCCATCTCTCCTTCTCAGCCAACAAAGCCTTTTTCTCCCCCTCCAACTTCTTCTCAGCATCCTTAACAGCCTGCCAAAGCTCCTGATTTCGGCGCACCAACTCCTTATAATTCTCCTCGAACTCTTGGGCCAGTGTGAGCATCGTGCCGAGTCTCCGTTTCAACTCAGCCCGAGTGACGACAGCCTACAGAAAGGAAATATTAGAGGATAAAAACCAAGGATGGACACCAACGACAAGTAAAAGATCTTTACCGACCGAAGCCTGAGCCCAACGGGTGTAGACTTCGTCCTGGGCCTTCCACTTTAGGGACACCAGTTCTCTAGGAGTAGCCATATTTTCGACCACTTGGGCCGTATTCACGTGGTCCATCGTTAGATCTGCCTCCATAATAGTCTAGGAGGGAATCCACGCCTTCGTCGGCGATGGCGGGCTTTATTGCCGTCCCACCACCCGGTTGCGGAGTTTCCTCGGTGGCGATCGACGACTCCGTAAGGTTTGGAGGGTCAACATCGTTGCCTTTCTTCTTCTGCAGAGGCGTGACTGAAGAAGGGAGTGGGGGAAATTCGAGGATCCCCCTTGGTTTTCTTTCCCTTGGGGTCCTCGGTCATTGCAGCCTCTGCTTCGTCTGACTTGGCCATCCCCTTGACCATCTTCTTCTCCACTTTTTCCTTAGTCTTCACCCCTGCCTCGGCTCGAGGGTCAGCCATGGCCTTAGCCTCGACCTCAGCTCTGGCCTTAGCCTCGGCCACCTCCTTTACAGCCTTCCTGGCTAGGCGCCTTTCTATCAAAAGTGCGTCGGAAACCATGACTGAAAGAAGAATAAAATTAATAAAGGGGCAGTGAAGGAAACGAAGGAAAGTCGTGAAGGGAGAGAAGGCAAAAGAAAGTAATATATAGGTAAGAAATGGACATCGAATACTGTGCACTCACGTGGCAAGCATGGAACATGCAGGTCCCTATGCTGTTGGTTTTCCCTCAGCGAGACCCTTCGAATTCCCACTCCGGGCTTTTGTTGCTCCGAAGTTCAGAGTCTTACATGGTCTCATTCACAGATAGGACCCGAGTCTCCAGTGCCTCCACCCAAGATGAAAATCTGACCCCGAAGGATCATTAGAAAATTCTGAAGTTCAAATCAAAATCAAGGCTTAAAAATATAGAAACTCCTTATCATTTCATCAAAAATAATTGGGTACAATGGGTAGTGGCTAGTCCGTGTCCGGCAAAATACAACAAAAATGAAAGCTAAGGCAAGGGGGGCTCCTCCCCAGAAGCCGAACGAGCATCTACCCCTCATATGACCCTGAGAATAGATCTAACATCTGATCCGACTCCGAAGGAATCTCGGTAGGGGTCATGGGTGAAACCCCCGATGAGGGCAGACGAACGCATTCATTACTTACATCTTTAAAGGCCACCAGGTAAGAAGGAATCGCGCAAGGAGTCGCGGGAGAAGTAACAAATTCTGGATCGTATTCAAGATGGTCAAGGCTGAGATGGGGGTATTCCCGTCGGATGCGCTCGATGGCTTGTTTAAAACCACGCTCTTGACCATCAACAATGTCATCTACAACACCCACTAACTCTAACCGGGCGTTGGTCAATTAGCACTCCAGTGCATCTTTCTCATTCAACTGTGCCCTGTAGGCAGATCATTCTTCACCCGGATCGTCCTCTGGTTCTGCCGGCTTCTTCTCCAATTCATTCACTTTCTTTTATACGGCCTCGATGCGCTCGTGATCCTACTGGTGTCTCTTCTTATAATGTTCTGCCTTCCAATCCGCGAGGTCAAAAAATTGCCCATATTGTCTCCTCATCTTGGCACCGTAGAGGGTGGTCTGCAGGGAAAACTCAAAATTTAGCAAGGAATGGTTACACTTACAATGCAAAATACTTAAACACTTACTAGTACGACCCCTTGAAAAAAATGAAGGAAACACGAATTTGTGGTTTCTGGGTGAGTGTAACACCCCAAAATTTTATTTTTTCTATTCCTTATTCAAATGAATTCTAACATAATCTATTACTTATCTACACCAAGTCTTACTTAGCAAAATATTATAGATTTTTATTAAAAATTTCAGCAGAGTTTTTCTTGAAATATTAGCCCTTTCGCAGCAATTCCTTACGAAATTCTGCAAACAATTATAAAAAACATGTTACATGTAATATATATCAATTCTCCCTAGACCAAGTCTTTCAACATCACACATGCAATAATAAATACGGCGCTCTGGGGGCATAATACTTCACAACAGGCAAGATACAAATTAAAAACCAAAATTTCTTTTGAAAACTTATATGATTTTTAGAAAAACTTTCGAAAAACCTTTCAAAAACCAACCACATAACCTAGTACTCCACAACAAGGTGGGTACGGGATTTCATACTTCATCACAGCACTATAGATATCATTATACCTTACAGTTATACACATAATCTCCCGTAATACAAAATAATACATCATACTATCCCCATATCCACATATAATGCATACACATGTATATAATCCATTCTATTACGAGAAAAATAAAACTGCCAAACCTCAACAATTATCTCACCTTGCTGCTATCAAAACATAAAGGAGAGTTAGGGTCGTCCACCCTCAGGGAAGGACTCCCCTAACCCCCAAAAAAAACAGGAGTTAGCCATGTCTGGTGTGAATATAATCATCATGAATAAGAACAATATCAATGAAATTAATAATATTATTTTAAAATAATAAAATAGGAGGGTGTTACAGTGAGAGCCTCCCGGTCCCTCGGACGAGCAAGGTTCTCCACTACTTCCCAAGCCATCTCCAACTCCATAATGAAGTCAAGCTCCCCCACCGACCATTATGGTCTAGAAAGCCCCACAGCCTCGTCGACGGTCCACAACAACCTCTCGCCCAGTTGCCCCCTCAGAGTCTCCTCCAGGCCACGAACCTTCAAAGCCTTGGGTTTCTTCGGCAAGTGCTCCGAGGCGAGCACCTCGATCTTCCTCTTTCCCTTACGGTCAACTGTCGATGCCTCCCGAGGCTCCGATGCTAGGGAAACCATCACACCAGCACCTACAGAGAAAATGGATATAAGATAAGACAATATACCAATACAATAAGCCGAGAGGGAACTAATTTATGCGAGCCAATGAAACTCAAACTAGCGTCGACCAACCTCTCTTCTGACATTTGCGGCCAGCCGACACTAGCGCCCTTCTTGAAGAGTCTATGAAACTCAGCACAGTCCTTCGTGCTCAGATTGGGGGACGTTGGGAGATCATTCTTCGGCGGGCCCTCGTACGACCATTTGGTGGGAATGTCCCAAGGCTCGGTACCTCGGACGATAAAGTATTTCTTCTTCCAACCCTTAATGGAATTGGGATGGCCGTGCACCACTTTGTACCCCCGATACGGCGAGATATACTGTAACCCCTGTTCCCCCAAAAATATATTGTTGTGTATTTTCTGTATTTAAAAATTTTTGCAAATTATTTTTTGTCGGTTTTCAATTTCTTTTGTCAAATTGTATTATTGGATCTCCTATAAAATAATATGTTTTCTATTAATAACTTTATTTGTAAATATTTTCTATGATTTTATATTGTAAAACATTTCGTATTTTTTTGTTATTATTATTATTTCTGTTATTATTATTACTATTATTGTTTTATCACTTTTCTTATTATTATTATTGTCAGTATTATTATTTCTTGCTGTTATTTTTATACAATTATTATTTTTATTATTATTATTAATATTTCTACAAAATCCTAAATTGTATATTTTTATTTGTTATTTTATTTTTCCAAAACTCCAAACCCATTTGTTATTTAATACCATATTTTCCTTATTGGATTTTTAATTATAACCCATTGTTTTTATAAACCCAAATACCCACCTAATTACCCAAAACCCATTAATATCCATTTTAAACCCAATAACTCAAGTAACCACTGTCTACTTAACCCTGCCCATTTTAATTACCCAAACCCGTTCCCTATACTACCCCAAACCCGACACCCATATACCCCTCAACCTAAACACCTAACCCTATTTTACCTTACTCTATATATACCCATTTTCTTACCTGTTTGTCTCCCCTACTTTCGTCAGCCGCCCCGTCTCTTCATCGAACCCCTGTAGTGCCGTTTCCTCTCCCTCATCCCCCTGTGCTCCTTCTCCTGCGGCGATGCCAGAGCACCGCCTTGCAGTGCCTACCTCCTACAGCGGCGCTGCATCGCAGTGAAGGCGCCATCACCCAGTCTCGACACCCTGCATCCCTGTGTACCCCCTCCCCTCCGCCGCTGCACCCTTCCCGTCTTTCCCATGTCGCGCCACCTTCCCTGCGACCACCAGGCACCCGTCCCCTCCTGCAGCCGCGGCGGCCTGCGGTGCTTCTCCCCCCGTTGGCAGACCAGAGACAGCCGCAACAGCACACTGCTGTGTGCTGTCTCTCCCTTCGTTGCGACAGCGAGCTTCCCTTGCTATCCATCTTCGCGGTGCCGTCGTCTTGCCATTGGTCGCTATTTCTCATGGGCGACATCTTCCCGTTCGCTCTCGTTTGAGGTTGCACGCGCACGGTACTTGCACGTGTTATCTCGGATTGTGGATCTCTAGTTTGGGTTTGTCGTTCGTAAGTCCGTGGGTTGTGTTCGTCGCTCGTTGGATTGTGGTTTTCGTTCATGGTCCATTGAGTTCGTTGGCCGGGAATCCATTCCCGTTATTCTTGGTTCCATCGTTTCGTCTTTGGTTAAGGCAAGTAACTTGTACTCCAATTTATTTGTTTGATACAAGTCAAAAATGCCACCTATAGTGTAGTTGGGTCTAGAGACGACTCTTGATTGTGTTATGTTTGATAAGTTTTGTCTCTATTGTGAAAACTTGACCATAGTTGCCTCACGACATAATATGGACATGAAATAACTTAGATTTTACCCGTTCTTGATTTGATCATGTATGTGAGACTTTTGTGAGAATTCGTGATTTGGTTGAGACCCATGTGATATATTTGGTGTGGACATGCTAGATACCCTAATTTATGATTTTTGGACACTGGGTAGACCCAATTTCATGTTTGGTTGTGTTTCGAACAAGTTTTATATGTTATATGTTGAGTTGTTGTTAAAGGAAAAAATCTGTATTTTGCCGCTCATCTGTTTTGTTTGCTGTTTTGGACTGTCTTGAAGTCAGTAACTTAATTTCGGTATAAAACATGAGTTTTAGAGGAATTTGTCTTCTTTCCAACCCCTCTGACCTTGCTCGATTTCGTTTTCGTATGTGTGAGTTATGACTATTTTACTATAGAGGTGTAGATTTTTTCCAGATTTCGTTTCTCGAGGATTTTAATGACTAAATTATTTTGATACTTGTACTACACATATTATTTTGATCCAAAACTTTGGTCAGTATTTCTTTATCTAGTTAGGGATTACCCAAAATTTTTGTGGACTTTATTGATGAGTTTTATATGCTGTTTCATGCTCGTTTATGAAAACTATACTTACTGTATTTTGCTTGCTGTTCTGTAAAGAATCGTATTTTCCCCCTGATTCCTTTTACTGTATGGAAAATATTTGTGAAATATAAAAGTTATCTTATTCTACCTATTTTCATCTCCCTTTGGCGAATTTGGATTTCATTTCACTGGTTATGAGATATTACAGTTTTCGTACAGCAGTGTTGGGAATTTCAGATTTGCCAAACTCTCGTTTCTTGATGTTTTCTGATTTTTGATGACTGATCTAACTTCACTGAAAAATTATGAAACTTTATATTTTGATACTAGATATATAGGGGAATATTCCAGATTTTTTGTGGATTTATTTAATATGTTTTCATGCTGTTTTTCTGCTCTTGAAATTTGATTTCCTGATTTCTGGCTGAACGTGTTTTCTGGATTCAAATCAGTTTTGAGTTAAGTTTTTCTAAAATACTATATAACTTATTTATACTCGCTGGATTCGGTTGGAAGTCTATTTTCTAGAAATTTTGACGGATTTAGATTTGTATTTTTGGAACACTGGGAATCACTATTTTACTGCAGTGTGGTCTTGCTGTTCTGAACTTGAGATTTGTCTATTTTATTCTTTTATGAGATATCTTGCACTTGTACATGTTTATCTTGCGACTTGCACTTGTCACATGATCATGCCATGTTAATCTTGATATACTTGCTCTGTTCGTGACACACCTACATGCTTGTTTGACATTAATAATAAATAATCAAGCCGGGGTTTAAGGGAAAGATCGAATAGTAGATAATTCAGAAACGTGTACTCGGAAGGGGGCCCGTGTTTTTCATTACTTGTGCCATGTTTCATGATTACATGATTCATGCTTGTTATACTATATGCCGCCATGTCTCATGCTACATGATTCATGCTTGATATTACTTGTTGCCATGATTCGTGATGATTCATGCTTGATACTACTTGTTGCCACGTGATCATAACTACATGACTTGTGCTTGATACTTGCTGCCACTTGTTCACGATTACGTAACTCGTGCTTGATACTTGTTACTTGACTTGTCCCTCAGTACACTGCCCTTTATGGTCCACTATGAAATCTAAAGTGAAACTGTATGTTGTAGCAACCATGTAAGGTGGGCTGCATGAAGTGCTACCTAGATAGTAATCACTACAAGACTTGAACATGATACTTGAACATGATACATGCTTGCTTGATACTTGACTACATGATACTCGAGACTCGAAACTTGACACATGATACATGATTACATGATACTTGACACCTAATGCATGTTTACATGATATTTGATTACTTGACACTTGATTCATGCCATTTACACTTGTTCACTTTGCCAAGCTAGTTGTTTATTTTGACATCATGCTTATACCATGTTGCTAGTTAGTTTCCCCCATGTACTTGTATTCTACATTATAAGTGGCCTGTAACTTGCAGTCGAGTACTTGTTTTCTCTTTTCCTCTTCCTTGCAATTGTTGAATTGCAGATGGTATCGGTGACATGAAGTATTAGTGCTAGAAATTATTATTATTATTTCTTGTAGTTGCTTGAACAATATTGTATTTTTGATACTTGGATTTATTCTTTTATTTGGGCAATGTGACCCAGGATTATTTTTGTTATTCAGATCATGACTATTTGAGATAAATATATTTTATTTCAAGTATTCTTGTTGGTATTTGGTTCATATGTGCGTTTGGTTGACTTTTCTGGCTTCCGACTCTAATTATATTGTGATATGTTGTAAAGATTCCTGAACAACTTATGGATGATGAAAATCATTTGCTGGGCCAATGTTACGTGCTCGTATTCCGTATTTTTGGGAAGCAGGGTGTGACATATACCATCGATACCGGTGACTCGGCAACGCTCTAAAGCCCAAACAGGCCTAAAAATATTTGAGGCAGAGAGGAACCCCTCTCTCGTGACAGACCATGATGAATCTCGTCAACTGCTTCCATGAGTTCAGTGCAAACTGCATGGGGCTTAGGTCCGCCCAGTTCAACACTTTCTTTATAAAAGGATGGAAAGGAAGACGCAGGCCCGAGTGGAACATGTCGATGTTCATTATACACAGCGGCCCCGAAAGGTTGGCATTTTGTCGAAGGCCAAACTTTAGAAGCATCAACTCGAATTGGGGAGGAATACGATAAACTGCTCGAAGCGACTCAAGTTCATTTGCACCCAAGACATTCTTCACCTTATCCAAATCTGCTATCGACCTATTTGACGAAGGTAGAACACCGAAGCCAGGCTCATCCTTCGTATCTTCAGGATACCTTTGGATAGACTTCGTCCACACAAGCGCTTGGTCAAAGGGGTGCTGAATACCCTCCGGTCTCGACGATCCTGGCCTACGAGGAGACACAACCGACAGGATCTTGACATCCAACACCACCTCCCACCTTTTCGAGATTGCCCACAGGTCTCTCCTCGCTCTCCGCTGATCAATCCCCCCCCGGATCACTTCCACCCTCTGACGCGTAGGGTGATTCTCGATTTTCCTTCACCAAACTAGTTTCGGCCTCGCCTGTCCTAGTCTCCTTCTCGACTTGGCTATGATTTTCTCCCTCAGAACCAGAGATTCCATCGATATCTACATCCGGCTCTAGTGAGATCTCGCGTGTTGACCCCGAATTCATAGGTTTGCTTCTCCGTGAAGAGGACCGACTTGACAAACTCGCGGGCGATCCACCTTGTGAAGAGCTGGACTCTGATCCACCACTGTCACCGGAAGATGACGAGCTACCAATTCCTGCGATCGGCATGTCCTGAATTACAACCTTGAATAGAGAAATTCCAGATGTAAAGAAAGTAACCCCCTACAGTGATAAGATTGAGCAAATTTATAGAGGCATGCTACTTCCGGAACCATCGGCACATGTCGTCCCTCGAATTCTATGAGTGACAGCCCATCGAATGACTACCATCACGTGTTGACTCTTCAAGCTCCACGAAATCTGATGTGGCAAGAAGCCACATGGGCAGAAGATTTAATGTCCTCCGTCCGATTGACCTGCACAAGACTTTGGCTGCAAACAATTGACACCAAGGCTCGACCCTCGACACCATATTTTGAGAATTGTGCTCCAACTCTTAGCTTTTCATAATACTCACTGTCCACAATGTTCACACCTCAGACGCATACCGTGAAAGGGCACACTGATTCTGATTCTCAGGCAGCCACCAATCGACGGGCCCATACCTCAAATTCATGATCCCAAACCTCATTCTGACGCTTCTCACGGAACAACACTTCTACCACAAACTCGGCAATCTAATGCGACCTTCACGCCAACGCTTTTCCCACAAGTTATCTAATCCTCGGAAATAACCTACAGCTCACTCCAGAGAGTAGGGGACTCATGATTTGGGTAAAAGTCATGGCTGATCTCCACCGAACGATTCTAGCACGAATCACAAAGCAACAGACTGGGCTTAGCACCAACTTCTCTACTGGCCAGGCCAGGTAGCTCTACGGGCCGTCCGCAGGCCCATTCGCTCACCAGGATGAATCACTTGCCGTTTGGGAAAGGAACTCCATTGGTTACGCCGTAACCACACCCCTAAAATCAAGAATCTGATCAATTCTAGATTCGAGATCAGGGGGATGTCAATACCGCCCAGGGATCTCTCCATAACAGATTTCCCCCCAGACTTATAAATATAGCATCTACTGTACAGTTACAAGGTAATCACTCTTTTTGCGATAGAATCTCTTCCACTAATTATTGTCCTCCGACTTAAGCATCGAACAGTCCATCGTCGGGAATACCCCTGGTGTTTCAGGCTTCTTTTTGCAGGTTGAAAAGTCAGCTTCCTCCCAAACATTTCACTCAACACCCCTTCAGATCCAGAACAAAGGTCAGGATCACTGTCTTTTCCTCGAATAAAAGAACTCACATTATCTGTTGCTCCTTCACCCAAAAAACAACAATAATAGTAGTTTCCATACTGTAATCAATATTCAAATTCTGCTTACATTATATTCAGATCTGTTATAAAGAAAAAGTGTACATGTTAGTAAAATTGTGCCAAGGTGATACAGCGAGAAGCAGTGCAAGCATCGAGAGGAGAAGTGCAAGGGTGAGGGAAAGACCTGTACATTTGGAAGATTTCATATGCACATAAAGAGCACGTACTGAGTTCAGTTAGTTTCAAAGCTGAAGATGGCGGGAGAATTTGTAACACGTGTAGGGTGTAGATGCAGTGAACGTGGGTATAAATAAAGAGGCCAAAGTGTGAGAGGGCAGCAAAATATCCGTAACAAACTCCTCAATTCTTCCCCAATTTCTTCTTCTTCCTCTTTTGAATTTCTTTCTCACATTCCTCTTACAAAAACCTAGTTGTTGTTGATTCTAAATCAATTCATAGACTGAGATTGAATCGATAATACACAGAGTCTGTGTTGAATCTGCAATTACTCTGTATCAATTGGTGCGTTCACTGAGTTGAGCTTTAGGCAATGGCGGATGGTAGGAGATCGCTCGATGATGTTTGGGAAATGGTGAGATCACATGGAGAACAACTGCAAACATTATTAACTTAGGTGGAAGCACAGAAAATATTATTTTCTGAGATGGTGCACCGTTTTCAGCCATGGAACATAAGTTGGAGTGATTTGCAATTATGGAAGGGAAGCTCGATGAGGTTCTCAATTGCGCAACATATCAAGAAAATCCAACCACAGTAAGGTCATCTTCTGCAACTCATTATCATGAATCTTATTTTAAAAATCCTCGATGGGATTTCCCTAGATTTTATGGTAGTGAAACTATGGGATGGTTATTCAAAGTCAATCAGTATTTCGCCTTTCACAAAACACCAACAGATCAAAAGTTTCACAAAGTATCTTTTCATTTGGATGGGAGGGCCTTGGCATGGTTTCAGTACAGATATGAAAATGGTGATTTCACTAGTTGGGAGGTGTTTGTAAAGGAGGTTGACACTATATTTGGGTTTCACCATTTGTAGGTCATCCAAGGCAACTATTTAAGCTAACTCGGACTACTACTTTAGCTGCTTACAAAGATCAATTTGATATGTTGATTAACAAAACCAAGGGGTTATCTGAAGAACATGTACTAAGTAATTACATATCGGGTCTAAAGCCTAACATACGAAGAGAAGTCATAGCTCATAAGCCTAAGACATTGGTTGATGCAATAGGTTTAGCTAGACTACAGGAAGATAAAGTAATAGATAGTCGATATCAAGGTAATAGAGGTAGCTATCAGCGTCCACCATGGCAACCTCCACCACCTAGTACACTCCCACCCTTACTTCCAGCTCCAAGTGCACCCACTAATAGCCAGATAAACAATTCACAGTCAAAAATGGTAGTGAGAAGAATCCCTCCAGCTGAATAGGCAATGAGAAAGGAGAAAGGGCTTTGTTTCAACTATGACGAGAAGTACATACCTAGTCACAAATGTCAGCATAAGTTTCTGATGCTAATGACTGAAGAAGAGGATGACAGTAATGCTCAATCATTTGAAATGTTTTGCAACTTAGAGAATACTGCTCAATATGATGTTATTTCGGCTGATATAGCACCGCCAGAGATCTCTTTCCACACTTTTTCAGGGCAGATATCCTTGCAGACCTTAAGGGTTCAAGGAATGATTGCACACAAGCAGATACAAATCTTAATTGATTCGGGAAGCACCAACAATTTTATGCAGGGGAGGTTAGCAAAATTTCTAAATATGCTACAACCAGCTACTCAGTTCAAAGTGGTCATGTGGAATGGCCAAACACTACAGTGTGAAAGGAAGTGTTTAGTAGTACCAGTGGTTATTCAAGGGCATTCTTTCCTCTTTGATTTTTTATATCTTGCCTATTCATGGATCAGATGTGGTGTTGGGTATACAGTGGTTGCGACTACTTGGTAAGGTGGTGTCTGACTATAAAGAGATGATTATGGAGTTCATGTATGGTAATAAGAGGGTGCTACTACAAGGTAGTCCTTCTCAAAGCCCTTCACAAATACAGTTGAAGTCTCTGCGTAGAGAGATAACTACCAATGCTATAGGGCAGTTATTTCATTTGGTCCTGTAAGAAGAACATCAAGAGCAGAGCATTCATCCTGTGTCACGCCCCGCTTCCCAAAAATACGGAATACGAGCACGTAACAAAAGCCCAGCGAATGAATATAATCATCCTTAAGCTGTTAAGGAATTCTTTACAACATGTCACAGTAAAATCAGAGTCGGAAGCCAGGAAAAATCAACCACATGCACATATAAACCAAATATCAACAGGAATACTTGAAATAAAATGTATTAACCTCAAATAATCATGATCTGAAAATACACAAATATTCCGGGGTCATATTGCCCAAATACAAGAATACAAGTAACAGATACAATGTTCAAAATGAGCAACAGGAAATAAATATAGATAGCAAAGCTTCAGCCAACTAGAACTTCATCTCGCCAATACCTTCAGGAATCCTGTCCTCCAAAATCTGCAATTCAACGAATGCAGGAAAAAGGAAAAGAGAAAATATAGTACCCGTCAATGGCAAGTCCGGGTCACAAAATAGAATAGGATACAAGCACATGGACACTATCTAACCACAGGATATACTAACAGGTATAAATAACATATGTCAAGTGTCATCAGGTCAACAGGTAAATAGATAATATGTATGATTATCAGGTATCCAGGTAATCAGGTAAATATGTATCACGTATCAAAAAACAGGTAACAGGAATATCAGATTAATCATGTAACAGGTAATCATGTATCAGGTAAACAGGTTCATCATGTTATGTTAAGTCTAACTAGGTAGCACGACATGTGCCCCAAATTATATCACATGGTTGCTACAACAAACAATTTCGCTTTAGATTTCGTAGGGGATATTATAGGGCAGTGTACTTAGGTATCAGTAACAGTAACAGGAACAGTTCGAACCTAGTGGTCCGCCTCCGAGTACACCTTCCTATAGGGAAGTGTGCAGTCAGGTAATCAGTAACAGTAACAGTTCGAACCTAGTGGTCCGCCTCCGAGTACACCTTCCTATAGGGAAGCATGTAGTCAGGTAATCAGTAACAGAACAGTTCGAACCCATTGGTCCGCCTCCAAGTACACGTTTCTATGCTTTCCCTCTACTAGATCTGTCCCATAAACCCTGGCTTGATTACTTTTAGTATTTATATTATCCACAGGCATGAGAGTGTGCTAAATAATGTCAAACTAACAGGTCATGATCAGGTTTAGTCTCAGGGAATTAGATCAGCAAGTATAGGTGCAAAACATTCACAAATACGAGCAAACTAGCGTATGTTTATAAACAGGACAGAAAGACCAGTCTGTACATAAACAGTGATCCAAAGATCTACAGGCATGCAAATCATAATCCGTCAAAGGATCTGGAAACTAGACTTCCACACGCTTCTAACGGGTATAATAAATTCATATGCTATTTCACAACATCTCGACTCAAAACACAATTCAACACAGTTTTCATGTACAGCCAAAAAACAGGGGAATAACTTAAACCACATGAAAACAGCATACAAAGTCATTAATTAAATCCACGAAAATTCTGGGGTAATCCCCTATATGTATAGTCTCAAAATATAAATTTTCATATTTTTACAGAAAGTATAGATATATTTTCAAAAATAGAAAATAACACATAACACAGTTTTGATGGATCTGGAATTCTTCAACACCACTGTACAAAATCATGCATATCTTGCACACAGCGCATCAAAATCCACTTCCGCCAAAACGGGATGAAAGTATACACAATTACCCAACTTTCATATCTCACATGAAATATTCATACAGTAATTAGAAATAAGGTGAACACGACATTCAACATACAATCACACGCAGTTTACAGCAAAAGCGATCTATAGAAAAGAATGTAGGGCATCACTCAAAACTCATCTTTTAAATACCAAAAAAATTAGAGAACTACCTAACATCATGGTGAAACACTGGACAAAATCTTGTGGCATGAAATTATGTCTAACCTGGATCTTGAAAATAAATTGGTGATAAAATCTACCCCGAAACAAATCTGGGAACTACCGGCATACAGTTACTAAAATAATCATAACTAATTCATACGAACTCCAAACAGGATGAAATAGGTGGGATTAGAAATTAGATTCAATTCTCTAAAAATTACTCAGAAATATTCATATGGAGATTCGGACTCTAATTCAGGTAAAAACAACAATCAATCCAGTTCAATCCAAATTTCCAGATTTCTCAACTAAACTTCAAAACGTCATAATTTCCTCAAAAATCATCCAAACTCTTCCAAATTCAAAACGCTGTCTACCCATGGTCCAAATGTCATAATGGAGGGTATCTAACATGTCAAAAATCTATTATTCCTCATATGGGTGTTCAACATACATCGGGTACACAATATGGCACATACGCGATCAAATCGCGTTTGGGTGAATCCTAAGGCACAAACCTATCAAACTCCATATCCTAAGTCGTCTATGGCCTGTTTTGAACAATAGAGACGAAACCCACAATTAAAAACATGATCTTTGTCCGTCTCTAGTCTCAACCTATCCTATGTGTGAACTTTCTACTTGTATCAACCTAAGAAATTTAAGTACAAGTTACTTGCCTGGATGAAGTCGACAAATCCAACCAAAAGAAGAGAATAACGAGAATGGATTTCCGGGCACGAACTCAACAGCAACGGGTCACGAACAAGATCACGAATCCAAAGAGCAATCGATCACGGACACGATCGGACGGCTGAAATTCAAGGGATCACGATATCAAGGCGATCAAATCAGATCGGACGACTCTGATCGAAGATCAAGATCAAGATCGAGATGTGATCAGTATCTTGATGATGAAGATGATGATCGGACGGCTCTTAATCAATATGATCAACACTCCAAGCGATAGACGGCCAGGATTCCACAAGATCAAAAACTCATCAAACAGAGCCTGGGGAGGACCGTTCCGCGACTGGGTGGCGGCCAAGGGCTGTGGCTAGGCGGAGGACGCGGGCGAGGAGCGTCGGGAGACAACGCGCTGGCTGCAAGGTGGCGCGCGGGGGACTGAGCTCGGGGGTGCACAGGGCAGGCAGCCAGGGGGAGTCGGGAGTGCAGGCGGCGTGCTGTGCGACTGGGGGGGGGGGTGCTGCTTGCGGCGCTGGAGAGGTCTGGCACTGCAGCGGGCTGTCGACGGCCAGGGTGCACCGGGGAGAGGTGGAGACGCAGCCGCAGGTGGCCTGGCGCTGGATTGTGGGTGTTCGGCATTTTAGGGGACGGGGAGATGAGCCAGGGTGACGAAGAGAACGGGAGAGGGAAGGTGGAAGAGGCAGGGGGTGGCGCTGCATGGATGGGTTCGGAAGAGAGCGTGGGAGGAAGGAGAAGAGAGACGGCGCAGGTTTGAGGGGGGGGGAAGACGAAGGGACGCATGAGTATATATAGGGAATATGGGAAATAGGGTTAGGCGGTGGGAAAGCTTCGGGTCGGGTCTAGGGATGTTTAGAAATGGGTTTTGGATTGTTTAAGAAATGGGTTGGGGGATATGGGTTATTGGGTTAGATTAGGAAATGGGTATGAGTTTAAATAGGGAATTGGGTTTAAATAAATAAATAAATAAAATAACAATTAAAATTATTGTCTCTAATAAAATACAATTTGCCTTACAAAATATAATTTATACAATTAGTCTATAAAAATGAATTTTTAATAACTAGCCAAAATAATAATAATAATAATAATAATAATAATAATTTGCGAAAATTTTTAAATACAGAAAATACATTAAAATACATTTTTGAAAAAACAGGGGTTACATCCTGACATTATGGCAGTCTTGCAAGTCTATGCGCCAGTGTTTGCAGAGGTAACGGGGCTTCCTCCTGCCAAGAATTTGATCATAATCTACATTTAATACCAGGTGCATCTCCGACAAACGTCAAACCATATAAATATCCACATTTCCATAAAAATGACATAGAAAACAAGTTGCAAATATGTTATAGGAAGGGATAATTCGACATAGTAGAAGCCCATTCTCCTCACCAGTGCTATTGGTAAAGAAGAAGGATGGTACGTGGAGATTTTGCGTCGATTATAGAGCTCTAAATTCAATTACTATAAGAGACAAATTTTCCATACGAACTGCAGATGAGCTCTTTGATGAGCTACATGGATCAATTTTTTTACAAAGCTGGACCTTAAAGCCAGTTATCATCAAATCAGAGTGCAGGCTGAAGATGTAGAGAAGACTGCCTTTGTACACATGAGGGCCATTACAAATTCTTAGTTTTGCCCTTTGGTCTCAAAAACACACTATCTACCTTCCAAGCCACCATGAATGCAATTTTCAAACAATTTTTGAGAAATTTTTTTTGGGTCTTCTTCGATGATATTTTGATTTACAGTGCAGATTGATTGACCCATTTGCATCATCTAGCGTTGGTTTTGAGAATTTTGGAACAAAACCCCTTCTTTGTAAAAAAAAAGTAAATGTGAATTTGGAAGAGAATCATTGGAATACTTTGGACATTTGATATCTGCAGATGGTGTCCAAGCATGCCCTGAGACAGTGAAGGCTATTAGGGAGTAGCCTATTTCGAAAACTATCAAGCAATTAAGGGGTTTTTTGGGTGTAGCTGGGTATTATAGAAAATTTGTACAAGGATATGCATCAAAAGCCGCAGCCTTTACTGACTTGTTGAAGAAAGACTCCTCCATTTGGAGTGTAGAAGCTGAGAATGCTTTCAACCAACTAAAAGATGCACTCCAAAATACTCCTATATTAGCTCTGCCTGATTTTTCAAAACCATTTTTCGTTGGGACAGATGCATCGGGGAAGGGAATTGGCACAGTATTGCAGCAAGATGATCATCCTATAGCATTCTTTAGCAGAATAATGTCAGCTAGAATGCAGTCAGCATCCACATACACAAGGGAAATGTATGCAGTAACGGAAGCAATTAAGAAATGGAGGTAATATCTGCTAGGGTGGGAGTTTGTCATCTGCACAGATCACCAAAGTTTGCACCATATGGTAGATCAAGTTATTCAAATACAAGAGCAGCAACGGTGGATTTATAACCTACTGATTTTCTATGATTTTTAGTTTCATGAAGAAAAGAATTTTCTATGATTTTTACAAGTACCATGAGCTGCAGTTCTCAGATTTTGAACCTACTGATTTACAAATGGATTTTGACAAATTAATTGTGGTTATATTTAGATGATCTTAACTATAAAGTTGTATTAGACTCATTTATATTTCCTATGACACTAAGAAATCTATTTTTGGAGTAGCATTGAAATTTATATGATTTTTACAATACCATTAGGTTGATGTCTCAAGTTGAACATTCAAATAGTGGATTATATATAGATGTTGTTACCTTGAATCGAAGTTAATAAGAAAATAGTCTTGGATTATTGGTTAGTGCATGTGGCTTAGGATGTTTGAGATTGTAGGTTTGACTCTTGGTGAGCGCAAATTTGGTAGTATTTACTGTTTTTGAGTATATTGAAAATATAAATTGATTTCTGAGGAAATATTTTGATGGTAATTTTTACAAATACTTTTGGGTTAATTGCCGCACTTAGATAAGGGGTTGAACACATATTTGGTGATTCCATTTGAAGAATTTGAGTAGAGATGATTTTAAAGGATATTAGTATTTGGAGAATAAATATTTAATGAAAATTGATGCAAATGTTTAGGATTAAATTTCATATTTGAATGAACAGTTTGAGTACAGATTTGATAATTAGATTTGAAATATTAGAACTGAGATGATGTTCATTGAATTGAGGTTTTTGAAGTCCTATTGTAATAGTTTGGAAGATTTTATCTAGTTATTTGAGGATGACTAACTGGATAGAATGAATAAGAGATGAATTGAGTATATGAATGAATAAAATTTGTAATTGATTATAAAAGATGTTATAGATAACCTGCACATATTGTGAATATTTTGGAATTTGTGAATTCTAGAGGCTGAGCGAGACCAAGGGTACCGGAAAACTGTGATTATGAAAGTTTGAGAAGTGGCCAGTATGGGCTAATATTCTCGAGTGTTAATTTGAGTCCGGTAGAGTAAGCTAGCTCTAGGTGACAATTATTTATGTTTGAACTTAAGAATAGTGTAACACCCCGAATTCCAAAATACAACTGAATTCGAGTTCCACAGGATCTTTATACTTCTTTCGTACAATTTTACAAGGAAATAAAAACTTTTCTTTCATCAGAGTTACATTTACACCTGTACATTATCACAGCGGAAGCAACATTACAATAAATTACATGAAACAACATTTAAATCAGTCTTGCACATCATGTATTCTTCAATTGTCAATCATCTTTACCCTGCATATAAAACTGTGGGCACGTCAGTTCATTCAACTGACGAAATATTATACATGGCCATCCTCTCTATGCCGGAAACAGTATAACGATTCTCATATCTTAACAAATACAAACTTGTCACAAACAAAGCTAAAGGGACTATCCTATTGTTGTCGTGTTGTGAATATGCACTTAGTCCTTAATGCAATTATTTAAATTATATGACACTATTGCGCACTTGTTCGGATTCTATGCATCCCATACTACATAGGTCTGAGAGCAAGCCCTTAATCGTTCTTCATCTTATAGGGTTCAATCCCTCGCCATGACTTAATCTACTACTGTAACTACGGTAAGTATCCTAGATGTTTTCTGACCTACGAACTCATGTCTAGGCACCCTGGAGGGAATCCCAATGCACAGACACATAACTCATCATGCAGACATCCTGTGGTAATTCAGCTCCCACCATAGACATGACACCACCCGCAGTCGTCAAACACCCCACGAGCGTCGCCACCGGGACGGTACTCTGGAGCAGTATCCACACCCTATCATGACTCATCATGGGACATCCTGTGAATAGTCTCACGCCGCCAATCCAATGGCCCTCATACTCAATATTTTTCTCTTACTTTCATCACATCTTCACTATGTATCTAATCCTTAATTTAATTGAATCATGAATAAAATCAATCTCTTAGAATGTAGCACTCCCACTATACCGGTCTTATCCATTTATTCAACATGACCCAAGTCTTGGTCTTTTTATTTCAAATTCCATTTCAATTCATTTCTCTGCCGGTATAAGGCTTGGCTATACCCTAATTTTCAATTTCAACTCATAATTACAATGTCATGCTCATAAGACCTTTTCATGATTAATCACCATTCATATTTCAAAAGCATAGTATTCATGTATTCACATCTTTCATAATTCATCACAATCAATAATTCAATGTATAGATACTTGAAAAACTGAAATTCTTCAAACATGTCACATTCACTAGTTTATAAACTCACATAATTCTATTTCAATCCATTCTAATTCCACACTTCACATTTTCAATAGGTTTCACAATTCATACCTTTCCAATTTCTCATTACCAAAATTTCATCTTAAATTTCTTAAACAATCCCTTCAATTTCCTTTATATAAAAAGTTAATAATCAAAATAAGTTCCTCTTTGTAAAAACCGTCTCAAATCTCATTTATACTAAGACATAGGTCATAGAAATTATCTCACAAAAAGAATACAGATTTACTTAAAACTTCGGGGAAGTCGACTGTCACAGATCACCAGTCGGCTGTTCTACAATGTTTTTAAACTTAAAAATAAAAATGTCCAAGGCAGTCGACTGTTAACCATGACCAGTCGGCTGTTCTGCGAGTTTCTAAAGCTCGAGAATAAAATACTCAGAGGAGTCGACTGTCTTATATGGACAGTCGGCTGTTCCGCTATGATTTTTAAATAAAAAAAATAAACGATCAGGCCAGTCGAATGTTAAATGTGATCAGTCGGCTACTCTGCGATGTTTTTCAAGTCTAAAAATATATTTTCTTCTCTTTTTGAAACATAACTTTCCAGATCACAATCTACTTAAAAATTTACAGTAAACCCGTATTTCACAATGATCATTTGCTTTATAAGAACTTCTGTTTTATTAATTACACATGATGCATTCGATCATTTGTTTGCAAAAATACATTCCTTTTTATTTTTTTCTAATGGCATAAATAGTAATGGAAAATTTCATGACACCTATTACCAATCATTTCTTAATATTTTATTCTATTAATTCATCTTTAATACACCATTCTACATTAGCACTTTAATCCATAAACATGATGTTAGTCTTTTACTAGTTAAACCACATAGTTCACATTTAGTACATATTTTGCATACTAACATTAGAAATAACGAGAACATTCACTTTACTCATAATTAATAAATATAGTAATCAATCAACACATATTTGCTAATTTCTCAATTCCCTTCTATTTAGGCAAGCATGCATTTAATTTCAACTAGTAATTCATAATAAAAATTCAATTTCATTCCCTAGCATAATTTCTACTTTAGAAGTCATGAGAAACACCCACCTTTTGAAGAAAACCTAATTAAGAAAATTTCTTAGAGCCTCCTAGATTGCGAGCGAGTGCCTTCTCCTCCTAGATTGCAGTGCAACGAACTCCTTCTCCTTGCTCCTTGCCAATAAACCAGGAGCTTCTTCTTGTAGGGATGGCCGGCCTCCAATGGGGGAACACTCACACTCAACTCACACTAATATAAATCTCCTATGTAATTGTTCTTTTCTTTCAATAGATTACTAGTGTAAAATACAAACAAATAGGAGGGGTATTTATACTAATTTTAGAGTGGATTGGAGGGCTAGGATTCAATGGATGGTTATAGAATGAAGGGTTAGGATAGGAGTAGGAGTTATAGCAACCACCCACATACAAATAACTACCCATGCACACAACCCACTCTCCCATTCCTTCCAATGCACAACCGGCCCAAAATAAAGTGTGCATTGCACACTACGTGCTTCGCACGTGCCACCTAGTACCCCTATTTAAAAGTTATACAATTTAATTAATCAAAATGTTCACCAATTATCTCTACATGACAAGTGTGACCATTTAATTAATTAATTAGATTGGTGGGCGTCATAAATAGTGGGCTTAGGCTTATTGGCCAAGACAACAAATTAATAATTAATTAAAGTGGGCTAACACAATTAATTAGTGTTTTATGCTTTTGGAAATAGGCTTTTTAGAAAAATAAAGGAAGATAATTGTTCATACAGAAATGAGATTTCATACAAAATAAATAAATAATATACACATAAAGTTTGCACGTGCACAACACGTGAAAAATAATGTTTTTATAAAAATGAAGTTTTAGGGTATTACAAATAGGCACTAGAAGAAGATATTATAGAAACAACGAGGAACATGTCCGGTAAAGAATGTGCAGCTCCTAGGAGTTCGAGATTGAGGAATATGCCCGGTAAATTTATGTATATGGGCTAGGGATATGTCCATCTCTCATCGAAAAGGCCGGTAAAGAGTCTGTAGTTCCTAGGAATGGTTGGGACCAAGGTTACGCCCGGTAAATCCACGGTATGTGGGCTAGGGGTATGCCGGTAAGGTCTGTAGTTGCGGGAGATCGACTTGCTAGGGTTCGTGGTTGAGGATACACCCGGTAAATCCACTATATGTGGGCTAGGGGTAGGACGGTAAGGTCCAATATCCTGGAGGTGTGACTCATTGGTAACTATGCATTGGATTACATGTGCCTCCTGAAGAATACTTTCTTTCAAGTCCGATTGATCTGGAACACACAACCTCTCTCTAAACCACAACACTTCATCCTTGATTTGAAATCTGGGCAACATGCCAGCACCAACCTGCTCCTTCATCTTTTAAATCTCTGCATCTTCCTTCTGACTTGCAATAATCCTTCCATTCAGCGTCGGTTGAAGCATCGACTGAGCTAAAGATGATCCCAAGCCTTGCAGAACAACTTCAATACCAGCCAGATCTAACTCTTCTGCCAGCTGCCTCTAAGTTGTAATCAAGCTCGCCAGACTGCTCTTGCAGCTAAGTGCATCAGCAACAACATTAGCCTTCCCAGGGTGATACTTAATCCATGGACGAATGTCCTCAAGTACCTCCAGCCATCTCCTTTGCCTCAGGTTCAGATCCTTCTGCTGATAGATGTACTTCAAGCTTTTATGGTCTGTGTACATGTTCAGCTTTACACCATACACATAATGCATCCACTACTTTAAGGTGAAGATAATCGCAGCCAACTCCAGATCATGAGTCGGATAATTCTTCTCATGCGATCTGTTACCGCTAAATCTGGTGTGGGGGTAAACAGATTGTATTTGTGGATCCTTGGAAAACCTGAATAGAAAACCTGAAACCTGTTCCGCCAGAGTTTCACAGTTGACTCCCGCCGTTCACCTGAAAAAAGTACGAGACACCGGGGTTGATCCCGGCGACGCACCCTCCGACGCTCAAGTCAGTGACCAGGAATGATTATGAGAGAGCGTTAACTAGCAAAAGATTGATTACCTCTTAATGGAGATGGATAGGGGGTATTTATAGGCGTCTTAGGGATCAGATTAGGAATGTAATCCCTCTAATCTGATAAGGAATCAAGTCCTCGTAATCAGCCAAGGAATGTGATCCCTGATTTCTCGGTGAAAGGATAGACACGAATCAGGGCCATTGATTTGGCTGAATCAGAGACCCTAATTCTATCCTGCTGGACTGGGTTCGTTTTGGGTTGGAACCCGTACCCAGTTAAGGTGGATCCGTTCGTGGGTCATTGGATCTTTGGAGAGGAGATCCAGTACCCGTCTCAGACCCGGTTGTAAGTAAAATTACCGTTTTACCCCTGGACTTCAAGATTCTTGCCCGATTTGGACGGTTCCGATTTAACCCATTTTTAGCCATATCACGAGCCCCCCACTCCCAAAGACTGAGTTTGATCAGCCTTTGAGGAGTAGTTTTACTGTTATAATGGCAGGCGGAGTTGTATCGGAGTCAAAATGGAAGGTTTTGAATCTTTGGAGGAGATAATATGGTGATTTTTCAAGTTGGTTGCACTCTAAGTTTTTCTTGAGCTTTTCTGGATGTTTGGTGATTTTTATCTATTTTTTCGGATTATGTATTTAATTTTGTGAAGTGTTAACCAGTCGTTCGGGGATCATAACAACACGTTCCGGGCAACAATTGTTCGTTCAGGGGCTCAAAAATATACCCCCGAATTTACAATTATTTCCTAGAAATTTTAGTTAATTTTCCTGAATTTTTAGTAATTTTTTCATAATTTTTAAATAAATAAAACGATTTAAATAAATAAAAACTAGTTTTTAATACCGATTTATGACGTGTCGCGATCTGAGCCCTCCATCAGCGTCGAACGCGATTTTCTGGGCAATAGGATGACCCATGTTCCTCGGCAGATAGTTTCTCCGTATGAGAGGGTCGGTAGCTCGGCTCCTCGGCTCGGCAGATTGGCTCGGAGCCTCTGGATTTGCCGAGCTACGTGGCATGATCTTGAGCGTCCATCTCGACGCGAATCCCCAAAAATGTTATCTTGTCGTTTAGTGAACATGGCAAGATCTGGGCCGTCCATCACGTTTGAGCACGTTTTTTGACAAGATCCAATAGCTGAGGAGGGTCAGCCTTTTTTTTCTCTATATGTGGAGGTCGGTTCCTCGTCCCCTCGGCTCGGCAGTTCGGCATTGTAGGCCGAATCAGTGCTCCCACAGGGCGTTCGGTTCGACCTAGTTGCTCGAAGGCTCGACCAAGCTGTTCGGTAGCTCAGATAAGCGCTCCAGTGGTTGAATTCCTTATCTACTGTGTTAGTGGCTTGGTGGTCCAGCCTGGCCATTCGGTAGCTCGGTTCGGCGCGTTGGGATATTCAGCAGTTTGGCTCGGAGCCTCAGGATCTGCCGAGCCACGTGGCGCAATCCTGAGCGTCCATCACGGTGTGGATCACGAGGACGGGGTTCAGATCACGAGAAAACGTTATCTTGTCGTTTTGTGGGCGTGGCGCTATCTGAACCGCCCATCAAGTTTTGACATGAATTTTGGGACGATTCGACGGTGATTCGACCTCGGCAGAATTTTTCTCCATATGTGGGGGTCGGTCCCTCGGCACCTCGGTTCGGCCCCCTCCGCAGCTCGGCTCGGAGCCTCAGGGGCGGCCGAGCCACGTGGCGCGATCCTGAGCGTCCTTCACGGTGTGGATCACGAGGACGGGGTTCAGATCACGAGAAAACGTTATCTTGTCATTTTGTAGGTGTGGCGCTATCTAAACCGCCCATCAAGTTTTGACACGAATTTTGGGACGATCCGACGGTGATTCGACCTCGGCAGAATTTTTCTCCATATGTGGGGGTCGGTCCCTCGGAACCTCGGTTCGGCCCCCTCTGCAGCTCGGCTCGGAGCCTCAGGGGCGGCCGAGCCACGTGGCGCGATCCTGAGCGTCCATCACGGCATGGATCATGAGGACGAGGTTCAGATCACGAGAAAATGTTATCTTATCGTTTTGTGCGCGTGGCTCGATCTAAACCGTCCATCATGTTCTGACACGAATTTTGGAATGATCGGACGGTGAGTCATCCTCGGCAGAATTTTTCTCCATATGTGGGGGTCGGTCCCTCGGCACCTCGGATCGGCCCTCTCCGCAGCTCGGCTCGGAGCCTCAGGGGCGGCCGAGCCACGTGGCGCGATCCTGAGCATCCATCACGGCGTGGATCACGAGGACGGGGTTCAGATCACGAGAAAACGTTATCTTGTCATTTTGTGAGCGTGGCTCGATCTGAACCGTCCATCAAGTTCTGACATGAATTTTGGAATGATCGGACGGTGATTCGTCCTCGGCATAATTTTTCTCCATATGTGGAGGTCGGTACCTCGACACCTCGGTTTGGTTCTTCCTGCAGCTTGGCTCGGAGCCTCAGGATCTGTCGAGCTACGTGGCGTGGTCCTGGGCGTCCATCATGGCGTGAATCACGAGGATGGGGTTCAGATCACGAGAAAACATTATCTTTTCGTTTTGTGGGCGTGGCTCGATCTGAACCGTCCATCAAGTTCTGACGCGAATTTTGGAATGATCGGACGGTGATTCGTCCTCGGCAGAATTTTTCTCCATATGTGGAGGTCGGTACCTCGGCACCTCGGTTCGGTTAGAACGGCTGCTCAGTGGTGCGTCGAGGTGTTGATTGCCGAGGGATGGAGTTGTTTTGAAGAGTTCTTGTCTTGGGCCATCGCCGTCCTCCGACCTAGTAGCTCGGTTGCTTAATCAAGCTGTTCGGTAGCTCGGCTACGCACACCGGTGGCCAGGCGATGAAGTTGAGCGATTTGAAGAGTCGCAACCCTCTGTTTTGGCATTTTGCCTTCTCTTAGTGGGCCTTTAAATGCCCAAGGAAGCCCAAACATCGCTTTGGGGTTATAAATTTTCACTCCCCCACCCCAGAGCTCATTTCTCACTTTTCACTCCAAGTTTTCACTTTTACTCCCCTGTGTGCTCTGCTAGCGGCAATTTTAGCTCCAAGGTGGTTGTGTTAGCTGTCGCGTGGGCCAGGCAATTTTCGGCAAGCTAATTTCGACCGTGAACGTCACTTCAAGGCCACGTCACATCAAGGTCAGTTTATTTGCCTTAGCTTTTTTAGAGATGTCAAGAGTAGACTCGGGGAGTGAGGCCTCGTCCTCGGGCGATAGCGGCGCCGAGGAGATGAGGCGAATGGAGATCGGAAGAAAGGGAAAGGAGGTGGTCGGGTCATCCGTGGCCGGGGTGAAGAAGAAGAAGAAGTCACTGGGCCGATCTCCTGTAGTCGAAGAGATCGTGGAGACCGAGAGGCAAGCCCCTGAGTCGGGCCGGTACCCCTGTGTACTGTCCAGCCATGTCGGAGTCAGGCAATACGAGGGCGACCTTATAAAGAAGGCGATCATAGGTTGGTCGGCAGTCTACAAGGAGAACAACCCTAGTTCTGACCACCGAGGTGGACGAGATTGCGTCGGTATTATTCGAGAAGGACCTGCTCCGGATCAGAAATGGGTTCGCCATCCCTCCGGAGTACAAGCTGATCCTCCCCGGCCCTGGGATGCGAGCAAACTCCAAACTGTCGTCGTCGGATATGTGTATGTTCGACTACGACTCGCTGAATGCCGGATTGCGCTTTCCTCTGCACCCCTTCGTGTTAGAGGTCCTCCAGTGGTACTGCCTGGCGCCGACCCAGTTTATGCCTAACACCTGGTGCCACGTGAATGCCTTCTTGCTGCCGTGCCGCAACGCCGAGGTCGAGCCAGACATGACGATCCTTCGGAGCATGTATCGGATTCACCGGATGCACAAGACCGAGCATCGCTACTACCTGTCACCCCGGAAAGGCGTTAAGCTTATAGAGAATCCGGACTCGATAAAAGGTTGGAAGGAGAAGTTCTTTTTGTTGAGGAAGCCCTCGATGCTGAAGATTCCGACCCAGTGGAAAGTAGAGGTGCCGAAGTTTGCAAGGATCGACCCGGTACTGACAGCGGCCGAGGAGGAAGTGGCGGAGAAGATCATGGCTCTCCCAATGTTGAGCTGGAGGGAAATGACCAAGAAGGTGCTACACGGGTCAGGCCTTAGTCCGATCAACCCGAGTACGCTCCTGACATCTTGTAATATTTTTTTTTCTAAGTTTCTTGCTCGTTTTTATAACATGCTGTTTGTTTTGTTGTTTGGAACAAAAGCGCCGAAGATGGATTTTCTGGGGATGATGAACGAACGAAGCAAGGTTGCCGACGGAAGGAAGAGGAAGAGGCCGAGCACGACAGCTTCGTCCGGCCGACCCTCTAAGGCTCCTTCGGCAGTTGCTCCGCCTACTGCCGTTCCTGTGGCCACCTCGCCAGCGGTGGTCATCTCCGCTGACCCCTCGGCTCCTGCCGCGTCTGCCACGGCCGGTGGGGCCTTCAACGTTTCGGCGGTGCTGTCGCTCGAGGCTCCGCCCCTGACCATTCAGGCCGAGGAGATCCTGACCGAGTAGCATAAGAAGCTGTTCATCCCCGACTGGCGAGTGAAGAACCATGACGGCTTCCTCGGGGACTCGCAGATGTGCATGCAGGCCGTCAAGCACTTAGCGACCCCGAAGGATCGAGCCGCACTGAAGGCGGGGACGACTAGCGATGACACCTACGAAGTCGCTCGGTCGCTTGTGTCGGTAAGCTTTGCATTCATTGTTTTTGAGAATTTCTTAAGTCTGCTGTTCGACTTCTGCTTTGTTCTTACTCTCCTTTTTCTTCGGCAGGCCACCTGTCACTTCAGCCACCTCATCCAGGAGTTCGCCGAACAGGAGAGGGAATTGAGAGCTGCCAGCGATAAGGACAGGGCGGAGAAGGAAAGGGCGGTTCGGCAGCTCGAGGTGGAGCAGTGACGTTCGGACGGCTTGGTGGTCCGAGTCACCGACCTCGAAGCGGACCTGGAGCGAGCGAAGGGGCGGCTCGCTGAGGAGGTTGCCAAAGTCGCCAAGGCTGCCGGGGAGCTGGCGGCATCGGCGAAGGCTCTGGCGGAGGCGAAGGTGGAGAAGGACGCCGTGGCGGCGGTGATAAGGGCCGAAGTCGAGGCCGAGTCGAAGGCGCACATGGCCTCCAACATGCAGAAGTCCTACGAGAGGGCGCTCGACCATGTCCAGGACCGTGTCCCCGGCTTTCAGCGGGTCGGATACAGGCTGTGGCCCGGAGCTGTGGCAGAGGGCGAAGAGGAGGAAGGCCAAGAGGAGGAAGGCGACGAGGAAATGCCTGCCGACCCTGAGACCGTGGTGGTCGACCCCCAGGCCGGGGCGACAGGGAATGAGGGGCCGTCTGGCGAGGCGCCTGTGGTCGAGCCGACGACGCAGGTGGACCCCTGATCTCCTCGTCTTTTGTAATTTGTTTTTCTTTTTTAGAATGTAACGCCTTTTTGCGGACTAGCCACCGCCTCTTCTTTATGAATGAAAATCTTATTCCAAATTTTTCTAAGTGTTTGGCTCGGACTTTAGTCTTTCAATGTGATGTTCTCGTCTTTCAGATCTTCGAACATGCTCTAAATACCGCAGCAGCTCAGCGTCGTGCAGAACTGTTTAAGCAGTCTCGCGAGGCTCGCCTCGAGGGCGAGATCGAGCTGATCCGGAGAGTGCTGTTCAATGTGGAGAAGAAGAACGAGCTGCTGGCCGAGGTACACCACTTGCGGATAGTCGAGGAGGAGCTCTCGATGAAGGAGGAAGAGCTGGCCTTGGCGTTGGCCGAGCGAGACGAGCTCACGAAGAAGGTCGAGTAGTTGCAGAGGGTCACGGTCGACAAGAGCATCGAGGTGACCAATTTGCGTCGCATTATATCTGATAGTGCTGAGCACCCGGGTTCGGCGAAGCTCCCTCGATTCAAGATTCTGGTTAAGGATGACACTTTGAAAAATAGGATTGGCGAGCTCGAGGAGGAAGTGGCTCGTCTGAAACCTCAGCCAGTGAGGGCTAACGTCCGCAGCACCTCGTGCACTCGCGAGGAGAGCGAGCGAGGGATCTCCTTTTACGAGCTAGCGACTCGTGCACCCTTCGTTGGTTGGACTACGGCCGATGCCCAAAGCGGTGTAGCTGTTAGCTCGAGCGGAGCCTCGGTCGGAGCCACTATCAGAGTTAGTGGCGAAGAGGCATCCCAGTTCGTTGGCCTAGAGACGGGCTCAGAGATGAAGCGACGAAAACCCCGAGTGTCTCTGAATCGGAATGTCCCCATTCCGAGGAGGCGCAGAACAAGTTGTAACCTCTTTTGATTTCTTGCATTGTCTTTTTTGTTGTAACTTCTCGCCTTGTATATTTGTCAAGTTGTTTTAATGAAATCGTAGTTCGTCTGCTCATTGTTGTGCCGTAGTTGCCTTACTCTTGAAACGAACCATAAGAACCAATAGTTAGCTTCTTCGAGCATTCTAACCGTAGAACTCTTGCCTTAGCTGTAGAACTTTAGCTCTTGCTCGGGATATACCAAGGCGACCTCACACTTCGGTAGTACGCATTTTGTGACGATCCAAAGTGTGGAGGTCGGTTCCTCGGCCATTTGGTTCGGGATACTGAGGGAGTGCAGTCAAGCCGAGATGGGACTCCGAACTCGCCATTAGCACGTGGCTCAATCTGGATGGCCGATCACGATCATGGCACGAATCACGAGGCGGAAGGCTCGAGTTTCGAGAAAACACTATCTTGTCGTTTTGTGGATACGTGGCACGATCTGATCCGTTCATCATGTTCTAGTACGCATTTTGAGACGATCCAACTGTGAAATTGGTTCGGCGGAATTTTTCTCCATATGTGGAGGTCGGTTCCTCGTCCGCTCGGTTTGGGATACTGAGGGGGTGCAGTCGAGCCGAATGTTGGACTCCGAACCATCGTTGGAGTTGTGCAACGGTTGTGGGAGCAGTTCCGAATGGCGAACTACTTCTAGCTCGCTTAAGAGAGAGCTTGCGAAGTAGAATCGAGCCAAGTGTTGGACTCCGAACCATCGTTAGGGTTGTTCAACGGTTGTGGGAGCAGTTCCGAATGGCGAACTACTTCTAGCTCGCTTAAGAGCGAGCTTGCAATGTAGAATCGAGCCAAGTGTTGGACTCCGAACCATCGTTAGGGTTGTTCAACGGTTGTGGGAGCAGTTCCGAATGGCGAACTACTTCTAGCTCACTTAAGAGCGAGCTTGCAAAGTAGAATCGAGCCAAGTGTTGGACTCCGAACCATCGGTAGGGTAGTTCAACTGTTGTCGGAGCAGTTCCGAATGACGACCTACTTTTAGCTCGCTTACGAGCGAACTTGCGAAGTAGAATCGAGCCAAGTGTTGGACTCCGAACCATCGGTAGAGTTGTTCAACGGTTGTGGGAGCAGTTCCAAATGGCGACCTACTTCTAGCTCGCTTACGAGCGAACTTGCGAAGTAGAATCGAGCCAAGTGTTGGACTCCGAACCATTGTTAGGGTTGTTCAACGGTTGTGGGAGCAGTTCCGAATGGCGAACTACTTCTAGCTCGCTTAAGAGCGAGCTTGCAATGTAGAATCGAGCCAAGTGTTGGATTCCGAACCATCGTTAGGGTTGTTCAACGGTTGTGGGAGCAGTTCCGAATGGCGAACTACTTCTAGCTCACTTAAGAGCGAGCTTGCAAAGTAGAATCGAGCCAAGTGTTGGACTCCGAACCATTGTTAGGGTCGTTCAACGGTTGTGGGAGCAGTTCCGAATGGCGAACTACTTCTAGCTCGCTTAAGAGCAAGCTTGCAAAGTAGAATCGAGCCAAGTGTTGGACTCCGAACCATCGTTAGGGTCGTTCAACGGTTGTGGGAGCAGTTCCGAATGGCGAACTACTTCTAGCTCGCTTAAGAGCGAGCTTGCGAAGTAGAATCGAGCCAAGTGTTGGACTCCGAACCATCGTTAGGATTGTTCAACGGTTGTGGGAGTAGTTCCAAATGGTGAACTACTTCTAGCTCGCTTAAGAGCGAGCTTGCGAAGTAGAATCAAGCCAAGTGTTGGACTCCGAACCATCGTTAGAGTTAAGAGAAAAGAGCAGTGAGATATTTGCACAAGTAAAATATGAAAAAACTTTCTTTATTGAAGACTACTAGCCGGCCGCTTCTGAGTTGCGAGCCGTTATTACATATGAGAAATAAAGAGGGAAGATACAGGGGATAGGAGAGGAACGGTTCGACATCCCGGAATACTTAGAGAGGTGCCAGGGCACTTTCTTGGTATTTCAAAAGATGGTCGGCATTCCAGGTCCTAGGGATTTCTCTGCTTTCGAGGTCTTCAAGACGATAAGGTCCAGGCCGAACTACTTCCGTGATCTTATAGGGTCCCTCCCAATTTGGAGCTAGCTCACTCTTCTGACTAGGGAAGGAGACAGCTAGCTTTCTGAGGACTAGGTCCCCTTCTTTGAGATTGGTAGGTCGGACCTTCTTATTGTATGCCAACTTGATCCTCCTCCAATAGCTCTGTTGGCGGATTGATGCTCTTTCCCTTAGCTCGTTTATCAGGTCTAAGCTTGCCCGAAGGTCTCTAGCGTTCTGTTCTTCGTTGTAGGCTGCAAGGCGAGGAGAAGGTATTCTGACTTCAAGAGGAATCATAGCCTCGGACCCAGAGGTGAGGTTGAAAGGGGACTCTCCTGTGGGGGTCCGTTTCGTGGTGCGGTAGTTCCACAGCACGTTGGTGAGCTGGTCGACCCATAACCCTTTGGAGCACTTATCCAACGTCTTCTTAATACCGGAGAGAATCTGCCGGTTAGCATTTTCCACTTGGCCATTCGATTGTGGATGAGAGATGGAGGAGAAACGTTGCTGGATGGCAAGGTCTTCATACAGAGTTCGGAATGCAGCCCCAGTAAATTGGGTTCCATTGTCTGTTATGAGGACACGAGGGACACCGAATCGGCAGATGACGTTCTTCCAGAAGAACTGAAGTACCTTGTTCTCGGTGATCGTGGCTAGGGGCTCGGCCTCTATCCACTTCGAGAAGTAGTCGATCGCCACAACTAAGAACTTGAACTGGCCCGGAGCTGGAGGGAACGGCCCTAGTAAATCCATCCTCCACATTGCGAAAGGGACAGGACTTGATAGGGAAGTGAGCTGAGCTTGTGGGAGGCGACGAATGTTCGAATGCTTCTGACAAGAGTTGCATTGCCGAACGTGTCGCTCGGTGTCTTGGAGGAGAGTAGGCCAGAAGTAACCGTAATTCAATATCTTCCAAGCTAGGGACCTGGACCCTGAATGTGCCCCGCCGATGCCTTCATGGAGCTCCTGTAAGGCGTAGTCAGCTTGTTCCGGAGAGAGGCATCTCAAGTAGGGCCTGCCATCCACCTGCGAGAAGGAGCGTTTGTACAAGACCCCCTCGACTAGGGTGTACCGCTCTGCTCTGGTTCTTATTCGGCGAGCTTCCTTAGGCTCTTCAGGGAGGAGCCCGTCCCTTAGGAATTCCACCAAAGGTTTCATCCAGTTATCTTGTAGTAGGACCGGCAGCGACTCCATCGAGTCGAGAGTTTCGTCTTCTATACTTGGTTTCAAGAGAACCTCGATCAAGACGGTCTGCTTAAGACCTTGGAGGGAGGAGGAGGCTAGCTTGGAGAGGGCGTCGGCCTGGGAATTCTCTTCTCGGGGGATCCACTGGAGGAGCGCTTCTTCGAACCGGGCCATGAGAGCTTGGACTTTAGCGAGATACTTCGCCATTCGATCGTCTCATGCTTCGTACTCGCCCAAGACTTGGTTTACCACCAGTTGAGAGTCACTAAAGACTCAGAGGGGCTGCGCCCCTGCCTTTCGGGCCATTCCGAGACCGGCGATTAGTGCCTCATACTCCGCTTCGTTGTTTGAGGCCTTGAAGTTGATACAGAGGGCGTACTGGAGGACGAAATCATCTGGGCCTGCCAGAATGACCCCGGCTCTGCTCCCCTCGTTGCAAGAGGAACCGTCCACAAAAACCGACCAGATAGGAGGTCCGTTCGTCGCCTGGCTGACCTCGGGAATGGTGCTCTCGACGATGAATTCTGCTAAGGCTTGAGCCTTGATCGCGGTCCGGGGCTGGTATGAGATGTCGTGCTGGCTTAGCTCGATGGACCATTTCATGAGGCGGCCGGAGGTCTCAGGTTTGTGGAGGACCTGCTTCAGCGGTTGGTCGGTAAGGACGACCACCGAATGAGACTGGAAGTAGGGGCGAAGCTTTCTCGCCGCCATGGTCAGGGCGTACGCCATCTTTTCTATCTTTGGGTAGCGGAGCTCGGCATCCCGAAGTACCTTGCTCACATAGTAGATGGGCTTTTGAGCCCGATCTTCCTCCTTCACCAAAGTGCTCGAAGTACCTTGGACGCTTTTTACAAGCATGTCGTCGACATACACTTCCATATTACGACCTATCTGGCTCTGAAAGACTTAGTTAACAAGGCGCTGGTAAGTGGTGCCAGCGTTCTTCAATCCGAACGGCATCACCCTATAACAGTAGAGGCCCTGGTCGGTAATAAAGGAAGTCTTCGGGATGTCTGGGGGGAACATTCGGATTTGGTTGTAGCCGGAGAAAGCGTCCATGAAGCTGAGGAGCTCATGGCCCGAAGTGGTGTCGATGAGGGTGTCGATGCTCGGAAGAGGGAATGGGTCTTTGGGACAGGCCTTGTTCAGATCAGTGAAGTCCATACATATCCTCCAGGTCCCATTCGACTTCTTTACCATGACTACATTGGAAAGCCATTCCGGGTAGTTAACCTCCTGTATGAACCGAGCTTTTAGAAGCTTGTCCACCTCTTCTTTGATGGCTTGTTGTCGTTCGGGAGCAAACTTGCGCCTCTTTTGCTGGACCGGCTTGGACCCCGGTTCAACGCTGAGGTGGTGGACCAAAAGCTCCTTGGAGATTCCCGACATGTCGGCGGCGGACCAGGCAAAAAGGTCGTGGTTCCGTGAATGCACTGCACTATGTCGGAGCATAGGGCAGACGAGAGGGTCTTGCTAATGAAGAACTTTCGGCTCGGGTCCTCCTCCGAGAATAGCACCTCCTCCAATTCATCTACCGGCTCGGACGTTGGTCGAACACTCTCCTGGGGGATCTCTAAAGTTTTGAGGGAGAGGACCGGACCTTCGGTGGAAGTCATGTAGCACTTACGGGCCATCTCTTGGTTGCCCTTGACCTCCCCCACTCCTGCCCGGGTAGGGAATTTAATCTTGAGGTGGTATGCCGAAGGAACGGCTTCGGGGGCAGCTAGGCCGGGCCGGCCCAGGATGACGTTGTATGCAGCTGGGACATCAACGACCATAAAGTCCATCGGCTCTGTCCGGGTGGTAGGAGTTTTGCCAGCAGTTACGTCGAGGGTGATTACCCCTTCGATAGTTACTGGCACTCCCGTGAACCCGTGGAGAGGGACGAGCGAAGGTTAGAATTGAGGACGTTGGATTGGAACGCGACGGTTGCAACTGATTGGTCGAGGGAGGCAATGGATCTGACCTCTGCAGTAAACCTCCTCACATAGTCCCTCAACTTTTCTCCCCTTTCCTGACGGAGGTGGAGTAACGAGATGCTGGTCTTCTCCGTGCGTCTGCTACTCACGAAGTGGGTTATGAAGAGGGTTTCAAACTGCTCGAAAGAGAAAATGGAATACATGGCGAGGCGGGAGCACCATTCCCGAGCCGAACCCTTAAGAGTGGCGGGGAAGGTTTTGCAAAGCAAGGTATCGGAATCTTGATGGATAAGCATCAGGGTCTTGAAGCTTTCGATGTGGTCAACAGGGGTCCGACTCCCCCGAGTAAGTTTCAAACTGCAGAGGCTTGAAACCTCTTGGGATGGGAGCCTCCATGATGGTCCGGGAGAAGGGAGGTCTGCTGGGGCGGACGGTTCTTCCTCTCGACTCTTCCTCCTTGTCAATCCGGCTGATGCGCCTCTCCATCTCGTGGAGACGGCGGTAGAGAGCATCGTTCCTCCGGTGATAGTCAAACGAGCCTCTGGACTCGTCTTCATAGGAAGGGGAGCGGGGACTACGGTGACGGTAGTCCTGGGAACGGTGAGGACTGGGATTATGTTGGTGGTGACTAGGAGCTGGAGGAGGAGTTAAGGACCGATGGTGAGGACTTGGGACCCGTGGGGGCGTAGGAACCCTCTGGGCATTATTGTTATTGGGCCGGAGGTTCAGAGCTTGCAACACCGTTGCTTGAAATTGCTGGAACTCGGCACGAGTGATGGGTGCCTCATCGTTCCCCGGATGTTGCCGACCGGTAGGGGAATGGGGTCTTCTCTTGTGATGCTTGGAGGACTCCCTCCGCCCCCTTCGGGTAGGGAACCTTCTGTAATCTCGGCGGTGAGGAGATCGATCATCCGGACGGTGTTGGCGGGAGGCTCCCTCTTGGGTCCGCTTTTCATCCAGACGGCGGCAAAGATCCTCATCCTTCTGCCGATTGAGGATGGTGTTGCGAAGGTCGGAAGCTCGGGGATTGTGGGAGGCCATAGAATCCAAAGAGGCATTGTGGATGGAGACGTGATCCTGATAGAGAGGTTGTTTCTGCGGGTTGGGACGCAAGACCCCTGCACCGGCATTTTGAGGACCGGAGGGACCTTTAGGGGGTTGCTGATTCGGAAGAGGAGGCTGGTCCTGTTGGAGAGGGTCCTCGGCTTGAGGCGGAAGTTGCCCCTGCTACTGAGCGGGTTGGAGGGGGACCTCCTGTTGCTGATCAGGGTTGGGTCTGCGGTTGGACCCCCTGGATCTTACCTTTCTAGGCGGCATGGCTGGAGAAGATCTGACAGATGGGAAGAGGAGAGGTTGCTACTCATTCTTTTCCCACAGACGGCGCCAATCTGTTACCCCTAAATCTGGTGTGGGTGTAAACAGATAGTATTTGTGGATCCTTGGAAAACCTGAATAGCAAACCTGAAACCTGTTCTGCCAGAGTTTGACCGTTGACTCCCACCGTTCACCTGCAAAAAGTGCGAGACACCGGGGTTGATCCCGGCGACGCACCCTCCGACGCTTAAGTCAGTAACCAGGAATGATTATGAGAGAGCGTTAACTAGCAAAAGATTGATTACCTCTTAATGGAGATGGATGGGGGGTATTTATAGGCGTCTTAGGGATCAGATTAGGAATGTAATCCCTCTGATTTGATAAGGAATCAATTCCTCGTAATCAGCCAAGGAATGTGATCCCTGATTTCCCGGTGAAAGGATAGACACGAATCAGGGTCGTTAATGGCTGAATCAGAGACCCTAATTCTATCCTGCTGGACTAGGTTCGTTTCAGGTTGGAACCCGTACCCAGTTGAGGTGGATCCGTTCGTGGGTCATTGGATCTTTGGAGAGGAGATCCAGTACCCGTCTCAGACCCAGTTGTAAGTAAAATTACCGTTTTACCCCTGGGCTTCAAGATTCGTGCCCAATTTGGACGATTCCGATTTAACCCCATTTTTAGCCATATCACGGTCTTAGTTGCCTAGACCCATAAGCGATTACTTTTCCTTCTTGCATTAAGACACAACCAAGCCCACGATGTGAAGCATTGCTGTAGACATCATATTCAACACCTGCTTTAGGCAAAGCCAAAATGGGTGCAGTAGTCAGCTTCTCTTTCAACTCCTGAAAGCTTGCCTCGCACTGCTCGGTCCACTTGAAGTTCACATTCTTCTTGGTCAGACCAGTGAGCGGTACGGTTATCTGAACATAGCGCTGGATAAATCTCCTGTAATATCCAGTTAGCCCAAGGAAACTCTTGATTTTCTTCACTGTAGTAAGCCTTGCCCAATCTCTTACTGCCTCTATCTTCTGAGGATCAGTTGCCACTCTCTCCTTAGAAAGGATGTGACCCTAGGAATGCCACTTTAGATTTCCAGAAATCACACTTGGACAACTTGGCATACAACTCATGCCCCTGAAGCTTCCTCAAAACTGCCGCTAGATGCTCCGTGTGCTCCTCCTCTGACTTGGAGCACACAAGAATATCGTCGATAAACACCACGACGAAAGAATCAATGAACGACCTCAGAACTCTGTTCATCATGTCCATGAAGATTGCAGGCGCATTCATCACTCCAAACGGCATAACTAAGAATTCGTAATGCCCATGTCGAGTTCTGAACGCGGTCTTATGCACGTCTTTAGCTTTCACTCGAACTTGATGATATCCTGATCGAAGATCTATTTTGGAGAAAACAGCTGCTCCTTGTAGACGATCGAACAACTCATCAATTCTGGAAATAGGATACTTATTCTGAACAGTGACCTTATTCAGCTCTCGGTAATCGATGCACATCCTCATCGAACCATCCTTCTTCTTTACCAAAAGCACCGGCGCTCTCCAAGGTGACACACTCGGTTGAATAAAACCTTTCCCCAACAGTACCTCAATCTGCCATTTGATCTCATCCTGTTCCACAGGTGCCATCCTATACGGTGCCTTGGAAAAGGTGCACTCCCTGGTTGAATAGTGATGCTAAACTCCACATCACGATGCGGGGGTAACCCAGGTAAATCTTCCAAGAACACAATCGGATAATCCCGAACCACAGGAATCTGCTGCACCTCTGCAGGAATCCCTATCTTCTGGCTGATAGCAACAACCAAATCTGAACATCTCCTCTTCCCTTGGAAAGTAACTTCAGGTCCTCCTGGAGCCTTCACTGTTACTATCTTAGTCTTACATTCGATGTTCGCACTGTACACCGACATACAATCAATGCCAATGATAACATCGACTCCCAAAACATTCAGCTCGATCAGGTCGATCCCGAAAATTCGATCTCCAATCACAATCTCGCAGTCAGCATAGTACCGATCAGTGGTTAGAGTCTCCCCTGACGGAGTAGCTACCGCTAAAACCTTGCCTGGAAAAATCTTCGGTTAAACTCCCAACACTTTAGCAAATTTAGGTAATACAAAAGTATGAGAGGACCCAGTATCGAACAAAACAACGGCTTTCTTTCCATTCAAAATAAGTTCTTCTGTTACACAACATATACTTGTTACATAACAGTTCACTAAATAATGGTAAAGAGAATCAACAGAAAACACTCCTAAACATCCTTCATCGTACCAGTGATGACGTGATCCACCTCATAAGCATCAGCTTCAATCAAGGCAAATACTCGCCCTTGCTGGTATGGCTTCTTCCCGGTCTGCTGAGTTGGTCTATTACGGACGACATCCTGCAGTTTGGGGACAATGAGACTTGTAGTGGCCTGTCTCTCCACAGTTGAAACAAGTCACTGGATGTCTCACCCAAGTATTCCCGGGTCTTCCTGCCACTTGAACAGCGTTCGCACCCGTAGGCGTGAACCTTGAGCTGGTGGCTGTCCCCTAACACTTCCAGCAACTGCGGGCCTTTTCCCCGCATTCCAGTTGTTCCTCCTATTCTGAACAGTGTGGAATTGCTCCATGTCGGCCTCCGTGGCTGCCGCTCGTTTGACCAGCTTGTCAAACCTCCTGATACCAAGGGGTATCATCCTGGATCTCAAGCTCGGCCTCAAACCATGCTCGAACTTACGAGCCTTCTTCGCCTCATCCATCACCAATTCGGGAGCATACCTTGAGAGTTGAGTAAATCTGGTCTCATACTCCCCAACTGACATGCCGCCCTGCTGCAGTGACAGAAACTCCATGGCCTTCTTCTCCTGGACGTCTGAAGGAAAGTAATGACTGCGGAATTCCTCCAAAAAATCCTTCCAGCCAAGAACAATACTTCCCATCGTCTGCTTCATCGACTGCCACCACACAGCTGCATCCTTCTCGAATTGCAGAGTCGCCAACTTCACCTTGCTACCTTCCGGGGTCTCCAGGACTTCGAAGATAGTCTCTACCTGACGGAACCAATTGTTAGCCGTGTCAGGGTCCGACTTCCCCTCAAACACCGGTGGTTTCATCCGCTTGAACGATTCCACGAGTTTGATTGCTTCGGGTACTGGATTCACAGGCCCCCTTCCTTGGTTCTGATTCATTGCCACGGCATTGAGTGTCTGATAGACCCTCGCTAGTTCCGTTTTCAAGTCCAGACCTTCTCCGTTACGAGCTCGTCTTCCATCCATATTCTGATACAAAAGATCCATTAAATTCGAAGAATAAAACATTAACTTTTAAGTCAACTTTTCATTTCATTGAATTTCAAACTTTATACATTCAAATTTAAAACATTTCTGACATCAAAATAAAAGCAGTAGATGACCCAACGGTCTAACTCCTACGGTTCCTCTTAGCTTCACGGAGCTCTCTCTGTAGTTCTTCAACTTCTTCCTTCAGTACATCGGTCATGTTCTTCCTCTTCTCGAGTTCCCATATACGATGACTGAGAACTGAAAATCGTCCTTGCGCTTTGCCAACTGAGCCTCCAATAGTCCAACTCTCTTCCGCAGTGTTTCTACCTGCCTCTGAAGAGATATCACAAGACTACTTGGAACTGGTTCTTCTTCTTCGTCAGAAGAATCATCAGATGAATCTGGATGATCTCTCGGGACTCAGGCCATTCCTCTTCCACTTCTTCGGGATCTTCCTCGTCTGAATCAGCTTGCCCGGTGTAGTAATCTTCCTTAATAATATGCCAATGATCATCTCCAGCTGGGTCGAAGTGGTCCGCCATCTTAAAGTTAGGGAGGGAGAAGCATAAGTCATAGAGCAACACAAAATGTAAGTGACTTACATTTAAATCTCTAGACTCAACACACACTCTAATGTCCACTTCTAGGGTGTCGTTCCTTATAAATTTGTACTACTTAGAAGCGTGGCTCTGATACCACTCTGTAACACCCCGAATTCCAAAATACAGCTGAATTCGAATTCCACAGGATCTTTACACTTCTTTCATACAATTTTACAAGGAAATAAAAACTTTTCTTTCATCAGAGTTACATTTATACTTGTACATTATCACAGCGGAAGCAACAATACAATAAATTACATGAAAAAATATTTAAATCAATCTTGCACAGCATGTATACTTCAATTGTCAATCATCTTTACCCTGCATATAAAACTGTGGGCACGTCAGTTTATTCAACTGACGAAATATTATACACGGCCATCCTCTCTATGCCGGAAACAGTATAACTATTCACATATCTTAACAAACACAAACTTGTCACAAACAAAGCTAAAGGGACTATCCTATTGTTGTCGTGTTGTGAATGCACACTTAGTCCTTAATGCAATTATTTAAATTATATGACACTAATGCGCACTTGTTCGGATTCTATGCATCTCATACTACATAGGTCCGAGGGCAAGACCTTAATCGTTCTTCATCTTATAGGGTTCAATCCCTCGCCATGACCTAATCTACTACTGTAACTACGGTAAGTATCCTAGATGTTTTCTGACCTACGAACTCATGTCTAGGCGCCCTGGAGGGAATCCCAATGCACTAACACATGACTCATCATGCAGGCATCCTGTGGTAATTCAGCTCCTACCATAGACATGACACCACCCTCAGTCGTCAAACACCCCACGAGCGTCGCCACCGGGACGGTACTCTGGAGCAGTATCCACGCCCTATCATGACTCATCATGGGACATCCTATGAATACTCTCACGCCGCCAATCCAATGGCCCTCATACTCAATATTTTTCTCTTACTTTCATCACATCTTCACTATGTATCTAATCCTTAATTTAATTGAATCATGAATAAAATCAATCTCTTAGAATGTAGCGCTCCCACTATACCGGTCTTATCCATTTATTCAACATGACCCAAGTCTTGGTCTTTTCATTTCAAATTCCATTCAATTCATTTCTCTGCCGGTATAAGGCTTGGCTATACCTTAATTCTCAATTTCAACTCATAATTACAATGTCATGCTCATAAGGCCTTTTCATGATTAATCACCATTCATGTTTCAAAAGCATAGTATTCATGTATTCACATCTTTCATAATTCATCACAATCAATAATTCAATGCATAGATACTTGAAAAACTGAAATTCTTCAAACATGTCACATTCACTAGTTTATAAACTCACATAATTTTATTTCAATCCATTCTAATTCCACAGTTCACATTTTCAATAGGTTTCACAATTCATATCTTTCCAATTTCTCATTACCAAAATTTCATCTTAAATTTCTTAAACAATCCCTTCAATTTCCTTTATATAAAAAGTTAATAATCAAAATAAGTTCCTCTTTGTAAAAACCATCTCAAATCTCATTTATACTAAGATATAGGTCATAGAAATTATCTCACAAAGAGAATACAGATTTACTTAAAACTTCAGGGAAGTCGACTGTCACAGATCACCTGTCGGCTGTTCTACGATGTTTTTAAACTTAAAAATAAAAATGTCCAGGGCAGTCGACTGTTAACCATGACCAGTCGGCTGTTCTGTGAGTTTCTAAAGCTCGAGAATAAAATACTCAGAGGAGTCGACTGTCTTATATGGACAGTCGGCTGTTCCGCTATGATTTTTAAATAAAAAAAATAAACGATCAGGCCAGTCGACTGTTAAATGTGATTAGTCGGCTACTCTGCGATGTTTTTCAAGTCTAAAAATATATTTTCTTCTCTTTTTGAAACATAACTTTTCAGATCACAATCTACTTAAAAATTTACAGTAAACCCGTATTTCACAATGATCATTTGCTTTATAAGGACTTCTGTTTTATTAATTACACATGATGCATTCGATCATTTGTTTGCAAAAATACATTCCTTTTCATTTTTTTTCTAATGGCATAAATAGCAATGGAAAATTTCTTGACATCTATTACCAATCATTTCTTAATAATTTATTCTATCAATTCATCTTTAACACACCATTCTACATTAGCACTTTAATCCATAAACATGATGTTAGTCTTTTACTAGTTAAACCACATAGTTCACATTTAGGACATATTTTGCATACTAACATTAGAAATAACGAGAACATTCACTTTACTCATAATTAATAAATATAGTAATCAATCAACACATATTTGCTAATTTCTCAATTCCTTTCTATTTAGGCAAACATGCATTTCATTTCAACTAGTAATTCATAATAATAATTTAATTTCATTCCCTAGAATGATTTCTACTTTAGAAGTCATGAGAAACACCTACCTTTTGAAGAAAACCCAATTAAGAAAATCCCTTAGAGCCTCCTAGATTCCGAGCGAGTGCCATCTGTTCCTAGATTGCAGTGCAACGAACTCTTTCTCTTTGCTCCTTGCCAAAAATCGAGAGCTTCTTCTTGTAGGGATGGCCAGCCTCCAATGGGGGAACACTCACACTCAACTCACACTAATATAAATCTCCTATGTAATTGTTCTTTTCTTTCAATAGATTACTAGTGTAAAATACAAACAAATAGGAGGGGTATTTATACTAATTTTAGAGTAGATTGGAGGGCTAGGATTCGATGGATGGTTATAGAATGAAGGGCTAGGATAGGAGTAGGAGTTATAGCAACCACTCACACACAAATAATTACCCATGCACACAGCCCACTCTCCCATTCCTTTCAATTCACAACCGGCCCAAAATAAAGTGTGCATTGCACACTACGTGCTTCGCACGTGCCACCTAGTACCCCTATTTAAAAGTTGTACAATTTAATTAATCAAAATGTTCACCAATTATCTCTACATGACAAGTGTGACCATTTAATTAATTAATTAGATTGGTGGGCTTCATAAATAATGGGCTTAGGCTTGTGGGCCAAGACAACAAATTAATAATTAATTAAAGTGGGCTAACACAATTAATTAGTGTTTTAGGCTTTTGGAAATAGGCTTTTTAGAAAAATAAAGGAAGATAATTGTTCATACAAAAATAAAATTTCATACAAAATAAATAAATAATATACACATGAAGTTTGCACGTGCACAACACGTGAAAATTAATGTTTTTATAAAAATGAAGTTTTAGGGTATTACAAATAGGCACTAGAAGAAGATATTATAGAAACAACGAGGAACATGTCCGGTAAAGAATGTGCAGCTCCTAGGAGTTCGAGATCGAGGAATATGCCCGGTAAATTTATGTAAATGGGCTAGGGATAGGTCCATCTATCATCGAAAAGGCCGGTAAAGAGTCTGTAGTTCCTAGGAATGGTTGGGACCGAGGTTACGCCTGGTAAATCCACGATATGTGGGCTAGGGGTATGCCGGTAAGGTCTGTAGTTGCGGGAGATCAATTTGCTAGGGTTCGTGGTTGAGGATACACCCGGTAAATCCACTATATGTGGGCTGGGGTAGGACGGTAAGGTCCAATATCCTGGGGGTGTGACTCATTGGTGACTATGCGTTGGATTATATTCATTAGGTTAGGTTTTGCATGATGTGGGATGTAAACTCTATAATGAGAAGTACATTAAGGGCTTGCCCTCGGACCTATGTAGTTTGGGATGCAGAGAATCTGAACAATTGTGTATTAGTGTCATCGTAAGTATAAATGACTGCATTAGGCATTAGGTTCATGTCATACACTGACACGACTAGGATAGTCACTTTTGCTGTTTGCATTCAAGTTTGTGTTTGCTAAATTAAAGAATCGCTATACTATAGCATTGCGTCAGTTGTATGCAACTGACGTGCCAACAATTTTCTAGTTGCAGGAATGGATTGACATGAATTTGAAGACACTGTGAGAGATATCATAAGATTGAAGAACTTCCATTATCATATGTTGTGTTGTACTTATTTATTTTCACCGTGTTGTTGTAAAGAACAATGTGGTAAATGAAAAGGTTTTAAATTCCTTATAAATTTTGTACGAAGTTGAAGTAAAAGATCCTGTTTTTTGCTATGAATTACCTATTTTGGAATTCGAGGCGTTACATCTTACCTGTGTTTGGAATTTGGTCAACTGCAACGTGTAAAGTCCACGACCGGTCGACCGTCCCCTTCTCTGTTGAACCCTGTACACTTGAAGAAATCTCAGCAGCTTGGGTCAGTCGACCGCACCCCCAGGTCGGTCGACCGCAACTCTCCAGACTACACTTCTTCTACTTGCTATTGTCTTCTCTTGATGTCTTTGTCTCCTCCTCTTCTTTTCCAACTTCAAGTACTTTGTGTCTAAATGTATTTGAGGCCATACATTAGGAAAAAAAACACCAACATAATTAAAAATAGAATACTTAGTTTCCTATTTGAGAGATGTTTTCTCCTTAATCTTCTACATATTTTTACATGCGCTATATTTCTATATATTTTGTATCATGAAAACAGCTATTTCTTCTCTTTACTGTTTCTGTTTTACTTTTGTTCACTTTCTTATATATTGTATGTTTAGTTACATAAACTTCATTTTAATGTGCAATCGAAAATGTCAATTATTGGTAGTAAGAAAACACTAACCTGGATGATGCCAGAACTTATAATTTTTCACCTTTCGATGAAGCTGCTCCACTAATAAACGAATTATTCACATACTAATGAAGTGTAATGCCCCGATTTTTTATTTGTGAAAAATTATTTTATTTTGCACGTAGTGTGCACGTGCAATATTTTGGTTGAATTAAATGTTATGATTATTTTCATTATGATGAGAATAGATTTTTTTTAAATATGTGCTTGTAATTATTTTTATAAAGCCTTCTTTCAATTAGACACAAAAACCTTTTCTTTTTTTAAAAAAAGCCCAAAGTTAATTCAATTTATTATTTTTATAATAATTATTTTGGCCCATAAACTAAAGCCCATGAGTCAATTTATTTTTAAATACAACTTGTCATGTAGGATACAATTTAAAAATTATTTTTATACAAAATTTAATGTACAAATTTTTGGAGGCAAATTCTTGCACGTGCATTGCACGTACATGTGCAAAGTGCACCTTCCCAAAGCATGGCCGGATTGCATCTTGGAGGGAAATGAAATTTTTGAGTGGGATCATGGTGGAGATGGTTACTCATCATGGGTAGTTAGTGTAACTCCTCCTTAAATCTAAGCCATTTGTTCCTAACTCCTACTTCAATCTTAGCCATCCATTTTCCTAGATTTTTAGTATAAATACCCCCCTCCCATGGCTAGTATTCTTGTGCAAATTAATTCTTCCCAAACCTATAGCTAATACAAGTATCTAGTAGTTATTTTAGTGAGTTAAAAGATTGAGTTGTGTGTGGGAGTTGTGCTTGCAACAAGAAGAAGAGAGGCTAGCTATCAAGGGAGTGCTCTCGGTTTGGCTTAGGAGCTCTCGGCTTGGGTGTTCTTGGAGGCTCGGTTGCGCGCTTCAAGGAGGAGGATCGCTCTCGTTTGCAAGGACATTTGTCTAGGTGTCGCTAGTTGTATTTTTCTCTCCATTTAAGGTGGGTAAATTTTCTATATTTCTAAATAGGAATGCATGCTAGATTGAATTGAATTAATAAAGCATGAAAAATATTAATAAGAGTACGCATTTAATTGATAAAAATGACCTATGGATTGATTGAAATGTGGATGTGAAATTGTATGTGGTTCTATTAGTAAAGGCTAAATTGTGAGTGAATTAATTATGGCCATGGATTATTGAAGATAGTTTCATTTTCTACATCACAAATTATATACAAAAAGTTAGTAGATTGACAATGCTACTTTGTGTGTTTAAATGAATCTTTGTGTTACATTGAAAGAAATGAATTAAGATATAATTTTGTATGTTTAGTAAAAGATTAAAAATAGAGAATTAATGTGAAGTTTGCTAATAAAGGGATTAGTAGTGTTAATTGTTAAGAAATGTCGAAATGAAAAAAATGCGGTAGTTATAATGTAGAATCCAAATTAATTGTATGAAAAATATGTTTTAATTATTACAAAAATTATTTTGTTCATACTGGTACGTAAATTATGTGAGGAAGAATCAATCTGGAATTGTACAGTAATTTTTATAAAAGCAAAATGAAATGAGAACTAGCTGAACATCGAAACGTTTTAATAACAGAGAGAATTGGTTTAAATAAATTTTTAGTTGCGTTATTGACAACCTGAGCGCGTAGCTCAAGTGGTCGGGACAGCTTTAATCGCTACAGTGGTCTGAGGTCGCTGGTTCGAATCCCCTGGGCAACACACTTTTGTTTCATAAATTTTTAAAATAAAAGAGAATAGCAGCCGAGAGCATATAATGCTCTCAGCCCTCCTTACAACGTGTGTAGCATCCGGCCTAGTGGCCTGTGCCTTGGGCGGTTTTATTTGTGGTCCTGGGTTCGATTCTTGGCTTCGGCAGATTAGAAAAAATATTTTTTTTAGTGTTTTGGTGATCCAAAAATTATGAAAAAAATATGGTTATTCTTCTAAAAATATATGGGACTTATGGAAAATAATTTGGAGATTAATTATATAGAATAAAATATGATTTGCGAATAAAATGTATAATTGAGACTTATGGTTATATATGGTATAAAAGTTGCACTTTGAAGAAAGGCTTGAAATAAAATATTAGAAAAGAAGAAATTATATGTAGTGATGCATTGTGAATTATTCTCATTTGAGAATAGTGTGAAAATTATGGTATGTGAATATCCATTTAGTGAAGTGATTTAAATGTGGAATTGATATTTGATGAAACACATAATTCCATGTGCGATTATGGACTATTGAATAATTTAGAGATCATGCTAATGAAAGAGAAATCTGTTATGATTATGAAAATGAATTTATGAGTTGGAAATGCTCAATTTAGAAATTGTGAATTGGAATTGAAACAAAAGAGTAGCTAAGTCTCCCCCGGCATTTGGAAAGAAATGAAATGAAATATTGAAATGAAAGACCAAGGTTGGTCATGTTTGAATAAATGAATAAGTCCGGTTTAGTAGAGAGGCTAACTTTAGAGCTTTGATTTTTTTCATGATTCTAATAAAAACTAAGGATTAGTGCATAGTGAAGACGTGATGAAAGTGACAGAAAAACACGAGTATGAGAACTAGAGTTACGGTGCGGGTGTGTGAGCCACAGAATGCATGCTTGATGAATCAAGACATGGCGTGGGCACAACTCAGTAATGATCGGACTTTAGCCACGCTTGTGGGATGTTTGGTGACTACAAGAGGATCGTGTGCCATGAAGGAGGCTGAATTGCCACAGAATGCATGCTTGACGAGTCAAGACATGGCGTGGGGTTCCCCTCTAGGTTTTCTGTACATGTGCTTATACTCATAGATCATCTAGGATACTCACCGTAGTTACAGTAGTAGATTAAGTCATGGCGAGGGATTGAACCCTACAAAGTTGAAGAACAATTAAGAGGCTTGCCCTCGGACCTATGTAGTATGGGATGTATAGAATCCGAACAAGTGCGCATTAGTGTCATCTAATATAAATAATTGCATTAAGGACTAAGTGCACAATCACAACACGACATCGATAGAGTAGTCCCTTTAATTTGATATGTGACAAGTTTGTGTGTGCTAAATATGGAAAATATGTGAAATTGATGAAGTATGTAAATTCCATGTATGATTATGGACTATTGAATAATTCAGAGATCATGCTACTGAAAAAGAAATCTGTTTGATTATGAATATGAATTTATGAGTTAGAAATGCTCAATTTAGAAATTGTGAATTGGAATTGAAACAAAAGAGTAGCTAAGTCTCCCCCGGCATTTGGAAAAAAATGAAATGAAATATTGAAATGAAAGACCAAGGTTGGTCATGTTTGAATAAATGAATAAGTCCGGTTTAGTGGAGATGCTAACTCTGGAGCTTTGATTTTATTCATGATTCTAATAAAAATTAAGAATAGTGCATAGTGAAGACGTGATGAAAGTGAGAGAAAATACGAGTATGAGAACTAGAGTTTACGGTGCGGGTGTGTGAGCCACAGAATGCATGCTTGATGAGTCAAGACATGGCATGGGCACAACTCAGTAATGATCGGACTTTAGCTACGCTTGTGGGATGTTTGATGACTGCAAGAGGATCATGTGCCATGAAGGAGGCTGAATTGCCACAGAATGCATGCTTGACGAGTCAAGACATGGCGTGGGGTTCCCCTCCAGGTTTTCTGTACACGTGCTTGTACTCATAGATCATCTAGGATGCTCACCGTAGTTACAGTAGTAGATTAAGTCATGACGAGGGATTAAACCCTACAAAGATGAAGAACGAATAAGAGGCTTACCCTCGGACCTATGTAGTATGGGATGTATAGAATCCGAACAAGTGCGTATTAGTGTCATATAATATAAATAATTGCATTAAGGACTAAGCGCACAATCACAACACGACATCAATAGGGTAGTCCCTTTAGTTTGACATGTGACAAGTTTGTGTTTGCTAAATATGGAAAATAAGTTATAGTATTTCCGGCATAGAGAGAATGGCCGTGTATAATGTTTGTCGGTTGAATAAACTGACGTACCCACAGTCTTATATGCAGGTAAGTGACATGATAAAGATTAAAGAGGAACGGATGCTTAAAGATTATTCAATGTTGTTGTACATTTATTTAAATGTTGTAATTTTTACTTCCGCTGTGCAGTGTAAATTGTAATGTTTTACTTGTAACTCTGATGTAAAGTGAAAAGTTCAAATTTCCTTGTAAAATTGTACTAAATGAAGTGGAAAGATCCTGTAGAACATCTCGAATTCAGTTGTATTTGGGATTCGGGGCGTTACATGAAGAAATTGATGTTATTAATTCTCATATTTTGTCTATGAATCTTTGAGTGGTTGTCAACTACTTAAGTGCATATTCAGTCGATCATACCACGAATGGTACAAATGAGCAAGATATGCATCCGCCGAAATTTTTACATACAATTAAGATGAGTGGGCTAACAAATCTGTAACACCTCGCAAAATTAGAAATGACAATTTTTCCCTTGTGTGTTACGCACGTGTATTTCGTAACGTGTTTTTATTACATATTGTGATTTCTAACTATTTATGCATTTTTCATATTAATTTCAGTCGACTAAGGGGAAGCGAGTGCGTTCCATTAGCAAGCTCAGGAGCACCAGGCCCTTCATGAAGCACTTATCATCCTCTATCAAGAAGAAGGCCTCAGGTACTTCCTCTTCGACTGCCTCTGTTTCCAACACACACCTAAATCCTTTCGCACTACTTTCAAACGATGATATTGTTGAGGTTGCGGCATCAATTGGAGTGGAGGCCCGAGGGCCACACTCAGTTTCTAAGCTCAGAGAATGCCAGAAAGCTGTAGTTGATCTCCCAGATCAACAACAGGATTCTGCATAGCATTCTTGATCATTTGCCTTTGATTTTGTGTGTATGGTATGGGTGTTTTTTTTATTCCTTATGAGGTGCAAGTTGGAATGTTCGAGGGCTGGGCAACCCTAACAAATGCTCAGTTATCAAAGACGGTATCAAGAGTTGTGCACCTTCTATTATCTGTTTGCAAGAGACCAAACTCAAAAATTCGCGACCTCAAAAGCTCTCATCTGTGGGGGGGATGAGCATCACTAAATGGATTCAATTAGATTCTATTGGAAGCTGCGGGGGTATTTTATTGGGGTGGAATGATTAGATTCTTGACTGCACTTATTCAGCGATAGATATTTTTTCTGTATCTGCCTCTTTCAAATGTAGGATCTCTGCCAGAGAATGGTCAGTCACTACTGTATATGCACCATTTGAGTTAGATGATCGCGAACTCTGTTTCTTTGAAATAAAGCAGCGTCGGAGACTCCTGAAAGATGCTTGGGTGTTATGCGGAGATTTTAATGTCACAATGACAGATGAAGAGAGGTCCAAGGGCCGGGGCTCAAACAGAGACATGAAAGCTTTTTGCAGTTTCGTTCAAGACTTGGAATTGATTGATTTACCCCTATCAGGGAGGAAATTTACTTGGACAAACCAAAGAGAAGACCCGACTATGGCACGTTTGGACAGAACACTAATTTCCGCGGAGTGGGACGCCCTATTTCCAAACTGCATTCAGTATTCGCTCCCGAGAATAGCCTCTGATCATTGTCCCATTGTTCTTGATGATCAAGTCATCCCTAAAAGGGTGAACTATTTTAAATTTGAAAAAGCTTGGTTGCTCAACCCATCCTTCACACCGGCTGTTAGAGAATGGTGGCATTCTTTCAGGTGCAAAGGGAAATCAGGTTGAAATATTTGCAACTAAACTTTTGCTTCTCAAAAGAAGGATCAAAGCATGGAAGAATGAAACCTTTGGAGATACTACGCGAGTTAAAAAGGCATTGCAAGATAAACTGCTCAAACTGGAAATTGAAGCTGAAACATCTTCAAGTGCTCTTGAGCAAATGAAGTCTGTACAGACGGAGCTCCAAGGGATTATCAAAGCTGAGGCGACTTACTGGAGACAGCGCTCGAGAGTGCAATGGATAAAGGAAGGAGATGCAAACACGCGTTTTTTCCACTGCATTGCAAATGGCCGAAGAAGAAGAAACTTCATCCACAGTCTAGTTCTTGATGGTAATCTTGTAACGGAACCACTCCAAATCAGAGCCGCTTTTGAGCAGCACTTCTCTTCCATTTGTGGTACAACCACTGACTCTGATTTTCAAATCGATTGGAACTCTCCAATAGGCTTCAAGATCTTGATCTTTTGGAGGCACCTTTCACTGTAGATGAGATCAAGACAGCGGTATTTGCAATGAGCAGTGATAAAGCTCCGGGACCAGATGGCTTTTCTATGAGCTTCTACCACACTTTCTGGGATACTATCAAAGACGATTTAGTTAATATGCTCCTAGCGATCCATAGAGGTGACTGTGATTTATCTAGGTTGAACTATTGCAACATCATCCTCATCCCCAAATGTGAGGGGGCCAATTCTGTCTCTGAATTCAGACCAATCAGTCTGCTCAACTGCTCCCTTAAGATTTTTACTAAACTGCTGGCAAACCGGCTGGCCCCGATGCTACACACTCTTGTCTCTTCTTCCCAAAGTGCTTTCTTGAAAGGTAAATCCACGATAGACTTTTTTTTGTGGTACATGAAGCTATCAATTTATGCAGTAGACAACACTCCGACACCATTCTTTTTAAAATTGATTTTGCCAAGGCTTTCGACACAGTCAATTGGAATTTTCTTCTACAGCTCCTTGTAGCTAGAGGTTTTGGTCAGTCCTGGTGCAGATGGATTCATATGATATTGAGGAGTGCAAAATGATCTATCCTCATTAATGGAGAAGGAGGTCGATATATTAAATCCAAGAGAGGTTTGAAACAGGGAGATCCACTTTCCCCAATGCTCTTTATCTTGGTTGTAGATGTCCTAGCTCAAATGCTCAATTGTGGTCGACGAAATGAAATCTTCTCCTCACTGCCAGTCAGAGGAGCAATTGCCAACCTATCCTTGCTGCAGTTTGCGGATGATACATTGCTTTTTTGCAAAGGGGATGAAGATGAGGTGATTAACCTTAAATTAGCCCTACACTTATTTGCTAATATATCTGGTCTTGCTATCAATTTTGATAAATCGTCCTTAGTTTATTTTGGACGATCCCAAATGAAGCTCCAAGCCTTCTCAACTATTCTTGGATGCAAAGAGGAGAAGTTGCCCCTTAAATACCTTGGTATGCCTCTCACTTCAACTAAGCTCAACAAACAACACTGGCAACCACTGCTCCATAAGATCCAGAGACGTCTATCAGTGTGGAAGGGTAAAATGCTTTCGAGAGGGGGCAAGTTGGTTCTTATAAATTCTGTGCTTAGTGCCCTGCCGATTTATTATGCCTCTTTCTTTAAGTTACCACTTTGGGTCATTAGGAGAATTGATCAGATCCGAAGTAGATTCTTCTGGTGTGGTTCAGATGCTAATATCAGAGGCATTGCTAGTGCGCAGTGGGCACGTATCTGTCAGCCAAAAACGCAAGGAGGACTGGGGATTCTAGACATCAAGGTTTTTAATGAAGCCCTCCTTATGAAGTGGTGGTGGAATTTGCTGGCATCCGATTCCCTCCCAAGCCAAACTCTCCGCAGCCTTTATCAACGAAGTGATCCAAACCAATTCATATGCCCTTCTACTGCCTTAAACTTCTGGAAGGGAATTTTTCCGCTTAAAGACCAATTTCTTTGTAACATCAGATGGAGCCTTGGCAAAGGTACACTTATCAATTTTTGGAATTCCAAATGGATTCATGGAGCCAGTGTGTCTTCCTTATTCCCGACCCTCACTGCAGCGGCATGGAACCCCGAAGCTGACATCACATCACAGGGATCTTGGTCAAATGGCTTGTGGACTTGGCAGCCGAGGCTAAATTGTGTTCTGACTGACTCAATGCGAGAGGACAAAAGGCGCCTGCTAGAGTTGCTCGTGGATTTCCAGCCCTCATCTTCTGAAGACCAACCATCATGGACACTGACTACTTCTTCTTCTTATACTGTCAGTTCGGCTTATAACTTCTTCATTATGGCGGGCCTTCGTTCCCCTTACTACATTGCAACTTGGACATCGCCTGCACCGCTCAAATGCAAAGTGTTCATATGGCTGCTGAGTTGGAACAAGCTTAACTCGAAAGAATTCCTTCACTCTAAGGGATGGTCGGGCGACACTACATGCACAGCTTGTGCATGTCCTGTCGAATCGACCTTTCATATATTTTTTGAATGCCCAATTGCTGCCGCAAGCTGGAAATACTTCACTGATATGCTTAATATCCACACTTTGCCCCATCATTTACACGAGTGTTTCACGATATGGTGCTTTGGGAATCATAATATCCGACTCACTTGGCATCTGTTAACTATCTCAGTTTGCTGGAACTTGTGGCTTGCTAGAAATCAACACATTTTTACTTCAAAGGCTATGCAAACAAAAGAGATTATTTCTAATGTCATTTTCTCTTTTCGTTCTTGGATAGATGGCATGGACAGCGGGAGGAAGAAGGCAAAGATGATGGAGGAATTGGATGCGGCAGGAGTACAGGATGCTTTGATTAAGCAAGCGATGTTTAGGGGAGATCGGATGGATAGTGATGTGGGGAGTTGTTCGTCCTAACCGACGAGTGGTTGTGAAAGATTAGACTGCCTTGTGCTGATCTTTTTTCATCTTTTGGACTGACTTTTTATACCGACTTCATGTATTATGCTTTTCTGTTTTTTTTGGGCTATCTGTTTTGGAGGATGATTATGAGCACTGCTGTTAAGATGGAGAAGGGGGATGAGATCATGATGTTGTGTCTAGTAGAGGAGTACGACAGAAGTCCGCTGCCCTCTCTACGATACAACTACATGCTATCTCAAACCTAGACCCATCTGTGACTCGGTCTTTATCTTTTTGTAACCTCCATCCAGATTTTTGTAATAGCTGCTACAAACATTTTATTAGTAATATATATTTTTTGAGGTAGGCTAATCCTACCTTTTACTCGTCAAAAAAAAATATATAATATTTCAATCTCGGTAATTTTACGTGCTTTTTACGTGTTTTCGATGCACGCATCGATTCTATATTTTTCCACCGCTACGTGCAATATTTTCTATGAGTTTAAATTATTTATTTTATGTATTCAAATCTATTTTTATAAAACGGAAATTCATTTTCTCGCATTTTGATCTAAAAACTTTTATACGTGTAATGCACGTATTTTCTACGTACGCAACAATTACATCGTGAAAATTAATAAATATATATTTTTTAATATTTTTTTTATTATCTTTAACATTTTTCTATTGATAAAGCCGAATTTTGTATTTTTATGTTTTACGTACGACGCACGTGTTTTGGTGTGCGTATTTATGCGTATTTGTTTTCAAAATAAATTTCGGAGTGTGTGTAACACCCCGTAATTTCCAAAGAATAAAAATATATATGTATATATATAACATATGAAGAAAGTGTTCTGTTTGGTTTAAATATATATATGGCATGGCATGTTTTATATATAATTTGAAATGGATATGTGTATGTGTAAGAATGGGGGCCCACGATTTACAAAAGAGCAAAGTGCTGCATTTGAATGGCCAGCACCCATAGGAGGGCCCACGGCTTGAAAGGCACTGCTGTGCCTTGAGCTCCTGAAGATGTGGAAGAACAGGGGTAGGCCGGTTTGGAGCTTAGGAGGAGAAGGGTTTGAGAGTTAGGGTTTTGAGTAGTGGGGAGAGAGAGAGAGAGAGGTGAGAGTTTTGGGAGTTGGAATTTTGAAGAGGTGAAAAAGGAGTTAGAAATGTGAAAGGTTGAGTGGGTAATTAAGGAGAGATTTATTAGGTGTGTAATTTTGCACTTTGATCCCTAAACTTGTCCTATAAATAGCACCCCCATCCTCCTTCTCCCTTCACACCAAAAATAATTTAAATAAGTGAAAGAAAAAGAAAGAGATAAAGAGAGTACATTTTGTTTGGAGGAGTTCTTGGTAGAGAAGGAGCTAGGATTGCTTGGTTGGAGATTGGAGTTGTTCCAACTTTCTCATTTTTCAATCTTCATAGAGGTGGGTGTTCTCAAGCTTTCTAATTATAGAACAATGCATGCTAATAATAATTGTTTTTCCTTCTCTTTTTTTTTTCGCTGGCTTCTTGTATTTGCTGTGTTATCTTTTTTTCGTCTTTGCTGGCTTCTCTATTTATAGAAGTAGGGCTTGTACGGCAATAGGATTTGGATGTGTTATCATCTCACTTGTAGATTATGATATATCTGCAAACATACAAATCAGAATTTAATATTTAAATTTAATTTTAATTAGATAAACTTAAAATAACAGATTTTTATCTTTTTGCTTTTATCCAAATCCATGTAAATTTATTTTTTCCTTTTTTACCCTTATAAAAATTAAAAATCACTTTTTGCATTAAAAAATTTTATTTCTTCATAAATAAATAATAAATTGAAATCTTAGAGAAACAAGACGACTTATAGACAATATAATTGAAAACAAGCAATTTTAATGGGTTATTGAATACAAATATTTGTATAAAAATTAGGCACATCAAATACCCCCAAACATAAGATTTTGCTTGTCCTTAAGCAAAAAGTAGAATCATGAACAAGGAAAAAATACTCAAGAATAACTCTACTCATCATACTAATAGATCTCATCATGTAAGCATCAAAATTGCAATTAAAAATATAAACAATTGAAAATAAAGTAAAATCAAGCATACCCACTTTCTCTAGTGCAATTATTTATTCATAATTCCCAACCCAATCGCATTTGTCATGCAATTAATGTAATTGTAGTATGTAACAACTTAATCTGTGATTATCCCTTTTCACTACTACAAACCGAGTAGCAAACTAGAGGTTTTTTTTTTTTTTTTTAATAAGTATTCTCTAAGTTGTCACTTGCCTTTTTACGCGAATGCAAGACATTTATGATGAATTCACCCGGTTACTCAACAAGTCACAAACTTAAAGTGCTTTACATACTCATATTTCAAGTTGCCGTTTGATGTAAAAGTAAACATTGGTGATGAATACCCCTAGTTACTAAGCAACTCAAAACATTAGAGTAGATTGACTTTATTCAAATTTTTTTTTTTCGTTATTACTCTATTTACTTAAACTCTGTTTAGGACTAGATCAAAGGGGATAATCACATGAAACAGCATCACATTTGTACTTTATGTATAATCGCATGGCTCATACAATTTTGTAAGGAATTATGAAACTCAACAATCCTAAAGTAAATAAGTATACTTACTCTTACTTTATAAGAAATTGTTTATCCCAAAAAAATATTTCAATGCTTATCTAAATGAAGAACTCAAAAGTGTAATGGTGAGATTAATTTAAATCCTTTTAAAATTTTGTTTTTCTTTTTTTAAAAAAAAATAAATCATAAATTTGTAAACCTTCCCCCCCAAACTTGAATATCACATTGTCCTCAATGGAAAAGGAAAAAAGAAAAATAAAAAGAATGCAAAAGTTCAGAAATTCTCCCCTGATTCGTCTTTAAATTTCTGCACGCGCAGCGTTCGGTATTTTGGCGATATCTGGAGCTGTAGATGTCTAAATGGGCTGAATTTTTTTTGCTGGAAAGCTAAGACGATAGGCTACAACTTCTCTTTGAATCAGTTTTCCAGATTTTGACTCCAAATTGCTCAAAAACAGCCATCAATGCATGTGTTCAAAACAGCCCCGCCCTGGCGACTTCAAATTTTCTGCAATCCTACAAGATAAAATCCAAAAATTAAAATAAAATAAACTAAAAGATAAATCAAATCTAAATGCAATAAAAGAAATGATTAAAGAAATGAATAAAGAGAGAGTGTAAGTACTCCCCTCTAAATTGGGTTGCCTCCCAATAAGCGCTGTGTTTCTCTCTCTCTCTCTGTTTTTCCTTCTTTTTTTTTTCGCTCGCTTCTTGTATTTGCTGTGTTATCTTTTTTTCATCTTTGCTGGCTTCTCTATTTATAGAAGTAGGGCTTGTACGGCAATAGGATTTGGATGTGTTATCATCTCACTTGTAGATTATGATATATCTGCAAACATACAAATCAGAATTTAATATTTAAATTTAATTTTAATTAGATAAACTTAAAATAACAGATTTTTATCTTTTTATTTTTATCCAAATCCATGTAAATTTATTTTTTTCCTTTTTCACCCTTATAAAAATTAAAAATCACTTTTTGCATTAAAAAATCTTATTTCTTCATAAATAAATAATAAATTGAAATCTTAGAGAAACAAGACGATTTATAGACAAAATAATTGAAAACAAGCAATTTTAATGGGTTATTGAATACAAATATTTGTATAAAAATTAGGCACATCAATAATGAATGAGTAGAATAGAAAGTTTGATGTGATAAAGTAATCTATACTATTGTTTGTTGTAGTATTGAATCATGTTATATTTAGTAAATTAAATTTCATCATGTAGTTGTTAATGAGAAAAGAATTTATTTTTGCCATGCACTAGTATACATGAATGAAGGAATAGTTTATTATATGAACACTTGCTAGAAAATTTTCTTTTGATAAGCAAATAAAATTATTGTAAAGTAAAATTGATACTATTGAACTTATTTGACAAGACATAATAGTGTTACTATGATGAAATTTCATGAGAAGAAACTATTGAAAGTTAGTTTTATTTTCTAAAAATATGAATTATTAAATCAGTAATTTACTGTTGGAAAGTAACCCAGTTTTTATGGATTAAATTTTTGTCTAATAAAATATTAGATTAAAATAGAGAATCGATGTAATGCCCCAATTTTTCATTTGTGAAAAATTATTTTATTTTGCACGTAGTGTGCACGTGCAATATTTTGGTTGAATTAAATGTGTTGATTATTTTCATTATGATGAGTATAAGTATTTAAATATGTGCTTTTAATTATTTTATACAAAGCCTTCTTTCAATTAGACAAAAAGCCTTTTTCTTAAAATCCAAAATTTAATTCATTTATTTTATTTTAAAATTATTATTTTGGCCCATATACTAAAGCCCATGAGTTAATTTATTTTTAAATACAACTTGTCATGTAGGATACAATTTGGAGATTATTTTTATACAAAATAAAATGTACAAATTTTGGAGACCAAGTTGCATGCACGTGCATTGCACGTACACGTGCAATATGCACATTCCTATGCATGGCCGGGATTGTTTCTTTTGGAGGGAAACCAAAATTTGAGTGGGATCATGGTGTGGTGGTTACTTGATTATGGGTGGTTAGTATAACTCCTCCTTAAATCTTAGCCATTTGTTCCTAACTCCTACTTCAATCTTAGCCATCCATTCTCCTTGATTTTTAGTATAAATACCCCCCCCCCCCCCCCCCCCCCCCCCCGGCTAGTTATTCTTGTACTAAATAATTCCTCCAAATCTATAGTCTAAAATACAATTATCTAGTTTTTAGTAAGTGAGTAAAAGATTGAGAAGTTGTGTGGGATTTGTGCTTGCATCATCCAAGAAGATGAAGGCCGGCTTTCAAAGAGGGGCTCACGGTTTGGCATTGGGGAGTGCTCGGGTGTGGCTTATGCGCGCGTGTACAAGGAGGAGGAGCATTCGTTTGCAAGGACATTCGTTTAGGAGGTCGCAAATTGTACTTTTCTTCAATAAGGTCGGTAAATTTTCTATATTTCTAAGTAGGAATAAATGCTAGATTGGAATGGAAAAATGATGCATGAAAAGGATTAATAAGAGTACACATTTAATTGGAGATTTGAGCTATAAATTAAGTGGAATGTGGGTGTGCAATTGTATGTGATTTGATTAGTAAAAATCTAAGTTTTGTGTGAATTAATTATAACCATGGATTGTTAAAGAAAGTTTCATTATCTACATCACAAATTATATACACAAAGTTAGTAGATTGACAATGCTACTTCATGTGATTAAATGGATCTTTGTGTTATATGAAAATAAATGAATTAAGATATAGATTTGTATGTGTGGTAAAAGATTAAAAATAGAAAATTAATGTGTAGTTTGCTAATAAAGAGATTAGTGGCGTTAATTGTTGAGAAATGTCGAAAAAGAAGAAATGTGGTAGTGATAGTTCACAATTCAAATTAATTGTATGAAAAATGTGTTTTGATTATTGAAAAAAAATTATTTTTATTGTACTGGAATATAACTTATGATGATATTAGTCAATCTGGAATTCTACAGTAATTTTTATAAAAATGAAATGAAATGAGGACTTGTTGAATATCGAATTGTTTTAATAACAGAGAGAATTGTATTAAAAAGAATTTGAGTTGTACTTTGACAACCTGAGCACGTAGCTCAAGTGGTCAGAGCGTGCGGTTGGGTTCTCTCAAGTCACTGGTTCGACTCTTGAGAATATCATTTTTTATGTGCATTTTCTTTAAATCCAATCAGTTCCGAACCGAGAGTATTTAACTCTCTGGTTCTCTTTTATACCGCTGAGCACAAGTGACCACATGGTCATCACGTGCGGTTGGGTTTCCTGTGGTGCAAGATTTAAAAACTTATTTTTTTGACTGTTTTAGTGATCGAAAAATTATGAGAAAAATATGATTATTCTTCTAAAAATATGTAGGACTTATGAAAAATAATTTGGGAATTATTTGCATGAAATAAAACATGATTTGAGAATAAAATGTGTAAATAGAACTATGGTTCTATATTTATATTTTTGTGAAATTATATCTTGCAAAAAGAATTTGAAATGAAGGATTAGAAGATTAATATAGTAAAAGAAAGAAATTTTATTGTGTGATGGATGTGAATTATTCTCATTTGAGAATAGTGTGAAAAATATGAAATGTGAATATTCGTTAGTGATGTGAATTTCAATATGAAATTGATGAAGTATGTAAATTCCATGTATGATTATGGACTATTGAATAATTCAGAGATCATGCTACTGAAAAAGAAATCTGTTTGATTATGAATATGAATTTATGAGTTAGAAATGCTCAATTTAGAAATTGTGAATTGGAATTGAAACAAAAGAGTAGCTAAGTCTCTCCTGGCATTTGGAAAAAAATGAAATGAAATATTGAAATAAAAGACCAAGGTTGGTCATGTTTGAATAAATGAATAAGTCCGGTTTAGTGGAGATGCTAACTCTGGAGCTTTGATTTTATTCATGATTCTAATAAAAATTAAGAATAGTGCATAGTGAAAACGTGATGAAAGTGAGAGAAAACACGAGTATGAGAACTAGAGTTTACGGTGCGGGTGTGTGAGCCACAGAATGCATGCTTGATGAGTCAAGACATGGCGTGGGCACAACTCAGTAATCATCGGACTTTAGCTACTCTTGTGGGATGTTTGATGACTGCAAGAGGATCGTGTGCCATGAAGGAGGCTGAATTGCCACAGAATGCATGCTTGACGAGTCAAGACATGGCATGGGGTTCCCCTCCAGATTTTCTGTACACGTGCTTGTACTCATAGATCATCTAGGATACTCACCGTAGTTACAATAGTAGATTAAGTCATGACGAGGGATTAAACCCTACAAAGATGAAGAACGAATAAGAGGCTTACCCTCGGACCTATGTAGTATGGGATGCATAGAATCCGAACAAGTGCGTATTAGTGTCATATAATATAAATAATTGCATTAAGGACTAAGCGCACAATCACAACACGACATCAATAGGGTAGTCCCTTTAGTTTGACATGTGACAAGTTTGTGTTTGCTAAATATGGAAAATAAGTTATAGTATTTCCGGCATAGAGAGAATGGCCGTGTATAATGTTCGTCGGTTGAATAAACTAACATACCCACAGTCTTATTTGCAGGTAAATGACATGATAAAGATTAAAGAGGAACAGATGCTTAAAGATTATTCAATGTTGTTGTACATTTATTCAATTGTTGTAAATTTTATTTCCGCTGTGCAATGTAAAGTGTAAAGTTTTATGTAAACTCTGATGTAAAGTGAAAAGTTCAAATTTTCTTGTAAAATTGTACTAAATAAAGTGGAAAGATCCTGTAGAACATCTCGAATTCAGTGTATTTGGGATTCGGGGCGTTACAATCGAGTTTTATAAAAATGGATTAAGAGGACGTTTGAACAAAGTCTATAGAGAGACTTTATACCGATGGGCGCTTCTGGCCGTGTGGTCTGGTGTTGTGCTGGTCTCTCTGTCGACCTGGGTTCGAATCTTGTTAAGCCCATCTTTTTTTTTGTTTTGTTTTTAATACACTCAGAACCCAAAAATGGGTATAATGGCATTTCAGTGTGAGTTTTGGACACAGAGTCCACTTGGACTCTTTGGTTTCGGTGTGTGCCTTTGGTCGCTGCCTGATTGCTCACTGGTTCGAAATCAGTGGCTGTACTTTTATTTTATTTTTTTGGTTTTTTTTAATGAATTAAAGGGTTCTAATGCAAGTAAAAAAAAAAAATGGAGAAAAATCCTAGTATTCATAATATGTGATGGGAAATTATAAAAATAGTTTTAAAGATTTTCATGTATATTTTGAGAAATAAAAGAAGAAATTGAGATAAAAATGAGTTGATGACTTCAAATTAATTTATATAAGAGTATGACTTGTTTTAAAAAGAAAAGTAAAATACTGTTATAAGAAATAATTGGAGATATTAAAATCTACTGTGAGTTCATATAGAGCTTTGAAAAGAATTGCTATGTACTTGATTTCCTTGATGAGACTATATGAATATGCTTGATTGTGGTTAAGAATTTTTATGTGATTAAGTTCCTAAATGAGATTGAATCTATGCTATGAGTTCATGAAAAGAATTATTGCTTTTGAAAGATTGCTTTGTGGATAAGATATTGATCTTTTGTGAATGAGTTGAAGATGAAAATAATCTAAGTTTAAGACATGTTTATTGAAGTGTATGTGTTCCCATGGAATCTTGCACATAAAAAAGTTATGATTTAGAGTTAGTGAGACCTCATATACCGGTACTATTGATTGGAAAAGAGTTGAGATATATTTTGAGATATGGCCATGGAGCTATCTCGTATTTTGTTGATAAAGTCCGGTAGGAGGTAAAACTAATTCTACGCTTGGAAATTTATTCATGTCTTGAACTAAATAATTCAGCACATAAGTGAAGATGTAGTAAACCTGGGCAAACGTAAGTGGAGTGCTCTATATAGTCGGCGGTGGATCTCCGTGGCTATAGAACCAGTTGGTGGACTGAGGTTGTTCCGTGGGAGACGGGCTTTTATATTTAAATCCGGGACTATGAGGACGGGTAAGCGGTGGACTCCGGGATCTTGAGTAGTTGGGCGAATAGTTTGCCATATTCCTATTTATATACCTATACCGAGGCTAGAGGGTCACTTGCAGGATGATTCGCACGATGTGAAATCTGTTATAACAGTCAGCGGTGGACTCCGGGGCTGGAATTCAAATTCGTGGAATGATCTAAACCTTGTCTTACTAGTGGGTAGTTGTCATGGTGAGGGATCGAATCCTTTATTGAGGAGTACGTAGGAACTTGCCCTCAGACCTATGTAGTATGTGATGCACAGAATCCGAACAAGTGTGTATTAGTGTCATCCTAGTATAAAAATGTGTGCATTAGGTATTAAGGCATAGCATACACTTATATGTTTAGCGTAGTCACAACTTAACACTTTATTGTTCATTCAATTTTTGTGATTTGTTGAAGTAATGAGATCGTTTTATGTATAGCATAGAGAGGATAGCCGAGTATAACATTTTCGTCAGTTGTAAAAGACTGACGTGCCCACAGCTTGATATGCAGGTAATGGACTTTGCCATGAATATGTTATGATGTAGTTGATGATTTACATTGTTATAGTTGTACAAGTTGTATTTTATTTCATTGTTGTATTCTTCCGTTGTGTAAACAAAGATGTAATGAACTCTGATGTATTATTGAAAAGTTTTAATTTCCTTGTAAAATTGTACGAAGTGAAGTAAAGATCATGTGAAATCTCGAATTCAGTCTTAAAAAAAGGGAATTCGGGGCATTACAAAATTATTGTTTAGAATTGAAGCAAAGAGTACCGATTATACCGCTAAGAAGTTTGAATCAGTCTCTAGGATTTTGCAACGGAACACGTCTTATTTTTCATACTCTGGGAGAACATATTATTATAGCTACAATTATTACGGGAAAGTGTGCAGTTGAGACAGTTGTGATTCAAAGAATGAGCATGTCGCCTATAGAAATCAGGTAGCCTTTTGTCATCGTAAGAAGACAATTTCCTGTAAAAATGGCATTTGCTATTTCAAAAAACAAGAGTCAGGGTCAAACGCTCCACAGTGTTGGAGTTGGATAAACAAGTTTTTTTTGCAATTTCAGAACAATATGAACAAAAGTATATTAATACAACTCCTAAACAAAAATCACACTTGGACTTACTAGTTAGCCAGTGCACCACAGAGCACTGTTTGTAAGAGATCTTGGGTTCAAAACTTGATAGTCACATTTATTTTTGCTTCTTTTAATTAAACTCCAAAACCCGAGACTTGATATATGAGCATTTCGGCAAAAGATTTTAACGCCATAGTCCATTGGACATTCTGGCTAGCGGGTTTAGGCTTTGGGCATTACTGTAGCTGGCATGCGGTCCTGGGTTCGAAACCCCTTGGCTGCAACTGTTTTTTTTTGAGTTTCCTGACTTTTCAATGGTTTTTAATAAGAATAAAATTTGGAGAAAAATACTAAAATTTCTACAAAATGAAATAGAGTTTATTAAAAAGTGTTGTAGAATTTTTCAAGTATATTTGTATATTTGAGATATAAAAAAAAAAAGAAATTTGAGATAGGAAAAATGAATTATGTGACTTCAAAATCTATTATTTGAGAATAGCACTTCTTTTGTGAAGAAGAGTAAAATACTATTTTGTGAAGTGATTTCTCTTGAAGAGATTATACTCTCATTTTGTTTAAAGAATATTTTGAAGTGAGTTGAGACATTGTATGAGCTTGAATTTGTTAATAAGATTTCATGTGATGAAATTGTGTTCTTGAAAAGAATTGTTTGCTTCTAAAGATTATGAATGGATAAATGGATTATGAATAGTGTCAAGACTAAGAAAATGATTACTTTGTGAATAAGAGTTAAGGCAAGACAATTATCTACTTACGAATAAGTTGAAGATATATAAGAATATTTAAGTTTAAGACATGTTTATTGAAGGGTATGTGTACCCATGGATTCTTGTACATGAAAAAGTTGTGATTTAGAGTTAGTGAGACCTCGAGTACCGGCACTATTGAATTAAAAAGAGTTGAGATATATTTTGAGAAATGGCCATGGAGCTATCTCGTATTTTGTTGATTAAGTCCGGTGGGGATAAGACTAACTCTAGGTATGGAAATTTATTCATGTCTTGAACTTAAGAATTATGCACATAAGTGAAGATATAGTAAACCTGGGCAAACGTAAGTGGGGCACTCTATATAGTTAGGCGGAGAATTCCGGGACTATAGATCGAGTCCGGCGGAAGATTCTGGGACTGTGGTTGTTTCATGGGTGATGGGCTTTTATTTAAAATCCGGGACTATGCATAGTCGGGCGGATAGTTACCGTTCTCTAATGTATATATATACGTATACCGGGGCTAGATGGTCACTTGCGGGATGATTCGCATGATGTGTGATCTGTTATAACAGTCAGCAGTGGACTCCGGGGCTGGGATTCAAATTCGTGGAATGATCTAAACCTTGTCTTACTACCGGGTACTTGTCATGGTGAGGGATTGAACCCTTTATTGAGGAGTACGTAGGCGCTTGCCCTCGGACCTATGTAGTATGGGATGCATAGAATCCGAACAAGTATGCATTAATGTCATCCTAGTATAAAAATGTGTGCATTAGGCATTAAGGCATAGCATACACTTACATGTTTAGCGTAGTCACAACTTAACACTTTATTGTTCATTCAATTTTTGTGATTTGTTGAAGTAATGAGATCGTTATATGTACGGCATAGAAAGGATAGCCGAGTATAACATTTTCGTCAGTTGTAAGTGACTGACGTGCCCACAGCTTGATATGCAGGTAATGGACTTTGCCATGAATATGTTATGATGCAGTTGATGATTTACATTATTATAGTTGTACAAGTATTTTATTTTATTGTTATATTCTTCAGCTGTGTAAACAAAGATGTAATGAACTCGGATGTATTATTGAAAAGTTTTAATTTCCTTGTAAAATTGTACGAAGTGAAGTAAAGATCCTGTGAAATCTCGAATTCGGTTTTATTTGGAATTCAGGGCGTTACAAAATCACTGTTTAGAATTGAAGCAAAGAGTACCGATTATACTGCTAAGAAGTTTGAATCAGTCTCTAGGACTTTGCAACGGAACACATCTTTTTTATCATACTCTGGGAGAACATATTATTATAGCTACAATTATTACGGAAAAGTGTGCAGTTGAGACAGTTTTGATTCAAAAAATGAGCATGTCGCCTATAGAAATTAGGTAGCCTTTGTCTTCATAAGAAGACAATTTCCTGTAAAAATGGCATTTGCTATGACAAAAAACAAGAGTCAGGGTCAAACTCTCCACAGTGTTGGGGTTTATCTTAACATAAGTATTTACGCACGGTCAATTGTATGTAGCATTATCGCGTTGCACTTCTCATTCTGACTTGAAGATGTTGCTGACAGATAACTCAAATGATCTCGAAAGACTAATAATCGTATACATAATGTGGTATATCAAGAAGTTCTTCAAGAAATGTGTAACTCCATGATAGTCAATTGAAAGGTAATGTCATTAACAATCTAATAATATTCAAATGATTAAAATATTAGTTATTGGCACACAATATTTTTAGATCTAAGAATCTCATAATGTCATCTTATTAGAGTTTATCAAAGCCTTAGTTATTCTTTTTTCTTGTATGTATCATTTTATATCAATTCAAATTGGTTCATACCGTTATATAAGTAATGAGCTTTTAATGTGATGTTAATAACTAAATTTTCATTGCACGTTTTCTTTTTATGTAGGCCGACATGTGATGTTCATGCGTGAGGAATTCGGTCATTCGATGATATGATTCCATGTTGAGATTACTAAAATATTTTGATACCACCATGTTGAAATTAGTACACGGTATTTTTTTTGTTGGTTTTGTATTTTCCTAGCTATAAACAATAGTTGGTTAGAAAATTAATTTTGCATTTTAACTGTTTGGATTGAATTCTTTTATTATTATGAACAATTTATTTAGCTATCTGTTGGATATATAATTGTAATTTAAGTATTTGGTCAATTGAAAGATTTTCGTGATCGAGTTTGGAGGTGCCTTATTGCTATCAAAAGCTTGAGTTTAAAAATTGTGTTCTCTGGAACATCTTTAGTACATAATTATTGAATGTTGATATGCTGGATTATAATTATACAGGAAAAAAGTTGTATATATAGGGAGGTTCTATCGAATTTTTTTATTTAGGGGATTGATTTTTTGATATAATTTTTAGTAAGGTCCGTGCAATTTACACAGGGGGTATACTAATTTACTCATATAGTAACACTTTCCCTCAATTTTTCAGAAGATCTTGCACATATACTTGTAAATGTGTAAAAGATTCACTCGTATAACAATACTTTCCCTCAAGTTTTCATAATATCTTGCACATGTACTTATATGGGTAAATTTCATTAAACTATACCCATATTTTACCAATTTGTAGATAACTATAACTAAATCTTTTTTTTTGCAATTCAGTGTACTACATCCATATATTTGGCACGGATCAGTATACTCCGTCAATTTCATATATACATGATTATATACATGATACCAAGTGACGATTTTTTTTTTTTTTTTTTTTTTTTTGGTATCTTTCTAATATACTCCTGACTACTGTTACGCTTAAATTCAGTTATTTTCGATAATTAAATGTACTTATTACCCTATTTTTCTATTTAAAAAATAAAAAATAAGATAGAAAGAAAGTGAAGAGTTATTTTGAGTAAGTATATTTTAATTATTTAAAAAATAAAAGAAAATAAAGTTGTAAGGGAGAAAGAAATGGTGCTTAGACCGGTTAAAGAAGTGGAATAACGGTCAATTTGTTCAAACATTAATGTCGTTGCTCTAAAACATGAACCATAATAAGTTTACTTGTATAGTACATCGAACTAGGAATATATATATATATATTGGTATATTTATTTATAAATTGGTAAAACATGGGTATAGCTTGAAATGTATCTTGCTTATAAATGTGTGGAAAGAAATATTTTATTAATGTTTTATAGACTGTTATGAAACGCTGCAACATACTGAAATTGACTATATTTACTCCTGAAATACCCAAAAAAAGACAAGAAGTGATCTATTTGTACTTGATTATGGAAAAGTCTGTTTGGATTGTAATTACAAGTATCTCAACATAGTGGATAATGTCTCTCAACATATTGGATAATGTTAGGGATGACATCAAGGTCGGGTCTACCCGCAACCCTCCCGCTTAGACCTGATCCATGTTGACCCAGTCCGAGCTTGGGTCAAACCCGATATCCTTACCGGATCGGTAAAAACCCAAACCAAACCCGCTCGATCTGGCCCGCGCAACCCAAAACCCGATGTGACCCAACCCGAACCCGACCAGTGACCCGTCGGGTTTGTGGATTCGACCAGTTTGGATATTTTTTTGATTTTTTTTTTGTCGTTTGGTTTTTTAAAATCTTTTTTTTGCTGCAAAATATATGTATATATGCATATAGATATACTCTAAAATATTTCAAAATTTTATAAAAATTAGTGTGGATATCAAAATTAGTTGATTAGTACCCCCTACTCAATTAGACAACCCCACCCTAGTTATTTATAACCAACTCCACCTCTTCACTTTCTTGTCAATGTGGGACTAAAAGTTTTCAAAGTTTAAAATCCAAATACATTTAGTCCCAACATTTAGTCCGACATTGGTGAGATGAGAGAAGTGAGGAGATGGACCTGGCTATAAATAGTTATGGTGGGGTGAGTTAATTGAGTAGTGGGTAGTGAGCAATTAATTGTGATGTTCACACTTATTTGATATAAAATTTGAAATATTAACCAATTTATTAATAATAATAATTATAATTTAACCCAACTCGGGCCAATCCGTGACCCAGCTCGGCCGGCCCAAAACGGGTGCAACCCGAAAGTGTTCACGAATCAACCGGGTCGAGATTATGGTTTTTCAACCTGGTCCGGTCCGGTTATTGAGCCAACCTGACCTGAGCCCGCCCGCACTCCTGGTGAACCCGACGGGTTTGGACCCAGCCCGCCCCGGCCCGGTGAGTCCGACTGCCAACCCTAGATAATGTCCTCTATATGTATATTTTCTTAAAGGACAGCTCAAATGAAAAAATTTAGTACTAATTGTTTGATAAGAGCATCTGTAGTCGTTGGCACCCAAAATTTGGATATTTGGCAAATAGAAATAAGAAAAATAGTGGTGCTCTGTAGTCGTTGTAGCCAAAATGTGAACGGACACTACAAAAGATACTGGTTTTACCGGCGAAAGTTCCCCGGCGTTTTACTAGTAGCGCCGGGGTAGGCAGCGAATAGGAATTGGGCACCAGATAGGATGGTTATACACCGGCGGTCGATTTAAAATGCCGGTGTATGTTCGTATTCACCGGCGTTTTACTTAAAAACGCCGGTGAAGTGTATTATTCACTGGCATTTTTATTATAAACGCCGGCGAATATACGGACACATTCACCGGCGTGTCTAATTGAAACGCCGGTGAATAACTGCGATAAAACCCGCGAACCCTAATCTTTTGCTCGCCATTTTCCCAACCCCCCCCCCCCTCCAAAAAAAAAGAAAGGGGCGCTTCGTTTCCCTCCTTCCTCGCTCTACTTCCCGCGCGTTTGCCTCCGCCGCTTCGTCCTCTTCGACGGCCTTTGACCTTTCGAAATCGTCCCTTCTTCCCTTCGTCATTTTCTATTTCCCTCTTCCCTCTCTCTATTTGGAGGTGAATCGGCGATCGCCCCTGCTCTCTCTCTCTCTCTCCTACGCCCCCGCCCTCGTCACCCCGCTCTCTCTCTCTCTCTTCGGTATGATCTCTTGATTTTCCTTATTTTTCAAAAAAAGCAGCTTTTTTCAGATTATTCATCTTGATTTCCTTAACATGAATGGTTTAGTTGAGATAAAGAATTAATAGAATAATATATGCTTAGATACTGGAAATTTTCATCTTCTTTTACTGTTAATGAAGCTGATTTCATGCATCTGATTGTCTTCATGGCATGTTTGTTTTTTTACCCAAAATGGGTTCACTGTGAACTGAGGATGGTCTAGGTACGTATGCCAAAAACCTCTGGCCGGATATGCACAACAATTGGATTTTAGATTTAGTTGGGCACAGTGAATTAGTAGAGCAACATATAAGCTCAGATAATGGAAATTTTTCATTTTCAGATACTGTTAAAGTAACCTGATTGCAATCTTTGGCATGGTTTTTTAACAAAAAATGGGTTCACTTCCAAACTAAGTATGCTGCTAGCTTACCCATTTTCTTTCACTGTTAATGAAGATGATTTCATGCATCTGATTGTCTTATTGGCATGTTTTTTTTTTTACCCAAAATGGGTTCACTGTGAACTGAGGATGGTATAGGTACGTATGCCAAAATCCTCCAGCCGGATATGCACAACAATTGGGTTTTAGATATAGTTGGGCTAAAGAAGTAGTAGAGCAACATATAAGCTCAGATAATGGAAAATTTTTCATTTTCAGATACTGTTGAAGTAACCTGATTGCAATCTTTGGCATGGTTTTTTAACACAAAATGGGTTCACTTCCAAACTTAGTATGCTGCTAGCATGTCCATTTTCTTTCACTGTTAATGAAGCTGATTTCATGCATCTGATTGTCTTCTTGGCATGCATGTTTTTTTACCCAAAATGGGTTCATTGTGAACTGAGTATGCTATAGGTATGTATGCCAAAATCCTCCGGCCGGATATGCACAACAATTGGATTTTAGATTTAGTTGGGCTAAAGAAGTAGTAGAGCAACATATAAGCTCAGATAATGGAAATTTTCATTTTCAGATACTGTTAAAGTAACCTGATTGCCATCTTAGGCATGTTTTTTCTCCCAAAAATGGGTACACTTCCAAACTAAGTATGCTGCTAGCATCCCCAGTTTCTTTTACTGTTTGTGAAGCTTATTTTCATGCATCTGATTGTCATCTTGGCATGTTTTTTTGACCAAAATGGGTTCGCTGTGAACTGAGGATGCTATAGGTACGTATGCCAAAATCCTCCGGGTATGCACAACAATTGGGTTTTAGGTTTAGTTGGGCTAAAGAAGTTGTAGAGCAACATATAAGCTCAGATAATGGAAATTTTCATTATCAGATACTGTTAAAGTAATCTGATTGTCATCTTAGGCATGTTTTTTCCCCCAAAAATGGGTACACTTCCAAACTAAGTATGCTGCTAGCATCCCCAGTTTCTTCTTTTGTTGTTAGTGAAGCTTATTTTCATGCATCTGATTGTGATCTTGGCATGTTTTTTTGACCAAAATGGGTTCACTGTGAACTGAGGATGCTATAGGTACGTATGCCAAAATCCTCCGGATACGCACAACAATTGGGTTTTAGATTTAGTTGGGCTAAAGAAGTAGTAGAGCAACATATATGCTCAGATAATGGAAATTCTCATTTTCAGATACTGTTAGAGAAGCTGATTGCCATCTTAGGCATGATTTTTTAACAAAATGGGTTCACTTCCAAACTAAGTATGCTGCTAGCATCCTCATTTTCTTTTACTGTTAATGAAGCTTATCCCATGCATCTGATTGTCATTTTGGCATGTTTTTTTGACCAAAATGGGTTCACTGTGAACTGAGGATGCTATAGCTGTATGCCAAAATCCTCTGGATATGTACAACAATTGGTTCACTCTGAAAAATATATGCTTACATACTGGACATTATCATTTTTCTTTTACTGTTAATGAAGCTGATTTCATGCATCTGATTGGCATCTTGGCATGTTTTTTACCAAAATCCTCCAAATCTGTACAAGATTTGGGCTGAACAAACCTCGTGCAGGTTTCTTTTGGCGCTACAAGCATCAATGATTTAGTTGGGATGAAGAATTATTTTAGAAAAACTTATTAGTAGCCATATTAGTTTCTTTTGTTTATTATTATTATTATTATTATTATTATTATTATTATTATGAGATAAGTGATTATTAGTAGTCATGAACAGAATAGTTCATGAGTCATCAGATCTTCTTGTTACCGTAGTTACAGCACGACGCGCTCATTATTCGGCCGATTCCTCTTCATCAGCAAAATACCCTTTACCATCATCATCTCCTTGAAAGGAAAGCCAAATACAGGGGATACTATATTCGATTTTTTTTTATGCTCGAACACAGCGTGTGCGATAAAATACCACTAAGGTGGTTGTGATAATTTTCACAAAAGGTAGTTTAGGGTTATGTGAATAGAGTAGATTGTGTTAAGATGTAGTTTTTTTTTTTGTACATTTTTTGGAACCACAATTTCTTTATTTTACAGTTAAAGATTATATCATTTATTTATTTACAGCTAGGGATAGTTTTCAAATAGGTAAAATTTAATATACAAAATGCCTTTTACTGTTATTACTATTTAATATATCAAATTTTAATTTCAGATTGTGTGCTATTGATATAATGGATAGAAGTTGGATTAGTAAACCACGATTATCCAAGGAGTACCGTGATGGTATTAAAGATTTTATTATCTTTGCCAAACGACATTCCCATGATCCCAACCTAATCCTTTGTCCATGCCTCCGGTGTAAAAATTGTATGCTGGGGACATGTGACGTAGTACATACACACTTGGCTGTCAACGGTTTTCTTCAAGGGTACACAAGGTGGTTTTGTCATGGAGAGGATCATACGTCAGCTCCTGTTCGTCCGGTTGTATTAGAAAATGAAGCTGAGCCCTTAGTGAACGAAGACTTAAGCGTTTCCGATGAGATGCATGCTTTGTTACAAGATGCCATGGGGATTCATAATGTTCCTTTCCACACCAATAACCCAACAAATGAAGTTCACAATGAGTCAACAGAAACAAACCTGATTGGTGGTGGGGTGGACGAGGAAATGTCTGGCCCCACCCCTGAAAATAATAAGCACCAAGAATCCTTCGCTAAGTTACTTGAAGATGCTAGTACTCCGTTGTACCGCGATTGCACCAAATTTTCTAAGTTCTCATTCATTGTCAGACTATTTCAGATTAAATGTTTAAACGGGTGGTCTGCTAAGTCCTTCACTATGCTACTTGAATTGTTGAATGAAGCATTTCCTGAAATCTGTATTCCAAACTCAGCCTATAAAATCAAAAAATTCTAAGTTCTTTCGATCTAGGATATGAGAAGATAGCAGCATGTCCAAATGACTGTATGCTTTTCACGAGTGGTAAGGAAAGTCTGGAGAATTGCGAAGTGTGTGGTTCTTCGAAATGGAAAGAAAGACCAAATCAAGACGAGGGAGCCAGTGGATCTACTAAGCGAAGTAGGAAAAAGAAGCCTGCCAAAATACTGTGTTACTTTCCTCTGATTCCTAGGCTACAAAGGTTGTTTATGTCTACGAAAATTTCTTCTGATATGAAATGGCATGCTGAAGGTCGCACTAATGATGGGATTCTTAGACATCCTGCTGATGCTCAATCTTGGAAAAAATTTGATGAAAGATATCCTGATTTTGCGGAAGATCCTCGAAATGTGAGACTTGAACTAGCTAGTGATGGTTTCAACCCTTTCAGGCAAATGAGTAGTATATACAGCATATGGCCGGTTGTGTTGATACCATACAATTTGTCGCCATGGAAATGCATGAAGCAGTCCTCATTAATTTTGTCCATGATAGTTCCTGGACCGAAAGGTCCTGGAAATGATATAGATGTGTACCTACAACCGTTAATAGATGAACTTCAGTAGTTGTGGGTGGGTGTTCCAACCTATGATGCTGTGGCTAAAGAAACATTTTCTCTTCGTGCCGTGTTGTCTTGGACAATCAATGATTTTCCAGCATATGCAAATTTATCTGGATATAGTACTAAAGGACGTTATGCATGTCCATGTTGTGCTGACCAAACTAGTTCAAGGTGGTTGTATAATGGCAGAAAGTTTTGCTATATGGGTCATAGGAGATGGTTGCCTGACACACATATATTTTGGGCAGAGGCAGCGACATTTGATGGTACCGACGAGTGGGAACATGCTCCTGGGTCTTCTTCTGGTTCAGATATTTTGAGGCGGGTAGATGGTCATCAATTCAAATATGGAAAAGAACCAGAAGTCAGGACAAAGGGCAAGAAAAGGGTAAGGCCGGAGCAAGGTGAGGAGACCGATCTATATGGCGAAGATGAGGATCAAAACATGACGAGTTTAGGTGCATGGAAGAAGAAGAGTATTTTCTTCAAGTTGCCGTATTGGGAATTCAACTTACTGCGACATAATTTAGATGTGATGCATATCGGAAAAAATATTGGTGAGAATTGTATAGGAACAGTTATGGGAGATGATCGGAAGACAAAGAACAATCTCAAGAGCCGACTTGATTTGAAGTCAATGGGCATCCGACATGAGTTGCACCCAGAAGAATTGCCGAACGGGAAAGTACTCCTACCTCCTGCAATCTATTCAATGTCAAAATCGGAGTTGGAATTGTTTTGCAAAGTACTACTTGAACTTAAAGTCCCTGATGGCTATTCTTCTAACATGGCAAGATGTGTCAACTTTAAAGAGAAGAGGCTTCAGGGTCTAAAGTCACACGACTACCACATCCTAATGCAGGATCTCTTTCCTGTGGCCCTAAGGTCTTCAATGTGTGAGCAAGTCACTACTGTCCTGAAAGATCTTTGTAGCATATATAAAGGTATTTGCTCAAGAATGCTTCGTGTTGAAGATCTGGACCAATTGGAGCAGCAGGCAGCATTGACACTTAGTAAAATGGAGATGATATTTCCTCCATCGTTCTTCACTATAATGATTCACTTGATAATCTACCTTGCTGGTGAAGCCAGAATCGGCGGTACTGTTCACTATCGGTGGATGTACCCCATTGAGAGGTAAAATAATTCATTCATCTTACGAAATTGAATTTTCAAAAGCTCATTTCTTTTAATCCCCTAATCCGCTCTATCTGATTAATTGTACATATTCAGGTACCTATACCGGCTAAAGGGTTATGTGAAAAATAGAGCATATCCTGAAGGGTCAATAGCCCAGGGATATCTATCAGAGGAAGTGCTCACATTTTTTTTCCAGGTATTTGCCTGGTGTGGAGACATCTTCCAGTAGACCACGTAGAAATCCAGACATTTCCAACCTTGATGGTGCTCAATATCTTTTTGATACCGCTGGCACTACTGTTGGTAAAGTTGATGCATTTGAGCTCGATAGCTTAGCGTGGGAACAGGCACATCGATATGTGCTAGACCATCGTGCATCAGTGGAACCATTTCGAAAGTAAGTTGCTTTTGAATTTAAATCGAATACAGTGAAAACCGCGGAGTTCGATATTTTTGATACTTTTGTTATTCCTAATTTCAATTGCTTGTTTTTTAGCGAATTTGTCAGGGACATCAAACGAAGGACCAGACCAAGAAGACTACCACCACGTGAACAAAACAAGTTGATGAATGAAAAATTTCATAAGTGGTTTGAATCTCATGTAGGTGAATTACAGTTATGCAAGTTAATCTTTATTATATCTACATTTTCTATGGTGCTGATACGATTTGCGCAAAATTAATAGGTACATTCTTTGGGTCCTGAAGGTGCGTCATCTGAAATACAAGTACTAGCCAAAGGCTCCTATCGGATGGTCAAAAGATACAGAGGATACATATTCAATGGTTTTAGATTTTGTACTAAGGATTGTGAATGTAATTTGAAGTCTCAAAATAGTGGAATGGTAGTGACGTCTAAGACTAGAAGTTATGCTTCCAAGTCGGACACGAGGCCTGTAGATGGAGATCTCGACTACTATGGAGTGCTCACGGATATTATTGAGTTGAATTATTTTGGCCATTTCCGTGTTGTCTTATTTCGTGGGGATTGGGCTGAGTTTGATAGGAATTTTGCTAACAACAAGGACAAGCTTGGCTTCATAGTTGTAAACTTCTCAAAATTGATTCACATCGGTACACACATTAGCCATGAGCCATTTGTATTTCCATCCCAAGTGCAACAAGTGTTCTACATTGAAGATCCAACCCTACCAAAATCGTATGTGGCTCTCCCTATGCAACCAAGAGATGTATTCCAACTGGGCGATACTTCAGACGATGAAGACGGTGAAGACATGAACAGTTACATTGCTTCTGAGTTTCCTGTGTTTGATGTAAACACAACCGATGTTGGAATTTGCGGGACTTGGCTCCGTAAGGATGGAGAAGAGGGCGATGTACTGGAAGATGTCGTATTGTAGTTTACATGATTTTCAATTGGGTTTATTATATGTCTGTAATTTTATGTCTTAAATCCTGTTGTAATATTATGTCTGTAATTTCGAATATGTTCATTGTGAATTTAATACACTAGTTTAATTATCTTTCTATTTTCTACTGCTTGGTATTATTTACATTAAACTATGCTTAGTATCATTTGAACCACCCTATCGTTGTAATTTAATCTGTTACAAATCTCATTTTTTTAATTTTTTTACAATTATGCTGGTTTGTTAATCCTACTAAAGTACAAATTTTATGATAGTTATTATAAACATGTTATTAATTAAATTTGCATCTCTAAGGAAGTTATCGAATCCTTGACAGGTACAACATGCCGAGGTGTGGAAAGAGGGTAAATATAAATGATGGCAACGAGAGCCATGGGGATGAGCAGCCACTAAATAATAGTGGCAGTCAAACATATGAGAGTGAGGGTAGCACGCCGCCCACTGTCAAAAAACATCGGTAAGTCTTTAAATTGGTATTTTTAAAGAGATTATGGTCTTGAATACATGAAAGACACGTACTAGTGTTTGTGAGTCTGCATTGTGGCTGTCGTCTATAAGCATTTCGTCTATGTTTCTTAAGTGGGCTGTAATTAGAAAGAAAGGGCTGGAGTGGAGATCTGGAAACCCAAATTGAGATATCTCGTTTATTATAATCTACACTTATTGTTGGACCAACCCCCTCTTGCTGTTGTTGCTGATGTCTCTTTGTGTGCGTGTGTTGAAGAGAATGAAGGGATGAGAGAGAGTTGAGAAAAATGCCGCTGTGTTAGCCTGGTGTATCCTCATTCTCTACCACCCCTCTTTCTGGCTCCATATATGGCTTCTATATTAAATTGGTTTCCTTCCACGATGACAGTCCGTAATACTACACTTGATATGAGCCATGTTCATAGCTGCACCATATTGCATACTCACAAACAACTAATACGTGTCGGCCTTGCATTGTATGACCAACCCCACTTTGGCACATAACATGGTATAGATGACATTGTATGACCTGCAAACAAGGTTTGTTCAGCCGTGTTGTTGTACTGATTTGGAGGATTTTGGTATGCTAGCAGCATACGTAGTTTGGAAGTGAACCCATTTTGGCTAAAAAATCATGCCAAAGATAGCAATCAGATGCATGAAATCAGCTTCTTTAACAGTATCTGAAAATGAAAATTTCCATAATCTGAGCATATATGTTTCTTTAACAGTGACTGTGAACAATTGTTCTTAATTGGGCTGTGATTAGAAAGAGACGAGTTGGAGTGGAGATATGGAAACCCATATAGAGACATCTTGTTCATAATAATTTATTATTATTATTGTTCTTGTCGCTCTTGCTGTTGTTGCTGATGTCTCTATGTGTTCATGTGCTGAAGGGAAAGAAGGGATAAGAGAGAGATGAGGAAAGTGCCGCTATGTTAGCCTGGTGTATCCTCATTCTCTACCATTCCTCTTTCTGGCTTCTATATTTGGTTTCCTTCCATGATGACAATTCCTTAAAACTACACTTGCTATGAGCCCTATTCGTATTTTTCTTCAACGAAGAGTTGATCTATGACTACAATCTCCATTCAAAACCCAATTGTTCTATATTTGGTTCCCTCTTGGCGGTTGTTGCTGTTGTTGCTGATGTCTCATCTTCTTTTACTGTTACTGAAGCTGATTTCATGCACCTGATTATCTTCTTGGCATGTTTTTTTTTAACCCAAAATGTGAGGATGGTATATAGGTACGTATGCCAAAATCCTCTGGCCGGATATGCACAACAATTGGGTTTTAGATATAGTTGGGCTAAAGAAGTAGTAGAGCAACATATAAGCTCAGATAATGGAAAATTTTTCATTTTCAGATACTGTTAAAGTAACCTGATTGCAATCTTTGGCATGGTTTTTTAACACAAAATGGGTTCACTTCCAAACTAAGTATGCTGCTAGCATCCCCATTTTCTTTCACTGTTAGTGAAGCTGATTTCATGCACCTGATGGTCTTCTTGGCATGTTTTTTGGTCGCGCATTTTCTTTCACTGTTAGTGAAGCTGATTTCATGCACCTGATTGTCTTCTTGGCATGTTTGTTTTTTTACCCAAAATAGGTTCACTGTGAACTGAGGATGCTATATCTGTATGCCAACCTCCTCCGGCCGGATATGCACAACAATTAGGTTTTAGATATAGTTGGGCTAAAGAAGTAGTAGAGCAACATATAAGCTCAGATAATGGAAAATTTTTCATTTTCAGATACTATTAAAGTAACCTGATTGCAATCTTTGGCATGGTTTTTTAACACAAAATGGGTTCACTTCCAAACTAATTCCAAACTAAGTATGCTGCTAGCATCCCCATTTTCTTTCACTGTTAGTGAAGCTGATTTCATGCACCTGATGGTCTTCTTGGCATGTTTTTTGGTCCCATTTTCTTTCACTGTTAGTGAAGCTGATTTCATGCACCTGATTGTCTACTTGGCATGTTTTTTTTTTAACCCAAAATGGGTTCACTGTGAACTGAGGATGGTATATAGGTACGTATGCCAAAATCCTCCGGCCGGATATGCACAACAATTGGGTTTTAGATATAGTTGGGCTAAAGAAGTAGTAGAGCAACATATAAGCTCAAATAATGGAAAATTTTTCATTTTCAGATACTGTTAAAGTAACCTGATTGCAATCTTTGGCATGGTTTTTTAACACAAAATGGGTTCACTTCCAAACTAAGTATGCTGCTAGCATCCCCATTTTCTTTCACTGTTAGTGAAGCTGATTTCATGCACCTGATGGTCTTCTTGGCATGTTTTTTGGTCGCGCATTTTCTTTCGCTGTTAGTGAAGCTGATTTCATGCACCTGATTGTCTTCTTGGCATGTTTGTTTTTTTACCCAAAATGGGTTCACTGTGAACTGGGGATGCTATATCTGTATGCCAACCTCCTCCGGCCGGATATGCACAACAATTGGGTTTTAGATATAGTTGGGCTAAAGAAGTAGTAGAGCAACATATAAACTCAGATAATGGAAAATTTTTCATTTTCAGATACTGTTAAAGTAACCTGATTGCAATCTTTGGCATGGTTTTTTAACACAAAATGGGTTCACTTCCAAACTAAGTACGCTGCTAGCATCCCCATTTTCTTTCACTGTTAGTGAAGCTGATTTCATGCACCTGATGGTCTTCTTGGCATGTTTTTTGGTCGCGCATTTTTTTGGTCGCGCATTTTCTTTCATTGTTCAGATACTGTTAATGAAGCTGATTGCCATCTTTGGCATGATTTTTTAACAAAAAATGGGTTCACTTCCAAACTAAGTATGCTGCTAGCATCCTCATTTTCTTTCACTGTTAATGAAGCTTATTTCATTAAGATCCAGGATGGCAAATTTTGATTGGGCTATGATTGGATTGTTTTGTGGATGTTGTCTATGTTCTTAATTGGGCTGTGATTAGAACGAGAGGGCTCGAGTGGAGATCTAGAAACCCATATAGAGACATCTTGTTCATAATAATTTATTATTATTGTTGTTCTTGTCGCTCTTGCTGTTGTTGCTGATGTCTCTTTGTGTTCGTGTGCTGAAGGGAAACAAGGGATGAGAGAGAGATGAGGAAAATGCCGCTATGTTAGCCTGGTGTATCCAAAGTCTCTTCCTTTCTTCTTTCTGTTTCCATTTCTGGCTTCTATATTTGGTTTCCTTCCACGATGACAGTTCCCTAAAAATACACTTGATATGAGCCCTATCTTATTTTTCTTATTTTTTTTATATTTGGTTTCCGTCCACGATGACAGTTTCATGGATTGTCTGAACAATCCATGAAGGACATGCTTAGATACTGAATTTTCATTTGTTTTACTGTTTTAGATATTGGATATTCCCAATCAGAGGAGAATATAAAGGTTTCAAGTTAGATACTGAATTTTCATTTGATTTGTTATTTTAGATATATTTAAAAACAAAATTAAGTACTAGATTTTTAGCATTGCAATGTAATTATTTTACCTCTGTATATATCATTAACAATTCCATTTGCAGTTGGCACTTTGATCTTATAATTTAAGATACAGGTAGTTCTTTTTGCAAGTTCAAAAAATATGTATATTCTGTATTGTGGTCTACTGTTCAATTAAACTATTGTTTTTTTTTTTTCACAGAGCGGTCGTCCAGATGAAGGAAATTCTGATGATCAGAGCTGAAGCTACTCGAGGGGTATGAATCTGCGGTCCTCCTTGCTGTTCTTATGTCCTCCTTGCTGTATGGTTGTTGTTCTTATGTCCTCCTCCTTGCTGTTGTTATGTCAGACTGGTTTTTTTTTATGAAAGTTATGTCAGACTTTTAATTTGGGATATTTTGGATATTTGTCAAACTGGTTTGTTTGGATATTTGGGATGTTAGTCCCTATATTAATTTGTTAATTATGACACTGTTAATTAATCAATGAATTTGGACGTTGATATGACACGTGTGAAACTTGATTATCTTTAATTATTCTTGTGTTTGGTTGTGATTTGCGCAGTAACATGCAACGAAATTGATTGAATCAGTTGTGAGAATTAGTTTACAGGTTTTATAAATGAAACTGTGAATTGAAATCGAACGGAAAAGCGGAGTATCGAAAATAAACGGGCATAGCCAGACTGGCATTTTAAAAAACGCCGGTCTATCTAATCTAATTGTTGGAGTGTGAATGTTGTCAGCTGTAACGGCACAGACGTACACCGGCGTTTTATAAACGCCGACGTATATAACTACACCGGCGTTTTTTGGTCGTGCCGGTGCTTGTAAGTAGGGAAAACCAGGCACTCAGAAACGCACATACACCGGCGCTCCTTGACCGTCGGTATACTTTCGTTCTACACCGGCGTTTTCATAAACGCCGGTGAATGAATAAATACCGGCGGTTTAAGACCGCCGGTGAATGTATATAGGGTGCAAAAGAACGGCACTCAGAGACCGACATACACCGGCATTTTATGGCCGCCGGTGTAGTTTTCACATTTACCGGCGTCCATCAAAACCGCCGGTGTAGACCCCTTCGTTTTCGCGACGCCCGCGCTATTATAAACGCCGGTGAAAGTTTCACCGGCGTAAATAAACGCCGGTAAAGACGTCAAAAGTGCTGGGAAAGCCAGTTTCTTTTGTAGTGGGACGGTAAATTATTTACCATCTGACATTAAAAAAAAAACTAAAAAAATTAATCACTCACCTTGATAGGGACATTTATAACAAAAAAAAAAAATTGTAAAAACTAACCTAATCCCTCACCTATGATAGTGACAATTATATCAAAAAAAATAAAAATGAAAAAACTAACCGGAGCTTGGACGGAAGATAAAGCCTCGTTTGAGGTTTTGTCATTTTTGAATTTAATTATTGGCTGGAAGATTATCGTTCGTCTGTCAGTTTCGTCGTATGCTAATTTGATGCGACGGTGTATCGTTTGCCGTCGGATGTTTCAAACGAAAAACAATCTTTTAAGAGACGAAAGATTATCTTTCGTCAGCTATAATTTGGCAAAAGCCATTTCGCCTGCTATATTTGGCCAACTACTGTTCAATGGCGACTCAAATTCTGGGTATTTGGCAGACGAGTACAACGACTTTTTTCCTATTTTTTTCATATTTTGGATAATTAGCAAACGACTACAGATACTCTAAGGCTGTATGAATGCATGTAGATATAAATGATTCAAACTTGATGACCTAATATGCATTTACTTTCATGAAATTCATTGAACTGTAAGATGAAGCAATATTTTCTAAATAAACTTAAGGGCCTTTTACACAGGGCCCCAACAAATATTGAATTTCTATGTTAGTCTTCAACAATTTGCAAATTCCATAATAGCTCCTTTATCGATTCCAAAGGTGATCAAAAGTAATCAAAATGAGAGTCAAGTGCAACATTATAAAACATATGAAACATCAAACAATTTAGAGAAATATCTTAAGTGTGTTCATTTTTGGGAAGATAATAAAATCGCAAGAGTAAAAAAATATTTTGAGATAATGAGAACATTCCACTTAAAAAAAATTCTCGAAGTTCAATTGATCAGAAGAGTAATGTACGCCCACACCTTTATATACTACAAAATGAACACACTCTTATATGACAGTCATAATCAGCACTGCCACATCATCAGCCTAATGAAAATATAACTAGATTCCTCAACCAAATCAAATCTTCATTAATCTATAATTGACTTATTTCAGATTTAATTGTTCAGGGATTAATTTTGCCATATTTATGGTCTAAATTGGAATCATTTTTATTCATGTTGATGAGGTGGTCGTGCTGATTAGGAATGACACATAAGGATGTATTGCGGGTGTGGTATTACTCTTGATCAGAATTTCTATATTGTTACATTTGAGAAACTAACCGCTCACTTTGGAGTTAATCGAGGGACTAGTATAGATTTAGAAAATTGTAAGGGATTAATATAGAATTTTAATATTTGTTGGGGACCTGTGTTGAAAAAACTTAAAATTAAATTAAAAACTCATTTTTTGTGTTAATTAGTGCACAGTTTATGTAAATGTAGCTAACCCTAAATTAGAAATGATAAATTCCTTTTAGGCCCCTGACAATTGATGTCCTTTCTTTTAACCACTTTGACTTTTCAAACTATTTTCTTAGCCACCACTTTTTTTACCCCTTCGTAAATGAAAAACAAATCCTAATAAGTCCCTAATACATTTTTTCATACCATTCGTAAGTAACGGGGTTGTGCTTAAAAAAATATATGTTTTACTCTTTCTAAGTTAGAAGGGAAATGCCCCCTACTATGTATACACCTCGTAGTTGTTACTTGGAAAAAAAAAACAAAAAATGTAAATAACTGTAGCTCATCTCCAAAAAAATAATTTATCTTCAATAAAAACATTTCATTTCTCCACAGACTGATAAGTATCAGGAAATAAGTAGTATAAGTATTTGAAAAATAGTAAATTTTAAGAAGAAACAAGTTACGGGAACAGTACATTCCCACCAGGAATAGTAAGATTTAGACATAAACAATATATATTTTAAAAAAATAGTTCATTTCAAAATGGAACAGTTTATCTTCCAACTAAAAAACATATTTCAAAATAAACCATACTTTAGAGCATTTGAAGTTGTTGAGACTTAAAATTTTCATATTTGGCAATTAGAAATAGGAAAAATGACTTCTAGCAGCAATTCGTTGAGACTCAAAATATGAGAATTTTGTTTTAAAAAATTGAATGGACGCAAGATCATCTTGAGTCCAAATAATTAAAATTAAAAAAAAAATTGCACAGACGCAAGATCATCTTGCGTCCGAAAAAGTTAAAATTTTTTTTTTGCATAGATGCAAGATGATCTAGCGTCCTGCAAATTTTTTGAGTTTTTAAAATTATTTCTTAATTAATTCTTAATTTAATCTTAATTTAATCTTAAATCTTAATTAAGTCCCATTTAAATTTTAATATATACTCATAATAACTTTTATAGGCTTAATTCTATAGAATACTTTATTCACATTTGGGGAAAAAATGATCGAACACATGATGATCTTGCATCCGACAATTTTTTATAAAAATGTTTAAAAAATAGATCTGACTGGAGATCATCTTGTGTCCAAGAAAAAAAATGGAATTTTTTTTATTGCTATTATTTGAGAATTCCTATATCGCTTCTCAAATATAGAAAACCATTGTTTCCCAAAACTCAAAATTTAAAATATAAGGAACGTTTGCAGCACTATTTTTTCCAATTTTTTTCTCTCCAAATTTTCAAAATATAAGGAACGACTACCCCCCCCCCCCCCCCCCCCCCCCCCCCCAACATTTGACCTCAATACAAAATGCCCATATAACGTTTAAAAAAGTACACCATACTGAATTCTCCGTTAACTTAACCCATTGCGTTAAATATGAATCATTAGATTACTGTATTACCCTTACCATTTCATAATTAATCCTTTCTTCTCTCTTCCTATAAAATCAAGACCCATTAACTCGTTTTAAGTTTCACGTTGGTCACAAGGAGGTGTTCAAGTTCACTTTCATTCCTATACCCATATTTCCATTACCCTTAGTCGAATCAAATCTAAGAACACGAAGAAATTGAGAAAAAAAAAGCAAAAAATGTTACGGCTGCAATTGTCACTTCCCATCCACCTTGGAGCTCGTTAAGATCCAATTCCATGGCCACTGATGAGAATGATGGCATTCGAGAAAACATTGTTAGCAATCACATGGACATTGTTCTAGATAAGGAAATGATGAAGGTACCTTTAACTATATTGTTTAATTTTCTTTTATTTATTTTTTCTTTCTGGGAGTGAGAAACGATTTGGATTTTATTTTAATTTTTATTGATTTACATTTAATGTATTAATTTTTAAAAATGAAATATATATCATTTTGTTTCTTAATGTTTTTCAGTGTTGTTTCTTAAGTCTTGTTCTTTTTTTTTAAAATAAATGACTAGAAACAAAGACTTAAATTGGTCTTTTTAAGTTAATTAATTAATCAATTAATTTCTTATACATATTTTCCAAAGTTGTATAGTTTTAATCTAGAGAAGATATTTTACATTTTCCTTTTTTTTCTTTGTACTAGTCACTCATCTCAAATTATTTATTAACTGTATTATTTTCAAAGGTTGAACAATAAATGTATTATTTCCTTACTGTAGCTATCCACCACATAACTATATTCTATTTTTATGACTAACATAACATTCTAATCGATCCAACACTGAAATGTTTCTTTATCTCACTCAATTTCAACATTTTTGAAGCTGAGGCTAAATGTGTTTCGGTTTCAGTGTAATTTTCTTGCCTTATTTGTTGAAATTGAATTGTTTTTTGATAAATTTTTGAATTGAGTCATCGTATATTTGAAACTTTGGATTAAAATTGAATTTGGTATGATAGGTTTGAGAGAAAGTAGAAAGAGAAGAAATAATAAGAGATTAATTATGAAAGGGTAAGAATAAAACAGTAATTTAATAATTTATATTTAACAGAATGGGTTAGGTTAATGGATGAATTGGTATAATATATTTTTAAACGTTATATGAGTATTTTGTATTCATGCAGAACGCTGGGGGAACTTTGTTTTCCCCCAAAATTTAAAAGATAAGTTTGAAAAGTCAAAAGTGTAGAAAGAAATAAAGTTAATTCCCAGGGGTATAACAAAAATTTACCCAATAGAAAAAGAATGCCGAAGCTGGTAAATGGCTATTCTGCTATACCTGTCAAGAACTTGATAAGTACGTCCATGACACTCTAAATTATTGGAAGATATTTATGTAGGAAATGGGGTTAACCACATGAGTTGATTATGTGAGCACACACTGGACTTGCTTATGTATTATTATTATTATTAAAGGAAATTAATCCTATGAAACCTCAAGTATATAAAAATTTGGAGTACAAGTTACATATAAAATAAAGTTAACAATCATCAATGAAAATGAAACAAAATTTATCGTTGATTTGTGAACGCAACAAGTGGACCGAATTTCGAGTGAAGAAAACGTCAAGAGCATACCAACTCCATCAACTTTTTTCTCATAGTCTAGCTATTTTGATTATGACTCCTTCCTTGTTTTTATCTGGTTGGCTCTCATTTCTGAATTGTGATTGATCACTAGTTACTATATTCTTTGAATATTATCCAGCAATACAATCAAATACCCATAAATTAAAAACAATCAAAACATTTAAACTGAAGAAAAAGGTAAATTCGAAATACGATCATCTTAAAGCATTCCCTCTTTTATATATATATATATATATATATAACTGATCAGGTGCGAAATCAGTAGCGAACTTTGCCCATAGCCGTTGGATCTGCAATTTGATCAAGGGAGTGATCCAATGGTCTGATTTTCTTCCGCTCATATAACTTAACGTTGAGGTAGTTTAGTCACTAACTCTCTCAATCATCGCTCTCCCTCCCAAACTCCTCATTGCTACCTCGTCTCTCTCTCCCTTCGAACTTCGAAACCCTACACGCCTTCGAAATCCCCTGAACTTCTCTTCGACCTTCGACCTTCGAAATCCCCTTTCGACCTTCGACCTCCGAAATCCCCCTTCGACCTCCGAAATCCCCTGCTGTCTTGTCTCTCTCTCCCCCTTCGACCTTCGAAACCCTAGACGCCTTCGAAATGTGAAGCATCTTCTACCTCTGAGCTTCAGCTTCCGATTCCCCCTTCCAGCCCCTATTATCTTCTCTTCTCCATTCGAACCCTAGCTCCTCATTCTCCCCCATCTCTATGCCTCTTTGCCTTTACGCCTCAGCTCTACCCCCCAATCTCTCATTCTCCCCCATCATTCGAAACCCTAGCCCTCCACTTTCCATCTCCACCCAGCGCTGCCCGATGTCCATCTCACCATCGTAGTTGCCAATCGACTCCACCTCAACCTCCCACCAGCTCTCTCTCTCTCTCTCTATATATATATATATATATATTGTGACAGTGTAAAAATGGCCTGAGGCCCATCCAGGGCCCAATACAATTCCTACTCAGGAAAGCAAGAATAACAACCCGGTTCGGCTCCGGACCCCTTCAGGGTCGGCGCCGAACCTCGTGTTTGCCCTCACAGTGCCGGCTTCCTCGTACTGACGAGCCTCAGTATCCCCCGGAGTCCGATCCGGAGCAGTCCCTCAGGCCGTCCCCCCTCTCTGGCGGGGCGGAAGGATGACCTGGCGCAGCCTAGGCCCTCCGATTCCCCTAGAGGCGCAGAGGACTCACGATGGGCCACGTCAGCTCCAAATACCGCCAAGGATTTCGCCACGTCAGCCCTATACCACTCTTGGTATCACCACAACCGCCCTAAACCCCCTGGGCCTTCTGCCACGTCAGGCCCATGGGCTTTCGGATCCAAACCCGGCCCCCAAGCGGAACCAAACCCGGTTGGGATTCTCTATAAATACTAGACCCTCACCCACCTTTTGGAGGTAATCAATCTTTTGCCACTTAAATATACCTAGTTATTGCTACTCTCTCACAGAGACTGACTAGAGCGTCGGAGGGTCCGCCACCGGGACAAACCCCGGTGTTTCAGGACCGTCTGCAGGTACACAAGACCTCGGATCCGACCCTTCCGATCCGAGCCCAACCCTCAACGTCTTTCCGAGCTCAACGTAGGCCCCAGAAGGTCAACCGAAGGTCGGCAGGCGAGCGGCAATCTCCCTCAATACAAATTGAGTTCGAACTCACACCTGGTGCTTCCACACGTGTCTCAGAAATAAACAGTATCAGGTTGGCGCCGTCTGTGGGAACAGCTGCTCCAGAAGCCGACCCGACCCAGACCCTCAAAGGCCATCGACAGCCGAATCCTCATGGCCTCCAAAGGCAAGGGGGCTGCTTCCTCCGTCAACCAACGGGACTCGCCCCCACCCACCAATAAAGCCAGGCCACGCCCGTCGAAACACAAGGCTCCCTCTCGGGAGTCCCAAGGGAGCGTCGGCCGGCCAGCCCAGCCCGACCTCCGGGGAATAATCCTCAACCGCAAGATTACCCGCAGCAGGGGAAGGGCCGCTTCCAACCCGGTCCCGAACCACCCGAGGCCACCGCCCGAGGCACGCAGACCCGCGCTCAGCCAAGTCGGAAGACAACCCTCGGACCGACCAAACCGGGCCGAAGGAGCCCCCGTCACTCATAAGGAATTCCAAGACTTCCGAAGAGAAATGCTGGGAGCCCTCCGACGGGCCCCCAAGGAAGAAACCCTCCATTCCCAAACAGGGTCGGACGCCGAAGCCAGCGCGTCCCGCCCTTCAACGATCCAACCAGAAGACGACGACGTACTCCTAAGGCGCCTGCAAGAAATGGAGGACCGCCTCGATCACATAGGGGACGACGGCCAAAGAGCGCCTCAGGGGTACAGGCCTGTCCGTCCTCCCTTCTCCGCCCCCATCCTCCAAGCAGAAATACCCCGGAATTTCCGACCCCCTCAATTCGAGACCTACGATGGAGAAGGGGATCCTGCTGATCACATGGAAGGTTTCAAAACCCTCATGATGATTCACAGCGCCTCGGATCCCCTGCTCTGCCGAGCCTTCCCGGCCACCCTTCGGGGTCCTGCTCGCGAGTGGTTCTCGAAACTCGCCCCCGGCTCCATTTACTCCTTCGACCAACTCGAGGGGAGTTTTCTTGCCCATTTTGTCACTAGCCGGAAGACCGAAAGGACCAGCGCCTCATTACTCGGGCTCAAACAGATAGAGGGGGAATCACTCAGGGTGTTCGTCCGAAGATTTACCGCAGAGGCAAGGTCGGTCTCCTCCCTCGACCCAGGCGTCGCTTCAGCGGCATTCCGACACAACGTCCGCCCCGGACAGCTGAAGGCTTCACTGGCCAAGAGACCCCCCGTCGACTTTCCCGACCTCCTTAATAGGGTCGAGAAATACATTAGGGCAGAAGAGGCCCTAAATCCCGAAGATGCCAGGGATCCCACCGGGAAAGAAAAGCGGAAGACCGAGGAAGTCGAACCACCAAAGAAAGCTCCAAGGGACCCGGGGGCCATGAAGAAGGTCCCGCCAGTCCCCCGCTTCGAGAGGTACACCCCCCTGACGCATAACATATCCGCCATCCTCTTGGAAATCGAAGACAAGGGCATTGTCCGACTACCCCCCCGATCTAATAACAATAAGAATCGAGACCAGCGCTTTTACTGCCGCTTCCACAGAGATCACGGGCATGAGACCGACCAATGCCGAGCCCTGAAAGACGAAATTGAAGAGCTCATTTCCAGAGGGTACCTCCGAGAATTTACCCGAGAAGGCCCACGGGATCGGCGAGACGCTAGGAACCGGAGGCAATCGACTCCGAACCCTCCTCCAAACCAGACCCAGAGTCGGGACCCCGATTCCGAGGGAGCCGCAGATATCCCTTTTATCTTGCACTGCGTCCACGGAGGGCCGACGGGAGGTGAATCAAAAACTTCCAGAAAAGCCTTCATCCGAGAGGTGAACGCTGTCAGAGACAACCCCTCGCCCAAACTACAATCAAGGCCGGTCTCCTTCTCAGGGGAAGACCTTGAAGGAGTTCGCCTGCCCCACTGCGATGCCCTCGTCATTAACCTTCACATGGCTGATTGGGAGGTCCGCAGGATCCTCGTCGACAACGGTAGCTCGGTGAATATTCTCTTCCTCGAAGCCTTCGAAGATCTCAGGTTACCCCGAGGCAAACTCAAGCCAGCCGGGTACACCCTACACGGGTTCTCAGGCGTCCCTGTCGTGATAGAAGGAATTGTTACCCTCGATGTTACCGCCGGATCGACTCCTATCAAGAGGACCGAATCCATGGACTTCATGGTGGTCAACGTCAAGACAGCCTACAACGCCATACTTGGCCGGCCTGGACTATGCTCCCTACAAGCAGGGCCTTCGGCTTACCATCTGAAACTCAAGTTCCCCACCCCTCAAGGAGTCGGCATCGTCCGAGGCAGCCAAGAAGCGGCGCGATCATGCTACATGACCACCGTCGGGGGAGGTGTGTTCCCCCTCGACGCCGAACGAGCATAGGTTATGACCCGGCTAAATGTAAATCTGCTTTTGTGTAAACCCTCATTTGTAAAAGGCTGCCTTAGCGGCCCTCCCTACCTTATGCTAAAAATATCCCTTTTTGTCCGAACCCAAATGTCTCGATAATCTCAATACGAGTCCGGACCAAAAGTCCTTCCTAAAGCCCCTCTTCGATCCTTTGCGGAACGATGGAGCCAGACCTTACCTCCGACATTGCGCACTACACTACTGGCCGGAGCGAGGAAGGAAAAGGATTCTCCTTTCATACCCCTTTACTCTCGTTCCAAAGAGGAAAAGTAAAACGAAAGAAGAACAAGGACCGATACAAGACCGCCCCACTCATCTCAAATCAGGAAGATCAGGGCCCCTCGGGCCCAACGAGGCACGGAGAGTATTTCGGCCAAGCAACTAGGGGCCCCTCCCCTCGTTATGGCGCTCCTTAGCCTCTGCCACATTCGACCCTCCAGCCACAGAGCTCAGGGCATCATCCGGTCGCGCCCACTGCAACAGCAGCAGCGCAGAAGGAACCCCCTCCGCCTGTCGACCCACGGAGGAAGAGAACGAGGCACCCGACATCGCCTTGTAACAAGGCATCCCCATCTCCTTCTCCGCAAAGACGTCGCGGGGTAACCCCCCAGGAGAGGACCTCGGCACCAAAGTACTAAGCCCGGCCTGTCTAAGGTCCGCGCCGCCGAGCTCCCGATCCCACACCGCTCTTCTCAACCGGCGCGCCTCCGCGCTTAAGACGGCGAACTTGTTCCGATAAAAGTTACAAGCCTCATCAGTGTTCCGAGCCCCCCTTCGATGACGAGCCAGTGCGGCCTCCAGGACCTTAACCTTACCCCGGAGCCATGCCACATGGAAACTACGGGAGACCCACCACGGGAAGGGAAACTGCAACCTACGAAGTGAGCCAACCCGAAGCACCTAAGCGGGGAAATCCGGAAACGACTGGCATCAAAACCCACGACAGGTCCGAATTACTTTTATATATAAGCACAAAAAGGCGGGGGCCAGTCCGCGGGAGGCAAATACAATCGAAAGGAGGAAAGAAGAAAGAAAAGCAAAACTATACATCTCGGTTTCCCTCCTCGACGCCGATCGGGCTCACAGAACGATCATCGGCCGGGTGGTCCACGAGCCCCTCTACGGCAGGGACCTTCGGAGTCCCGTCAAGCTCCATGTCATACTCGAAGTTCGACAGATCGAGGGTCGGATAGAAATGCCTCACGTGACTGAGCGCCTTCGCGTAGCACTCATCCTGGGCGGCTATCACCATCCGCTGGCCCGCATCCGTCAGCTCTTTCCTCTCCTTGGCAAACGCGGCCAGTAGCTCCCCCTTCTCCCTGGCAAACTTCCTCTTCAAAGAGGCCACCCCCTTCTCCCACTCGGTGTCCTTGGCCTCGAGCTCCAGCTTCATCTGCTGCTCCCTCTGACGCGAACCCTCGAGCTCGATCCACATCTCCTTCATCTCTCGTCCGCTCTTGTCCGCCCGAGCACGCTCTTGTAACAGGGACGCTTCGTAGAGATTCTTTACATTAGCCCCCTGCATACAAGCCTGCGGCCGAAAGAAACGGATTAGAAGCAAACTCCTAAGGCAAGACCAAACGGAGAGGGGGAGGTCGACGAGCTTACCAACACGGTGGCCTGCGCCAGGCGCGTGAATGCCACCTCCACGGGCTCGTTCTCCATCATCTGGCGATCGCGAGGCGTTGCCAGCTTCTCCACCACCTCTACGGCCTGGGCTTCCTCGGTCAGACAGTCGCTCATCCGAACCGACCAGTCCGGCACCCACCGCTGCCGCAACAACTCCACCACCGGGTCCTCCTCCTCGACCCCTACCAAGGGACCTTTCCCCTTGTCAAGATCGGACGCCCTCGCCGGGCCCTTACCCCTCGAAGAGGCACCCCCCTTGCCTGTCTCCGAACGAGTCCTCTTAGCCCTCGGCTCAAGCGGTACCTCCGAGATAACAAGGGGCAGCTCCCTCGGCCTCTTCACCGCCTTCTTCTTCTCGGCATTTTCCTTCTTCATGACGAGCCGCCTTGCTTGGATTGATGCCTCATCCATATCTGCAGAAAAAGCCATTAAGGGCAATGAGCAAGAATGTACGAAAGGATCGAGGGAAAAGAAACAACTACATACGGAGAACGGCGGGGCTCAGTCCAACGCTCGCCAGGCGAACCTCCGTCACCTTCGACCAATTAATACTAGGGGACAAACGAAGACGCTCGACAAACCCCCACTCCTCGACCGTCAGATCCCCCTGCCCCGGCGCAGGATAACTCGGCTTGGAGTAATTCCATCGAGTCGGAATGTCCCAGGGCCATTCACTCCGGATCACCAGATACTTTTTCCTCCAGTCCTTAATAGAGTCGGGATGGCTATGAACAACCTTCCTCCTGCTCCGGGGGGAGATATAGTAAACCCCCTCGGCTGCCGAACAAAACATCAGCATCGCTCGGAACACGTTCAAGCGCAAGGGTACCCGTTGTTCCTCGCACCTCAGTACAAAGCTGACTATCTGCTCCCAAGAGTTCGGCCCGTACTGCATCGGCGCCAAGGAGGCCCAGTTCAACACTTCCCGAACAAACGGATGGACCGGCAGCCTCAGTCCAGAAATAAACGCGTCCACGGGGAAGACACAATACCAAGCAGACAGGGGATCGGTTGGGCGAAGAGTAGAGCTCGGCAGCATCAATTCGTAACCAGGACCTATGTGGTACGCCAACTGCAAGACTTCCAAATCCCCGCCGTCCAAGGCGGTCAGAATCGCGTCCATCAACACTCTCGGCCGACTCGGCGAAGACGCCTGCACACCAAAGAGCTCCTGGTCGGAGAGGTCGTCAGGATATTGACGAAAATGCTTCGGTTGCGCGGGCGAACCAGTCCCCTGGCTCGAGCCACCGGTCCCCAACCCTACCTTCCTCGGAGCCTTCTTCCTCTTCTCGGATCGCTCCGACGAGGGAGTGAATAAGGGCCCCCGACCAGTCAGCATGGAACTCGGGCCTGCCCCCGGAACCGTGGATCTCCTTACAATGCCGCCCTCGCCTCTCTCACCCTCGGTAGCCGGCTCCAAAACACGGACGTCGTCCGAACCGTCAGTCGCTTCCTCCGACTCACTGCTCTCCACCACGAAGGAACGACGGGAGCGCGACCGCCTCGCACCATATGCCACCTCCTCAACCACCGGTTCCTCCCACGAAACCGTGTCAGAAGACTCGTCAACGTACACTGACTCCTCCTCGAGTACGGGCTCCTCCCAGGACGTCGAGTCAGAGATAGGCTCCACCTCCCCCCGAGACGTCGACGCTGATGAGCCGGACTGAGCCCTGTCCATCTATGCCTAGGCCAAGTAGACTTGCTAACTCACCTGGGGTCACTCCGGAAGGGCAAGTCTGGTACAGCAAGACGCGAAGATGAGCGCTGAAGTGTTGAAAAATTTTATTTTGAAAGAGAAAGGAGTGAACAAATAGGGGAGAGGGGGGACTATTTATAGGAGATAGAAGCGACTCCTCGATTCCCGCGAATACTGTTCACCTATCCAACATGCAACTGCCGCCTAAGAAGTCGCGCCACATCTTCAAAACGTGCGACGCTGACATCATCCATTAACAGGCGGGCAGCCAGTCAAGGAGGCCAGCGTGGAAGAAGTATTCGGAAGAGGAAACATTTTTATTTTTAAGATTTAAGGCGCCGTCCTCAGACAGACGCCCCGGGCTCCGAGACTGGGTCGGTTCCCCTTTCACCCGCGAGCAGCTCGGGGCTTACAGCGTCATCGGCCGAAGACCCGAACTGTTCCCGGGTGAGACAGAAACCGCCTCAACCTGGAGCCCTATTGGGACACAGAATAGTCAGCCTCCGATCGGAGAACTACTCATCTACCCGGGGCCCAAAGCTTCAAGACGCCCCCCTCAGAAAGCACACCGGTCAAAAGCAGATCAACACCCGAAGGCCGAAAGAAGTGCTCCATTCCGAGCCAGTCGATGCAACTGCAAAGGCCCAGCCTACTCCAGCAACCGAACCCTCACAGTTGCAAACAACCGGCCCGGAATGCCCTTCATCCCTCTCGGAAGGATAGAACCTCCGCTATTGCAGACGGCTCACCCTTCGACGTTCGGTCGTTATCCCTCTCGCCCGGACCCCCCTGGATCTGACCGCCGCATCAGGGCCATCAGATCCAAGAGAAGATCGGGCGACAAAGAAACTACCTCTCCGACAAAACCGGGAGCAAGAATTTGCAAAAAATAGGCGTCCGCCGAAGCAGACACCTTTATGGGCCAAACAGACCACCTTTGCCTGGATTTGAACCACAACGAGAAAGGGGGAGGTGGGTACTTATAAGCCCCCCCCAGGGGCCAGCCATTATGATGTGGGGAAAACCAAACGACGGAAGACCATGCGCCATACCGTTATTTAGCGGCACCATTAACGCACCTAGGAAATGGGAATCTTGCACAGGTCCCAAGGCGCCCCCCAAAGAAATGCTTCGCGAAAACAACGGACCACGCTACTCAGAACAACCCCAAGGCACAGCGGTTCGCCCCATAAACGGCCCGTAACTCCCCCTCACCAGCTCGAGGTCCGGTCTGGCACCAGGATACTCTTCTCAGGAAGAAACAACGGCTCGCCTTCGCCCTCACCGACCCGTAATCCCTCGCCGGCTCGAGGTCAGGTCTGGCACCTAGGTACTCTCCTTCGGGAGATCCACCGGCTGGCCATCACCCTTACCAGCCCATAATTCCCCCTCGTCTCGAGGTTCGGTTTGGCACCGGGGTACTCTTCTCAGGAAGAAACAACGGCTCGTCTTCACCCTCACCGACCCGTAATCCCTCGCCAGCTCGAGGTCGGGTCTGGCACCTGGGTACTCTTCTTCGGAAGATCCACCGGCTGGCCCAGCATAAATCTATGTCCAGACATAACATCGACTTTACACGCCAATCGGTCGACTGGACAGATCCATTTTCAGTAGATTATTTACAGTTCTTACGTGCATTTCATCATGATGTCAATTAACAGTATACATAAGTTCATGTTCCACAGACAAGGTTTCTTATCATTCAGTAACACTACAACATGGATCTTCAAATTACTAACATGCTCTTTCCGCTAGGGAAATACTTTAAACATGCATTCACATATGCTCATAATTCCTTACAACAATAAAGATGTAAATCCCAAGTCATCAAACTGGGTCCACATGATGAAAATATCTCAATTTATGAAACTACCCAACAGTCACAGTCAGATTGAAGTACCAGTCGACTTAACACACTATCAGTCGACTGCTTCGACAATTCCAAATTAACTACCATTAGCTCTTTTTATTCATTTACCTTCCCTCCATCATATGTGTCATAGGGAAACCATGCAGATAGTATTCATACCATCATGTTCATTTATACACACGTTTATCATTACAATCATGCAAAAATAATGTCTCGTACCAGTCGACTGGCTCACATGGCAGCCGACTGTACCGACAGCCTCGTTTTCAATATTAATAGCGTGTTCAAGCAATTTCTACCGCATTCAAATCACTTTTATAACATAATATCAATCATAGCCATTGTAGCATTATTCCTACGTTAGAAGTCCTGAGAAACACCCACCTTTTGTGAAGAAAATAACGAAATCCCGCAAGTCCTTCAATATCGCGCTGCACTTCTTGTTCCTCTGTTCCACGCCGAGCTCCTCACCAATGCTGCTTGCCTCCACAGAAAAGCTCCCACACAACTCACAAATACTCTCTATTACAGTAATAATCTTAGTGTAAAAGAGATAGGAGATGAGAAGGGGTATTTATACTAGAAAATAGATAGAATAGATGGCTAGGATTAATAGGGGAGTTGGAGAATCAAAGGCTGAGATCTAATCGGGAGTTAAGAAACTACCCACACCTCAAGATGTAACCGCCCATGATCCTAGCCCATCACTCCACAAATCCGGCCAAGAGAAATGTCTTGTGCACGTGTACATGAAGTGCACGTGTACACACACAAAACCCCATAAAATGCACATCTTACCCGGAAAATAAAGAGAGAAAATGCTACATATACAAGTTGTGAAAATAAAAGGTTAAGTTTAGGGGTTTAAATACATTTGGGCCAAAATATGTATTTTTATATAAGAAAATAAGCAAGTCACATTTGGGCTTTGAGAAGAATGTTTTATAGGAAATACTACACTTTATTCATCATGGAGAAAAGTAATAATAATAGGCTATCATAAGAAAAATAAATCCCCTTTCATATATATTAAGAAAAATAAATCGGGGTACTACAATATATATATATATATATATATATATATATATATATATATATATTTGATACTTTTTTTTGTTCGAATTTGTATGAATATTTCTTTTGGTTAATAAAGAACTCTTGTTTTGTTTGAATTTGTAAGAATAAATTCTTTTGAATTTGTAGGGCATGCTTTTGAGCTTGACTGAGTCCACACGTAGTTGATTCCGACTATGGAAACATTTCCGATGTCACTGAGCTTGATATCAATTGAGGGAAGTGTTTGATTCTAACTATTCCTTTTTAAAATTTTAGTTCCTTGCTTTATTGCATGTTGGTATAGGCAGTGATGACAATCTATAATTTACAAGCATTTGTATGAAGTTTGTTGCTTCTTCTATTTGTGTACTTTTGTTTGTATACGTCTCCATGTTTCCAGCATGTTTGTGTACACAACAGCATGAGTATCATCTTTGTTGGCATGTTTTTTCGATAACTGTTTTCAGCATGTTGGAATTGTATTTGCTGACTTGGTAGGTTGCAATAACCTTTAAATGCAAGAGGGCTTAATTTTAACCTGTATTATGGTTGGAAATAGTTGGCTTGGTCTAATATATGTACATACAGAGAACCCTTCCATTGCAAATGGAGGATTTACGAACATATGTGCGGACTGATCCTCGAGGGTAATATGGTCATTTATTCAGATTATGGTTGGAACTAGTTGGCATGGCATAATAATGCAGCCGTAGTGAGATCATATTTCTGAATAAGTGCTATACTCATTCTTGATTTTATTTGACTTATTTCATACTTGTTATGTACAAGGTAAATCAATGCCTACATGAACTTCAATTAATTTGAGAGAGTTTTGAACAACATAAATAGAGCTCATTATGCCTGAAACAACATAAGTTGTTCATCTTCAACCATAACCAAAATATTGTGTGACTATCATCACAGCTATAATAGTGTGACTATCATCAAAGTTGTTCATCTTCAGCCATAACCAAAATATTGAGTTCAAAGCATTAAAAGAAGTTCATCTTCAGCCATAACCAAAATATTGAGTTCAAACAAAGCATGAGCATTAAAAGAAGCTCATCCTCAACCAGATTCAGACAAAAATAGAGCTCATCCTCAATGCCTACAAGTACTTCAATTAATTTGAGAGAGTTTTGAACAACATAAACAGAGCTCATTATGCCTGAAACAACATAAGTGCTATACTCATGCTTGATTCTATTTGACTTATTTCATAAATACTTGTTATGTACAAGGTTGTTCTGAGCCTATATGTACTTCAATTGTTTTTATATTATGGTGTTAGTAGTGCAGTCCGACACTGCTAAGCTCTTTTTGTAATATTTTTGGCAGTTTTTTACAGCAGTCCGACATTTTGCAACGAGAGCTTCAGCAGCAATACGAGCATCAACAACAGTCCGATATTTGTTTGGCAGTTTTTTTCACGCATGCAACACCCATGCTTTAATATGAGCATCGTGTTTATAATATTTTTGCACTTTCTTTCTTTAATCATCAACACTATGAGCAGCAATTTTAAGGTTGGAAAATTTTTGTATAATGATATTCAGAGTTTGTAATATGAGCTTCGAGTTTGTATAATGATATTCAAGTTTTTATAATGTAATATAAGCTTTGAGTTTGTATAATGATATGCGTAATCATAACAAAGTGGTAAGTTGATGCCAAGAATTTTACCTGTATTTTTCTGCAGTTGCAAGTGTACTTAGTAATGTTGTTAGCACTCTCATCTATTTGAACCTTTCTTCAGTATTTGTTTGTTATAGACTAAGGTGAATGATTGTTAATTCATTTTTCTTATCATTATACAAACTTTTACAATGCAAATTCCCAAAGTAGTATGTTAGCAACTCATGCACATTTCAGTAACTACATAATAATGAGGAATCAATAAGACTCTTTTTCATCTCATAAACATATTAGAATATGCCCAGAAACCACATAAATTGAGCTCAATAATCCTGGAAACAAACGCAAATAGAGCTGCAAATGCATAAAATTAAGAACACTCATGCTCATAAAATTGAGCTCAATAACCCTGGGAACATTATGTTAAAATAGAGCTCAATATGCTTATATAGAATTCAAATATGCTCAACAGAGTAGAATTCAAACATCATCTTGAACAATTATAATAATCACAAAATGCATACACTAAATGATTAATGCCAAGCTCAAACAACGATATTATACATAAACTGTACAGTTTTCATATCTTGAGAACCCAAACACTTGCCAAGATGAATCCATCGTGGAGAAAATAAGAAAGCAGTCAAATCAGCAAAGCATCCCGACCGGTTTCTGGAATGATGGAAGCCAGAGCTCGAGACGTGTTCCACCTGCACCCAAATAAAATGGAAATTTATATTTTTCATCTAGAAATAAATTAATGTAAAAGATAATATCTTACTGAGAGAATTTGAACTATTTCTTTTATAAATTTGTTATCTAAGAAATATGGATAAAAGGCGACATGGAATCTTTATAAAACTATGATATGACCTGGGCTCAGTATCACACTAATTTCTTCACTATCTAGGCTCAGAACTTTTTGAATATCACATTTCATGAACTTCAGAAAAATCTGTGAGGATGCATAATGAATGCATCACCAATAGTGTAATATACCATGTCAAAACCAATCTCATATTCAGAGTAGCATTGTCAAAACCAATGCCATAACAAAAGAAGCAGCAAAAGTATATTTGTAGATGTCAAAACCAAGTACAAAACTAAAAGATAGCCAAATTAAGTTCATCATTGCCTAAATTAAGAAAATCTTCAATCACTTCATCTTACCTCAGATTGAGTCTGAATATCATCACATCCATAATAGTGTGAATATCTTAATATTGAGTTCAAAGCATAATAGTGTGACTATCATCACATCCATAACCAAAGTTGTTCATCTTCAGCCATAACCCAAATATTGAGTTCAAAGCATTAAAAGAAGTTCATCTTCAGCCATAACCAAAATATTGAGTTCAAACAAAGCATGAGCATTAAAAGAAGCTCATCCTCAACCAGATTCAGACAAAAAATTTAGACATAAAAGCATAATGAACCCCCACCTCTTTCAAAGGGACGCAAAACTCAAAAAATTTAGACAAAACCAAATACTTCCCTCAATTCATATTATCGAAAGTATCATTCTCACTGTCTCCAGTGGAGCAATCCACCTCTTGAGCCTAAGATTCACTAAACAAATAACAATAAAGATGAAATTAGTCAAGATCAGTATTTAAAACAAATGACAATAAATGAGAACAAAAAATTGGTTGACAAAAAAATGGTTGATAAATAACCTTTCTACTCTTTTTGGGAAATTTCTCGAATCAAGCAAAACTTTTTTCATTCCGCACGCATTACAAGTTCTTGGTCGACCTTTATATTGTTCTCGTATTGGCTTCCATCTCTTTCAATTAAATCAACATTATGAATGAAGAACCCTAAATCAGCAGTCATCTTAGCCTAGATTCAGGGGGGAAATGCATCAGAACACTTCCAAACTTGCCCAGTTTCAGGAAAAATGACAGCAACAACAATCTCATTGCCAAAAATATCGTAAGCTGATCTTGGTAGTGTACATCAGCAACCAAGTCAATCAGACTCAGGTAGTATACAGTCTAAGAAGCAGAAGAAATATCTAATCAAAATTAACTCATTTATACAAAGAACCACAATTAATCATCCATCTAGAACACCATGATCAGAGTAATACCTAATCAAAATTAACTCATTTAAGCATCTAACAAATACCCCAACAATTCAAATCACCTGATAAACAAAAGGGCAACCATCAATCATCTATAGGACCATGATGCATATAATATTATAACAAAAAGAAAACCCTAACAACACTACGATTCCAATTTCATGTCAAATAATAATTAGAATAAGATAAAAATTTGAGGGAAATGAAATTTGACCTGGTTGGTTTATTGAAACAAGAGCAAGCTTCAATTGAATGGCGAAATCGAAGAAATCAAAATTGAAGGTTAGGGTATACGGTTTGAGAAGATGAATTTGAGAGGTTTAGAGGGGCATCGAGGGATGGAGAGCTAGGGTTAGGGTTTCGAAGATTGGGGGAGTTGGAGAGAGAGGCATTGAGGGGCTATCGAATGGTGAAGAAGAAGAGAAGATAGTAGGGGCTGGAAGGGGGAATCAGAAGCTGGAGCTCGGAGGCAGAAGATGCTTCACAATTCGAAGGCATCTAGGGTTTCAAAGGTCGAAGGGGGAGAGAGAGAAACGAGGCGGCAGGGGATTTTGAAGGTCGAAAGGGGATTTTGGAGGTCGAAGGTCAAAAGGGGATTTCAAATGTCGAAGGTCGAAGAGAAGTTCATGGGATTTCGAAGGCGTGTAGGGTTTCGAAGTTCGAAGGGAGAGAGAGAGACGAGGTAGCAATCATGAGGAGTTTGGGAGGGAGAGAGATGACTGAGAGAGTTAGTTAAATGACTAAACTACCCCAACGTTAAGTGAGATGAGCGAAAGAAAATCAGACCATTGGATCACTCCCTTGATCAAATTGCAGATCCAACGACCATGGGCAAAGTTCACTACTGATCAGGTGCGAACCAGTTCGCACCTGATCAGTTCTCTCTCTCTCTCTCTCTCTCTATATATATATATATATATAATAATAATAATAATAATAATAATAATAATAATAATAATAATAATAATAATAATAATAATAATAATAATAAAACACAAAGAAAGCTATCAATTGGTTCTCATTCAATCTCCCCAAAATCAAAGGCCCAGATTGATTCTCACAAAACACATTTTTCCGTCCAAAATTTCAAACCCCACAATTTCAAAACCCCCCCTCTCTCTTCCCGAAATAACCCCCTTCTCTCTCTCTCTCTTTCTCACTGTCTCTCTCTTTCCCGCTCTCTCTCTCTCTCATCGATCCTGTCTCTCTCTCTCTTCTCATCCCCTGTCTCTCTTTCCCCCCACGCTCTCTCTCATCGACCCACCGTCTCTCTCTTTTTCGACCCAGCGAACCCACCGAACCCACCGAACCCAGTGAACCCACCGTCTCCCCACCGAAGCTTCTGCCATCCAAGTGCTCCTCCACCTTCGTCAACGTCGTCTCCCTTAGCAACGTCGTAAGTATCTCAGATTCTTCTTGATTCGTTGATTTTCTTGATTTAGCGCTAATCTCGATTCTGATCTGCTTATGGCACGGGGAAATCGGCTGTTCTGAATTTTTTTGTGTGAATTTTGTGGAATTTTTTTGGTTCTAGATTTTTGTAATTTTGGGAGATTGTCGCTCCATTCTCCCTCCTCGGCTGCAAGTGAGTCAGATCTGACTTGGTGGTGTTATTAGTGATCAAGTTTATGCATGTGTGTATTGGACTTGAGTAGTGATTGGTTGTTTTTTGTTGGTGTAGGTGCATTGAGGCATTCGTTGCAGGATAGGTTGAGCAAGGGTGGGGGGAGGAGCTCTATTTGAACTACGTACGAGCACAGGTTTGTAGATTCATTTTGAGCATTGTGTGGTTAGAATTGTTTGATGTTTTTGAGATATATAGGAAATGGTTTGTTGCAGGATAGGTTGAGCAAGGGTGGGGGGAGGAGCTCTATTTGAACTGCGGACGAGCACAGGTTTGTAGATTCGTTTTGAGCATTGTGTGGTTAGAATTGTTTGATGTTTCTGAGATCTATAGGAAATGGGGGGAAAAATGATAACTCTGCATCCCCGAAGTACTCCCTGAAATGAGATCTATAGAATTTTTTGTATTCCCTGAAGTACAGTATCTGTTTAGAATAACCAGTTTAGTTTCCAAAGTAGAGTCACTGAAATTTGAATAACTAGACAAAGGCAAGTAATTAGAAATAGGGCCTAAGACATTGAATCTATCTTGAAAAGTCCTAACTGTTATAGTAGGAGCGCATCCCAAATAGCCCAACTAAATTGATTGGTACAGTTAACATCTAACTGTAAATAATTCCACTAAAAATTTATCAGTCTGTCATCTACAAGGACTATAACCTTCGACTTGATGTCATATAAACATAACATTGTAGGCTGATTCTGAAAATGTGTGTTTCAATGAATCAGATAGGTATTTTTGGGTTTGGGTGGGTTGTAACAATCCAAGTACATTCCTCAATTCGTTAATAATTGGCCGAAGACAATAGTAACCATACACTTAGCCAAATGCAATACAAAAATACAATTTGATTATCTTTGACCTGATAACCAATAGTGAGATAGATGTCCAACAGTGAGATAGATGTCCTATGAATTATTATTTGATATGTTATATTTATGGCCATATAAGTGAATGTATAGAAAAGGTGAGAAAACTAATGAAGATATTTTAAAAATTGGGAATCCTTAAATAATAATTCAAACTTGATGGATAGGTATTCTTGGAAGAATTGAAAATATATTCACAAAATCAGATATCCGCAATTATGAATCAAACCCAATTTCCCACCATGCTTCTCTACAAATGCATCTTTGTAATCTGAACGAAATTTCACACCATGCTTCTCTAAAAATTGAAGAGAATACAGGCAGATAAATATGACGCATTTGCACAATAAAGGTTGGTAAAGAGCTGCCCAGAGAGCATATTCATATGGCATATAACAGAGTGTAAATGCATTTTGGGTTCATAATTTTGGCTTCTCGAAGTCAAACCAGTGCCCAGTTAACTGCTGTTAACACCTCACAAATCTTAAGAATGTGTTTGGGAACAAAGGACAACTAAAGTTATTTTTTACGTGGAGGTAGAAGAGGTTTGCAAACTTTGGTTAGAAAACCTCTACCTCCATTCAAAAGATGAGTTATTTTGCAAGTGGTTGGATAAGTATAGTTTAGATAAATATAGTAATGGAATTGAGAACTATGGTTAAAACTTTGTGGCCAACAAAAGTTTATATATCAATTATCTCAACACCACTGAAGTCCCTAACCTGACCAAAGTTAGATATCTAAGGTTCTGTGAGATAACTTTACAAAACTCTAGTTACTAATCATAGCTTCATTTCCGAAAAAACAGTAAACACTTATACAAGTAATTGTCTAACTGAAACAATTTATTTTGAAGGTAATACTTGGGTTTCCTGTAAACTTTTGAACTTATAATTAACTTATGGCATAAAAGTTGGATGCCGGTGAACTACAAACAATAGGACGACACACTGTTGAAATTACACCTCACAAATCTTGTAACCCCTGTTTTCCTAAAAAAACGTATTTTCGGTATATTTTCGGATTTTTGATTTTTTTTTAAATTATTTTTTTTCCGTTCTTAAATTCTTTTTTTTAAAAATGTATTGTCGGATCTCCTACTAAAGTTTATTTTTAATCAATAATTTTTGTAACTATTTACGATGATTTTTATACTCTATTAATGTTGTTATTATTATTATTTTTATCAGTATTATTATTATTACTGTTATTCTTATTTTATTATTATTATTATGATTATTTTTATTATTGTTATTATTGTTATTATTATAACTTTGATTGTTTATTTAAAAATCCATTTCTATGGTTAATTTTGTTTGTAGTTATTTCAAATAATTTTCATATTGTAGTACAATTATATTTGGTTATATAAACCAACATTTTATTGATTATTTTATTTTCTATTGGATTTCTAAGTCCTATTAATTTTATTGGATTTTACCCAAAACCCATACCCAATAAACTACCCTATAACCCATTTCTATACCATGTTTTCATACCCACACCCATTTACCCAACTACCTATTACCCATTATCTCTTATACCCTACCTGTTAGCCCATGTTTAACCTAAACCCTTTTACACCCTATATATTCTACTCTTTATAACCCTGTTAACCCTATTATCTATACAGCCGCCCCCCCTATCCCTTCGTCTACTTTCCTGTCATCCTCTTCCTCTACCCACTGCACCGAAATCTCCCCCGTCTCCTCTTCTCCTTGCCCCTGTGCCTTGCCCGCTGCACCGCCCTACTCCCACTCTCATCCCCTAGCCCCGTCTTCCTGCTCTCTCTCTCGTCGACAGCGTGCAACGGCCAACGACCCTGTCGCGATCCTTCACGGCAGCATCTCCTCGGCAACCTCCCTGCCTTTCCCCGTCTGCGGCACCTCCTCGATGCCGCCGCCAGACTCCACCGCAGTCAGCGAAGCCACCTATAGCATTCCCTTGTGCACCTCCCGACGTCCCTGTGAGTCTCCTACCTGTTCGCAACTGCAGCAAGACAGATAGCGGCCAGCAATAGCCAGCAACTGCGAGCAGCGCCTCGTTGCCGTGCCATCGCTGTGCTGTCTCCTTGCGGTGATTCTTGCCGTTTGTGTTGTGTGGTATGCACTTGCATCTCCCATGCTCGTGGTACTTGTTTGTGTGGTACTCGCCCATATTCGTGGGTATTGTGTTTGTAGGTTCGTGGGTTCGTTGTTCGTTGAGTTCGTGCCCCGGGAATCCGTTCCCGTTATTCTCACTTTGCTTCGTTTCCGTCGTCGTCTCTCAGGCAAGTAACTTGTATTCTTTTCTTTGTGTAATATAAGTACTAAATACCGCCTGTAGTGTAATTGGGTTCTAGAGACAATTTGCGTGTGAATTCTCTGTAATCTATTGTCTCTATTGTGATGATTTGACCATAGTTGTCTCATGACATATATGACATGAAACAACCTAGGGTTGACCATTTTTAATGTATATGTTCATGTTACTTTGAGATATCAGTGCTTCATGTGTTATTCGTGATACACTTGTCGAATACTTGTAAAATACCCTATACCATGTTGGTTGGACAACTAGTATACTATATTTCATGTTTGGGTTGATTTGGATGAATTTCGTATGATCTATGTTGATGTGTGTATGAGGGACAAATTCTGTATTTTTCGGTTACTTTGTTTTTTATCAGTAATTTGGACCCTATTAAGGTCAGTATATGAAAATATTTTGTGAACATGAACTGTAGAGAATTTTGTCTATTTTCCAACCCTTCTCACAGATCTCAGTTTCGATTTATGGATTGTGAGTTATGTCTATTTTACTATAGAGGTGTAGAGAAATTTCCAGATCCAGATATTGTTTTCTATGATTTCTGAAGAGTAATCTACTTTTATCATGATGTTAAAAGTATTATTTTGATCCAATATTTTGCAAAATATAACTAGACCTGACTGGGAGTAACCCTAATTTTTTATGGATTTATTTGATGAGTTTTAAAAACCGTTCTATGTTTCCAAACAATCGCTATACATGAAGAATTTTCATATTGTTCATCAAAGAACCTGATTTTCGACCTAATTCTACTTGCTGTTTCTAAAATATTTGTGAATATGAAAGTTAGCCTACTATATCTATTTTATCACCCTTTATACGGATTTGGATTTCGATTTATGGTTTGTGAGATATTGCTGTTTTCGTACTGCAGTGTTTATACTTTCAGATTTACAAAACTACTGCATCCTGATGTTTTCTGATTTTTTCTGACTAAACTATATATATTGAAAAGTTATGAAACTTTATATTCTGGTGCTACACATATAGGAGAATACCCCAGATTTTTTGTGGATTTAATTAATGAGTTTTCATGCTGTTTTCCCGACTATGAATTAAAATACTGATTTCTGACTGAACACGTTTTCTGGATTCAAATCTATTTTGAGATTTGATTTTGTGAAATACTATATGACTTATATAAGTTTGCTGGATTCGGCTAGAAGTCTATTTTTCAGATTCTTCAGCGGATCCAGATTTGCATATTTGTAGCAACGGAAATCCCTATTTTAGTACAGTACTGTCTTGCTGTCCTAACTAGCATTTGCATTGTTCTATTCCTTTATGAACTGTCTATCATCTGTACATATTTATTTGTCACCCTGAACCTGTTATTTGTTTATACCATGCTATTCTTGCTCTGTTTATGATACATACATGCATGTCTGATAATAATAATAAATAATCAAGCCGGAGTTAAAGAAAAGATATAGTAGTGGAAAATTATAGAAATGCGTGCTTGGAAGGAGGCCCGTATTTTCCATACTGAGCATCTGTTCTGTGATATGATACAATTATATTGATTACCTAACTGCACACTTCCCTATAGGAAGGTGTACACAGAGGAGGACCAATAGGTTCTGACTGTCTGATTACTGTTACTGATTACCGACAGCACACTTTCCTATAGGAAGGTGTACTCGGAGGGGGACCACTAGGTTCTGACTGTCTGATTACTGTATGATTACTGATACCTGTACGATCCCCTACGAAATCTAAACGAAACTGTTTGAATGTAGCAACCATATAGTAAAAGGATGGATGTATGAAGTGCTACCTTGTTAGTAATAAACACAAGACTATAAGAACTGACATCTGTTACACTGTATCTGTTACATGCTACTGAACACTGTTATCTGTTACTGTTTGACTGTTATTTGATACTGCTATCTGTATACCTGTTTGCATACTGTTGACACTTGACACATGTTACTTGTATCTGTTAGTATACAATGCTATCTGATTTGTTTTCTTGATTCATGTTAGATATTATATTCTGTTGACATGCTTATACCATGCTATTTTTGTTCTGTTGTTATTCTATATTTTGTTATTTATTCCCTGTACTTGTATCCTGCACTACAAGCGGCCCGTAACTTGCATTGACGGACATTTTTTTTTCTTTTTCCTCTTCCTGTAATTTATTAAATTGCAGAATTTGGAGATCAACTGCCAGATAGAGTAGGTGATATGAGATATTAGTTGCTGGAGTTCTTGCTATTATTATTATTATTTTCTTGTTACTTATCTTGAATAATTTTATTTTGCTATTTAGATTTTTTTGTATTTGGGCAATGTGACCCATAATATTTACTTGTTCAAATTTGGTTTATTTGAGATTAATAAATTTGTTTCAAGTAAACTCCTGTTGGTATTTTGATTCATATATGCATGCTTGGTTGACTTTTCTTGTTTCCGACTCTGATTATTTCTGTGAGATGTTGTAAAGATTCTGAACAGCTTATGGATGATGAAAATCATTTGCTAGTCTTAGTCACGTATCCATATTCCGTATTCTCCTTTTGGGAAGCGGAGCTTGACAAATCTAAAACAGCTATTCAGTGTTTATCACTCTGGTGACCAATTTATATAAGCTGATTAAACATCAATGTCATGTGCACACATTTTCTCTGACATAAAAGTTAGAGCTCAATTAGTTACTGGAAATAAGTTTAAAATGAAAGTCATCAGATAATGATCTTCGTTATAGCTAAAAGTAATAATTTGTAAATCAATCCAGATTCCACAGAATTAAGAAGTTTAAATTAAGCAATATTTTCTTGGACCTACAGCGTTGAATATTATCTTTATGCACACATTTTTTGAATTTTGCTATTTCAGCATTAACATTATTTTTAGCGAGAGCAGCTTATCCTCTACTGACCTTAATATTATGATTTTGCATGTCAACTTCATTTGCACAAACTATTGATCTTATTTTTAAAAACATTCTAACAGACGGTAAGTTTAAAAATTAAAAAAGGAAAGCTACATGCTTCTTATTAACGTAAATTTATACTATGTAGACGATATCTTACATGTCAACTTCATTAAATGTTTGAACCTTAACACAAACTACAGATATCTTATTTTTAAAAACATTCTAACAGACTTTAAGTTTAAAATTAAAAAAGGAAAACTACATGCTTCTTATTAAAGAAAATTTATAATATGTAGACGAAAAGATAGCTTACATGTCAACTTCATTAAATGTCCTGAGCATAGCAAATGTGTTCTGGGAGTCCTTCAAGCGAGTAGCAATTCTTCTCCTAATTCGTGGCATAGGAACCTAAATCCATAGTTCAAAAGTTTCTCCTTACAATAGTTCTAAATCAAAACACAACCAAAAAGCACTCAATGGCCTGTCAATATTCTAAACCTTATTGCCTCATTCATTATCCTTCAGTAGTAAATAATAACCAGCTATCTACAGATGCAGTGACTATGCCTTTCTACAAATATTATGGTAACTAAAAGGTTAGGTGAGTAAAATGCATTTAATTTCTCAAATCAAGAGACTATGCCTATCTTAATAAATAAAGTTAAATATTTTGTCAACTGACAGCATGAACGGTGACATAGTATTAACAAGGCAAGTTTCTGCAATAATGCACTTAAAACAGAATAAGTGTATCACCTTACCTTTCATTTCTCCCTTTGGATTCACAATCACCCCATCATTATCTGCAAATTGCAATAATAACATAACCATGTTAAAGAATTAGAGATGCATCCAAAACAATGGGCTCCAACAAATTTTTAGTTCTTTAAACTTTCAAATTGCAACAGTTAGTAGTGTTTCCCTAGAAAAAAACATGGTTAGCAAGTGGAAAAATTGTTATATTAAACATAACAAATAATAAACATAAAACCAACTGACGAGCATTAAAAAAACTGAGAAACGCAATTGCGGATGCAATAGAAACTAGACTTCAAATGCATGGATATTTATTAACATATCTAGCCAATGACACTACACTTTCTAGAAGATAGATCATAGTAGTTAATATTATGTTCGTATTTTGTACCCATTACTTTACAATGTCTTGATTGGTTTGTTAAACTAATTAGAACGTCAAAGTTAATCATCATATATTTCCCTTCCTTTATATACAGATCAATTGCTTCATCAGAATTAAAGAACAGCAATGGATAACATCACTATATATGGCCATGTAAGTATCTCCTTTTTTTTGAAATCTACAACTCTTGATATAACAATAGGCTCCTCACATTATAATGTTTACCTTAATGCCTTACAGGTTGGTGTTGACTTGGAAAAAACAGTGAGTGAAGCTTTTCATTGTGTTTTTATCAAATTAATTAATTGATATTTTTCTATTACAGGTGCAATTCTTTCAACAAAAAAAATGTTGGGGTTACCATTCGAGATGAACGCGAGCTTCATCTGATATCCCTTCGCATGGTAAGCTTAATCCCTTATTATATTAGATGCTCATTATTGATTTTTTTAATTCCTACTTCTTTTTTACCAACCAATGTAGAGAAAGGAAACAACAAGTTATTCTGGGAAAGGAAAGGGAAAGGAAAATGAAATGTCAAGTGTAGTATATACTTATCTTGCTTCTTTATCTTGCTTTTTCTACATTGCATTTTCTTTATCTTTCCTCACACTGCTTCTATTATTTATTATCGATATAATAATCAAAATTAATACATTCCAAAATAAGTAAGTGGTTCTCTTCTGAAACAGTCATTTATAACAATTCATTTTCACATATTTAGGCTCATAATGTTCATGTTATATCGAAAGCTACGTTGGCCCAACGTAGACGACGAGAACGAGAGAAACTTGAAATGTGCTCCACACGAGTATTAGACGCAAATGACGAATGCTTAGCTCAAACAAGTCTTCTGTTGTTCAAAATTCCATCTAATGTACCACAGAATAATACGTATGACGGACAAACTTCTTCACTACTACCAAGTATTGGCCTGCAAAGAACCTTTGAATCTTCTGACGCTGTTAGGTAAATAATGTTTACATTGCTTTTGAAATCTTAACTTTTTCAGAATGTCTTTAGTTAGTTGCTCTCCATGTTTAGCCATATGATTGATTCGCAAGTAGAGAGACATGAATGGTGCACTCTGCGTCAATTGGCACAATGTAGGAGACAATATCGAGCTGCTACGTCAAAATCGAATAGGTTAAAAAAATTTAACCTTCAACCCGTGTATATTACCCATAGGTTAAAATATATACAAGTGTGAACTTACATGACCATCATAACTAATAGGTTAAATTTAGAACGACACTTTCTCGGCATGATGAATGTAACCTGCTCTTATTGTTCAGCATTGCATTGGAATGATAAAAAATTATCGGTCTCATTTGCCAGAAATAATTATTTCGAAAAATATTGTTCACAAGAAAAGTGAAGCTACCTTTGTTCATTACTCCACTCCCACCACTTCAACATTTATATGATGGTGATAGTGTACAATCGACTTCATTTTGGACTTATACTTGAGAATACAATGCAGCAAATGCTTTGACGAGTTTGGGTGTCAGAATGGATGAAAGGGTCATCCATGGTCGGGGGCCTACCTCATTCACCATACAGGGTGCGCCACCGAACGGGGTCATTAATACCTCAGCCAGGCCAAGCTGCTGTTTATGCATAACTCTACCTTTACGATCCAAATTTTGCTTTAGGTTTTCGTACCTCGCGAAATCCTCATTTGAGAGCTGATGTTCTCAATATTAGTCAGGATTATTTGGAGTTCAATTAATTTGCATATAAGTTCCGTCAAACTTATGCAATTTTAAACCAGGTATGTTCTTCGGATCACAGCTTATCCGCGGTTCTACACTACAATTCAGCAAATGACCGGCGTAGGTATAATCTTCCAACTACTGATGAGATTGCAATGATTATACCTGATGATGGAACTGAAATTAGTGGTATGAGAGATATCATAGTGCATTTGAGAGGAAACAACGAGTTAATGCAAATTAACGAGTGCCACCCAGCATATTTGCCCTTGCATTATGTCTTGCTATTCCCTTATGGTGAGTTGGGATGGGAACCATATTTGAAACAATGGGATGTCATCAATGGAAGACCTTCGACTGCTAGACTAACTCAAATGCAATTCTGTAGTTATCGTTTATTTCAACGCAATACAGAGTATTCAACTATTCTGAGAGCAAGAAAACTTTGCAAGAATTTCTGATAGATGCTTGGGCAGCCACTGAGCAGAATCGACTGACTAAGCTTAATCAGGGAAAACTTCGAGCTGAACTTTACCAAGGTCTTACCGACATCGCTGCAGATGGGTTAGGACTTGATCAAGTTAGACAACGAATTATTTTGCCATCTTCATTCATTGGCGTCCCAGACATATGTTTGAAATCTTTCAAGATAATGGCTATTATGCACCACTACCACCACCTAAATATTTTTCTTACCATGACTGCAAATCCTAAATGGCCAGAAATAACTGCAGCTCTATTGCCACATCAGAAAGCCACTGATCGCCCTGATTTAGTTTCTTGCATTTTTGAGTTGAAGAAAAATGCTTTGATGAAGGGGATAGAGAAAGAAAAAGTGTTTGGTCCAAAAGTTGCTCATGTCTTTACAATTGAGTTTCAGAAACGCACGCTACCTCATATGCACGCTCTTTTCTTTCTTGCAAATTCAAACAAAATTCGGACATGCCAACAAGTAGATGAAGTAGTTTGTGCTGAATTTCCAGACTCGATAGCGGATCCCCTACTCTTTGAAACTGTCAAAAATTATATGGTGCATAGCCCGTGTGGTGGATGAAATTCTCGAGCATCGTGCATGGAAAATGGAAAATGTCAAAAGAGGTATCCTAGAGAGTTCTCTGAGGCAACAACTATGGATCAAGATGGCTATCCAATCTACCATCGCCGTGATACTAAACATTTTTAACTTGTGAGGGGGCAGCAAGTTGATAATAGAGATATTGTACCTTATAATGCTTACTTTTCTAAAATGTTTAATTGTCATATTAATATTGAAGTTTGTGCTGGGGTGAGATGTGTTAAATATATCCACAAATATATTTTCAAAGGAAACGACCGCGCAATAATTGTGTTGGGAGGAGTAGATGAGATCAATCAATATCTCGACGCACGGTATATTGGCCCTCTAGAAGTTGCGTGGCAAATTTTTGGACACTCTTTACATGAAGAGGTACCAACGGTTGTACGCTTGGCACTGCATTTGCTTGGAATGCATCGTGTTGTTTATAATTTGGCTGATAGGATGGACGTCGTCGTATCTAGAGCCGAACTAGAAATGACAACTCTTACGGGTTTTTTGCATGTTGCTCATCCAATTTAGCTGCACGAGCATTTACCTACCAACAGTACCCGCAATATTTTGTTTGGAATAAGTCTTCGAAGATGTAGACGCAGAAGAGGTACGCAATTGGCAGAATGTACTTTGCAAGTCCAAATTCGGGTGAGCGCTTTTATTTGCGTTTGCTACCAACAGTTGTTAATGGACCACAATCATTTCAGTGCTTAAATACAGTCGACAATGTTAAGTGTGCTACTTTCAAATTAGCATGTGTTGCCAGAGGACTGTTGGAAGATGATGACGAGTGGGTACAATGTCTCCAGGAAGCTGCAATTATGAGCATCGGCAACCAACTTAGAAGGTTATTTAGTGTCATTCTTACGGAATGCTCTCCGTTGGAACCACTTACCTTATGGAACCAATTCTCAGTGCATATATGTGATGTTCTTGAACACAAGCTGCGTACATTATTTTTCATTTCCAATCCTACCCAAGCTCAAATCCTAGATTATGGTCTATATCTGTTAAACCAAATGCTTCAAGAATCAGGCAAGAGCTTAGATAACTTCCGACCCATGCCCCATCCTAAGCAAAATTGGAGTACGGTTGTTGGCAATAAGTTTATTTGGGAACATAGAGTACTACAAGTTGAAGCCCGACAAGCTAATATACAAGCAAGCATAGATTCACTTAACGATGCACAGTGTACTGCGTTTTCTGCAATAATCACATCAGTTATGGACAGTAAGGGAACTACTTTCTTCTTGAACGGAGGGTCCGGTACGGGAAAAATCTTTTTATACAATACACTATTAACGAAACACCATCGTGATGGTTTCATAGTTATAACTGTTGCTTCTTTTGGTATTGTATTATTGTTACTGGTAGGAGGTAGAACTGCATACTCAATATTTTCCATCCCACTTGATGTGTTGGATAATTCCTTTTGTGGGTTCACTAAGCAATCATCCCAGGTATAATTGTTCAGGGAAGCAAAGCTAATCATTTGGGATGAGGTCCCTATGCAGCATAGGTTGGTGTAGAAGCTGTTGACAGTACACTTCAAGATATCCGTGATAATAAAACTCCATTTGGTGGTATTACTGTGGTTCTCGGTAGGGACTTACGACTAATCCTACCAGTAGTATCGACAGGGTTTCGAGAACAAATTGTTGGTGCATCGCTAAGAAAATCTTTACTTTGGAATGTCGTACAAGTCTTAACTTTGAACGTGAACATGCACCTAGATTCATCCGATATCAGAAATATTTTATTTGCCAATTTTCTAAACGAGGTTGTATTCTTACATGTTTTAGGTAATAACTAAACAAATCTTTTCTTTTTACTCTTACTAACAAATAAGTCTTCTTTATTATATAGATTGGCTCCAAACCCGATGAGACCGTACAACTTCTTTCAACAATTCGAAGGTGTCGCACATTAGATAAACTTTTATCTACCGTTTACCCGCAACTAAATGTTATCAGCACTATCACTCCCAAATATCTCACAGAGCGGACAATTCTATCAGCGAGAAATGATGATGTCAATTTCATCAACGCTGCTGCATCAAATCTTTATCCGGGGCCAAAATTTACATTTCTTGATGCAGATAAAATGTCTGAGGAGGATGGAGTTGATCGAAACATCACCAATCAATACTCTAACGAGTTTTTGAACTCTTTAGATCCTCCCGGCCTACCACCATTTAAACTCGAGCTGAAAGTGGGGTGCCCAATCATATTGCTGAGGAATGTTGCACCAATGGATGATATGTGTAATGACACCCGGTTAATTGTAGTTCGGTGTGTTCAATCGTTGCGTGTAATTGAGGCTATGATTTTAACTGGCGATAAAGTCAAAAATTTGGTATTTATTCCAAGAATACCTCTAACCTTTAAACCTTCGTCTTCGGATCTACCTTTTGAAATGACAAAATGCCAATTTCCAGTTTGATTAGTGTATGCTGTAACGAAAAATAAAGCACAAGGCCAATCTGTTGATATTGTGGGGATAGATTTACGCTCACTAGTTTTCAGTCACGAACAACTTTATGTTGCACTCTCTAGGTGTACAAGTTTGGATCATATTTTTCTACTCCTACCAGAAGATTGTTTGAGCTCAACAATAAACATTGTTTATCCTGAAGTTCTTTTATAGTTATTTCAGAAAATACAGGTAATTTATCCATTTCTTTAAATAAACTTTTTACATTATTGTTTTACTTTTGTATGACTTTTGTATTTGAACTGTAATAGGACTGGGATGCAGCTCACATGGAGCTCAAATTTATAAATACAACTACATTGATCAATTGGGGTTGCAATAAGGTAAATTGATATTTACTACAACTATACCCTATGTTTGTCGTTAATTACCGCTAATTTAATGCTTCTTCTTTTTTCCCAGATTGTCGTCTACACTCAGAACCGTTATGTACATATTGACAGTTTAACTTTTGGAAGGGTGATGAAGAAAATGTTGGGTTGAAACCATTGAGTTAAACGGCATTGTCCTGTTTGAAAGGTAATGGTTTCAAAACTCTTACTATTTGTTTCTTTAATTATCATTGTTTTGATTGATTATTGTAAACTCTTACAATTTGTTTCAAAACTCTTACTGTTCTCTTAGGCTCACTGTTTGGTCCCATTTTTGAAGACTTGAAGCATTGTGTTTTCCTACAACCATGTAAATTTTTTTGGTCATTCGGTTGGTTGGTGTATATTTTGGTGGAGGATATAATAGTTGTAATATTTAGTACTTTGGGAGATGATGTAAATATCTGTATATAATGATGATATAATATAGTTATGTTAAACCCGTACCCACAAAGTTGTGGAGTATTGGGTTCTGTGTTTGGTTGTTCAAAGGTTTTTCTAAAAATCTATTACGTTTTCAAACGAAATTTTGGTTTTTATTTTGTATCTTGCATCATATTATGATTTTTTCTCCTAGAGCCTTATATATATGATGCCTGTGTGATGTTGCTTGGTTTGACTTGGGGACAATTAATATTGACTGCCTGTGATGTTATTTTTTTAATTGTTAACAGAATTCCATAAGGAATTGCTGTAAAAGGGCTAATATTTTAGGGGGAACTCCGTCGAAATAATTCCTAAAATCTATTACTTTTTCAAACGATATCTTGTTTTTTATTTTGTATCTTTAGTGATATGAAGAATCCCCCCCCCCCCCCCCCCAGCCCTATATATATGATGCCTGTGTGATGTTGCTTGAATTGGCCTATGGAGGATTTATATTGACTGCCTGTGATGTTAATTTTTTAATTGTGAGCAGAATTCCGTAAGGAATTGCTGTAAAAGGGCTATATTTAAGGAGGGATTCTGTCGAAATTTTTACTACAATTCCTAAAAATCAATTACGTTTTCAAACGAAATCTTGGTTTTTATTTTGTATCTTGGCTAATATTAAAATTTTAGGGGAGGATTAATATTAACTGCCTGTGAAATTTTAGAGGAGACTGTCAAAATTTTTACTAAACAACTTAATTAATTAATCAGTCCAGCTTCCAAGCACAAAGCCCCAGTCATCACAGCTTCCAAATAGCAAAAAAGAAAAACAAAAGTACAATAACCCATCTGTGCAGATTCAAAGCACAAAGCCCCAATCATCATACCTTCCAAATGAAACTACATCACTGTTTGGTCTGTTCATTGTTCCAAAACTTCTCACATTCTGAGCTCAATAGCTCATGGAAAAATAATCTTTTTTATATTATGTCACCTCTTCATAAGTCTACCTTGACTTGGCTCTGTCTCACAAGCTGATGCACATACTGTGGAGTTCTAAGATTAGCTGATGTGAAGATCAAACAAGTTAGCACTAAAGATACCATGCCTAAAAACATGCAAACATTTGTCTACGTCTTCATTTCCTTAACTCCCTATCTTAGTCTCTTTATCATCATGCTTTGTTTTCCTCATGTTTGCTTTCTCTCTCTCTAGCTTTCTCTCTCTCTCTCTCTCTCTCTCTCTCTCTCTCTCTCTATCTCTCGCTCTCTCTCTTTTAACCTCTTTTAAAATCATACATGGTTAACTACATGAAATTATGACAACGGAGAATTAACTCATGCAGTTTGAGATGATAATTGCATTAGCTCTTATGTTTAAGTCACACATAGTAACTAATTTCGTTCTACTATTGTTGCAGATTCACAGTACTTTTTTTCAATCCCTAGCTCCTAACAAATGATCCTGCAAGATATAAACCAATAAACAACTTAATTCATAATACATCAATATCTACTGCCAAATACAAATCTATATAAATCATTCTTCACAAAGACGTGCATATATTTAACTTTTACATGGCTTTTTATATACTGTATTGTTCACAGAAACGTGCCGTAGGCACGTGTCCACAGGAAAACCTAGTATATATATAAATTCGAAATACGATCATCTTAAAGCATTCCCTAATATATAAAGGTAAATTCGAAATACAATCTTCTTAAGCATTCCCTTTTATATATATATGTATAGAGAGAGAGAGAGAGAGAGAGAGAGTCTATTAGGAGATAGTGAGAAGACTCCCTTATCATGAGCAAAAGATCTCAGCCGTTGGATCTCGATCCAATGGCTGAGATCTTCTTCGCCCAAATGAAGAGATCTATCTTTGGAGTTAGGGGCATTTTCGAGTTTTCGAAACCCATCTCACTCTCATTCCTTTCTCACGCTCATTTCACACCCGTATCTCTCATCCCCGATTTCAAATCGTAACCCAAATAGAAAACCCTAGCTATACACCCACCCCGACGCTCTGCTCTACACCCCGCTCTACACCCACCTCGACATTCCTCCCGAGCTCTGCTCGTCGCCATCGAACTCCCTCAAACTCGCCCCCGAATCGACAACCCTAGCACGGAATGCCATCAAACTCTGACAAATCCCAATGCTCCTCCCCATCGTTTCTTCATCTCGCTGTTCTAAACCCACCCTAACGCTGTGCTCGTCGCCATCGAAATCCCCCAAATCGAAGACCCCCCATATCGCGATGGGTTTGGCTAACGCTTGATGTAACACCCCGTAATTTCATATATATATATATATATATATATATATATATATATATATATATATATATATATACACAAGAGGAATTAAGCCCCCATAGAATTTACTATGGGGGGTTGTTGACAGGCCGTGGGGCCCCCTTGAGCGATGCACTGCTACTGCTATCTGCGTCAACAGCAGGCTGATGTGGCAGCAGAGTGTGGGCCCAAGAGACAAAGAGTGGCGTTGTGGCTTTCGTGGAGTGCTGACGTGGAAAGTAAGGGGCCTGCCAAGGAGGGGGTTGCACTGCTTGGCTGACGTCAGTGCAAAAAGAAAGACAAGCGGGGTTGATTGAATTGTTCCATATTGGGAATACAAATAGATTAATTAAATATAAATATAATTGCCTATGATCAAGAGTCACCTAATTGGTTAACCACTTTTAGAGAGGCAGCCTGTGGTGGGCAGTTGTACTATATAACAATAATTTGTCTAATAAAATAATAAAAATTGTCTGAGTATTGGGACGGGGCATTACAAATGGTATCAGAGCCGACTTTCGACACCGATTGTGGGTAAGAGTGGGTGAGATGTATGCCGGGCTGAGGACAATACGCTGGTAGTGAAACGAAGGGCAATACGCTAACAGGATACTCCACTCCACATCAGCTAGAGAGGAGGATCCTGTGCTAGGTTGTATGACCCGTACTCAGCGAGGACGCTGATTTCTAGGGGGGGGGGTATATGTAACACCCCGTAATTTCAGATACATATATATATATATATATATATATATATATATATATATATATATATATATATATATATATATATAATGGCTTTCCCCATAGAATTTACTATGGGGGGGGGGGTTGTATTGTAGCGTCCCGAATTTTCAATATGATATCTTAGAAATACGTGGCACAATTCCAAGCATCAACTTCAATTGTAATAGTAAATATAGACAAAAACACAGATACTTTTATTTCAACTTTTATTACAACACTTGTTTACAAAACACCTTGAATTACAATCTTTTCCTTCTACAATTTACATAAGCTCTAACATCAATTAAACTCAAGCATCCAAATCCCAAGCTATAAGCACCTACCAGTAAAACATGAGGCTAGAGATAACCCTAACCCCCAAAACTGCAGGGGTAAGCCATAACGGTGTGAGTGACATAAAAGAAAACAACATAAATAAAACACAGAGCATAGAGTCATCAACAATATGTATTAACAGCAAGAATAAATGAAATGAGAAATAACAATAAGTAAAGCATTAAAACATCAAGGAATATAAGATAGTAAATAGTAATACATGAAAACATCAAGTGAATCTAGACTAAGTGTCAAGTGTAGGAAAAACAGGAAAATAAAAGCATAAAACCAAGTCAAGAAAACACAATCGCTATATGTTGACTCTCTAATGAATACTTGTCAGATTCTATACATTCCATAGTACATAGGTCCGGTGCATGCCCTTAACAGTCTCCACTTTATATGATTAGATCCCTCGTTATGCAACTAATCCTACTACAGTGATGGAAAACAAGATGTAGAATACTCCGCGAATAGGCACCACAGCTCTCGACGTGCAAACATTATGTAAGAATAGCTCAAAAACCGTGAGAATCACCTCCTAACCGTGTACCCCATGAATAGGCTTGCGAGGCCCTCAATGTGCAGATACCCCGAGTACATCCCGTGAATAGGCCCGCCGACCCTCGACACACGAATGCACCCTACATGCTCCTTGAATAGGCCTGCAGACCCTCGACACGCGAACATACAAATATCCTCTCGAGATTGGACAACAAACAGTCTTGGAACGCATCCGTTGGACTAACAAAATCAAGAGCATATACTTACGTTTTCCAAGTTCCATCACATCTCTACTAGTGCCTGTCCTTAAGTTGGTTATTCTTAAAACACAAAAATTCCCATCTCTAGAGTTAGTGTATCCTGCCGGACCTAAATACTCAACAACAACCCCAAGACCCAACTCGTCTAAATCAACAAATCTCAACTACCAGTTCCTAGGACTCCCATTCAACTCCTAGAGATATCATCAAGACCAAAACTCACAAATCCATCATCAAAACGATCATATGAAGAAACTTCTCCAATCAACAAAACCCAAATCTTTTATAAAATTCCAGAATCCAAACCCAACAATAAAACTTCTTGAAAACATATGTTCTATAGAAAGGATAATATTTAGAATAGTAAGTTATAGATCCAAAACTTTTAAAGAATCATTCTTTTAAACAATATCAGGATAACTCAAGAAAACATCAGTAACAGGCGACTGTAAACCAGAGTCGGTCAAATGTCCAGAGCAAAAAACCAGCACTTTAAGAAATAAAAGTCATCGGTCGACTGTAAAAAGTTATCGGTCGTCAGTTCCGCGTAAAATCCAAAACTTTAAGAAAACCTAAATCAGAGCAGACCAGTCGACTGTGTAAAGTGGTCAGTCGACTGTCCCGCATGAAAATCCAATACATCAAGAAAAACACAAATCAGAGCAGTGACAGTCGACTGTATAATCTGGATAGTCGACTGTCCCGTAGGAAAATCCAACACTTAAAGAAAACATTAATTCAGAGCAGAGACAGTTGACTGTATAAGGAAGTCAGTCGACTGTCCTGCAGGAAATTTCGAGACTCAATAAAATACTTCAGCCAAGACCCCGACAGTCGACTTTTGACATTGGTCGGTCGACTGTCAGTCCTCCAGACTGCAGTTTTAGTTGTGCACATTTCAACCGATACAGAGTTTTACATTATAAAAACAAAACCTGTAAAAGGTAAAATTCTGATATGTTCAAATACGACTTGTAGAGTATAAAGAGTCCATAAAAACCAATCAAAACCACTTTGAATTGATAAAAATAGCTTTTTGATGAATTTCTTCAAAATAAAACATGAATGTGTGTATATATCAAAACTAGAGTTTTTAAGAATCAATCGTACATCAAATAATTTTGTACTATGTTCCAAACCATATCAATGCCGAAATAATTAAGATTCAATTGAAATTCTACAAAACACACAAAAATCCAATCTCTTCGAAAATAATGAAATAAGGTATCTATGTACAATTGTTTGTGCGCCAAGAAAATTTCAACCTCATCAATTATAAATAGCGAAATAATTAGATTTAATCTCAGTACTAAAACCAATCATATCCAATTGATAACTTCTCAAAACTTCACAAAATCACTAAATCCCCCAAATTAATCATAATGCATAGATCAGAATCTAAACCCCTTTATCAAACTCCAAGACTTAATTCTTAGATCCAATAGCCATTAAATTCATCTACAATCATTCACAATAATTTGTCCATGCATATGAGCAATCATAACAATCACTAATCAAATATCGACTCAACAAAAAGCGCCCAAATATGGTTTATGCATTTATACCCAAGTAAAGGTAATCTTTTTATCCACTTTTATGAAACATCGTCATACAACACATCATGATAAGTTAAAACAGCAAGTATATGAAGGAAAGCATCCTACTCATGATTTCTATTCAGTTCTTTAACAATCTCAAGTCAACAAATTAGGGTTCCAATCATTAATAATATAGTTTCATGAAAGGATTCACTTTTAATTCGTCTACTCATCAAAACTTCATATATCATTAAACAAACTCCGTGCATCTTTATAATAGGTTGATCATCACATACAACATACATAAAACAAAACAAAACAAAACAAAACATATCACTCACCTTGTTGAAGAGATCAAACGAAGATAATAAAGTAATACGAAAAATCCCTCCTTTGCAACGAATCCAAGACCTGCTCTTTAAAACATCAAGAAAATAATAATAATAATACCTTTGTGTTGTGCAGCGAAAGGCGGCTGCACTCGACCTTCTTAAATAGACCAAAAATCAAGAGAATTAGGGTTTTGAACATATTTGCAAAAATACTCCTTTTAAATATAACTTTACATATATAAATCCATATATTTGGAAACTTGATAAAACCAATTTATTTGAGATTTAAAAATAAAAACAACAATCATAAAGTTAGCCAGCACTATTTAAAAGGTCCAGAAAATGAATTTGCACTTTTACCCCTCAAAATGACAATTTTGCAAAAAGAACCTCTTTTATCGAAACTTGTAAAATAAATCAAATTCATCAAAATTAAAAGTAAACTTTTTATCCCTGAGTTGACTAGGCATTATACCCAGCCCAAAAATCCGAAAATCTGGAGTTTTCACTCCAATTGGTAATTTTTCACAAAAGTTCCTATTTTTGTAATATTTGCAAATAGGTCCAATAATTATCGAAAAAATCTAAACAATTCACAAATAATATTTAATAATAAATAATGATCTTCCACAGAATAATTTTTGACTGTGAACTTTCCAAGAAAACATTTGCACGTGTAAAAAGATAAATTTTCAGAAAAATATTTATTAAATCTCCAAAAATCTTTTTTATTTATTTATTAATCTTAAAAACATTATTTTAAAATTTGGGATATTACATCACTCCCTCCTTAGAATAGTTCTGTCCTAAGAACTACTACTAATATGGTCCAAACAAAAATAAGCAAAGAAATTGAAATCTCATAAATGGAAACATAGTTTAAGAAATGCATATACAAAAGAGAATGTAATTTAACAAAAGAAATACAATTCAACACAAGAGCACAATCGTACAAAAGAACACAATCATACAAAGTGTTCAGGAAAAACCTTCCGCGGTGCAACTCTAATAACTTGCCCTCGGGAACCAGCTGCGACAACCTCTGAACTCCTGCATCCAACTCTAAACTTCCACAATTTGCTTCATCCTTCCGAGGACCAGTGGCCACTTCCTCCTTAGAAAGGACATGACTAAGGAAAGCTACCTCAAACTTGCAGCTTAAAAAAGATCAATACCAAATGATCTCCCACCACTCTCGTTATCACATTCTTCGTAATATCGATCAGCAATAATTTCTTCTCCTGATGGTGTTGCCACCGTCAAGGCTCTGCCTGGAAACAACTTAGGTACCACACCTAAGACTTAAGCAAAAATTGGGCGACACAAATGTATGCAAGAAAACAGTATCAAGTAAAACTTTTGTTTTTATTCCATTAACTAAAACAAATTCTGTTACATGGAGAACGATACTCAAATCTCCAATTTATTCTCAAACAAAGTTTTACTTAATACATAAATGAATAAATTCAAAATTCTTGCACACCCTGGATCACATCCCTGAGTTACCTGCATCCTCCTCAGTCAATGCGAACACTTGCCCCTGCCTCTGAACTTTGCCTTCGCCTGCACTATCCTTCTTCAGCTGCGGACAGTTTGGTCGGATATGCCCTTTACGACCACACTGATAACAAACCTGCGCCTTCTAAGGCTTAGTGCATGCTGTCTGATAATGACCTGCCTCTCCACAGTTGAAACAAGTCACGCCTTGAACTGCGGGCACCTTCTGCACTAGCCCACTGAACTTGCCCTACTTCATTGGGAACTCCTTCCCACTCTGACTATCTGCTGGCCTCTTGTTCTTATTCCAGATCTCCTGCTTCTTTCGGAACTGATCCGTATCTTCTTCTGTCATAGCTGCTCTCCTGACCAGCTTATCAAACCTCCTGGTGCCCAATGGAATCATCCTCGACCTCAAATTCGGTCTCAAGCCCAGCTCGAATTTTTTGGCCTTCTTTGCTTCATCAATAATCAGCTCCGGTGCATACCTTGATAGCTGAGCGAACTTAGTCTCATATTCGCACACTGTCATGCTGCCTTACTGCAGGTTCAGGAATTCCATTGCCTTCTTCTCCTGAATATCCAAAGGAAAGAAATGATCCGTGAACTCATCCAGAAAAGCCTCCCAAGTCACTAGCTGATCTCCAAGAGCCCTCTTCACTGACTGCCACCAAACGCCAGCATCCTTCTCTAACTGCATCGTAGCCAATTTCACCTTATTGACTGTTGGAGTTTCCAAGAATTTGAAGACCATCTCCATCTGTCTCATCCAATCATCAGCCCTATCTGGATCATACTGCCTCTCAAACACAGGCGGCTTCATCCGCTTGAAGGACTCAACCTGCTTGATCGGATCAGCGTTAACAAACACTGGTTTAGCCCCTTGATTCTGATTTTGATTCTGCACCATATTAGCTGCCATGAATGTGTTCAAGGTCTGATACACCATGGCGATCTCAGCCGCAAGATCAAGTCCTGCTCCATAGGAACCTTTAGCCCCATCACCATTACCACCATTTCTGGTTCTGGGTCCTGCCATTCTACTGAATACTGCAAAATGAGGGTAAAGTTAGAGCATCACAACACAATTCACATCCATATCAATATCCTATGGCAAAACCCTAAGCATACCCCAAACCAAAACATCATGTTCTAACTCTATGTGATACTCACACTTTAATGTCCACGCCTAGGTACTCATGCTCTAATGTCCACACCTACGTTTATTTTTACACCATATTTATTATTACTATTAAAGCATGCTCTGATACCAATCTCTGTAGCTCCCCGAATTTTTAATATGATATCTTAGAAATACATGGCACAATTTCCTATATCAACTTCAATAGCAATAGTATACATAGACAAATACACAGATTATTTTTATTTCAACTTTTATTGCAACACTTGTTTACAAAACAAAACGGAATACAAAACAACTTGAATTACAATCTTTTCCTTTTACAATTTACATAAGCTCTAACATCAATTAAACTCAAGTATCCAAATCCCAAGCTACAAGCACCTATCAGTAAAATATGAGGCTAGAGATAACCCTAACCCCCAAAACTACAGTGGTCATCCATAACGGTGTGAGTGACATAAAAGAAAACAACATAAATAAAACATAGAGCATAGAGTCATCAACAACATGTATTAACAGCAAGAATAAATTAAATGAGAAATAACAATAAGTAAAGCATTAAAACATCAAGAAATATAAGATAGTAAATAGTAATACATGAAAACATCAAGTGAATCTAGACTAAGTGTCAAGTGTAGGAAAAACAGGAAAATAAAAGCATAAAACCAAGTCAAGAAAACACAATCGCTATATGCTAACTCTCTAATGAATACTTGTCAGATTCTATACATTCCATAGTACATAGGTCCGGTGCATGCCCTTAATGACCTCCACTTTATAGGGTTAGATCCCTCGTTATGCAACTAATCCTACTACGGTGATGTAAAACAAGATCCAGAATACTCCGTGAATAGGCACCACAGCCCTCGACGTGCAAGCATCATGTAAGAATAGCTCAAAAATCGGAGAATCACCTCCCAATCGTATACCCCACGAATAGGCTTGCGAGGCTCTCGACGTGCTGATACCCTGAGTAAATTCCGTGAATAGGCCCGCCGACCCTCGACACGCGAATGCACCCTACATGCTCCGTAAATAGGCCTGCAGACTTTCGACACGCGAACATATAAATGTCCTCTCGAGATAGGACAAAAAATAGCCCTGGAACGCATCCGTTGGACTAACAAAACCAAGAGCATATACTTACGTTTCCCAAGTTTCATCACATCTCCACTAGTGCCTGTCCTTAAGTTGGTTATTCTTAAAACAAAAAAATCTCCATCTCTAGAGTTAGTGTTTCCTACCAGATCTAAATACTCAACAACAACCCCAAGACCCAACTCGTCTAAATCAACAAATCTCAACTGCCGGTTCATAGGACTCCCATTCAACTCCTAGAGATATCAATAAGACCAATACTCACAAATCCATCGTCAAAACGATTATAGGAAGAAACTTCTCCAATTAACAAAACCCAAATCTTTTATAAAATTCCAGAATCGAAACCTAACAATAAAACATCTTGAAAATATATGTTCTGTAGAAAGGATAAAATTTAGAATAGTAAGTTATAGATCCAAAACTTTTAAAGAATCATTCGTTTAAAGAACATCAGGATAACTCAAGAAAACATCAGTAACAGTCGACTGTAAAAGTCATCGGTCGAATGTCCAGAGCGAAAAACCAGCACTTCAAGAAATAAAAAGTCATCGGTCGACTGTTCCGCGTAAAATCCAAAACTTTAAGAAAACCTAAATCAGAGCAGACCAGTCGACTTTGTAAAGTGGTCAGTCGACTATCCGCAGGAAAACCCAACACTTAAAGAAAATATTAATTCAGAGTAGAGACAGTCGACTGTATAAGGAAGCCAATCGACTGTCCCGCAGGAAATTTTGAGACTCAATAAAATACTTCAGCCAAGACCCCGACAGTTGACTGTCGACATTGTTTGGTCGACTGTCAGTCCTCCAGACTGTAGTTTTAGTTGTGCACATTTCAAGCGATACGGAGTTTTACTTTATAAAAACCAAATCTGTAAAAGGTAAAATTCTGATATGTTCAAATACGACTTGTAGAGTATATAAGAGTCCATAAAAACCAATCAAAACTACTTTGAATTGATAAAAATAGCTTTTTGAAGAATTCTTCAAAATAAAATATGAATGTGTGCATATATCAAAACTAGAGTTTTTAAGAATCAATCATACATTAAATAATTTCGTACTATGTTCCAAACCATATCAATGCCGAAATAATTAAGATTCAATCGAAATTCTACAAAACACACAAAAATCCAATCTCTTCAAAAACAATGAAATAAGATACCTATGTACAAATGTTTGTGCGCCAAGAAAACTTCATCCTCATCAATTATAAATAGCAAAATAATTAGATTTAATCTCAGCACTAAAACCAATCATATCCAATTGAAAACTTCTCAAAACTTCACAAAATCACTAAATCCCCCAAATTGATCATAATGCATAAATCCAAATCTAAACCCCTTTCTCAAACTCCAAGACTTAATTCTTTGATCCAATAGTCATTAAATTCATCCACAATCATTCACAATAATTTGTTCATGCATATGAGAAATCATAACAATCACTAATCAAATTTCTACTCAACGAAAAGCCCCCAAATAGAGTTTATGCATTTATACCCAAGTAAAGGTAATCTTTTTATCGTCTTTTATGCAACATCGTCATACAACACATCATAATAAGTTAAAAGAGCAAGTATATGAAGGAAAGCATCCTACTCATGATTTCTATTCAGTTTTTTAACCATCTCAAGTCAAAAAATTAGGGTTCCAATCATCAATAATATAGTTTCATGAATGGACTCACTTTTAATTCGTCTACTCATCAAAACTTCATATATCATCTTAAAAACTCCTAGCATGCTTTCTAATAGATAGATCATCACATACAACATACATAAAACAAAACAAAACAAAATATGTCACTCACCTTGTTGAAGAGATCAAACGAAGATAATAAAGCAATACGAAAAATTCCTCCTTTGCAACGAATCCAAGATCTCTTTAAAACTTCAAGAAAATAATAATAATAATACCTTTGTGTTGTGCTGCGAATGACGGCTGCACTTCACCTTTTTAAATAGGCCCAAGAGAATTAGCGTTTTTGAACATATTTGCAAAAATAATCCTTTTAAATATAACTTTACATATATATATCCATATACATGGAAACTTGATAAAACCAATTTATTTGAGATTTAAAAACAAAAACAACCATCATAAAGTCAGCCAGCACTGTTTAAAAGGCCCAAAAAATGAATTTGCACTTTTACCCCTCAAAATGACAATTTTGCAAAAAGATCATTTTTTATCGAAACTTGTAAAATAAATCAAATTCATCAAAACAAAAAGTAAACTTTTTAACCCTGAGTTGACTAGGCATTATACCCAGCCCAAAAATCTAAAAATCTGGAGTTTTCACTCTAATTAGTAATTTTGCACAAAAGTCCCCCTTTTTGTAATATTTGCAAATAGGTCCAATAATTATCAGAAAAATCTAGAAAGTTCACAAATAATATTTAATAATAAATAATGATTTTTTAAAAAATAATTTTTGACTTTGAACTTCCCAAGAAAACATTTGTACGTGTAAAAAGATAAATTTTCAGAAAAATATTTATTAAATCTCCAAAAATTTTTTGTATTAATTTTATTAATCTTAATAACATTATTTAAAAATCTGGGTTATTACATGTATAAGGGTTGTTGACAGGCCATAGGGACCCCTGGAGCAGTGCACTGCTGCTGCTGTCTGCGTCAGCAGCAGAATGACGTGGTAGCAAAGTGTGGGCCCAGGCGATAGAGGGTGGCGCTATGGCTTTCTTGGAGTGCTGACGTAGGAAGTAAGGGACCCGCTAGGGAGTTGCACTGCTTGGCTGATGTCAGCGCAAAAAGAAAGACAAGCGGGGTTGATTTAATTGTCCCATATTGAGAATACAAATAGATTAGTTAAATATAAATATAATTGCCTATGATCAAGAGTCACCTAATTGGTTAACCACCTTTTGAGAGGCAGTCTGTGGTGGGCAGTTGTACTATATAATAATAATTTGTCTGATAAAATAATAAAAATTTGCTGAGTGTTGGGGCGGGGCATTACACTTGACGCCAATTTGGGTTCTTCATCTCCAAACTGCCATTTCACAATATTTTAGAGGGAAGTGTTTGATTCTCATAAATGTTTTTATGATTTTCGTTCAATTTCTTGGATTTTTTTTGGTTGTGTGTAGGCAAGGATGAGTCGCATTTGGATATAAGTTGGTTATTTATGAGTGGGTTGCTATAATTTGATACTGGATCTAAGTTGGCAAAATTGCAGCAAATTATTGTTTTGAAGCATTGGTTGTGTGTCATGATAATTATGCAAAGTTGAATAGAGTTTGGGAATGAGCGTGAGAGAAGAAGGGGAAAAAATGAATGAGTGTTGTGAAATCCCCAAAATACCCTCAACACTTAGCTTACATTTAAGTGATCTGAATCCAACCCAATTCATCTGATATTTGGGTAGTGATGACACACACCGATTGAATGTATCACTATATTTTTGTGATGGTTGGATATTTATGATTTAGCTACTGTAACAAGATGGACACCTATTATATGTCAGGGTAGTGTTTGATACTCATTTAAGCACTTTGGGGTTTGATTCTCTCTTTCGGTGTGTTGGTGTAGGCACTAATGTGAAACACTTTATGATCTGAATTTTCTTTTTAGCTTGTTGTATTTATGCTTGATTAATTATCTGTCGTATTCTAGCTAGCATGGCACCCCAATGCAGCCCTAGTGAGAATAGTGTGTTCTGAGCCTACTGGTTTTTTACTCTATATATATATGAGTAAGTCTATTATGAGATGGTGAGAAGAGTTCCTTATCGTGTGCAAAAGTTCTCAGCCGTAGGATCTCTTATCGATGGCTAAGATCTATTCCGCCCAAATACCGAGATCGATCTTAGTGTTGGAGAGCATTTTTGGGATTTCACTACACATTCAACCCTTTCTTCCCGATCTCCCAATGTCTCTTGATATTTTGTATTCTGAGCCTACTATATTTTTTAAATAAAAATTTTGTTCAGTTAATACTATTGAAATCATTCAGAAAATCAAATGCGACTAATTGCTAAGCCTTGTTATTTTGTTTTTTGTGATTGTTAGGAGAAGCAGCAACAACAATCAGGAGAAGAATCCAGTCGTGTTCCATCTTCTTGTGCCACTCCAGCATTACTAGTTGGCTAGTTTCTTCAAGGATTGTAATATTGTCTCCCTCTTTCGGCTGTGATAAGGACTCTAATAAATATCTACTATAATATGGTTTGATAGTTTGATTATATGTCAGTTGACATTTTAATAAAGAAAGAAATGCAAAGTGTGTAAAATATTTATAGTTTCATAGCAATAAGTTTGCACATCTACATATGCAATATTACTATATTGAATTATCCAGTTTATGTTAGACTATCATTTTAATTTACACATTGTTTCTGTTGCAGATTTTGAGGACAAAGATGCATGTGAAAGGGCTTTTTTCAAGATAAGCCAAACACTACAAGTTTGATGTAGGTTACTTGTGTTTTTAGTTTACTGGAATATATAAAAAATGTAGATGAAACTCCTAGGGTATACAAGAAGCAGTGGCTGCCCAGACTAGTGTTGTCCATGAGCTCAATGAAACTCCTGCAGTCCCTGAACTAAAAGGCATGAATAGTCGAGAAGCCACCTGAAATATCCGGCAACCTTACAAATTTTTGAGTCCACTACCGCAGTGCAGTGGAGGGATTTGCGATGACAGCCCGATACATGAGGGATTTGTGATGTTCAAGATGAATGTAATGGGAGTTGCTTCTATTGTTGTCGTGACAAAAATTTAAAATTCTTAACTTCTTCCCTCCGTTTTTTTTAGTGAATTTCTTTTGTATTTGTTTTGCTATAGTGAGGGAATTCATTAGTTTTTGCTCGTAATGTATGTTGGGACATTGTGAATATGTTCAGTTTGGAGGAAGAAATAGACTTAAGTATGTAGATGATACCTCTTCTTTGTAAGCATTTTTTGTTTGAGACTAAACATATAGATTGACTTTTTTGATATCCAGTGCCTATGTTCTGAGCCAATGCAGATGATATCAAGTGCCTATGTATTCAAAAATTGAGATTTGAATTTGTGTAGATGCTCGTGATGAATAAATTTTGTGTGTTGTGTTTTGAGTATGAAATTTTATGAAGCATGATTAATTAGTACGCTGAGATTCATAATAGACAATTATATCTCATGTCAGTTTGAGATAGTTATACTAGCGTCATACATAGTTATAATTTGCATTCGTCAGCCTCTTCATCTTGTTGTGACGATTAGAAATCTGCTCATCAATTAATTTTTTACAAGTGAACCAACACCATGTTGATGATAAAGAAGCAGTGGAGGTACATAGGTGTAACAGAAGTAGAGAAGCACCCACTCATTTCTACAATTCCCCAGCATCCAGAAGAAATAAGCGAGGGAGGTAGCAAAGCATATACCCCAACTCATGCATATACCCCAATTCGGTTTTACTCCAAAGAGTTTAACCAATGAGCAAACTGCACAAGACAGTAGAAAGGGATCAACCCTAGTGATTTGGTAATGAAAGAGAACATGAATATCTAGTTGTTTTCTACGGTCAGTACATCAAGATAAACAATCTAACAACTGCTGTCATTCTATATTGTATCCAGATATACAATATAACAAATTAGATTCATATTATAAAGACAAACACAAGTTACTTCTCAGAATACAACTACTTGCAACCCATTTTACACAGAATTCATGGAGCATTTAATGAATCAGAGATCAGCAATATCCCAGTCAAGCATGAGAACATGCATTTAGTATTTCAGCATACATCAGTACAGAGAGCTAACATTCAGGTCTTTATAACAAACAAAAATTTATGGGCAAAAATACAGAGAACCTCATAGCAAACAAGAACACGAAAAAACAGTCAATTGTCTCAGTTGTATAATCTTCTGAACCAGCTTCTGGAATATTTTTGTAATTTGTATTTTGGCTCAGGTATTACTATCTAACAAATACAACCCTGCATCACTTAATTTTTTAACCTTCCTATCCAATACTTTCAGGCAGCCTTCTGATTTTATTGCTTCGATGAGTTCTCTCTTCGCTTTATCTAGGGCATCCAACAACATCTCCGGTTTCCTGCCACCACCGTGAGCAAAGTTTGGCCTACCACCACCTCCTCCACCGCATACTTTTGCAATACCTCCAACGAACTTCGCGGCATTTAGTCCCATACTAATAACTATAGGACTAAATGCAGCCTTGTCGACCTTCCCCTCACTTGGGCATGAACCTAGAATCACAGCTACTGGGTCTTGTAAAGAGTCCAGAAGATACTCACCAGCACATTTCAATGCATTGGCATCTGTGTCATCCATGCTCTCGTCTATCACCCTATAAAATATTCGAGTTCCTTGAGCTTAGCCAGTTTGATTACCAGAATCGTTGGTCAGATGTAGTAACATGTTTTAGTATTGTAGCTATTAGTGGAATGTTAATGTATCTGACGATTAGACCCTTCCTTGTAACTATCGATAAGTTATCTTGAACATCTCGTCATGTTATCCTGTATATTCCTCTCTCAACAAAACTTGATGCTCAAAAACACGATTGCTTTTGAAAAAGAGAAGAATAATATAGAAATTCAAGTTATTTACTATACCGAAGGTTTGAGGTACCAATGGTGAATACTTTGCTTGCCATAATTGATGCTTTCAGTGTCGGCGTGTCGCCATTTTGTTGCGTAGGGTTGAGAATTTCACTCTTAGTTGTTCTTAGCTCTTCGAGGATGTTCTCTACTCGACTGGATACATCTTCATCTTTTACCTTCAATAACAGAATGAGATGTTCGAGTAATGACTCGTCAAATAAGTGTTGATGCCGGGGAGAACTTTCAACAAAAAATATTTAGGTATTGAACCAACTGAAGTGTTCCAGAAAAAATATGACTAGTGGCCTAGTGCGTGTTAGCAAGTTGAATATTTGGATTGACTCCGTAGGTGTTAGTGATGCGGAAAGAGAAACACAGTTTACATGAAGGCTGTAATACCCTGATTCCTTATTTCTAATTAAATGAATGGTTTGTGAATTTTACATGTATTGCAGGTACTAATTCATGTGCATTTTTTTATAAAATTATTTATTTTGAATATGAACAAATATTTTTCTATCTTTCTTTTTATTTTTTTAGCCAAATTAAATTCTAAAGCCTAATTACTTGTTTTAAGCCCATCCTAATTGTTTTAATTATTTTTAATTAGCCCATGGAGTTTTAGCCCGCTAGTTTATTTCTCTTGTAGTGTAGATCAATTTTGTAGCCAATTAATTAATTTATCATGTACAACTTGTAAATGGGGGATACTAGCTTGGCACGTGCATGTACTAGAGTGTGCAATGTGCACTCTTTGACCATGGCCAGATGTGCATAAGAGAGAGGGAGAGATGGGAGAGGTGGATAGGTGGTTACTTGTTCAGGGGTGGTTGCTACAACTTCCCAATGTATCCTTGCCATTTATGTACAACTATCTAATTCAATCCTAGCCCTCCATTTCACCCAAAGATTAGTATAAATACCCCCCCCCCCCCCCCCCTCTGCATGCATATGATCGATACACAAAAATATTTGGTAGAGAAAAGAAAGAAAGAAAATGCATACGAGAGTAAAAAGATTGAGAGAGAGTTAGAAAAAAAAATGACAGTATTCTAGTTGTGTGTGTGTTCCATCCTTGGAGGCCGGCCATTTCATTGGAGGAAAGAGAGGGCTCGGGTTCACTAGTGCAAGGAGGAGGAGGCAATCGTGGTGGCTCAAACTAGGAGGAGAAGGACCACTCGTGTGTTCAAGGAGATTCTAGGGCCTTTTGTATGGTTTTTTCTTCAAATAGGTGGATGTTTTTCTATACTTCTAATCTTAGACACCATGCTAGGGATTTTTGATAAATGATAATGCTAAAAGAATTAATAAGATAACCATTTGTTGGCTATAAAAAGGACTTGGTAGATGATTGAGTAAATAATTGATGAATTGCATGCTATTTTGTTATAAATCATGTTTAATGTAGAAGAATTGCCATATTGCTATGAAAATGTGAAATTGGAACCCTGTTAATTGTAGAAAATGCTTGTGAATGATTAGTAGATGAAATCATCAAATTTGTGCTTAATAAACTATTGTGACACTAGTTCAATGAATAACATCAGGTCATTGAGTGTTGTAGATAAAAGAGGGAAAAAACAGGAATTAATATTCTTTTAAAGAAGTTGAAATGCAAAAATTTGGTAGAGAATTGTTAAATTGAATTATTGAAATTATAGACTTAGAACATACAATTAGAATGAGAAATACATGTTTTAATGTCAAAAAAATATTTTTTAAGACACTGGTTTGTTAATTATACCTAAACCCAGTATTCTGGAAATTTTTATGACCTTATGTGAAGAAGAAACAAAGTTATGAGCTTTTGAAAAACGAAATAATTTTGACAAACAGAGAATCGAAACAAACCTATTTTTGCCTACTCTCATATCAGTTAGACACTATGGTCATACTAGTTAGAGGGGGCGCCAGTTGCGTGTTAATGTATCTAGGCGGCAGCCTTTGTGTGTGGGTTTGAGTCTCGGCAGAGGCTTTTTATTTCTAAAATTTGATTTTTTCCAAATCCCGAGAACAGAACTCAAACCCCATTATACTTCCCTTTATAGCAGTTGGGCACTGTGTCCCTTTTGGCTAGCGCGTAGGGGTTTAGATCGGTGACTGTTCATTGTTTGGGGGTTTGTTTGTGGGTTCGAATACGGCTGAACCACCTTTTTAATAAAATTCGATTTTTTTTGGTGTTTTGGTATTCTTTGTTTTTTTTAAATGAGAAAGATTAGGAAAAATATTGGGAATATTTCTGAGATTATAAGGACTTTATAAAGATTATTTTTTAAAAATAATTGGACTTTTATGAGAAATAGGAGTTAATTTTGAGAATAAAAATCCATAAAAATATTGGACTTGATTCTTTTATGATTTCAAAACAAATTTTATTGAAAAGAGATTAATTGAGATTTTTCACTTATAAATTATTGAGTGGAATTAAATGAGAAATTGATTCAAGAATATGCAAGTTGTGCATAGAAATGTGTTGAAAAGAGAAGTTAATAAAATGTGAAATTTTGTGAACAAATATGCTTGCTTTTATGAAAAGAGGACTTAGACTAGAATTTTAGCTAAGACTTTACATCGGCAAGAATGAAAAGTATTGAAAAGAGAACTATGATATTTTGACCAAGTTTGGGTCGTTGATAATGATCGATATTGGAAAGACCGATGTAGGGGTAATGCTAGATTCTAGAATATTGACCTTCATTTATAAATAAGGATTAGATACATAGTGGAGATGTGATGACGTAAGAGAAAAACATGAGTATGAGGGCCATTGGAATGGCTGCGTGAGAGTATTCACAGATGTCCAATGATGCGTCATGAATATGGCGTGTATACTACTCCAGAGTACCGTCCCGGTGGCTACGCTTATGGGGTGGTCTAATGACTACGGGTGATGCCATGTCTATGCTAGGAGGTAAATTGACCACAGGATGCCTGCATGATGAGTCATGTGTCAGTGCGTGAGATTCTCTCCTGGGCACCTAGGCGTGGGCTCGTAACTCATAGAACACCTAGGATACTTACCGTAGTTACCATAGTAGATTAAGTCATGGTAAGGGATCAAACCTTACAAGGTAAAGAACGAATAAGGGCTTACCCTTGGACCTATATAGTATGGGCTGCATAGACTCTGAACAAGTGCATATTAGTGTCATATAATGTAAACAACTGCATTAAAAACTAAGTGCACAGCACAACACGACATCAATAAGATAGTCCCTCTATAGCTTTGTCTATGATCAAGTTTGTGGTTTGTTTAAGTATTGAAAATCGTTATACTGTTCGGCATAGTGAGGATGGCCGTGTATAATATTTTGTCGGTTGTAAAAAACTGATGTGCCCACAGTTTTCTATGCAAGATAAAGTGCTTGGCAAGATTAAAGTATGCATGCTGCTTAAAGATTGATTCAAATGTTGTATATTTTTATTCATGTAATTATTGTAAATTGCTTCTGTTGTATAAATATAATGTAAATGTAAATCTGATGTAACAAAGTTTTTTAATTCCTTGTAAAATTATACGAAGAGAAGTATAAAGATTCTGTGGAACTTCGAATTCAGTCTGTTTTGGAATTCGGGGTGTTACAAAGGCAATTTTATGATAAACCTAATGCAAGTTGAGTGTGTTCAAAAAAGAGAAGAAAATCAATAAACATATTGATAAACTGCTTAGAGGAAACATAATTTTAGCATTGTACATAGATGTCTCATATTGCTATCTCGTGTGTTGACATATTCAACATAAGCTTCACTAGCAACTGCTTCAATTCGCCTGATTCCAGATGCTATCCCCTGATCCGAAATTATTTTGAGGCCACGGATTTCAGAGGTATTTGTCACATGATTAGTACACAAAATGTTGAGTTAGCCAAGGTTAGTAACCTACATCAAACTTATAGTGTTTGGCTTACCTTGAAAAGTGCCCTTTCACATACATCTTTGTCCTAAAAATCTGCAACAGAAATAATGTGTAAATTAATATGATAATCAAAACGAGTTGTTAAAGTTAATTCCTAGGGCATGCATGTCACTTTTTCAGTCATCAAATACCATTCAACCATCCAAAAACAAAACAAGAGATTGGAAACACCCACCTTGTTGGTAGTTGGTTCTTGCTTGAGAAAGACCTCCTTCTTGATTCTTCTTGATCCTTGCTCCTTCTCCTTTGCTTGAGGTCCTAGTTCTCCTTCTCCTTGGCTTCCCTTCTTCTTCTTCTCTCCAAATTAGTAGCTAGGAGTATTTGGAATGGGGTTTGAAGTTGTAGAAAGAACTAAGAGTTGTAGGAGTATTGTAGAAAAGAGAATGGAGTGTGGGGGTTTTAATGAAGATGAGAAGAGAGAGCATGAGAGGGGGTCGGATTTGGGTGGTGATGTGACAAAGGCACCTTACAAGCCATCATGGTGTTTCTTGTTCAAAATCCTATGAACCTTAACCCTAACTCATCTTTCTCTCTTTTCCCTCCACAATGTGGCCGGCCATATTCGGCTTGACCCATTTGGTTGTGCTCATGTGTTGAGGTTTGTCTTGGTTCATTTGGGTTCACAAGTCTAACTTAAAACATGTACATACATATATGTATGCGCATATATATATATATATATATATATACACACACACACACACACGCAAGCATAGATGTAAGTTGTTAGTAAGAAAAATAATTCCTTTAACCAAAAATTATATTTTTTAACTAGTAGAACTCAGTCCGTTTGCAAGACGCATTCGTCAAAAATCAGGGTTGTTACAAAGCATGGGGGGTTTACCAGGTAGGCCTTCAGTTGATCGAAAGACACTTGCTGTTGTTGCCCCCACTCAAAGCCCTTCGCACATCTCAGGGCTTTGAAGAACGGGAGGCATTTCTCTCCTGATTTGGAGAAGAATCGCCCTATAGCCGCGAGGCGTCCCGTGAGCCTCTGCACTTCTTTAACATTAGAGGGGGAGCCATATTAAGTATGGCTTGTATCTTCTCAGGGTTGGACTCTATGCCCCTCTGGCTAACCACGAACTCGAGGAATTTACCGGACGAGATGCCGAAGGCGCACTTGCTCGGATTCAGTCTCATGTTGTGCCTTCTTAACACCCCGAAAGCTTCTTGGAGGTCGAAGACATGATCTTGTCTGCTGACGCTCTTGACCAACATGTCGTCCACATAGACTTTCATGTTACAGCCTATCTGGTCTCGAAAGACCTTGTTAACAAGGAGTTGGTACGTAGCTCCAGCGTTCTTCAGCCCAAAGGGCATGACCCGGTAGTAGTACAGGACTTGGTCAGTTATGAACAAGGTTTTTGGAATGTCAAGAGGAAACATCCGGATTTGGTTATACCCCGAGAAGGCATCCATGAAGCTGAGGAGTTCGTGGCCGGAGGTCGCATCGATTAGAGCATCAATGCTCGGGAGGGGGAATGGGTCATTCGGACACACTTTGTTGAGGTCAGTGATGTCGATACATATTCTCTAGCTTCCGTTGGCCTTTTTAACCATTACCACATTGGATAGCTATTCGGGGGGAATTTATCTCCTTGATGAACCGAGCGTTCAAGTGCTTCTCGACCTCTTTTTTGATGGCTTACTGGCGCTCGGGAGCAAATTTACGTCGCTTCTGCTGGATAGGTTTAACTCCCGGAGCAATGCTGAGGTGATGCATCAGGAGTTCTTCTGAGATTCCGGGCATATCAGCTGCGGTCCAGGCAAAAAAATCACGATTCTCCCTTATAGATTGGGATATGTCTTCTTTGATAGTGGGAGGAAGGGTCTTGCTGATCTGAAATGTCATGGTAGCATCTACTTCTGAGTAGGCAACTTCTTCCAGCTTGTCGTCCGGCTCAGAGATTGTCTGGCTACTTCCTTGTGGGAGTTTGAGGGCTTCGAGGGAGAGGACCGACCCCCCCATCGAGGTCATGTAACATTTACGAGCCACCTCCTGGCTCCCTCTTACTTCTCCCACTCTTGCCATGGTGGGGAACTTCATTTTCATATGATAGGCCGATGGTATGGACTGGAGAGCGGTCAGACCTGGTCGGCCCAGGATGACGTTGTAAGCGGCTTTTACATCTAACACCATGAAGTCCATTGGCTCGGTCCGGGTGATCGGGGTTTTGCCAGGGGTCACGTCGAGGGTTATAACTCCCTCGATCGTCACCGACACCCCGGTGAATCTGTGAAGTGTGTAACCAACTGGCTTGAGTCGATCTCTTGACAGCTGAAAAAGCATCTTTGAATACACTAGGCCAATAAAAACCAGATTGCAATACCTTGAGTGCTGTTCTTTTTGGTCCAAAGTGTCCTCCACATGCATATTAATGGCAATGTTGTAGAATACTCATTCGCTCTTCTTCTGCCACACATCTTCTTATAATTTGATCAGGGCAGAATTTGAACAAATACGGATCATCCCAATAATAGTGCTTGCACATGGCCACCAGTCTCTTTCTTTCCTGAAGTGTCATACCTAGAGGGAAAACATGAGCAGTGAGATAATTTACAATATCTGCAAACCATGAAAGTTGTATATTTATTTCAAATAAATTTTCATTTGGAAAATTTTCATTTAGTGGGGGTACAATTCTTTCTTCCCCATGCAGTAATCTAGACACGTGATCCGCTACAACATTGTCACTTCCTTTCTTGTCTATAATCTCAAGGTCGAATTCTTGAAGCAACAGCACCCATCTGATCAACCTAGGCTTAGCATCCTTTTTAGCAAACAAATATCTCAAAGCAGCATGGTCAGTGAAAACAATAACTTTAGAACCAATTAAATATGATCTAAACTTCTCTACAGCAAAAATGACAGCTAACATTTCTTTTTCAGTAGTGGAATAATTAAGCTGTGCATCATTTAAAGTTCGAGAAGCATAGTAAATAACATGGGGTACCTTATTGATTCTTTGACCTAAAACAGCTCCCAAAGCATAATCACTTGCATCACACATAAGCTCGAAAGGATGGATCCAATCTGGTGCTATGACAATAGGTGCAGAAATGAGAAGATTCTTCAATGTAATAAAAGCATTTGTGCATTCTTCTGTCCATGCAAACTCAACATCTTTAGCCAACAATTCACAAAGGGGTCTGGAGATTTTTGAGAAGTCTTTTATAAATCTTCTATAAAACCCTGCATGTCCAAGAAAGCTCCTAACACCCTTGACTGTAGTAGGAGGGGGTAGCTTTGATATGATGTCAACTTTTGCCTTGTCCACCTCTATGCCCCTTTTTGACACCACATGTCCCAAGACAATACCTTGTTGTACCATAAAGTGCCACTTTTCCCAATTCAGCACTAAATTGCATTCTTCACATCTCTTAAGTACAAGCTGCAAATGGTAAAGGCATTCATCAAAACAAGATCCAAAAATACTAAAATCATCCATAAATACCTCGATGAACCTTTCCACCATGTCTGAAAATATACTCATCATGCATCTCTGAAATGTAGCTGGTGTATTGCACAATCCAAAGGGCATCCTCCTGTATGCAAAAGTACCAAAAGGACATATAAAAGTGGTCTTTTCTTGATCTTCTGGAGCAATAGCAATTTGATTATAGCTACTATAACCATCTAAAAAACAATAATGACTAAATCCTGCTAATCTTTCTAACATTTGATCAATAAAAGGAAGTGGGAAGTGATCTTTCCTGGTTTCGTTATTTAGCTTCCTGTAGTCAATGCATACCCTCCATCCTGTAGTCACTCTAGTAGGGATAAGCTCATTCTCTTCATTCTTCACACTGCGACTCCACTTTTCTTAGGCACTACATGTATAGGACTCACCCATTTGCTATCTGAGATAGGGTAGATGACGCCAACATCTAATAGCTTCAAGACCTCTGTTCTTACCACTTCCTTCATGTGTGGATTAAGCCTTCTCTGTGCTTCCCTGCTAGGTTTTGCATTGTCTTCAAGAAGTATTTTATGCATGCACTTGGATGGACTTATTCCCTTGATATCTGCAATGGTCCATCCTATTGCACCTTTGTGTTCTCGCAGTACCTCTCAGCAGCTTATCTTCTTCCTGTGCACTCAAATTTGCAGCAACTATCACTGGTAGCGTCTGGTTCTCACCCAAATATGCATGCTTTAGATGTTCAGGCAGCGGCTTAAGCTCCACGTCTGGTGTTCTGGTAGCAGTCTGAACAGTCGACTTGTTCCGTTCACCAGTCGACTGGTCTGAGGAAACACAAGTGTTATCAGTCACAATATTTTCAAATGCAGGTGTGAGTTTACCTGTATATGACTTTGGAGTTTCAAGGTGATGTACTGTCTCTGCAATCTTGCAGTCATCGTATTCCTATTCAACATGAGATAAAGTTAGAGATTGTGTAATTGTGGCTTGTAGTGGTTCAATGCTATGTACCTGAAATGTTTGATCTACTATCTCCTGCTCCACATCAACATTATAGCATTCATGATCTTCATGTGGTAATTTTAGTGTATCAAACATTTTAAATTCAACCATTTCCACATTTATTTTCATACTTATAGTACCTTTTTTAACACAAATTTTTATATCAGCTGTACTCATAAAGGGCCTACCTAGGATGATTGGTAACGAAGATGGCATTGAAGAGTCCTCCATGTCTAACACAACAAAATCTGCAAGCAAAATGAAATCATTTACCTGAACTAAGACATCTTCCAAAATACCTCTAGGTCTTTTGATGCTGTGATCAGCCAACTGCAAAGTGATGGATGTTGGTTTGAGTTTCCCCAATCCTAGCTTTTCGTAAACAGAATAAGGAAGAAGATTGATGCTGGCCGCCAAGTCTAGCAGTGCCTTTTCAAAGAAGTGATCACCAACCCTGCAAGGAATGGTAAAACTACCTAGGTCCTTCAATTTAGGAGGTAATTTCCTTAACAAAACAGTGCTCACTTCTTCTGTCAAAGCCACATCCTCCATAACCTGAAATGTTCTTTTGTGAGTACAACATTCTTTCAAAAATTTGGCATAAGAAGGAATTTGTTTAATAGCATCAAGTAGGGGGATATTAATTTCTACCTTTCTGAGAGTTTCAAAGATGTCAAATAAATGTTGTTCTTTCTTTTGCTTGACTAACTTTTGAGGGAATGGTGGCAAAACTGTCCTTTCTTTTTCACTTACCTTGTTGGAACCCAAAACTTTTGATGGTTGTGTTTCTGCTTCGTCTGTGTGTGTCCCAACCTTGTTGTCAATTGTCTTACCACTTCTCAGAGTTGTTACTGATTTGAGCTGTTCATGGCCTCTAGGGTTTGGTATTGTTTGTGAAGGGAGTTCTCCTGCCTTCCTTTCACTCAACTCCTTCGCAATTTGCTCGATTTGAGTTTCCAATTTCTGAATTGCCTGTCCTTGTTGGTTGCTTGTTTGATGTTGTTGTTGGAGCAATTGAAGAACGGTGGATTCAAAATCCAACTTCTTCTGTTCTTGAACTGGCCGATCAAACCCACTTCCCATTTGGAAATTTCGTGCATGTCCTTGCGAAGATTGAGTGCCTTGATTGTTGTTCCATGAGAAATTTGGATGGTTCCTCCACCCTGGGTTGTATGTGTTCGAGAATGGGTTGTTCTTTGGTGGAAACACTCCTTGTCCCACATAGTTTGCATGCTCCTGATCTGTGAAAGAAGACATGGGGCATGTGTCAGTTGTATGATCACAATGAGAACAAATTGCACAAATTTCTTTTGTTTGATTTTTTATACCGCCCATTGTTGTCATTGCATTAACAAGCATATCAATTTTTTTGTTCATGTTTACCATTTCTAATTGTATGTTATTACTACCAGAAATTTCGTAAACTCCCTATTTTTTTAGAAATGCCTCTTCCCCTTGTTGAGAATTGCTGTGAGTTCTCGCTGAGTTCTTCAAATAATTCGATGGCCTCTTCACCACTTTTCCTCATCAAGATCCGATTGCAAGCTGAATCCACAATTGCCTTGTTAGTATCATTTAAGCCCTCATAAAATGCTTGTACCTGATCATCTTTAGGCATATTGTGAGTAGGACACTTGAGAAGCTTGTTCTTGAAATCCTTCCATGCTTCGAAGAATAAATCTCCATCTTTTTGTTGAAAGAGTTGAATCTCCCTTTTCAGTTGTTTGGTCTTCTGGGCTGGAAAGAATTCTTTCAAGAATTTTGTTGCCAATTGCTCCCATGAATTAATTGATCCTGGTTCCAAAGAATTATACCATAATTTAGCATTAAGTTTTAAAGAGAATGGAAACAAGATTAACCTGATTTGTTCAGGGGTAAGCCCTTGGACACTTTGTGTTCTGCAAAGATCAAAGAAGTCTTGCAGATGGAGGTGAGGCTCTTCGTCTGGTTTGCCACTAAAGTGGGGAACCATGCTAAGTAATTGGGGAGAGAGATGCATGTTCCCTGTGACATTAGGTTGATAAGCAATGCAGGAAGGTTGCTCAATGTTTTTAGGGGTGAATTTGTCCTGCATTGGTACTCGATTTGGTACTTCCTCAGCCATTGTTGCTCGTGAATTGGGTCTCTGTGCAGTCGCCTGGTTCCTTGTAGCAGTCGACTGGTTGGTCGCAGACAGCCGACCTAGTCTGTGCAAAGTGCGTTCTGTTTCCGCGTCAATAGGTAATAGCTCTGGACGAAGTGATCGCCTTCCGTGCATCCACCAAAATCCTGTAACCTAGAAGAAAATATTTATTAATGAAAGAAAAGAAAATAAAAGAAAAGATTTACTGATTTGTAAGTTAAAATGCTGACAATCCCCGGCAGCGGCGCTAAAAACTTGTTGTGCTATCTAGATGATCTAAACTAGACACAAATTAAAAACCTCGCAAGTGTACGAATCGTTTATAGAAGCGTAGTGACGAGCAAGGGTCGATCCCACAGAGATTATAGAAATTAACTTACTAACCAATAAAAAGAAATAAGAATCTTGAAGTGTTGTTCTAAAAGAAATTGAGAAATTAAAAACTATATCAAGTAGTTCTGAATCACAATGTTTATTAAGTAGTTGGGCTTTGATTTCCACCTATAGTCAGTAATGCTAAGTCACCTTCTTCACTACTCTAATTACTCATGTTCGTTCCGTTAAGGGCATGGTATCTACTCCTTAAAGTATTGTTTCCCTGGCCAAGAATTAGGCATGGTATCTAGTCTAATTCGTTTCTTTCCTTAAGTATTTAGCATGGTATCTACTAAGTTGCACTTAAAGAAAACATAAGAACAATGGAAACGAACAAACACTCGAAGTTCTAGAAATTGGTTTCAGATCTAGATCCTTCAAGTTGATTAAACCAAGAACCCCTAAAGATTCCTGTGTTACAAGTTATGAGCACGAGATACGGGTCGTCTCTATACTCATATAACAGATTCAAATTTATACTACGCAAACTTGATAATCTCAGGTTCTGTATGGCAGTCGACTTGCTGTCACTCTCAGTCGACTGCTCTTAGAACTTCTGAACAAGTTTGTATATTATAAATCTATACCAATACTCATAGGTTTAATCAATAAGTAACAGAATAGTATTCAGAAGAATAGAAGCATTACATAACTACGGTTTCAATCTACCCAACTATGAAATTAGTTCCACATAATAAAACTTTTATTGACTAACAGTTTCGAATACATGATGAACATAAAAGCACTAGAAAGAGAAGAAATAAACTGATGTAGTTCGGCCAGATAAGTCGGCTGGCTGTCACACAGTCGACCGGCCGTTCCTTTGCTGAATACTTGATCTCCTTCTTCTTCGATGCTGATAGAATACTTTTCTTGGTTTATGACTTGGTGATTCAGAAATTCCGTCTCCCTTCGATTATTTTCTAGAATAACGCCTCTTGGTTGATATTTTTTGAACACGGGAAGAGAATTAGGGTTTGCATTTTATTCCAGAAAAGTCCTTTTCTTTCCTTCCTTAATCTGCGTTGATTTGGATTAGATGCGGATGGATCTTATCTTTTCACTCCGCCGGATGCAGTCGACTGGTGTTGAGTGTAAGTCGACTGTGCCGAGCCCCAGCAATCTCTCTGTCCGGTCGACTGATGAAGAGCCAGTCTACTGTTGTACTGCAGTTCCCTGTATATCATCCTCTCAGTCTGTATTAGTCTGGAAGCTGCTTCGTTTTGCTGCTTTTGGTTGTTTCCTATGGAAAAGAGAAAAGAAGTGTAAAATATCATATATAGAGCATTTAAATGTCCAATTGCAATAAGATTATTGCTCCTAAATGTGAATATTCTTGAGTTCATCAAATACCCCCAAACTTAGCTTTTGCTTGTCCTCAAGCAAAAAAAAAGTAAAATTATGAACAAGGGGAAAATAGTAGACTCAACCCATCACACCAAGAATTCTCATTATGCAAGCATCAAAATTTTGCAATCAAAAATATAAACAATTTGCAAATAAAGGAAAAACAAGCATACCCACTTTCTCCAGTGCAATTGTCTATTCATAGCTCCAAACCCAATCATATTTGTCATGCCATTAATTATAGTTATAATATGTAACTACCCAATCTGTGATTATCCCTTTTCTCTACTACAAATCGAGAAGCAAACTAGAGTTTTTTTTTTTTTTCACAGCCTCTTCTCTAAGTTGTCACTTGCCTTTTGACGCGAGTGCAAAACATTTGTGATGAATCCACCCGGTTACTCAACAAGTCACAAACTTTAAGTGCTTTGCATACTCATATTTCAAGTTGCCGTTTGACGTAAAGGTAAACATTGGTGATGAATACCCCTAGTTACTAAGCAACTCAAAACATTGGAGTAGATTGACTTTATTCACATATATATATATTCTTTTCGTTTTTACTCTATTTACTTAAACTCTGTTTAGGACTAGATCTAAGAGGATAATCACCAGAAAAAGCATCACATTTGTTTTTTATGTATAATCGCATGACACATATAATTTTGTAAGGAATTATGAAACTCAACAATCCTAAAGTAAATTAGTATCCTTACTCTTTCTTTATAAGAAATTGTTTATCCTAAAAAAAAATCAAAAGACTCCAAATGTAAATAACTACCCCCAAACTTAGATGGAACATTGTCCTCAATGTTCGCACAAAACTTAAAATATAGGCATGTGTTACCAACTAGTTTGAAGGAAAGAAAATAAAGTAAAGAAATAAAGAAGTGATTAAAGAAATAAATGAATAAATAGAGAGTGTAAGTACTCCCCTGAAAAATTGGGTTGCCTCCCAATAAGCGCTGTGTTTTCTGTCTTCAGCTAGACTTGATGAGTTCATGCAATGTATTGAATGGTTTGAAGATTCACATCCTCCTCTTTCGGCTCTATACTCATCTCAATGTACGGCTTCGCCCTATGCCCGTTCACCTTGAATGTTTGATTTTTCTCTTTGCTGTGAACCTCCAATGCACCATGTGGAAAGACTTTTGTGACGATGTATGGGCCATACCATCTTGACATAAGCTTGCCTGGAAAGAGTCTTAATCTTGAGTTGTATATTAATACCTTCTGTCCTTCATAAAACTCCTTCCTTGCTAGCTGTTTATCATGGTACATCTTGGTCCTTTCTTTGTACAATTTTGCATTTTCATATGCGTCGTGCCTCAACTCTTCAAGCTCGTTCAGTTGCAATCTTCTTTTGTCGCCTGCTTGTTTCATATCAAAATTGAACCTTTTAATGGCCCAATAGGCTTTGTGTTCCAACTCCACTGGCAGATGACAGACTTTTCCAAAAACCAAACGGTATGGTGACATGCCGATGGGTGTCTTGTATGCTGTTCGGTAGGCCCATAATGCATCGTTCAAGCGTAGCGACCAATCCTTTCTCCTTGTATTTACTGTCTTTTCCAAAATGCTCTTGATTTCTCTGTTGCTAATCTCCACCTGCCCATTGGTTTGAGGATGATATGGAGTACCCACTCTATGTGTAATCCCATATTTCTTCATCAAAGAAGCAAATGGAAAGTTATTGAAGTGGCTCCCTCCATCACTAATTATTGCTCGTGGTGTACCAAACCTAGCGAAAATGTTCTCCTGCAAAAACTTGACAACAACTTTGTGATCATTAGTTTTTGAGGGGACAGCCTCGACCCATTTAGACACATAATCCACACCCACAAGAATATATAAATAACCAAATGAGTTAGGAAAGGGACCCATGAAGTCGATTCCCCAAACATCAAAAAGCTCGATTACTTGGAAGTTTTGCCGTGGCATTTGATTTCTAGAAGAGATGTTGCCTGTCCTTGGCATTTGTCACAAGTCCTGCAAAAAGAAAAAGTATCTTTGAATACATTAGGCCAATAAAAACCAGATTGCAATACCTTGAGTGCTGTTCTTTTTGGTCCAAAGTGTCCTCCACATGCATATTGATGGCAATGTTGTAGAATACTCATTCGCTCTTCCTCTGCAACACATCTTCTTATAATTTGATCAGGGCAGAATTTGAACAAATACGGATCATCCCAATAATAGTGCTTGCACATGGCCACTAGTCTCTTTCTTTCCTGAAGTGTCATACCTGGAGGGAAAACATGAGCAGTGAGATAATTTACAATATCTGCAAACCATGGAAGTTGTATATTTATTTCAAATAAATTTTCATCTGGGAAGTTTTCATTTAGTGGGTGCACAATTCTTTCTTCCCCATGCAGTAATCTGGACACGTGATCTGACACAACATTGTCACTTCCTTTCTTGTCTCTAATCTCAAGGTCGAATTCTTGAAGCAACAGCACCCATCTGATCAACCTAGGCTTAGCATCCTTTTTAGCAAACAAATATCTCAAAGCAGCATGGTCAGTGAAAACAATAACTTTAGAACCAATTAAATATGATCTAAACTTCTCTACAGCAAAAATGACAGCTAACATTTCTTTTTCAGTAGTGGAATAATTAAGCTGTGCATCATTTAAAGTTCGAGAAGCATAGTAAATAACATGGGGTACCTTATTGATTCTTTGACCTAAAACAGCTCCCAAAGCATAATCACTTGCATCACACATAAGCTCGAAAGGATGGTTCCAATCTGGTGCCATGACAATAGGTGCAGAAATGAGAAGATTCTTCAATGTAATAAAAGCATTTGTGCATTTTTCTGTCCATGCAAACTCAACATCTTTAGCCAACAATTCACAAAGGGGTCTGGAGATTTTTGAGAAGTCTTTTATAAATCTTCTATAAAACCCTGCATGTCCAAGAAAACTCCTAACACCCTTGACTGTAGTAGGAGGGGGTAGCTTTGATATGATGTCAACTTTTGCCTTGTCCACCTCTATGCCCCTTTTTAACACCACATGTCCCAAGACAATACCTTGTTGTACCATAAAGTGTCACTTTTCCCAATTCAGCACTAAATTGCATTCTTCACATCTCTTAAGTACAAGCTGCAAATGGTTAAGGCATTCATCAAAACAAGATCCAAAAACACTAAAATCATCCATAAATACCTCGATGAACCTTTCCACCATGTCTGAAAATATACTCATCATGCATCTCTGAAATGTAGCTGGTGCATTGCACAATCCAAAGGGCATCCTCCTGTATGCAAAAGTACCAAAAGGACAAGTAAAAGTGGTCTTTTCTTGATCTTCTGGAGCAATAGCAATTTGATTATAGCCACTATAACCATCTAAAAAACAATAATGACTATATCCTGGTAATTTTTCTAACATTTGATCAATAAAAGGAAGAGGGAAGTGATCTTTCCTGGTTTCGTTATTGATGAACACAATATTATCCACATTTAGGAGCAATAATCTTAATGTAATTAGACATTTAAAAGCTCTATATGTGGTATTTAACTCTTATTTTCTCTTTTCCATAGGAAACAGCCTAAAATGGAGAAACGAAGCAGATTCAGGATTTTAAGGATGATACACAGAAAACTGCAGATCATCGGTCGACTGATTCCCCACAGCAGTCGACTGAACAGAGAAGTTGATTTTCCACAGCCGCTCGTTGCAGTCGACTTATTCCAAAGCCTAGTCGACTTGTGTGATCAATTATGAAATCTTCAGAAGTCTCGGAACAGTCGACTGGTTCGCTGACAAGTCGACTGGTAGGCGGCAGAGTCAAGAGATAAGATATTTGAAGATTCATCCAAATCTAATCCAAATCAGAACAGAAAAGGAAGAATAGAAGAAAAGAGAAAGAAATAACACGCAGAAGAAGAGGGAGGAAATAAATAAAAGAAAAGGACTTTTCTATAAAAAGAAGAGTGCAAACCCTAATTCTCTAGCCGTGTTTTATAAATACCAACTAAGAAGCATTATTCGGAGGACTCTTTCACGCATCCTGAATCACCGAATCACAGAATTCCAGAGTCATCAACAAGAGCACTTTATCAGCATCGAAGAAGGAGAGAGGAGATCAAGCACAAGGAAAGGAACGGCCGATCGACTGTGTGACAGCCAGCCGACTCATCTAGCCGAACTACATCAGTTTATTCCTTCTCTTTCTAATTCTTTTATGTTAACCATGTATTCGAACTTGTTGATCAATAAAAGTATTATTATGTGGAACTAATTTCATAGTTGGGTAGATTGAAGTCGTAGTTATGTAGTGCTATATTCTTCTGAATCCTTCTACTTTACTTATTGATTGAATCTGATTGAATTGGTATAGATTGATGATAATCAAACTTGTTCTCAAGTTCTGAGAGCAGTCGACTGAGGTGACAGCCAGTCGACTGACATACAGAACTTGAGAATATCAAGTTTGCATTACCATCTATCTGAATCTGTTATATGAGCATATTGAGACGACTCGTATCTCGTGTTCATGACTTGTAATAAGGGAGTCCTTAGGGATTCTTGGTTTAATCAACTTAAGGGATCTAGATCTGATACCAATTTCTAGAACCTTGAGTGTTTGTTCGTTTCCACTGTTCTTATGTTTTCTTTAAGTGCAACTTAGTAGATACCATGCTAAATACTTAAGGAAAGAAACGAATTAGAGTAGATACCATGCCTAATTCTTGGCTTAGGAAAACAGTACTTTAAGGAGTAGATACCATGCCCTTGAAGGGAACAAACATGAGTAATAAGAAGAAGTTCAGAAGGTGACTTAGCATTATTGACTATTGGTGGAGATCTAAACCCAACTACTTAATAAATATTTGTGATTCAGCATTTCTTAATTTAGTTTTAATCTTTTCATTTCTTTTACACCTTTAGAACAACTCTTTATGATTCTTATTCTTTTTATTGGTTGGTAAGTTAAAGTCTACAATCTCTGTGGGATCGACCCTTGCTAATGCTACGCTTCTACAAACGATTCGTACACTTGCGAGGTTTTAATTTGTGTCTAGTTTATCTGTTTATTTAGATCATCTAGATTGCACAACAAGTTTTTGGCGCCGCTGCCGGGGATTGTCTAGTATTTTAACTTACAGATCAGTAGAAAGTTTTTATTTTTCTTTTAATTTTATTAATAAGTATTTTTCTTTTAGGTTACAGGATTTTGGTGGATGCACGGAAGGAGATCACTTCGTCCAGAACTACTACCTATTGACGCAGAAAAAGAACGCACTTTGCACAGACTAGGTAAGCTAGTTGCAGCAAATCAGTCGACTGTCGCTACGAACCAGTTGACTGCTCAGAGACCCAGTTCACATACAGCAATGGGTGAGGAAATGCCAAATCGAGTGCCAATGCAGGACAAGTTCACGCCTAAGAATATCGAGCAACCTTCCTGCATTGCGTATCAACCTAATGTCATAGGAAACATGCATCTATCTCCTCAATTACTTAGCATGGTTCCCCACTTTAGTGGCAAGCCAGATGAAGAGCCTCATCTCCATCTACAAGATTTCTTCGATCTTTGCAGGACACAAAGCGTCCAAGGGCTTACCCCTGAACAAATCAGGTTAATCTTGTTTCCTTTTTCCTTAAAACTTAACGCTAAACTATGGTATAATTCTTTGGAACCAGGATCAATAAACTCATGGGAGCAATTGGCGACAAAATTCTTGAAAGAATTCTTTCCAGCCCAAAAGACAAAACAGCTGAAAAGGGAGATTCAACTCTTCCAACAAAAGGATGGAGACTTATTTTTCGAAGCATGGAAGGATTTCAAGAACAAACTTCTCAAATGTCCTACACACAACATGCCTAAAGATGATCAGGTACAAGCATTTTATGAAGGTTTAAATAATACTAACAAGGCAATTGTGGATTCAGCGTGCAACGGGATCTTAATGAGGAAAAGCGGTGAAGAGGCCATTGAACTATTTGAAGAACTCAGCGAGAATTCACAACAATTCTCAACAAGGAGGGGCCCTTCCAAAAAACAGGGAGTTTACGAAATTTCTAATAGCAATAACATTCAATTAGAAATGGTAAACATGAATACGAAAATTGATATGCTTGTTAATGCAATGTCGATGATGGGTGGAGTTAAAAATCAAACAAACGAAATTTGTGCAATTTGTTCTCATGTAGATCATACCACTGATACATGTCCCATGTCTTCTTTTACAGATCAGGAGCATGCAAACTATGTAGGTCGAGGAGTGTTTCCACAGAAGAACAATCCCTTCTCGAACACATATAACCCAGGGTGGAGGAACCATCCAAACTTCTCCTGGAGCAATAATCAGAATAATCAAGGGACTCAATTCACACAAGGACATGCACGGAACTTCCAAATGGGAAGTGGGTTTGATAGGCCAGTTCAAGAACAGAAGAAGTTGGATTTTGAATCCACCGCTCTTCAATTGCTCCAACAACAACATCAAACAAGCAACCAACAAGGGCAAGCAATTCAGAAATTGGAAACTCAAATCGGGCAAATTGCTAAGGAGTTGAGTGAGAGAAAGGCAGGAGAACTTCCGTCACAAACCATACCAAATCCTAGAGGCCAAGAACAGCTCAAATCAGTAACAACTCTGAGAAGTGATAAGACAATTGAAAACAAGGTTGGAACACACACCGAAAAAATAGAAATACAACCATCAAAAGTTTTGGGATCCAACAAGGTAAGTGAAAAAGAAAGAACAGTTGTGCCACCATTCCCTCAAAGGTTAGTCAAGCAAAAGAAAGAACAACATTTATTTGACATCTTTGAAACTCTCAGAAAGGTAGAAATTAATATCCCCTTACTTGATGCTATTAAACAAATTCCTTCTTATGCCAAATTTTTGAAGGACTGTTGTACTCACAAAAGAACATTTCAGGTTCGGGAGGATGTGGCTTTGACAGAAGAAGTGAGCGCTGTCTTATTAAGGAAATTACCTCCCAAATCAAAAGACTCAGGTAGTTTTACCATCCCTTGCAGGATTGGTGAGCACTTCTTTGAAAAAGCATTACTAGACTTGGGGGCAAGCATCAATCTTCTCCCATACACCGTCTATGAAAAGCTAGGATTGGGGGAACTCCAACCAACATCCATCACATTGCAGTTGGCGGATCGCAGCATCAAAAGACCTAGAGGTATTTTGGAAGATGTCCTAGTTCAGGTAAACGATTTCATTTTGCCTGCTGATTTTGTTGTGTTAGACATGGAGGATTCTTCAATGCCATCTTCTCTACCAATCATTTTAGGTAGGCCCTTTATGAGTACGGCTGATATAAAGATTTGTGTTAAAAAGGGTACTATAAGTATGAAGATAAACGGAGAGAAGGTTGAATTTAAAATGTTTGATAAACTAAAATTACCGCATGATGATCATGAATGCTATAATGTTGATGTGGTGCAGGAGGTTGTTGATCAAACATTTCAGGTACATAGCGTCGAACCACTACAAGCCACAATTACACAATCTCTAACTTTATCTAATGTTGAACAGGAATACGATGACTGGGGGATTGCAGAGACAGTACATCACCTTGAAACTCCAAAATCATACTCAGGTAACTTTGCACCTGTATTTGAAAAATTGTTGACTGATGACATTTTTGTTTCTGCAGACAAGTCGACTGGTGGACAAAACCAGTCGACTGCACCGAGACTACCAGACGAAGAGCTTAAGCAACTGCCCGACCATTTGAAGCATGCATACTTGGGCGAGAACCAAACACTACCTGTGATAATTGCTGTGAACCTGAGTGCATAGGAAGAAGATAAGTTGCTGAGGGTACTACGAGAACACAAAGGTGCAATAGGATGGACCATTGCAGATATCAAGGGAATAAGTCCATCCAAATGCATGCATAGAATACTTCTTGAAGACAACGCAAAACCAAGCAGGGAAGCACAGAGAAGGCTTAATCCAAACATAAAGGAAGTGGTAAGAGCAGAGATTCTAAAGCTATTAGATGTTGGAATCATTTACCCAATCTCAGATAGCAAGTGGGTAAGTCCTATACATGTAGTGCCTAAGAAAAGTGGAGTCACAGTGGTAAAGAATAAAGAGAATGAGCTTATCCCTACGAGAGTGACCACAGGATGGAGGGTATGCATTGATTACAGGAAACTTAATAACGAAACCAAGAAAGATCACTTCCCTCTTCCTTTTATTGATCAAATGTTAGAAAGATTAGCAGGATATAGTCATTATTGCTTTTTAGATGGTTATAGTGGCTATAATCAAATTGCTATTGCTCCAGAAGATCAAGAAAAAACCACTTTTACATGTCCTTTTGGTACTTTTGCATACAGGAGGATGCCCTTTGGATTGTGCAAGCACCAGCAACATTTCAAAGATGCATGATGAGTATATTTTCAGACATGGTGGAAAGGTTCATTGAGGTATTTATGGATGATTTTAGTATTTTTGGATCTTGTTTTGATGAATGCCTTAACCATTTGCAGCTTGTGCTTAAGAGATGTGAAGAATGCAATTTAGTGCTGAATTGGGAAAAGTGCCATTTCATGGTACAACAAGGTATTTTGTTGGGACATGTGGTGTCAAAAAGAGGCATAGAGGTAGACAAAGCGAAAATCAATATAATATCAAAACTACCCCCTCCTACTACAGTCAAGGGTGTTAGGAGTTTTCTTGGACATGCAGGGTTCTATAGAAGATTTATAAAAGATTTCTCAAAAATCTCCAAACCCCTTTGTGACTTGTTGACTAAGGATGTTGAGTTTGCATGGACAGAAGAGTGCACAAATGCTTTTATTACACTGAAAAATCTCCTCATTTCTGCACCTATTGTCATGGCACCAGATTGGAGCCATCCTTTCGAGCTAATGTGTGATGCAAGTGATTATGCTCTAGGAGATGTTTTAGGTCAAAGAATCAATAAGAAACCCCATGTTATTTACTCTGCTTATCGAACTCTAAACGATGCACAGCTAAATTATTCCACTACTGAAAAAGAAATGTTAGCTGTTATTTTTGCTGTAGAAAAGTTTAGATCATATTTAATTTGTTCTAAAGTTATTGTTTTAACTGACCATGCTGCTTTGAGATATTTTTTTGCGAAAAAGGATGCTAAGTCTAGGTTAATCAGATGGGTGCTGTTGCTTCAAGAATTCGATCTGGAGATTAGAGACAAAAAAGGAAGCGACAATGTTGTTGCAGATCACATGTCCAGACTACTGCATGAGGAAGAGAGAAGTGTGCCCCCACTTAATGAAAATTTCCCGGATGAACACCTATTTGAAATAAACATATCACCGGGACAGTCGACTGGTAACAGGACCAGTCGACTGGTATCTCACTGCTCATATTTTCCATGGTTTGCAGATATTGTAAATTATCTCACTGCTCATGTTTTCCCTCCAGGTATGACAAGTCAGGAAAGAAAGAGACTGGTGGCTATGTGCAAGCACTACTATTGGGATGATCCTTATTTGTTCAAATTTTGTCCTAATCAAATTATAAGAAGATGTGTGGCAGAAGAAGAGCAAATAAGTATTCTACAACATTGCCACCAATATACATGTGGAGGACATTTTGGACCAAAAAGAACAGCACTCAAGGTATTGCAATCTGGATTTTATTGGCCTAGAATATTCAAAGATGCTTTTTCTTTTTGCAGGACTTGTGACAAATGCCAAAGGACAGGCAACATCTCTTCTAGAAATCAAATGCCACTGCAAAACATCCAAGTAATCGAGCTTTTTGATGTTTGGGGAATCGACTTCATGGGTCCCTTTCCTAACTCATTTGGTTATTTATATATTCTTGTTGGTGTGGATTATGTGTCTAAATGGGTCGAGGCTGTCCCCTCAAAAACTAATGATCACAAAGTTGTTGTCAAGTTTTTGCAGGAGAACATTTTCACTAGGTTTGGTACACCACGGGCGATAATTAGTGATGGAGGGAGCCACTTCAATAATTTTCCATTTGCTTCTTTGATGAAGAAATATGGTATAAAACATAGGGTGGGCACCCCATATCACCCTCAAACTAGTGGGCAGGTGGAGATTAGCAACAGAGAAATCAAGAGCATTTTGGAAAAGACTGTCAACACAAGGAGGAAGGATTGGTCGCTGCGCTTGAATGATGCATTATGGGCCTACCGAACAGCTTACAAAACACCCATCGGCATGTCACCATACCGTTTGGTTTTTGGAAAAGCCTGTCATTTACCAGTGGAGTTGGAACACAAAGCCTATTGGGCCATTAAAAGGTTCAACTTTGATATGAAACAAGCAGGTGACAAAAGAAGATTGCAACTAAATGAGCTTGAAGAGTTGAGGCACGACGCATATGAAAATGCAAAGTTGTACAAGGAAAGGACCAAGTTGTACCATGACAAACAGCTAGCACGAAAGGAGTTTCATGAAGGACAGAAGGTATTGATATACAACTCAAGATTGAGACTTTTTCCAGGCAAGCTTATGTCAAGATGGTATGGGCCATACACTGTCACAAGAGTTTTTCCACATGGTGCATTGGAGGTTCATAGCAAAGAGAAGAATCAAATATTTAAGGTGAACGGGCATAGAGCGAAGCCATACATAGAGATGAGCATAGAACCACAAGAAGAAGATGTGAATCTTCAAACCATTCAATACACTGCATGACCTCATCAAGTCTAGCTGAAGACAGAAAATACAGCGCTTATTGGGAGGCAACCCAATTTTCAGGGGAGTATTTACACTTTCCTTTCATTTTCTTTTCGTTATTTATCTTTTTATTTTTAGTCTATCCTTCATACGAGATGGTAACACATGCCTATATTTTAAGCTTTGCGCGAACATTGAGGACAATGTTCCATCTAAGTTTGGGGGTGGTTATTTATATTAGCTCGTTATATTTGGAGTCTTTTGAAATTATTTTTTTTTAGGATAAACAATTTCTTATAAAGTAATAGTAAGGATACTTATTTACTTTAGGATTGTTGAGTTTCATAAGCCTTACAAAATTATATGAGTCATGCGATTATACATAATAAACAAATGTGATACTTTTTCTGGTGATTATTCCCTTTAGATCTAGTCCTAAATTGAGTTTAAGTAAATAGAGTGATAATATATATATATATATATATATATATATATATATATATATATATATATATATATATATGAATAAAGTCAATCTACTCCAATGTTTTGGGTGCTTAGTAACTAGGGGTATTCATCACCAATGTTTACCTTTACGTCAAACGGCAACTTGAAATATGAGTATGCAAAGCACTTTAAAGTTTGTGACTTGCTGAGTAACCGGGTGGATTCATCACATATGTTTTGCATTCGCGTAAAAAGGCAAGTGACAACTTTAGAGAAGAGACTAAAAAAAAAAAAAAAAAAAAAAAAAAAAAAAAAAAAAAAAACTCTAGTTTGCTACTCTGTTTGTAGTAGAGAAAAGGGATAATCACAGATTAAGTAGGCCCATACTATAATTAAAATTAATTGCATGACAAGTATGATTGAGTTTGGAGTTATGAATAAACAATTGCACTAGATAAAGTGGGTATGTTTAAATTTACTTTATCTGAAATTGTTTATAGTTTGATATGCTGATGCTCACATAATAAAAATTCTTGGTTGAGAGTATTATTATTTTCCCCTCGTTCATAAGTTCACTTTTTGCTTGAGGACAAACAAAATCTAAGTTTGGGGGTATTTGATGAACACAATATTATCCACATTTAGGAGCAATAATCTTAATGCAATTAGACATTTAAAAGCTCTATATGTGGTATTTAACTCTTATTTTCTCTTTTCCATAGGAAACAGCCTAAAACGGAGAAACGAAGCAGATTCAGGATTTTAAGGATGATGCACAGAAAACTACAGATCATCGGTCGACTGATTCCCCACAGCAGTCGACTGGACAGAGAAGTTGATTTTCCACAGCCTCTCGTTGCAGTTGACTTATTCCAAAGCCTAGTCGACTTGTGTGATCAATTATGAAATCTTCAGAAGTCTCGGAACAGTCGACTGGTTCGCTGACAAGTCGACTGGTAGGCGGCAGAGTCAAGAGATAAGATATTTGAAGATTCGTCCAAATCTAATCCAAATCAGAACAGAAAAGGAAGAATAGAAGAAAAGAGAAAGAAATAACACGCAGAAGAAGAGGGAGGAAATAAATAAAAGAAAAGGACTTTTCTATAAAAAGAAGAGTGCAAACCCTAATTCTCTAGCCGTGTTCTATAAATACCAACCAACAAGCATTATTCGGAGGACTCTTTCACGCATCCTGAATCACCGAATCACAGAGTTCCAGAGTCATCAACAAGAGCACTTTATCAGCATCGAAGAAGGAGAGAGGAGATCAAGCACAAGGAAAGGAACGGCCGATCGACTGTGTGACAGCCAGCCGACTCATGTAGCCGAACTACATCAGTTTATTCCTTCTTTTTCTAATTCTTTTATGTTAACCATGTATTCGAACTTGTTGATCAATAAAAGTATTATTATGTGGAACTAATTTCATAGTTGGGTAAATTGAAGCCGTAGTTATGTAGTGCTATATTCTTCTGAATCCTTCTACTTTACTTATTGATTGAATCTGATTGAATTGGTATAGATTGATGATAATCAAACTTGTTCTCAAGTTCTGAGAGCAGTCGACTGAGGTGACAGCCAGTCGACTGACATACAGAACTTGAGAATATCAAGTTTGCATTACCATCTATCTGAATCTGTTATATGAGTATATTAAGACGACCCGTATCTCGTGTTCATGACTTGTAACAAGGGAGTCCTTAGGGGTTCTTGGTTTAATCAACTTAAGGGATCTAGATCTGATACCAATTTCTAGAACCTTGAGTGTTTGTTCGTTTCCACTGTTCTTATGTTTTCTTTAAGTGCAACTTAGTAGATACCATGCTAAATACTTAATGAAAGAAACGAATTAGAGTAGATACCATGCCTAATTCTTGGCTTAGGGAAAAAGTACTTTAAGGAGTAGATACCATGCCCTTGAAGGGAAAAAACATGAGTAATAAGAAGAAGTTCAGAAGGTGACTTAGCATTATTGACTATTGGTGGAGATCTAAACCCAACTACTTAATAAATATTTGTGATTCAGCATTTCTTAATTTAGTTTTAATCTTTTCATTTCTTTTACACCTTTAGAACAACTCTTTATGATTCTTATTCTTTTTATTGGTTGGTAAGTTAAAGTCTACAATCTCTGTGGGATCGACCATTACTATTGCTACGCTTCTATAAACGATTCGTACACTTGCGAGGTTTTAATTTGTGTCTAGTTTATCTGTTTATTTAGATCATCTAGATTGCACAACAGTTATTCAGCTTCCTGTAGTCAATGCATACCCTCCATCCTGTAGTCACTCTAGTAGGGATAAGCTCATTCACTTCATTCTTCACCACTGCGACTCCACTTTTCTTAGGCACTACATGTATAGGACTCACCCATTTGCTATCTGAAATAGGGTAGATGATGCCAACATCTAATAGCTTCAAGACCTCTGTTCTTACCACTTCCTTCATGTGTGGATTAAGCCTTCTCTGTGCTTCCCTGCTAGGTTTTGCATTGTCTTCAAGAAGTATTTTATGCATGCACTTGGATGGACTTATTCCCTTGATATCTGCAATGGTCCATCCTATTGCACCTTTGTGTTCTCGCAGTACCCTCAGCAGCTTATCTTCTTCCTGTGCACTCAAATTTGCAGCAACTATCACTGGTAGCGTCTGGTTCTCGCCCAAATATGCATGCTTTAGATGTTCAGGCAGCGGCTTAAGCTCCACGTCTGGTGTTCTGGTAGCAGTCTGAACAGTCGACTTGTTCCGTTCACCAGTCGACTGGTCTGAGGAAACACAAGTGTTATCAGTCACAATATTTTCAAATGCAGGTGCGAGTTTACCTGTATATGACTTTGGAGTTTCAAGGTGATGTACTGTCTCTGCGATCCTGCAGTCATCGTATTCCTGTTCAACATGAGATAAAGTTAGAGATTGTGTAATTGTGGCTTGTAGTGGTTCAATGCTATGTACCTGAAATGTTTGATCTACTATCTCCTGCACCACATCAACATTATAGCATTCATGATCGTCATGTGGTAATTTTAGTGTATCAAACATTTTAAATTCAACCTTTTCTCCATTTATTTTCATACTTATAGTACCTTTTTTAACACAAATTTTTATATCAGCTGTACTCATAAAGGGCCTACCAAGGATGATTGGTAACGAAGATGGCATTGAAGAGTCCTCCATGTCTAACACAATAAAATCTGCAGGCAAAATGAAATCATTTACCTGAACTAGGACATCTTCCAAAATACCTCTAGGTCTTTTGATGCTGCGATCAGCCAACTGCAAAGTGATGGATGTTGGTTTGAGTTCCCCCAATCCTAGCTTTTCGTAAACAGAGTAAGGAAGAAGATTGATGCTTGCCCCCAAGTCTAGCAGTGCCTTCTCAAAGAAGTGCTCACCAACCCTGCAGGGAATGGTAAAATTACCTGGGTCCTTCAATTTAGGTGGTAATTTCCTTAACAAAACAGTGCTCACTTCTTCTGTCAAAGCCACATCCTCCCTAACCAGAAATGTTCTTTTGTGAGTACAACATTCTTTCAAAAATTTGGCATAAGAAGGAATTTGTTTAATAGCATCAAGTAGGGGGATATTAATTTCTACCTTTCTGAGAGTTTCAAAGATGTCAAATAAATGTTGTTCTTTCTTTTGCTTGACTAACCTTTGAGGGAATGGTGGCAAAACTGTCCTTTCTTTTTCACTTACCTTGTTGGAACCCAAAACTTTTGATGGTTGTGTTTCTGCTTCGTCTGTGTGTGTCCCAACCTTGTTGTCAATTGTCTTACCACTTCTCAGAGTTGTTACTGATTTGAGCTGTTCTTGGCCTCTAGGGTTTGGTATGGTTTGTGAAGGGAGTTCTCCTGCCTTCCTTTCACTCAACTCCTTCGCAATTTGCCCGATTTGAGTTTCCAATTTCTGAATTGCCTGTCCTTGTTGGTTGCTTGTTTGATGTTGTTGTTGGAGCAATTGAAGAACGGTGGATTCAAAATCCAACTTCTTCTGTTCTTAAACTGGCCGATCAAACCCACTTCCCATTTGGAAATTTCGTGCATGTCCTTGCGAAGATTGAGTGCCTTGATTGTTGTTCCATGAGAAATTTGGATGGTTCCTCCACCCTGGGTTGTATGTGTTCGAGAATGGGTTGTTCTTTGGTGGAAACACTCCTTGTCCCATATAGTTTGCATGCTCCTGATCTGTGAAAGAAGACATGGGGCATGTGTCAGTTGTATGATCACAATGAGAACAAATTGCACAAATTTCTTTTGTTTGATTTTTTATACCGCCCATTGTTGTCATTGCATTAACAAGCATATCAATTTTTTTGTTCATGTTTACCATTTCTAATTGTATGTTATTACTACCAGAAATTTCGTAAACTCCCTGTTTTTTAGAAATGCCTCTTCCCCTTGTTGAGAATTGCTGTGAGTTCTCGCTGAGTTCTTCAAATAATTCGATGGCCTCCTCACCACTTTTTCTCATCAAGATCCCGTTGCAAGCTGAATCCACAATTGCCTTGTTAGTATCATGTAAGCCCTCATAAAATGCTTGTACCTGATCATCTTTAGGCATATTGTGAGTAGGACACTTGAGAAGCTTGTTCTTGAAATCCTTCCATGCTTCGAAGAATAAATCTCCATCGTTTTGTTGGAAGAGTTGAATCTCCATTTTCAGTTGTTTGGTCTTCTGGGCTGGAAAGAATTCTTTCAAGAATTTTGTTGCCAATTGCTCCCATGAATTAATTGATCCTGATTCCAAAGAATTATACCATAATTTAGCATTAAGTTTTAAAGAGAATGGAAACAAGATTAACCAGATTTGTTCAGGGGTAAGCCCTTGGACACTTTGTGTTCTGCAAAGATCAAAGAAGTCTTGCAGATGGAGGTGAGGCTCTTCGTCTGGTTTGCCACTAAAGTGGGGAACCATGCTAAGTAATTAGGGAGAGAGATGCATATTCCCTGTGACATTAGGTTGATAAGCAATGCAGGAAGGTTGCTCAATGTTCTTAGGCGTGAATTTGTCCTGCATTGGTACTCGATTTGGTACTTCCTCAGCCATTGTTGCTCGTGAATTGGGTCTTTGTGCAGTCGCCTGGTTCCTTGTAGCAGTCGACTGGTTGGTCGCAGACAGCCGACCTAGTCTGTGCAAAGTGCGTTCTGTTTCCGCGTCAATAGGTAGTAGCTCTGGACGAAGTGATCGCCTTCCGTGCATCCACCAAAATCTTGTAACCTAGAAGAAAATATTTATTAATGAAAGAAAAGAAAATAAAAGAAAAGATTTACTGATTTGTAAGTTAAAATGCTAACAATCCCCGGCTGCGGTGCCAAAAACTTGTTGTGCTATCTAGATGATCTAAACTGGACACAAATTAAAAACCTCGCAAGTGTACGAATCGTTTATAGAAGCGTAGTGACGAGCAAGGGTCGATGCCACAGAGATTGTAGAAATTAACTTACTAACCAATAAAAAGAAATAAGAATCTTGAAGTGTTGTTCTAAAAGAAATTGAGAAATTAAAAACTATATCAAGTAGTTCTGAATCACAATGTTTATTAAGTAGTTGGGCTTTGATTTCCACCTATAGTCAGTAATGCTAAGTCACCTTCTTCACTACTCTAATTACTCATGTTCGTTCCTTTAAGGGCATGGTATCTACTCCTTAAAGTATTGTTTCCCTGGCCAAGAATTAGGCATGGTATCTACTCTAATTCGTTTCTTTCCTTAAGTATTTAGCATGGTATCTACTAAGTTGCACTTAAAGAAAACATAAGAACAATGGAAACGAACAAACACTCGAAGTTCTAGAAATTGGTATCAGATCTAGATCCTTCAAGTTGATTAAACCAAGAACCCCTAAAGATTCCTGTGTTACAAGTTATGAGCACGAGATACGGGTCGTCTCTATACTCATATAACAGATTCAAATTTATACTACGCAAACTTGATAATCTCAGGTTCTGTATGGCAGTCGACTTGCTGTCACTCTCAGTCGACTGCTCTTAGAACTTCTGAACAAGTTTGTATATTATAAATCTATACCAATACTCACAGGTTTAATCAATAAGTAACAGAATAGTATTCAGAAGAATAGAAGCATTACATAACTACGGTTTCAATCTACCCAACTATGAAATTAGTTCCACATAATAAAACTTTTATTGACTAACAGTTTCGAATACATGATGAACATAAAAGCACTAGAAAGAGAAGAAATAAACTGATGTAGTTCGGCCAGATAAGTCGGCTGGCTGTCACACAGTCGACCGGCCGTTCCTTTGCTGAATACTTGATCTCCTTCTTCTTCGATTCTGATAGAATACTTTTCTTGGTTTATGACTTGGTGATTCAGAAATTCCGTCTCCCTTCGATTATTTTCTAGAATAATGCCTCTTGGTTGATATTTATAGAACACGGGAAGAGAATTAGGGTTTGCATTTTATTCCAGAAAAGTCCTTTTCTTTCCTTCCTTAATCTGCGTTGATTTGGATTAGATGCGGATGGATCTTATCTTTTCACTCCGCCGGATGCAGTCGACTGGTGTTGAGTGTAAGTTGATTGTGCCGAGCCCCAGCAATCTCTCTGTCCGGTCGACTGATGAAGAGCCAGTCGATTGTTGCACTGCAGTTCCCTGTATATCATCCTCTCAGTCTGTATTAGTCTGGAAGCTGCTTCGTTTTGCTGCTTTTGGTTGTTTCCTATGGAAAAGAGAAAAGAAGAGTAAAATATCATATATAGAGCATTTAAATGTCCAATTGCAATAAGATTATTGCTCCTAAATGTGAATATTCTTGAGTTCATCAAATACCCCCAAACTTAGCTTTTGCTTGTCCTCAAGCAAAAAAAAAGTAAAATTATGAACAAGGGCAAAATAGTAGACTCAACCCATCACACCAAGAATTCTCATTATGCAAGCATCAAAATTTTGCAATCAAAAATATAAACAATTTGCAAATAAAGGAAAAACAAGCATACCCACTTTCTACAGTGCAATTGTCTATTCATAGCTCCAAACCCGATCATATTTGTCATGCCATTAATTATAGTTATAATATGTAACTACCCAATCTGTGATTATCCCTTTTCTCTACTACAAACCGAGTAGCAAACTAGAATTTTTTTTTTTTCACAGCCTCTTCTCTAAGTTGTCACTTGCCTTTTGACGCGAGTGCAAAACATTTGTGATGAATCCACCCGGTTACTCAACAAGTCACAAACTTTAAGTGCTTTGCATACTCATATTTCAAGTTGCCGTTTGACGTAAAGGTAAACATTGGTGATGAATACCCCTAGTTACTAAACAACTCAAAACATTGGAGTAGATTGACTTTATTCACATATATATATATTCTTTTCGTTTTTACTCTATTTACTTAAACTCTGTTTAGGACTAGATCTAAGAGGATAATCACCAGAAAAAGCATCACATTTGTTTTTTATGTATAATCGCATGACACATATAATTTTGTAAGGAATTATGAAACTCAACAATCCTAAAGTAAATAAGTATCCTTACTCTTTCTTTATAAGAAATTGTTTATCCTAAAAAAAAATCAAAAGACTCCAAATGTAAATAACTACCCCCAAACTTAGATGGAACATTGTCCTCAACGTTCGCACAAAACTTAAAATATAGGCATGTGTTACCAACTAGTTTGAAAGAAAGAAAATAAAGTAAAGAAATAAAGAAGTGATTAAAGAAATAAATGAATAAATAGAGAGTGTAAGTACTCCCCTGAAAAATTGGGTTGCCTCCCAATAAGCGCTGTGTTTTCTGTCTTCAGCTAGACTTGATGAGTTCATGCAATGTATTGAATGGTTTGAAGATTCACATCCTCCTCTTTCGGCTCTATACTCATCTCAATGTACGGCTTCGCCCTATGCCCGTTCACCTTGAATGTTTGATTTTTCTCTTTGCTGTGAACCTCCAATGCACCATGTGGAAAGACTTTTGTGACAATGTATGGGCCATACCATCTTGACATAAGCTTGCCTGGAAAGAGTCTTAATCTTGAGTTGTATATTAATACCTTCTGTCCTTCATAAAACTCCTTCCTTGCTAGCTGTTTATCATGGTACATCTTGGTCCTTTCTTTGTACAATTTTGCATTTTCATATGCGTCGTGCCTCAACTCTTCAAGCTCGTTCAGTTGCAATCTTCTTTTGTCGCCTGCTTGTTTCATATCAAAATTGAACCTTTTAATGGCCCAATAGGCTTTGTGTTCCAACTCCACTGGCAGATGACAGACTTTTCCAAAAACCAAACGGTATGGTGACATGCCGATGGGTGTCTTGTATGCTGTTCGGTAGGCCCATAATGCATCGTTCAAGCGTAGCGACCAATCCTTTCTCCTTGTATTTACTGTCTTTTCCAAAATGCTCTTGATTTCTCTGTTGCTAATCTCCACCTGCCCATTGGTTTGAGGATGATATGGAGTACCCACTCTATGTGTAATCCCATATTTCTTCATCAAAGAAGCAAATGGAAAGTTATTGAAGTGGCTCCCTCCATCACTAATTATTGCTCGTGGTGTACCAAACCTAGCGAAAATGTTCTCCTGCAAAAACTTGACAACAACTTTGTGATCATTAGTTTTTGAGGGGACAGCCTCGACCCATTTAGACACATAATCCACACCCACAAGAATATATAAATAACCAAATGAGTTAGGAAAGGGACCCATGAAGTCGATTCCCCAAACATCAAAAAGCTCGATTACTTGGATGTTTTGCAGTGGCATTTAATTTCTAGAAGAGATGTTGCCTGTCCTTTGGCATTTGTCACAAGTCCTGCAAAAAGAAAAAGCATCTTTGAATACATTAGGCCAATAAAAACCAGATTGCAATACCTTGAGTGCTGTTCTTTTTGATACATTAAGCGATTTTGTATGTTATGCATGATGTTTGGTTTATATGGTGATATAAATTAATGGACAGATGGTGTTTGGACACGATCTGTAAACTGGGATCTGATATGAATGTATATGATACATGGTTCCGGAACTGTATATGATGCAGTGGCGGCAGAGACTAAAACATATGATCTGTTGTTCGAAATCGATGATTTCTGAATAGGGATAGTCTTCAGGAATTAAAAAAAAATTTCTGATTTCGAGCAGATCATGGCAGATTGTAAAACATCAAATCACAATATATAGCATAACAGAATCATATATGATCGACATAACATATTATAATCGACATATCGTATAACTGTATCAAGGCAGATTCATAAAACATGCATACATGCATCGAATGCAGTAAATACGTAACCAAATCAGCCCCTTATACACGAGGCTCTGATACCATTTGTTGGGTTTCGGGGCACAAACGCAGCGAAAAAGAAATGAAAACAGATCCGAAACCCTAACCCTAGGATCCGTGTACAAGACATGGCTGATAATGGAGAAACAAAATTTTACCTTTCGGAGCTTTACGAAGGCTGAAAGATGGAGGTTACAATCACCACACAACCCTTGTAGCTAGATCCGCGTCTCTAAAGCAGTCCACACGAACGTCCGATCGTCCAACGATCAAGGGAGCCGGTACTAGCCGATGATGCTTGCATCTCTCTCTCTCTCTCTTGCCTCTCAACAGTTGAGCGGCTAGGGTTTTCTGTGAAAACGAATTTTTCAAAGATCATCCTAAACCAATACATCTCTATGTATTTATAGGGAGAGAATGAGGTGGGCTTAACCGTAATCAGTTTGGCTTCTGATAAGACCAATCTGATTTGGTTTTATCATTTAAATTCGAATTATCCTTTAATTAATTAAGTCCAACTCAATTAATTAAATAACTAATTTCGAATCATTTAATTTAAATTCTGAATTTAAATTAATACTCCTTTTAAACGTTCTAAGTGTGTGACCCTTTAGGTTATTATTACGTTGGCAATAATTTTATTATCTAATAATAAAATTATAAACAATGAGCGGCATCTAGTAATACATCATTGCTACCCAAGTAATAATAATAATAGGTGATTCAATTAAACCTTTCGTGACTAATGTCTCCATGTAATATAATCCTTTTAACCTTGATATTATAGATTAAACTAGAGGCATGGTTCGTGTCATCCTCTTAATAATTTAATCTTTATTTTCTTGATCGATGAGTAGACTATTCAAACAAATCAATATTTGAGCATGGCCATGCATTTCATAGTCTCACTCAAACAAGAGGCCGATAATATCGCTCCTAAAATTAGGAGGGTTAAATTCCATCTAGATCATTCATATTTCTCACACGATTCATAATGAACCCAATACTATCTTTATCATTACCCGATTAAAGATAACTTTTGATAGAATCAAAGTACATTAATTCTCGTGTAGAAATATAATGATTTCAGGTCAGAGGACCATTACACCATTATCACAGTGAGATTACTTATGACACTTATTTATTTATTCCATGTTGAATCTCACAGTGGGTCTGTCCAGTACAATGTACTCTTACATTTACCTATGTATTGATTTTAGTATCTTTATACTAATGACCCATGAGAGGTGGTCATCAATCAATCAACATACTAGTCTCAATGTATTATTACTGTCCTAATAATAATACTCGACTAGGGACATTTAAGATTATTATACTATATATAATCTCATGTTCATATAGTTCGTATTAATAATCTAAGGACATTTATCATGCTAACATTTATAACGCAGTAAACACGAAGCATAATAAATTATTAATATAATCAAATAGAACATAATGTCAATAATACTGATTACATGATATCATTGTATTGCCTCTAGGGCACCTACACTAACACAAAGTGTCCTCCACATGCATATTGATGGCAATGTTGTAGAATACTCATTTGCTTTTCTTCTGCCACACATCTTCTTATAATTTGATCAGGACAGAATTTGAACAAATACGGATCATCCCAATAATAGTGCTTGCACATGGCCACCAGTCTCTTTCTTTCCTGAAGTGTCATACCTGGAGGGAAAACATGAGCAGTGAGATAATTTACAATATCTGCAAACCATGGAAGTTGTATATTTATTTCAAATAAATTTTCATCTGGGAAATTTTCATTTAGTGGGAGAACAATTCTTTCTTCCCCATGCAGTAATCTGGACACGTGATCTGCCACAACATTGTCACTTCCTTTCTTGTCTCTAATCTCAAGGTCGAATTCTTGAAGCAACAGCACCCATCTGATCAACCTAGGCTTAGCATCCTTTTTAGCAAACAAATATCTCAAAGCAGCATGGTCAGTGAAAACAATAACTTTAGAACCAATTAAATATGATCTAAACTTCTCTACAGCAAAAATGACAGCTAACATTTCTTTTTCAGTAGTGGAATAATTAAGCTGTGCATCATTTAAAGTTCGAGAAGCATAGTAAATAACATGGGGTACCTTATTGATTCTTTGACCTAAAACAGCTCCCAAAGCATAATCACTTGCATCACACATAAGCTCGAAAGGATGGCTCCAATCTGGTGCCATGACAATAGGTGCAGAAATGAGAAGATTCTTCAATGTAATAAAAGCATTTGTGCATTCTTCTATCCATGCAAACTCAACATCTTTAGCCAACAATTCACAAAGGGGTCTGGAGATTTTTGAGAAGTCTTTTATAAATCTTCTATAAAACCCTGCATGTCCAAGAAAACTCCTAACTCCCTTGACTGTAGTAGGAGGGGGTAGCTTTGATATGATGTCAACTTTTGCCTTGTCCACCTCTATGCCCCTTTTTGACACCACATGTCCCAAGACAATACCTTGTTGTACCATAAAGTGGCACTTTTCCCAATTCAGCACTAAATTGCATTCTTCACATCTCTTAAGTACAACCTGCAAATGGTTAAGGCATTCATCAAAACAAGATCCAAAAACACTAAAATCATCCATAAATACCTCGATGAACCTTTCCACCATGTCTGAGAATATACTCATCATACATCTCTGAAATGTAGCTGGTGCATTGCACAATCCAAAGGGCATCCTCATGTATGCAAAAGTACCAAAATGATATGTAAAAGTGGTCTTTTCTTGATCTTCGGGAGCAATAGCAATTTGATTATAGCCACTATAACCATCTAAAAAACAATAATGACTATATCCTGCTAATCTTTCTAACATTTGATCAATAAAAGGAAGAGGGAAGTGATCTTTCCTGGTTTCGTTATTCAGCTTCCTGTAGTCAATGCATACCCTCCATCCTGTAGTCACTCTAGTAGGGATAAGCTCATTCTCTTCATTCTTCACCACTGTGACTCCACTTTTCTTAGGCACTACATATATAGGACTCACCCATTTGCTATCTGAGATAGGGTAGATGATGCCAACATCTAATAGCTTCAAGACCTCTGTTCTTACCACTTACTTCATGTGTGGATTAAGCCTTCTCTGTGCTTCTCTGCTAGATTTTGCATTGTCTTCAAGAAGTATTTTATGCATGCACTTGGATGGACTTATTCCCTTGATATCTGCAATGGTCCATCCTATTGCACCTTTGTGTTCTCGCAGTACCTTCAGCAGCTTATCCTCTTCCTGTGCACTCAAATTTGCAGCAACTATCACTGGTAGCGTCTGGTTCTCACCCAAATATGCATGCTTTAGATGTTCAGGCAGTGGCTTAAGCTCCACGTCTGGTGTTCTGGTAGCAGTCTGAACAGTTGACTTGTTCCGTTCACCAATCGACTGGTCTGAGGAAACACAAGTGTTATCAGTTACAATATTTTCAAATGCAGGTGCGAGTTTACCTGTATATGACTTTGGAGTTTCAAGGTGATGTACTGTCTCTGCAATCCTGCAGTCATCGTATTCCTGTTCCACATGAGATAAAGTTAGAGATTGTGTAATTGTGGCTTGTAGTGGTTCAATGCTATGTACCTGAAATGTTTGATCTACTATCTCCTGCACCACATCAACATTATAGCATTCATGATCGTCATGTGGTAATTTTAGTGTATCAAACATTTTAAATTCAACCTTTTCTCCATTTATTTTCATACTTATAGTACCTTTTTTAACACAAATTTTTATATCAGCTGTACTCATAAAGGGCCTACCTAGGATAATTGGTAACGAAGATGGCATTGAAGAGTCCTCCATGTCTAACACAACAAAATCTGCAGGCAAAATGAAATCATTTACCTGAACTAGGACATCTTCCAAAATACCTCTAGGTCTTTTGATGCTGCGATCAGCCAACTGCAAAGTGATGGATGTTGGTTTGAGTTCCCCTAATCCTAGCTTTCCGTAAACAGAATAAGAAAAAAGATTGAAGCTTGCCCCCAAATCTAGCAGTGCATTTTCAAAGAAGTGCTCACCAACCCTGCAAGGAATGGTAAAACTACCTGGGTCCTTCAATTTAGGAGGTAATTTCCTTAACAAAACAGCGCTCACTTCTTCTGTCAAAGCCACATCCTCCCTAACCTGAAATGATCTTTTGTGAGTACAATATTCTTTCAAAAATTTGGCATAAGAAGGAATTTGTTTAATAGCATCAAGTAGGGGGATATTAATTTCTACCTTTCTGAGAGTTTCAAAGATGTCAAATAAATGTTGTTCTTTCTTTTGCTTGACTAACCTTTGAGGGAATGGTGGCAAAACTGTCCTTTCTTTTTCACTTACCTTGTTGGAACCCAAAACTTTTGATGGTTGTGTTTCTGCTTCGTCTGTGTGTGTCCCAACCTTGTTGTCAATTGTCTTACCACTTCTCAGAGTTGTTACTGATTTGAGCTGTTCTTGGCCTCTAGGGTTTGGTATGGTTTGTGAAGGGAGTTCTCCTGCCTTCCTTTCACTCAACTCCTTCGCAATTTGCCCGATTTGAGTTTCCAATTTCTGAATTGCCTGTCCTTGTTGGTTGCTTGTTTGATGTTGTTGTTGGAGCAATTGAAGAACGGTGGATTCAAAATCCAACTTCTTCTGTTCTTGAACTGGCCGATCAAACCCACTTCCCATTTGGAAATTTCGTGCATGTCCTTGCGAAGATTGAGTGCCTTGATTGTTGTTCCATGAGAAATTTGGATGGTTCCTCCACCCTGGGTTGTATGTGTTCGAGAATGGGTTGTTCTTTGGTGGAAACACTCCTTGTCCCACATAGTTTGCATGCTCCTGATCTGTGAAAGAAGACATGGGGCATGTGTCAGTTGTATGATCACAATGAGAACAAATTGCACAAATTTCTTTTGTTTGATTTTTTATACCGCCCATTGTTGTCATTGCATTAACAAGCATATCAATTTTTTTGTTCATGTTTACCATTTCTAATTGTATGTTATTACTACCAGAAATTTCGTACACTCCCTGTTTTTTAGAAATGCCTCTTCCCCTTGTTGAGAATTGTTGTGAGTTCTCGCTGAGTTCTTCAAATAATTCGATGGCCTCCTCACCACTTTTCCTCATCAAGATCCCGTTGCAAGCTGAATCCACAATTGCCTTGTTAGTATCATTTAAGCCCTCATAAAATGCTTGTACCTGATCATCTTTAGGCATATTGTGAGTAGGACACTTGAGAAGCTTGTTCCTGAAATCCTTCCATGCTTTGAAGAATAAATCTCCATCTTTTTGTTGGAAGAGTTGAATCTCCCTTTTCAGTTGTTTGGTCTTCTGGGCTGGAAAGAATTCTTTCAAGAATTTTGTTGCCAATTGCTCCCATGCATTAATTGATCCTGGTTCCAAAGAATTATACCATAATTTGGCATTATGTTTTAAAGAGAATGGAAACAAGATTAACCTGATTTGTTCAGGGGTAAGTCCTTGGACACTTTGTGTTCTGCAAAGATCAAAGAAGTCTTGCAGATGGAGGTGAGGCTCTTCGTCTGGTTTGCCACTAAAGTGGGGAACCATGCTAAGTAATTGGGGAGAGAGATGCATATTCCCTGTGACATTAGGTTGATAAGCAATGCAGGAAGGTTGCTCAATGTTCTTAGGCAGTGAATTTGTCCTGCATTGGTACTCGATTTGGTACTTCCTCAGCCATTGTTGCTCGTGAATTGGGTCTTTGTGCAGTCGCCTGGTTCCTTGTAGCATTCGACTGGTTGGTCGCAGACAGCCGACCTAGTCTGTGCAAAGTGCGTTCTGTTTCCGCGTCAATAGGTAGTAGCTCTAGACGAAGTGATCGCCTTCCGTGCATCCACCAAAATCCTGTAACCTAGAAGAAAATATTTATTAATGAAAGAAAAGAAAATAAAAGAAAAGATTTACTGATTTGTAAGTTAAAATGCTAACAATCCCCGGCAGCGGCGCCAAAAACTTGTTGTGCTATCTAGATGATCTAAACTAGACACAAATTAAAAACCTCGCAAGTGTACGAATCGTTTATAGAAGCGTAGTGACGAGCAAGGGTCGATCCCACAGAGATTGTAGAAATTAACTTACTAACCAATAAAAAGAAATAAGAATCTTGAAGTGTTGTTCTAAAAGAAATTGAGAAATTAAAAACTATATCAAGTAGTTCTGAATCACAATGTTTATTAAGTAGTTGGGCTTTGATTTCCACCTATAGTCAGTAATGCTAAGTCACCTTCTTCACTACTCTAATTACTCATGTTCGTTCCTTTAAGGGAATGGTATCTACTCCTTAAAGTATTGTTTCCCTGGCCAAGAATTAGGCATGGTATCTACTCTAATTCGTCTCTTTCCTTAAGTATTTAGCATGGTATCTACTAAGTTGCACTTAAAGAAAACATAAGAACAATGGAAACGAACAAACACTCGAAGTTCTAGAAATTGGTATCAGATCTAGATCCTTCAAGTTGATTAAACCAAGAAACCCTAACGATTCCTGTGTTACAAGTTATGAGCACGAGATACGGGTCGTCTCTATACTCATATAACAGATTCAAATTTATACTACGCAAACTTGATAATCTCAGGTTCTGTATGGCAGTCGACTTGCTTCACTCTCAGTCGACTGCTCTTAGAACTTCTGAACAAGTTTGTATATTATAAATCTATACCAATACTCACAGGTTTAATCAATAAGTAACATAATAGTATTCAGAAGAATAGAAGCATTACATAACTACGGTTTCAATCTACCCAACTATGAAATTAGTTCCACATAATAAAACTTTTATTGACTAACAGTTTCGAATACATGATGAACATAAAAGCACTAGAAAGAGAAGAAATAAACTGATGTAGTTCGGCCAGATAAGTCGGCTGGCTGTCACACAGTCGACCGGCCGTTCCTTTGCTGAATACTTGATCTCCTTCTTCTTCGATGCTGATAGAATACTTTTCTTGGTTTATGACTTGGTGATTCAGAAATTCCATCTCCCTTCGATTATTTTCTAGAATAACGCCTCTTGGTTGATATTTATAGAACACAGGAAGAGAATTAGGGTTTGCATTTTATTCCAGAAAAGTCCTTTTCTTTCCTTCCTTAATCTGCGTTGATTTGGATTAGATGCAGATGGATCTTATCTTTTCACTCTGCCGGAAGCAGTCGACTGGTGTTGAGTGTAAGTCTACTGTGCTGAGCCCCAGCAATCTCTCTGTCCGGTCGAGTGATGAAGAGCCAGTCGACTGTTGCACTGCAGTTCCCTGTATATCATCCTCTCAGTCTGTATTAGTCTGGAATCTGCTTCGTTTTGCTGCTTTTGGTTGTTTCCTATGGAAAAGAGAAAAGAAGAGTAAAATATCATATATAGAGCATTTAAATGTCCAATTGCAATAAGATTATTGCTCCTAAATGTGAATATTCTTGAGTTCATCACTCCGCCTGTTGTTCGGTTCGCCTGTTAGCCCCCCTGGGGGGCAGGAGGTGGATCTGCCCTGTCTTTCCTGACGAACGGGAGATTTGGCCCCTCTGGATAAGGGCTTCTATCTCATCTTTGAGGGCCCGACAGTCGTTCGTGTCATGGCCATGATCTCGGTGATAGCGGCACCACTTCTCCCTGTTTCTTTTCTTTCTCGAGGTATTCATTTTTGGATGAGGGGGAAGGATTCCCTCGTTCTTGACCTCCATCAGAATGGCCGAGACACTGGTGTTAAAAGGAGTGAACCTCATCGAAGCGAGGAGGAGGGTGACGTTGGCCTCCGTTATCTTTCTGGAGCTTCTTAGCTCCTTCATCTTCAACAGACTTCCGTTTATTTCCGGAGGATGATCCTTCAAGAGTGGGGCAGGTTGAGAGCTTCTTCAACTCGGATGTAGTTCTCACTCCTGAGCAGGAGTTCTGAGAAGTCCCGAGGAGGCTTCTTGGCGAGGGACGCCCTGATATCAGGTTTAATGACATTAGAATGGAAAGCAGCCGAAGGCTATGGACTGATCCAGAAAGGCAATAGATCTGGCCTCGGCGGTGAACCGCTTGATTTAGTCCCTCAGCCGCTCGCCCTTCCTTTGACTGAGGAAGAGTAAAGAGGTGCTTGTCTTTTCGGAGCTGCAGCTGATCACGAAGTGGGTGAGGAAGAGACCTTCGAATTGGTCGAAGGAGAAGATAGAGGCTGGAGCTAGTCTGGAAAACCACTCCCGAGCGAGCCCCTTGAGGGTGGCTGGGAAGGTTCTGCAGAGAAGGGCGTAAGAGACATGGTGGATCATCATGAGAGTTTTGAAACTCTCGATGTGATTAGCGGGGTTCGACTCCCCGGTGTACGGCTCAAAATGCAGAGGCTTGAAGTTCTCTGGGACGGGAACTTCCATGATGGTACGAGAGAACGGGGGCCTGCTCGGGCGGAGGTTCCATGCCCGTTGTTCCTCTTCTCTATGTAGTTGGCTATCACGCCCCGCTTCCCAAAAGAGAATACGGAATATGGATATGCGACAGAAGCCCAGTGAATGATTTTCATTATCCATAAGCTGTTCAAGAATCTTTATAACATTCACAAGAATCATCAGTCGGAAGCAAAAGTATCAGCCAACATGCACATATGAACCCAAAATATCAACAACAATACATGAAACCAAATACATTAATCTCAAATAGTCATGATCTGAATAAGTCAAAATCCTTGGTCACATTGCCCAAATACAAGATAAATTCAAGTATCAAATACAATTGTTCAAGCAACTACAAGAATAATAATAATAGCGAATCCAGCACTAGTATTTCATGTCACCAATACCGTCTGGAACCTGTTCTCCAAAATCTGCAATTCAATAATAGTAGGGAAGAGGAAAAGAGAAAACAAGTACCCGTAAATTACAAGTTACGAGCCACTTGTAATGGAGGATACAAGTATGTGGGGAAAACAAACTAATAGCATGGGATAAACATGATGTCAAAATAAACAACTAACATGGCAAAGTGAACAAGTGTAAGTGACATGAATCAAGTGTCAAGTAAACAAGTATCATGTAAACAAGCATCAAGTGTCAAGTATCATGTATCAAGTCTCATGTAAACAAGTCTCATGTATCATGTAGTCAAGTGTCAAGGAAGCATGTATCATGTTCAAGTATCATGTTCAAGTCTTGTAGTGATTTCTATCTAGGTAGCACTTCATGCAGCCCACATTACTTGGTTACTATGACAAATAGTTTGCTTTAGATTTCATAGTGTACCATAGAGGGCAGTGTACTCAGGGACAAGTCAAGAAATCGAGCTCCAACTCCAAGTATCATGTATCATGTATCATGTGTCAAGTTGTGCAAGTGGCAAGTAACGTGTCTTGCATGCAAGTGTCAAGTAATCACGTGTCAAGTATCATGTATCAAGTCATCATGTAGGATCAGTGGATCTCCTTCCGAGTACACGTTTCTGAATTATCCACTACTAGATCTTTCCCTTAAAACCCCAGCTTGATTATTTATTATTAATGTCAAACAAGCATGCAGGTGTACAAAATATATCAAGAATAACATGGCATGATAATGTGACAAGTGCCAGTTGCAAGATAAACATGTACGTGTGCAAGAAATCTCATAAAAGAATAAAATAAACAAATCTCAAGTTCAGGACAACAAGACCATACTGTAGTAAAACAGTGATTCCCAGTGTTACAAACATGCAAATTTGAATCCGTCAAAACTTCTAGAAAATAGATTCCCAACCGAATCCAACGAGTATAAATAAGTCATATATTAATTCACAAAAATATAGTTCAAAACCAATTTGAACACAGAAAATAGGTACAGCCAGAAATCAAGAAAACGAATTCAAGTGCAGGAAAACTGCATGAAAACTTCTCAAATAAATCTAGCAAAATTCTGGGATATTCCCCTATATGTCCAGTATCAGAATATAAAGTTTGATAATTTTCCAGAAAGATTAGCTAAGCCAAGTAAAATCAAAAATCATAAGGAAACGATAGTTTGGCAAATCTGGAATTCCCAATACTGTTGTATGAAAACTACGATATCTCGCAAACCGTGAAACGAAATCCAAATCCGCCAAAGGGAAATGAAAATAGACAAAACATTAACTTTAATATTTTATAAATATTTTCCATACAGTAGAAGAAAATAGGGCGAAAATACGATTCTCTACAGAATAGCGAGCAAAATCTAGCAAATATAGTCTTTATAAATAAGCATGAAACGACGTATAAAGCTCGTCAATAAAATCCACCAAAATTCTGGGTAATTCCTAAATAGATAAAGAAATACTGAACAATGTTTTGGATCCAAATAATATGTGTAGCACAAGTATCAAAATGATTTAGACATCAAAATCACCATGAAACGAAATCTGGAAAAAATCTACACCTCTGTAGTAAAATAGTCATATCTCACACATACAAAAACGAAATCGAGCAAGGTCAGAGGGTTTAGAAAGAAGATGAATTTCTGTACAAATTATGTTTTATACTGAAATTATGATTCTTACCTTAATATGGTCTAAATTACTGATCATGACAGATCATTGGCAAAATACAGAATTTCCTCAAAAACAAAAATCAACATAGATCCAACGAAACTTAATCCAAACAAAACCAAACATGAAATCACGTCTACCAAGTGTCCAAGCATCATGAAATAGGGTATCTATCACATGGATCTCAACAAATACTCAATTTCTCACAGAAATCCCACATACATGATCAAATCAAGAACGTGCAAAACCTAAGTTAATTCATGTCATATGTGTCGTGAGTCAACTATGGTCCAAACACTATAGAGACAATATCAACAAGGGATTTCACACACAATTGTCTCTAGAACCCAACTATACTACAAGCGGTATTTTTAACTTGTATCATACAAAAGAATTTGAGTATAAGTTACTTGCCTTAACCGAGATGAAACGAACAGCACGAATAACATGAACGGATTCCTGGGCAACGAACGAAAACCCACGAACAAGAGATCCACAAATCAAGAGCAACGAACCAACGAACAATCGCACGAACACATGGCACGCTTCTCAAAGCAAAAGAAGAGAGACCACAAGAGAGAGATGGGGCTTGCGGCGAAGGAGGTGGTCGGCCAAGATAATGGCGACGAGGAGAGATGAGATGGGGGTGAGATGAGGGAGTATGGTGGTGGTGTGATCGGGTAGCCAAGAGGGGGATCGGGTGAGGGGGTTGTGCGGGTGCAGGCCGGGAAAGGTGGTCGGGTGCAGCCGTAGGGGGGCTCGGCCTAGGGCTGGCGTCGGGTTGCTGTACGGCGCAGCCAAGGGGAAAGGAGGGGAGGTCGGGGGTGTGTATGGAATTAGGGTTAGGGTTTAGATGAGGGAGGGAGAGCGATATATATGTATAAGAGGAATTAGGGTTTAGAAATAGGAGTTGGGTTAATGGGTAATTGGGTTGTGGGTAGTTTAGGAGTAGTAATAGGATTTGTTTAATTGGGCTTTGATTAGGATACAGTGTATAAGATATCAATTAGGATTGGGGATTTACTTTGGCTTTGGTAATCTAATTAGGGATCAAACAATAGGATTGAGAATAGGATGATCAACCAATCACCACCACAAGCACCCAAGCACAAAAATAAAGAGGACAAGAACCAAATGAAAGAAAGAACGAAAATTTGATGAAGAACGAAACAAAAAGACAACCAATCAACACAAAGAGCTCAAAATGAAATAAACGAATATATATTGAAAAAAACTCTAATATACGGTTCAGAAAAAATACAAGAAAGTACAAATACCAAGAAAAGGAAAAATACACCAAAAATACGAAAAACGAAAAAGAGAGTTACAATCCTACCCACCTAACAAGAAGAATTTTGTCCTCGAAATTCAAAAAGAAGGATACATACGGTAACCCCGAAAGAAAGAAAAGCAAAGCAAAACAAACAAAACAAGCAAAACAACCACTACTCAAATAAATGAGGAAACTTCTGCTGAATCACCTTCTCCAGCTCCCAAGTCGACTCACTAGGCGAGTGAGGATTCCAAGCAACATGAACCAACTTGATGACCGTGTTCTTAAGCACTTTCTCCTGCCGATCTACAATAGAAACTGGCAGAATCTCACAAGTCAAATCCGGCTGCACGGTCAACTTAGAGTAGTCGATCACGTGGCTCTCATCTCGGATATATCTCCTGAGTTGTGATATATGGAAAACATTGTGCACTCCTGATAACGCTGGCGGCAATGCGAGACGATAGGCCACCTTGCCCACTCGCTCCAAAATCTCAAACAATCCAATAAACCTAGGGCTAAGCTTACCCCCACCACCGAACCGAATGACACCGCGCCATGGCGATACCTTAAGAAAAATATGGTCACCAACAACAAACTCCAAAGCTCTGCGATGAACATCAGCCCACCGCCTCTGCCTATCCTGAGCTACCTGGAGATGCTTCCTGATTTGAACCACCGCATCAACTATCCTAGTGATCAAATCTGGACCCAACGACTTCCTCTCACCAATGTCATCCTAGCACACTGGTGATCTGCACTTCCGTCCATAGAGTGCCTCAAACGGAGCAGCTTTAATACTGTCTTGAAAGCTGTTATTGTACGAGAACTCTGTGAGATGCAAATGGTCCTCCCATGATCCACCAAACTGAAGCATACAGGACCTCAACATGTCCTTAAGAATCTGAGTAGTCCACTCTGATTGTCCATCAGTCTGGGAATGGAAAGCTATACTGTACTTCAACTTACTCTCCAAACTATCCTGAACTCTCCCAGAACTGAGATCTGAATCTCGTATCCCTGTCGGATACAATACTAACTGGAACCCCATGAAGTCTAACAATGTCTTGCATATACCTCCCAGCAAGGCTCTCAATAGACTGCCCAACACGAAAAGGAATGAAGTGAGCACTCTTCATCAAATGGTCGACAATCACTCAAATAGCATTATGACCATTTGGACACCTTGGCAAAACAGTCACAAAATCCATAGTGATATGTTCCCACTTCCACTCTGGAATAGGAAGCGGCTGAAGAAGTCCAGCGGTTCTCTAATGCTCTGCCTTAACCTACTGGCAGGTCAAACAGTGAGCAACAAACTGAGCCACAATCCTTTTCATACCCTGCCACCAGAAATGAAGCTTCAAATCCCAATATATATTAGTACCGCCAGGATGGATAGAATATGAAGATTGATGGGCTTCCTCAAGCAACCTCTGACGAACTTCACCTTCCGGGACACATAATCTAGACCCAAAACGAAGCGATCAATCAGAATGAATAACCAAGTCCGTTCTGGACCCAGACTCAACCTCAGCTCAAAATCTCTGCAAATGTGCATCACTAGCCTGCGCCTCCTTAATCTGATCAATAAGAGACGACTGAAGCTGGAGTACAAAACAACTCCGATCGAAACTCGACAACAAAACCTCCAACTCCAACCTCCTCATCTGCTCAATCAGATCCCTCCGCTGAGTCAAGAACATAACTGCCGGTCTCCTGTTCAAAGTATCTGGCACCAAGTTTACTTTACCAGGATGGTATTGCAAACTGATGTCATAATCAGCCATAAGCTCCAACCAACGCCTTTGCCTCATATTCAAATCCTTCTGGGTGAAGACGTACTTGAGACTTTTGTGGTCTATAAAGATCTCCACTCGGTCCCCATGTAAATAATGTCTCCACAGCTTCAAAGTATAAATCACTGCTGCTAACTCCAAGTCATGAGTCAGATAGTTCTTTTCATGCGGCCTCAACTGCCTCGATGCATATGCAACGACTAGACCCTTCTGCATCAAAACTGCTCCAAGACCCTTACCAAAAGCATCACAGTGAATTACAAATCTGCCTGAACCATCAAGAATAGTCAACATAGGCGCTGACGTCAATCTGTTCTTCAACTCAACAAAAGCCTCCCCAAACTCAGTTAGTCAACGGTCCTGTTATCTTCAAAAAATCTTGGACAAATTTTCGATAATAGCCAGCCAAACCGAGAAAACTCCTAACTTCACAAACTGACTTGGGAACAGGCCAATCCTTCACAGCCTCAACCTTGGTAGGATCCATAGAAATACCATTGTCGGAAATAATGTGCCCCAAGAATGAAACCCTATCGAGCTAAAACTCGCACTTGCTGAGTTTCCTATAGTGCTGGTTCTCCCTCAAAGTCTGCAGAGCCACTCTAAGATGCTCAGCATGATCTTCCCGATTCCGAGAATACACCAAAATATCATCAATGAAGACCACCACAAATCTATCCAAGAACTGAGAAAAGACCCGGTTCATAAGACTCATAAATACAGCCGACGCATTCGTAACTCCGAACGGCATCACATGATACTCATAGTGGTCATATCTGGTCCTGAAAGTAGTCTTCTGCACATTAGTCTCCTTCACTTTGACTTGATGTTACCCAGAACGAAGATCCAACTTCGAGAAAATAGCAGCCCCACTCAACTGGTCAAACAAATCATCGATCCTGGGTAACGAATACTGGTTCTTCACAGTAACACTATTCAGCTCCCGATAATCCACACATAGTCGACGACTACCATCCTTCTTGTTGACAAAAAGGACTGAAGCACCCCAAGGCGAAACACTGGGTCTGATGAAACCCAAATCAAGCAACTCCTGAATCTACACCTTAAGTTCAGCTAACTCAACCGGTGCCATCCTATAGGGACTTTTCGATATAGTCGCCGTACTCGGGTGAACTTCAATACCGAACTCCACATCCCTATCAGGATGTAAGCCAGGCAACTCCTCTGGAAAAATATCCAGGAAATCCCGAACTACTAGAGGCATAGCCTCACAACCTGAATGCAACTCCATCGCACAACTCTCCTGATCCACTACAACTCGGCCAAGGGAAGACTCCCCGGCATGGAACATAAACTCTGCACGATTTAGAACCCGAAACACAACTTTCCTGGCACGGAAATCAATAATGGCATGGGTTTCACCCAACCAATTCATACTGAGAATAACGTCGAATCCTGAATTCCCAATTACAATCAGATTGGCTTTGAACTTTGCGCTACCAATAATTACAGGACACTGCCTGCACTCCTAGGAACAAATGACAACTCCACCACTTGTCACAATGTTCCAAGCCTCTGACATGTTGCTAGACTCCAACTGATGGAGAGCAACAAATCGAGAGGAGACAAAAGAATGGGTTGCCCCAGAATAAAAAAGAACATGAGGAGGGAAAGAGCAAACAAGGACAACACCTAAGACAGAAAGCAAAAGAGACAAAGAAAAGAATGCTTGAACAGGGTGAGGAAAAACAAACTGTAGAAAGAACCACGAGAAAGAAATAAAGCAAAGCAAATGATGAAACAAAAAGGGAAACAACAAAACAACAAAACAAAAGATACCTACAACCACACCCTCAGCTAACTCAGCATCTGCAGCAGTCAGGTTGAAAGCCTGACCTCTCCTGGGAGCAGCGGTCCTCTGACCGACAATCTGATGCTATGGAGGAAGCGGTGGTCTAACTGGACCACGAGCTGCGGCAACTGGCTGAACTGGACCCCTGGCTGGAGGAGCCAACCGTGGGCAGTCCCGCAATGAATGGTTAGCAGCACCACATCCAAAATAGTGACGGTTAGCACGTCTGCAATCCTTGCGCTCATGCCCTGGAAGACGACAAAAGTCGAAGAAACCAACTCTCGGAGGACCCGCAGAAGAGTAAGGAGCTACCCTGACTGGAGGGGCTGGAACAGGTCTCCGAATAGGGCCACTAGAAGACCTAGTAACTAAGTGCGGAACAGTCCGCTGAGAAGGAACCAATCCACCACGAGCCTGCTCCTAGGCCCTAGCTACCTCAAGAGCCTCAGCATAGGTATGCAAGCGAAGAGAGACAAGCTGCACCTTGATGTCTCGCTCAAGCCCCAAAATGAACCTACGAGCCATATCCTCTTCATTCGCCATAAGAATGGCTGCGAGCGACTAAGTCTCGTAAACTCAGCTGCATACTCGTCCACAGACCTAGAGTCCTGTTTCAAGAAAGTCTTATGTTACAATATTGCATGAACAATATGTAACAAAATTTCATTACTAGAAATAACAACGAACCTGCTTCACGGCTAGGAATTGTTGCTTCATCTCAACTCTGGTGCTGCTAGGAAAGAACTTCTCCAAGAAGCTCCTAGTGAAAGTGGCCCAAGTGATTGGTCTTTCGAGCCTTTCGGACTCGGACCTCCACTAAATATGAGCCAAGTCCACCAATTGGATGGTAACCACATCCACACGATCTGTATCTATAACTCTAGTTGCCAAAAGCAGTTGCTCTGTTAGAATCAACCACTGTTCAGCCTCCAAAGGCATCTCAGTGCCTGAAAACCTGTCGGGATGTGCAGCCTCATAAAGTCTGTGACTGTTCCCGGATGGGGAGGAAGAACATCCTGCGTAGGCACAACAGGCAGAGGAACTCGAGCGGATTCCAAAGCAGCCATCACCAAATTACTATGGTTCTGCTGTTGATTAATTAGCCGCTTAAGCACAGTAGTGACAGCCTCAATCGGGTCACCCTGCGATTGAGACGTAGAAACTCTGCGAGCCATAGTCTACACACAACCAAAAACAATTAGCATCCAGATCAATATTGATAATAATAATTCATTTATGCATGAATGGTTGGTGAAATGTTGAGCAGATCCCAATTCGAGCCAAGCTTGTCTAATATATTAGGCAACTAATACATTAGCCAAACCTGGTGCAATAATACCACTAAAAACCCTGTCACGCCTCGCTTCCCAAAAGACAATACGGAATACGGATACACGACAAAAGTCCAGTGAATGATTTTCATCATCCATAAGTTGTTCAAGAATCTTTACAACATTCACAAGAATCATCAGAGTCGGAAGCAAAAGTATCAACCAACATGCACATATGAACCCAAAATAACAACAAGAATACTTGAAACCAAATATATTAATCTCAAATAGTCATGATTTGAATAAGTCAAAATCCTGGGTCACATTGCCCAAATACAAGATAAATTCAAGTATCAAATACAATGGTTCAAGCAACTACAAGAATAATAATAATAGCGAATCTAGCACTAGTATTTCATGTCACTAATACCGTCTGGAACCTGTTCTCCAAAATCTGCAATTCAACAATTGCAGGGAAGAGGAAAAGAGAAAACAAGTACCCGTAATTTCCAAGTTACGGGCCACTTGTAATGCACGATACAAGTACATGGAGAAAACTAACTAATAGCATGGGATAAGCATGATGTCAAAATAAACTACTAACATGGCAAAGTGAACCAGTGTAAGTGGCATGAATCAAGTGTCAAATAAATAAGAATCATGTAAACAAGCATTAAGTGTCAAGTATCATGTAATAATGTATCAAGTGTCATGTATCAAGTCTGATGTAAACAAGTCTCATGTATCATGAAGTCAAGTGTCAAGCAAGCATGTATCATGTTCAAGTCTTGTAGTGATTTCTATCTAGGTAGCACTTCATGCAGCCCACCTTACATAGTTGCTACGACAAACAGTTTTATTTTAGATTTTATAGTGGATCAAAGAGGGCAGTGTACTCAGGGACAAGTCAAGAAATCGAGCTCCAAGCTCCAAGTATCATGTATCATGTATCATGTGTCAAGTTGTGCAAGTGGCAAGTAACGTGTCTTGCGTGCATGTAACAAGTAATCACGTGTCAAGTATCATGTATCAAGTCATCACATAGGATCAGTGGAACCCTTCCGAGTACACGTTTCTGAATTATCTACTACTAGATCTTTCCCTTAAAACCCCGGCTTGATTATTTATTATTAATGTCAAACAAGCATGCAGGTGTAAAAAACATATCAAGAATAACATAGCATGATCATGTGACAAGTTCCAGTTGCAAGATAAATATGTACGAGTGCAAGATATCTCATAAAAGAATAAAATAAACAAATCTCAAGTTCAGCACAGCAAGACCATACTGTAGTAAAACAGTGATTCCTAGTGTTACAAACTTGCAAATCTGAATCCATCAAAACGTCTAGAAAATAGACTCCTAACTGAATCTAGCAAGTATAAATAAGTCATATATTAATTAACAAAAATATAGTTCAAAACCGATTTGAATACAGAAAATAGGTTCAGCCAGAATTCAGGAAAACGAATTCAAGAGCAGGAAAACAGCATGAAAACTCCTTAAATAAATCCAGGAAAATTCTCGGGTATTTTCCTATATGTCTAGTATCAGAATATAAAGTTTCATAATTTTCCAGTAAGATTAGATTAGCCAAGTAAAATCAAAAATCATAAGAAAACGATAGTTTGGAAAATCTGAAATTCCCAACACTGCTGTACGAAAACTACGATATCTCGCAAACCATGAAACAAAATCCAAATCCGCCAAAGGGAGATGAAAATAGACAAAATATATTAACTTTCATATTTTATAAATATTTTCCATACAGTAGAAGGAAATAGGGTGAAAATACGATTCTTTACAAAACAGCAAGCAAAATTTAGCAAGTATAGTCTTTATAAATAAGAATGAAACGACGTATAAAACTCGTCAGTAAAATCCACCGAAATTCTGGCTAATCTCTAAATAGATAAAGAAATACTAACCAAAGTTTTGGATCAAAATAATTTTTGTAGCACGAGTATCATAATGATTTAGTCATCAAAATCACCAAGAAACGAAATCTGAAAAAGATCTACACCTCTGTAGTAAAACAGTCATATCTCACACATAAAAAAACGAAATCGAGAAAGGTCAGAGGGGTTAGAAAGAAGACGAATTTCTATACAAATCATGTTTTATACTGAAATCAAGATTCTGACCTTAATATGGTCTAAATTACTGATCAAGACAGATCATTGGCAAAATACAGAATTTCCTCAAAAACCAAAATCAACATAGATCCAACGAAACTTAATCCAAACACAACCAAACATGAAATCGCGTCTACCAAGTGTCCAAGAATCATGAAATAGGGTAATTAACACATCTAAAATAAGTCTATCACATGGATCTCAACAAATATTCAATTTCTCACAAAAATCCCACATACATGATCAAATCAAGAACGAGCAAAACCTAAGTTAATTCATGTCATATGTGTCGTGAGTTAACTATGGTCCTAAATACTATAGAGACAATATCAACAAGGGGTTTCTCACACAATTGTCTCTAGAACCCAACTGCACTACAAACGGTATTTTTGACTTGTATCGTACAAAGGATTTTGAGTACAAGTTACTTGCCTTAACCGAGACAAAACGAACACCAAGAATAACGGGAATGGATTTCTGGGCAACAAACGAAAATCCACGAACAAGAGATCCACAAATCAAGAGCAACGAACCAACGAACAATCGCACGAAGACACAACACGCTTCTCAAAGCAAGAGAAGAGAGAGACCACAAGATAGAGATGGGGCTTGCGGCCAAGGGGTTGGTCGGCTAAGAGGATGGCGACGGGGAGAGATAAGATGGGGGTGAGACGAGGGAATATGGTGGTGGTGTGATTAGGTAGCCAGGAGGGGGATCGGATGAGGGGGTTGTGCGGGTGCAGGCCGGGAGAGGTGGTCGGTTGCTGCAGGAGGGGGGCTCGGCCAGGGGCTGGCGTCGGGTTGCTGTACGGCGCAGCCAAGGGGAAAGGAGGGGAGGCTGGGGGTGTGTATGGAATTAGGGTTAGGGTTTAGATGAGGGAGGGAGAGAGATATATATATGTATAAGAGGAATTATGGTTTAGAAATAGGAGTTGGGTTAATGGGTAATTGGGTTGTGGGTAGTTTAGGAGTAGTAATAGGATTTTGTTTAATTGGACTTTGATTAGGATACAATGTATAGGATATCAATTAGGATTAGGGATTTAATTTGGCTGTGGTAATCTTATTAGGGATCAAACAATAGGATTGGGAATAGGATGAGCAACCAATCACCACCACAAGCACCCAAGCACAAAAATAAAGAGGACAAGAACCAAATGAAAGAATGAACTAAAATTTGATGAAGAACGAAACAAAAGGACAACCAATCAACACAAAGAGCACAAAATGAAATAAACGAATATATATTGAAAACAACTCCAATATACGGTTCAGAAAAAATACAAGAGAGTACAAATACCAAGAAAATGAAAATACACAAAAATACGAAAAACGAAAAACGGGAGTTACATTGGCCGAGGCGCCTCTCCATCTCGTGGAGACGGCGGTAGACTGAGTCCTCCCTTCGGTCATATCTCGCTGAGCCCCGGGACTCGTCTTCATGTGGAAGAGGGCTGGGGCTGCAGCGGTGATATCTTGGAGTAGGTCGAGGACTGGGGGTGCGACGGTGATGGCTCGGAGCCGACCGAGGGCTGGGAGAGCGACGATGATGGCTCAGAGCCGATCGAGGACTAGGAGTGCGGCGGCGATGGTTTGGAGCCGGCCGAGCACTGGGGGGTTGTTGGTCGTTATTGGGGGCGACAGTGAGGGCCCTCAAGATCGCCTCCTGGAACTGTTGGAACTCTGCCCTCGTGACGGGGGCCTCCTGCTCTCTCTGGCTCTGAGGAGCAGGTTGGCCGATCGGAGAGCGGCTTCTTCTTTGATGTTGTCAGGGCGACTCCCTTTACATCCTGGGAGAGTTACACCTTCTGTGATCTAGCCTACGGGGGGATCGGTCCCTTTGATGCTCCCGGCAGGGGATCCTATCACGGGTCCACCTCTTGTCCAAGAGGGTCCGAAGGTCTATCTCGTTATGTCAGTTGACGAGAACGTCACGTAGATCTTTCGGTGTTGGAGGGCTATGGGAGGCCATGGAGTAGGAGGATGGGTTGTGAATGGAGACATGGCCCTGATAAAAGGGTTGCTTTTGGCGACTTCGGCGGGAGGGTTCTCCAACAGCCCCTTGAGGCCCTTGGGGGTCGGTTGGTGGTGAGGCTGTCCAGACTGCTGAACAGGTTGAGGGATCGGCTACTCGAGCTGCTGGGCCGGCGACTGGACCGGCTGGACGGGCGGAGGGAGAGCCTCTGGAGGTGGAGGAGGAACGGGAGTTGTTCTACGGTTGGAGACCGTGGACTTCCCTTTCTTTGTAGGCAATGCTAGGAAGCGCTTTTGCTGGTGGAGTAGGGTCAGATTGCTATTTGATTCCCACAGACGGCGCCAATCTATTGCCACTGATTTCGGTATGGGGTCAAACAGATGAATTTGTGGGTTCGTAAGGAATTGAATGGGTCAAACCTGAACACTTCCACTGCTGCTTGTCTGGCTTCTCGCTGCTGCCGTTGACCTGCACAAAGTTCAAAACAACAGGGGTTGTTTCCGGTGAAGAACCCTCCGACGCTCTTGTTAGTAATCAGAAAAGAATATGAAAGAGCTTTAGGTTGGCAGAGAGTGATCACCTTGTAACGGTAGGAGGAGGAGGGTATTTATAGTCACCGTGGGCAAAGAGAGATCACCTAGAAGTGGTTAAAACCACCTCCTAAAGATAAGGACGAATTCAGATTTCTCCATATCCTTCTGGACTGGCTTGTAATGGGTTGGGACCCGTATCTAGTAGGGTAGATCCGTTCGTGGGCTGTTGGGCTCTGAAGAAGAGACCCAGTTCCCATTTCGGACCCGTTTGCAGGTGAAATTATCGTTCTGCCCCTGTGAGCTTTAAGATCCATGCTAGTTTTCAACGGTCCCAATTCAATCCCAGTTTTAGCCATATCAACATTGTAGGCGGCTTTCACATCTACCACCATGAAGTCCATCGGCTCGGTTCGGGTGGTGGGAGTTTTTCTAGCGGTTACGTCGAGAGTTAAGACACCCTCGATCGTCACTGGCACTCCCGTGAACCCATGCAGAGTGTAGCCAACGGGCTTGAGCTGATCCCTGGATAACTTGAGCCCCTGGAAAGCCTCCAGAAAGAGAATGTTGACCGAATTGTCATTATCTACTAGGACCCGGCGCACATCAAAGTTGGCCATATGGAGGTTTATGACTAGCGTGTCGCAATGGGGGGTTCGGATGCCCTCTAGGTCTCTATCTTAAAAAGTGACCGGGACCCCTAGGCCCCTGGGAGGAGAACGGTCCTGCACAGAATTTACTTTTCGGACGAAGGCTTTTCGGGAGGATTTGGAATCTCCCCCTATTGGACCTCTGTGGATGAGATGCAGGATGGCCTCTGGCTCGGAGTCTGAAGTCTCTGCATGCCACTCGGGTCGCTTATTAGCCCCCTGGGGGCGGAGGTGAATCGGCCCTGTCCTTTCTCACGAACATAGAGAGCTACCCTTTCTGAATGAGGGCCTCAATCTCGTGTTTCAGGGCCCGACAGTCATCCGTGTCGTGGCTATGGTCCCTGTGGAAGCGGCACCACTTGTCCCGGTTCCTCTTTTCCCCCGAGGTGTTCATCTTTGGAGGAGGCGAAAGAAGACCCTCTTTACCAACCTCCATCAGGATGGCTAGACACACGCGTTGAGCGGAGTGAACTTCTCGAAGCTGAGAGGTGGGCGACGCTGGTCACTGTTGTCCTTCTGGAGCTTCTTAGCTCCTTCTTCTTCTTCAGCGCCCTTCTGTTTGTTTCCGGAGGACGGTCCTTCAAAAGCAGGGCGGGAGAGGGCTTCTTTTGCTCGGATGTATTTTTCATGCCTAAGTAGGAGTTCTGAGAAATCCTGAGCGGGCTTCTTGGCGAGGGATGCCCGGAGGCTGTCGTTAGCGACATTGGATTGGAAGGCGGCAGAGGCAACGGGCTGGTCCAGGGAGGCGATGAATCTGGCCTCTGTGGTGAAACGTTTGACATAGTCTCTCAGCCGCACGCCCTTCCTTTGATGAAGGAACAGCAGAGAGGTGCTTGTCTTTTCAACTCATCGGCTACTCACAAAGTGAGTCAGGAAAAGGCCTTCGAGCTGATCGAAGTAGAATATGGAGGCTGGGGCTAGACGTGTGTAACATTTGTATTATTATTATTTTTTAAAATTAAAATATTTTTTATAGAAATTACTTGGTTTTTGTATTAAAAAGTTATTTGGATATATATACTAGTAAGTATATATATGCATTGTATCAGTTTTGTGCACTTGTACAAAATCTTGAAAAATGCGTTTTTGAGAAAATGTCTGGAATCTTGGGCAGATATAAAAAATTATTATTTTATTATTATTTTTTTTTATTTTCAGAATTGAAATATTTTTGGTGGATATTACCCGGTTTTGTTAATAAACATTATCTATTTATATGTACCAGTCTGTATATATCTGTTTTGTATCAAATTGATACTGTAATCTTCCTGGCCGGTAATAAAACTATTTTATTTTTATTTCTCGGAATTAAATTATTTTTGTAAATATTGATTCGTTTTAACTAATAAAAGTTATCTGTATATACAGATATATGTACGTATTTGAATTGTATCGATTTCGTACGTTTGTACGAAATCGAGTAGTATGGGATTTAGGAAAATTATCTTTTATTCTTGATCATCATGATGAAATGAAGGGTTAGGATTGGATTATGGTTTGATTGTAACATAAAATTGCATTTTGAACATCAATTGTTTTAACCATGAGAAGTGTGACACATGGCTTCATTCTCACCCACAAAAACTCACCCTTTCTCCTATAAAACCCTCCCCCAACCCTTAATGGCCGACCTCCGACCCTAGGGCAAGCCCTTTCTCAATTTTTGTTTTCTCCATCCATTCTCATCACATTTTATATTTTGTATTTTTCTACTTCTTCTTCTACTAGTTTTTATTTTAGAAAAAAGGATTGAGAAGAAAGAAAAAGAAAGAGAGATTAAATCAAAAGAAAAGAGTGGGTTCTCTTTCATGTGGAGTTCTTGAAGAGGAGCAAGAACAAGGAAGGAGACGCAAGCAAATCATGTTCTTCCTAAAATCAATTTGGGTGGGGGTTCTCAACACTTTTGATTGTTATTTTTATTGTTGTTTGCGTATTATGTGAAGTGCTTAGATTAATTTCATGTGCATATGAGTAGTATAGATGGAAAGGGTTTAAATATAATGTTTGTAGTGGTAGAACACAAAATAAGGCGATTAAGATTCAATTTTTGTAGTTCTAGGGTTAGAATTAATTACCCATATTAAAGGTGGAATTTTTACTCCAAATTAATTGGAGAGGTTCTCATGTGTTTTTATCATGCTCAAATTTTTGTATAATTTTTGGGGTTAATTTGATAGGCCAAACAAACCCTTTCCCCAAAACAGCAGGTTTTTAAGCTAAAACAGCAACTTGGTGTTTTGGGTTAGGTTTTGTTGTGTGTTCAACGGACCAAATCTTGGTGTTCCTTGCGGAATTTGAAAAAGTGATCAACTAGAGAGCTGTAGTAGTGTATCTGAACTTTCCAAAATTCCCTATTTGGTTAGATTCCGATTAGTGGTGCAAAAGTTATGACCGTTCCAAAACACAGTAGCCAGCTTTTGGCTGAATGCTTGCTGTTTGGATAGCTTGATATTTTTGTACCTCTTATTGATTGAATCTGATAAAGTGTTCAACTACAGAGTTATAGTAGAGTCTCCTACCTTTCCAAAATTCCCTATTTGGTTATACTCCGATAAGCGGAGTAGGAGTTATGGCTCTTACAATTTACAACAACCACTTTTGGCTGAGAACTTGCTGTTTTGATTGCTTGATGTTTTTGTTAATTTTACTTACTGAATTTGGAATGTGTTCAACTACAGAGTTGTAGTATTGTCTTTCACCTTTCAAAAATGACCTATTTGGTTAGGTTACGATAAGCAGACTAGAAGTTACGACCTTCACAAGTTTCAGCTTTGCTGTAGCTTTTGGCTGTCTTTTGTTGTCTTTGTATTGTGTTCAAGGGATGGTGGATTGAATTCCATAAGGAATCTGAAAAATTCATCAACTAGAGAGTTGTAGTTGATGGAACTGAGATGATTCCCAGGACTACGGATTGGTGTGCGTATCGATCATAAAAGATTAACAGATTAAATACGTGATCTAACCCTATATAGCGGAATCTAGGGTTCACGAATTATACCTGCGATGAGAAGAAGACGACAGCGACCCCAAGATCTTCTGCACGTATTCCTTCCTTGGGTTGGACGTCGTGTGGGCGACGATCTCCCAACCTTTCTTCTCCTTGGCTGACCTCTCTTTCTCTCCTTACGTGAATCACGAATTTAGAGAAAAAATCTTATATTTCAGATGATCAATGACGGCCAGAGAAATAGAGGATATATATAAGGCTACGACAGGGACCATGAGGAGAAATTAGGGTTAGGTCTCCTAACGAATCTGGGTATCCCGTGTTCAGCCCGAACACACAACCCAGGCCCATTAACAATAGCTCGGTCCACTAAGGAGCTATTGTTGCACTACCTTCCTAATCCCAAATTATATTTATGGGCTCCTTTTATTATATGCTCGTTCAACTCCCCATGTTAAGATATCGAATGTCCGTCGATCAAATTAAGTTACTGACAACTATATTGATCAACATCTTTTATCCTTAAGTAGTACCACTCAACTTTATTTGTCATGTCGGATGTAATCCACCTGCAGGGTTTACATGACAATCCTTATGAGCTCCTTAAGGGGACATCATCAACCCGACGTATCGGGACATGGATTCCTTTTACAATCAACAGCCCATCATATATACAATGCTATTACCCAATTCATAGAGGTTGTTGATCCATAATGAATCTCACTCTTTTATGAGTCAAAGTAATGCACACTGCATATACATGTCTGTTATTATATCTGGATTAAGAGCATAAGCATCCATAATAACAGAGGTATTTGTTCTCTTTTGTAGTCAGTACAAAGAGAACAACCTCAAGTGGTCCTGTTCAATACACACAAAGTGTACTAGTGTAAACCTATAGTCAAGACAGACTAATACCAGATTACACTACAACCTTTCCAATGGATTGTCCAAGTCCGTCTAGGTTGTGAACTATTTATATATTCCATAGGAAACTGATAATATGATCTTCTGTGTGTCACCTCACACCATATTATCAACCTTATAGAATATCAGACACTTGCATTAATATTATAATAAACACAATATGCAAACATATGCCCATATGATTCTCATTCAAAAAAATAAGAAAATAAAGTTAATACAAAAGTGATGCTTTCAGTATATAACCCTAACAGTAGTATATGTGCCCACCTTTCCAGAAAGTATAATTTGGTTAAATTCCGACAAGTAGAGCAAAAGTTACATGCTTTCAAAGTTTCAGCATTTTGTTAAGAAATCTGCTATTGGTTAATTTTTGCGTGTGTTCAAAGGACGGTGGATTGAATTCCATAAGGAATCTAAAAAAGTAATCAAATAGAGAGTTGTAGTATATGTTCCCACCTTTCCAGAATGTTTAATTTGGTTAAATTCCAACAAGTAGACCAAAAGTTACAAGCTTTCAAAGTTTCAACTATTTGTTAAGAAATCTGCTGTTGGTTAATTTTTACATGTGTTCAAAGGACGGTAGATTGAATTCAATAAGGAATCTGGAAAAGTGTTCAACTAGAGAGTTTTAGTATATGTTCCCACCTTTCTAAATTGTATGACTTGGTTAGATTCCAACAAGTAGAACAAAAATTACAGGCTATAGAAGTTTCAGTTTTTTGTTGAAATTCTGCAGTTTGGTTAACTTGTTCGTATGTTTGAGGGACCAGATTTGGATTTCCTTGCGGAATGTGAGAAAATGATCAACTAGAGAGTTGTAGTAGTTGTTCTAACCTTTCTAAAGAGTTTAATTTTATCGAATTCCGATGAGCGTAGCACATTTGGTTGCTTCTAGGGTGTTAGAAGGCTTTTTGTGTCACTTTCGGGTTTTCTTTGGTAGTATGTTCATATTAGACTGTCCGAACATTCTCCTGTTGCTTCTAATTATAAAAGATCAAGTTTTTCTTGTAAGCATGTTTGGTTGCTTCTAGGTCATTAGAACACCCGTATGGTTGTTTCTATATGTTGTTTTGCTCATACGTAGCTTCTCGGGCTCGTATGTAATTGTTAGTCTCATACGCAGCTCGCCTGGATCGTATGTAGTTGTTGGTCTCATACATAGCTTATTTAGCTCGTATGTATGTTGTTGTCTCATATGTAGTCCGCCTGGCTTGTATGTAGTTGTTGGTTTCATACGTAGCTTATTTAGCTCGTATGTGTTTTGTTTACTCATATGTAGCTTATTAACTAGTATGCAGTTTGTTGTTCTTGTCTAGGGTGATATCATTGCCCTAGGGGCCATCGACCATCAAGACGTGTGTTTACCTTACTCCTAAGGAACTGTGTACGAGTCACTCCTTATGTACCGTCAGATCTTAACCGGTGTAGGTTGATCGCGGACCGGAGCATAGACGGAATCCAAGTTTAGGGTAGGAGTATGAGAATAGGTTTGTATTGCCGGGGTCTTGGTTTGATAGGCTGTGAACAGGATCCTTAGGGATTCTTGTAAGTCTAGGTTGATCACCTAGTAGAGTTATTTTCCAAAGTCCAACTTAAGACTTAGCATGTTGTTTTAGTACCGTTCTTATCCCTCGGGTTTTTTATGGTTAGTGACATCGTTAGGGTAGTATCTTATAACTATTACCACTTAACCTTTATTTATTATCATTTCTGCCGAAGGAAAAGAGTTGGTGTTAAGGGTGATACCTTATGATCCGACCTGTCCTATAGGCCGGCACTAGGTGGTGTTATTGGGTTGTGCTCTTCTTGTCAAAGGGATACGGTCTGTGCCTTCTCACGAGTTGGGAGAACGGGATTCGTATCTCGTATGTTAATTTCTGAAGTGCCATGATAAGGGCAGAGCGATTCCTGTCGGAGCTAGGGGATGGACCCCTGGAACTCCGTCATGTCCTATGCCGGGGAAGCGAACAGCCATAGACTACGGTCTATCAGATAGGGGGCCATAGGGGATGCTTCGAGCTAACATGTGTTGCAGCAACTCCAAGGGTTCGTCTGGTTTTTGAGTGAGGTCCGATACGCCGGGTAGTAGTGGAAAACGGAGACACCATGAGCGTACTACATTGGTGGGATTAGACTGTTTCAGGGCAACCTCATCAGTCACGATGTATCTTCAGAAACAAGTTGAGTAAAAGAGTAGAATTCATAGCGCGGGTTTAAATCCCTATATATGAAGAAACGGTTTGATATGGGACGTATGTAGTATGGGCTGCATATTATTCTAAAGTCTTGCTTGCATTAGAATAAGTGCACCATTGCATCAGTTCATCCTGCATTAGATTCTAAGTCATAGCGTACACTGACACATCAATAATATATACACATTTCTCTTTTCATCAATCTGATTGTTTAAAGTTGAGAATCACTACTAGTCATCAGCCTTAAACTGCCAGCATATGTACTGACATCCCCATTTCAACATGTACTGGATTGCAAAATTACAGGTATTGGATTGCATTTCAATAGGTACAGGATTCGGGAGGACTCTAGGAAAAAGAAGCAAAATGTTGATTTATTTCATTTGTAATATATATTGTAAATTATTTATTGTTGAGAAGCATCCAAGTGAAAGTACCAAGTGTTATATTATTCATTGTACTCTGATGTAAATTTGATGAAAGTTGTAACACTTGGGCTTGTAAAGGTATTATTGTAACACTGATGTAATGTATTGTAGTTTTATAACATTCAGACTTGTAATACATTTGTTTTGAATAAAAAGTCTTAAATTTTTCTATTTTTCTATGTATTGTGGCTAATTGAAGGAAAAGATTCTGGCTTATGTCATGGTTTCCCAGTATATGGAAATCGGGGCATTACAACGGGAGTACCATTCCCTTGCAGGCCCCTTCAGAGTGGCTGGGGAAGTCTTGCAAAGGAGGGCGTCTGGCGCCTGATGTATCATCATGAGAGTTTTAAAACTTTCAATGTGGTCAGCGGGGTCGGACTCCCCGTTGTATGATTCAAAATGAGAAGGCTTGAAGTTATCTGGGATCGGTGCCTCCATTATATTCCGAGAGAATGGGGGTCTGCTGAGGCGGAAATTACACGTTGCTCCTTCTCTATGTCCAGTCGGCCAAGGCACCTCTCCATCTCGTGGAGACAGTGGTAGACCGAATCTTCCCTCCGATCATACCATGCTGAGGCCCAAGATTTGTCCTCGTGCGGAAGGGAGCTGGGAGTGCGACGACGATAGCTCGGGGCCGCTTGAGGATTGGGTGTACGGCGCCTACAGTCTTGGGCAGGCTGAGGACTGGGCGCCCGCTTACCGTGGTTGGGGGCAACATTTAGGGCCCTCAAGACAGCCTCTTGGAATTGCTGGAACTCTGCCCTCGTGATGGGGGCCTCCTGCTCTCGGTGGTCCCGAGGAGCAGGTCGGCCGACCGGAGAGCAGCTTCTCCTTTGATGGCGCTGGGATGACTCCCTTCGTCTCCTAGGAGAGTTGGACTTTCTGCAATCTGACCTACAGGGGGAACGGTCTCTAGGGGACCAGATCGTTGGACCCCTGTGATGCTCTCGGCGGGGTTTCCCATCATGGGTCTGCCTCTCATCTAAGCGGGTCCAGAGATCTTCCCCATACTGCCTGTTGATGATGATGTTTCGGAGATCCTTTGGCGTAGGGGGACTGTGCAAGGCCATGGAGTCCGACGAGGGGTTGTGTATTGATACATGGTCGCGGTGAGGAGGTTGCACTTGCTGACTTCGGCGTGAGGGTCATGCAGGAGCCTCTTGTGGCCCTTATAGAGCCTGCTGGGGCTGTTGCTGTTGAGGAAGATGCTGTCCAGGCTGCGGTTGCTAGACGGGTTGATGGAGAGGTTGTCCAGGCTGCTGGACTTGGTGTGTGGGTTGAAGGGGAACCTCAAGTACTGAAGGAGGAGAATGTGCAGGAGTTTCTCTACGGTTAGAGACCGTGGTCTTCCCCTTCTTGGGAGGCATGTCTCGAAACTAGTTTGGCTTGTGGGAGAGGACTGGATCACTGCTTCTGTTTCCCATAGATGGCGCCAATCTGTTGGTGCTGATTTTGGGTGGGAGCAAACAGATGAATTTGTAAGTTCTTTGACGAAAACAGTAAAGCAAACATGTTGCTTCTGCCTATGTGTTGAATCGTTCCTTGTCGCTACCACGAACCTGCACAAAGTTCAATATACCGGGATGGATTCGGGCGATGAACCCTCCGACGCTCTTGTCAATAACCAGAAAGATTAAGAAAGTTCTTTAGGTAGGCAAAGATTCATTACATTGTAATCGTGGGGGGAGAGGGGTATTTATAGTCACCTGAGGGATCTGTTTTGAGATAAGAACAAATCTCTATTTCCCTGTGTAAACGGATAGAAGTGGTTAAAACAACCTCTTATAGATAATTACGAATCTGAATCCCTCCTTATCCTTCTGAACTGGTTTGTAACAGGTTGGTACCCGTATCCACTATGACAGATCCGTTCATGGGATGTTGGGCTTTAGAGAAGAGATCCAGTTCCCATTTCGGACCCGTTTGCAGGTGAAATTACCTTTTAACCACTGAGAGCTTTAAGATTCGTGCCCGATTTGAACGGTTCGGATTTAGTCCTATTTTAGCCATATCATTGTATATAGGTGTGTGTTTGCATTAGTTAAGCATCAAAATCGATCAATTTGAGTAGTACAATGTTTCCATTCAATCCCAGTATCAAAACAAATCAAGATCCAATCGAAAAAAATCACAAAATTCATAAAAGTCAAGTTTCGGTTGTACATCAACAGAACCGAAATCAAAAACCCCCCTTTCACTTCAAGATTTGATCTTTTGATTCTAAAAACCTCTTTGCAACTTGTTATACACATACCCCAACTGATTACATTAGTTTACCCCTTGATTACTAGCGTCTACAACAATTTTTCTTCAAGTTTCACCCATAAAACACTATAACAGATCCTATATATAACATACACAGTGAAGAACCCTTCTTTATTCACTTCTATGCAATTTACATCATACAACTCATTATAAACCATCAAATCACCAAGAATGAGATAAAGCAACATACCCATGATTTCTATTAGGTTGTTAACATTCTTAAGTCATCTAAATTTAATCTTAATCATCAATAGCATAGTTTTCATGAAAAGATTCAATCTTTATTCATCCATCCATCAACAATTCATTATATCAACATACAATCCTCTAACGTGCTTTCTAATAGACAAATCATCACATACAACATATATAGAACAGTAAGAAAGAAAACATATGTCACTCACCTTATTGAAGAATCAACCGAAATAATAAAGAGAATAAGAAAAGTCATTCCTTACGCAAGAAATCCAAGATCCTTGCTTCGAAACTCCCAGAAATCAATAATAAAGAAAATCCTATATTTTATGCAGCAAATAGATGGCTGCAACTTCTCTTTCAATAGGCCGGAATTCAGGTATTAGGGTTTTGAGAAAATTTTGCAAATTATCCCTTTAGAGTATATCTTTACATATATAAATCCTTATACTTGGAACTTAGATTAACCAACTCAATTTAGATTTAAAATAAAAAATAACCATCCTGATTCTGGCCGGCACTGGTTTTAAAACCAAAACGAATTTTGTAATTTTTTGCCTCTAATTGGCAATTTTGCAAAAAGACCCTCCTTTAACAAATTTGCGAAATAAACCAAATCTATTACAAAAAAATTTAAAATCTTTGCCTCTCAGTTGGCTAGCCATCATGCTTAGCCCAGAAAAACAAAACTCTGGAGTTTTCATTCCAAGTGGTAATTTTGCACAAAACCCCCTCTTTTTGTAATATTGGAAAATATGCCAAATAAATATCAGAAAAATCTAGAAAATTCATGAATAATAACTACTAATAAAAATTAGGTTTCCCCAAAACAATTTCTGAATTCAAGTTTACCAAAATTTATTTGCACGTGTTTTGCACGTGTAAAAAGATAAATTTCATAAATAATATTTATTAAATCACCAAAAGTCACTTTAATTCATTTATTAATCTCAAAAACATTATTTAAAAATCTAGGGTCTTACATCACTTCATCCTTAGAATAGTTTTGTCCTCAGAAATACTGCTAATAGAAAACAAACAATATAAGCAAAAGAAAGAATGCAATCACATAAATGGAAATATAACTTAAAGAATACAGTCATACAAGAGAAATACAACTTAACCAAAAGAATACAATTATACAAAGAGCTCGGGAAAATCCTTCAGCATGTGATCCTCCGGCTCCCAAGTAGCTTCCTCAAACTACTGGTTCCTCCACAACACCTTGACCATAGGTATCACCTTATACATCAACACCTTCTCCCTACGATTAACAATCTCTACATGCCGCTCCTTGTAACTCAAGTTCAGCTGTAACCCCTCAGGCACCTCCGTCAACTGATGACTCTGATTTGGCACATACTTCCTTAACATCGACACATGAAACACATCATGCACCTGTGCAATTCCTCCGGTAACTCCAACTTATATGTCGTCTTACCAATCCGCCACAAAATCCTGTATGGCCCAATGTACCTTGGCGCCAACTTGCCCTATTTCCCGAACCTGATTACACCTTTAGTTGGAGAAACCTTGAGAAAAAATGCATCCCCAATCTCAAACTCCAAATCCCTTCGATGTCTGCTGCACAATCTCAGGCCCAAACATCTGCCTCTCACAAACTTCATACCAACAAACGGGTGTCCCGCACTTCCTCCCGTACAGAGCTTCATACGGAGTCATCCCGTTACTCGCATGGTAACTGTTGTTATAAGCAAACTCAACCAATGCCAAGTACCCCTCCCAACTGCCACCAAAATCCATACACAAGCCGTCAGTATATCCTCCAATACCTTATTCACCTTTCAGTCTGACCATCGGTCTGTGGATAAAAAGTAGTACTGAAATCGATTCTGGTACCCAAAGCTGCTTACAAACCTTCCAAAATCTCAATGTGAACCTCACATCCCTGTCAGAAACAATCGACACAGGAACTCAATGAAGTCTCATAATCTCATCAAACAGCTCTGCAAATTTCTCTAACCACCAAGTAATCTTCATGGACAAAAAGTGAGCTGACTTGGTCAAATGGTCAACAATAACCCAAATTGAGTCATTTCCCTTCGGACTCCTCGGCAACCCTATGATGAAATCCAAGCTGATATTCTCCCACTTCCATTCTAGAATGGGCAATGGCTAGAACAAACCTCCCGGCCTCTGATTCTTTGCTTTGATATGCTGATAAGTCAGACACCTTGGCACAAAGTCTGCCACATCTCTCTTCATACCAGACCACCAAAAGTGCTATTTGATGTCCTTGTACATCTTCGTGCTTCCAGGACGTACTGACAACAAGGTACTGTATGCCTCCTGCAAGATACTCTCTCTTAGATTTTCATTATTCGGAACACCCAACCTTTCACCCAACCAGAGAACTCCATCTTGAACACGGAACTCTGATAATTTGCCTTCGAAAACCTGCTAGCACATCCTCTGAATATCTGCATCTAATTTCTGACCCTCCATAATCTGCTCTCTCAGAGAATGCTACAACCTCAATTGAGCCAAAGATGCTCCCAAACCCTGCAGTACAACCTCGATACCAGCCTGATCAAACTCTGCTACCAACTCTCTTTGAGTGGTGATCAAACTCGACAAACTGCTCTTCCGACTAAGCACATCGGCCACCACATTCGCATTGCCTGGATGATACTTGATCTCAGGACGAATGTCTTCCAACACTTCCAACCACCCCGAAAATTTAGATCCTTCTGCTGATAAATGTAATTCAGGCTCTTGTGGTCGGTATACATGTTGACATTATCTCCACATACTTAATGCTTCCACTGCTTCAAGGCAAAGATAATAGCTGTCAAGTCCAAATCATGCGACGAATAGTTCTTCTCATGCGAACGCAACTGCCTCGAACCATATGCAATAACATTCCCTTCTTGCATTAAGACACACCCCAAACCTCTAAGGGACGCATCACTAAAGATACCATAGTCCTTCCCAGCTTGTGTCAAAGCTAAGATAGGTGTAGTTGTCAACCTCTCCTTTAGCTCAAGGAAACTCGCCTTACACTTATCAGTCCAAGTGAATGCCACATTCTTCTGAGTTAACTTTGTCAAAGAAACTGCGATCTACGCATAGCCCTGAATGAGTCTCCTGTAGTACCCAGCCAAACCCAAGAAACTTCTGACTTCCTTCACTGACGTTGGCCTAGGCCAATTCTTCACTACTTTAACCTTCTGAGAATCGGTGGCCACTACCTCCTTAGAAAGGATATGACCAAGGAAAGATACCTCAAACTTCCAAAACTCACACTTTGATAGCTTGACATACAAGTTATGCTCCTGTAACTTCTTCAATACCTCTGCCAAGTGCTTAGAGTGCTCTTCCTCCAACTTTGAATATACCAGAATACCATCAATGAATACCACCATGAAGGAATCAATAAACGGCCGCAAAATCCGATTCATCATATCCATGAACACTACCGGCACATTCGTCACTCTAAATGGCATCACCAAAAACTCATAGAGTTCATGACGAGTTCTGAAAGTTGTTTTACACACATCTTCCTCCTTAACTCGAACCTGATGATACCCTGATCACAGATCAATCTTCAAAAACATAGATGCTCCCCGAAGCCTATTAAACAGATCATCAATTCGTGAAAGTGGATACTTGTTCTGATAGTCACCCTGTTCAACTCCCGGTAGTCAATGCACATCCTCATTGGCCCATCCTTCTTCTTCACTAACAACACTAGTGCTCCCCACGGTGCTCGACCTGATGAATCCTTTACCCAGCAATTCCTTAATCTGCTTCTTAACTTCATCCTGCTCTACAGGTGCCATCCTATAGGGAGCCAGAGAAATCAGAGCACTTCCCGGCTTAACATTAATACAGAACTCAACATCCTGCTGTGCTGGAAATCCCGGTAAATATTCCAAGAATACCGTAGGAAAATCCCTCACCACTGGAATGCCTCTGACTTCATCTGGAATCATCAACATAGATACTATTGCAGTCACTTTCGGGTCCTTCCTCTTCCTATGAAAAGTCACTGCGGGACCTCCTGGTGCTTTCACCACCTCTTTCTTCTTGCATTCAATTGTGGCATCACATATTGCCATCCAATCAATGCTCACGATCACATCCACACCCATGACATGCAGTTCAATGAGATCAATGCCAAATAATCTTCCACCAATCTCGATATCACAGCCCTCATAATATCGATCAGCAATCAATTCTTTCCCTGATTATGTTGCCACCGACAAGACTATGCCTAGAAATAGCTTAGGTTCCACACCTAAAACATTAGAAAAATTGGGTGAAACAAATGTATGCTAAGAACCAGTATCAAATAAAACTTTTGCTTTTATTCCATTAATGAAGACAAATCTTGTTACATGAAGAATGATACTTAAATCTCGAATTTATTCTTAAACAAAGTTTTACTTAATGCATCGAATAAATTAATTTAAAATTCTTGCATACCCTAGATCATATCTTCTGAGTTACCCGCATCCTCCTCAGTTAATGCGATCACTCAGCCCTGCCTCTGGAATTTGCTCCCATCCACACCATCCTTCTTAAGTTGCGGGCAGAACAGCTTAGTATGCTCCTCTCGCCCACACTAGAAATAAGTCTACTTTGAAATTTTAGGATGACTTGAAGTGACCCGCCTCCTTACAGTAGTAACAAGTCACCTCTTGAGCTGCAGCTGCCTTCTGCTCTAGCTTACTGAACCTGCCCTGCTTTACTGGGAACTTCTTCCCACTCTGACTTGCTACTTATGGCCTCTTGTTCCTGTTCCAGGTCTCCTGCTTCTTCTAGAACTGGTCCATATCTTCTGCTGTCATTGCTGCTTTCCTGACCAGCTTATCAAACCTTCTGATGCCCAACGGTATCATCCGCGACCTCAAATTCGGCCTTAAGCCCTGCTTGAATTTCATGGCCTTCTTCACTTCATCAATAATCAGCTTTGATGCATACCTTGATAGCTGGATGAATATAGTCTCATATTCGCGGACTGACATGCTGCCAAGCTATAGATTCAAGAATTCCGTTGCCTTCTTCTCTTCAACATCCAGAGGAAAGAAACTGTCCCTGAACTCCCCAAGAAAAGCTTCCCAAGTCTCTTTTTCATTCTCAAAAATCCTATTCTATGACTGTCACCAGACGTCGGCATCCTTCTTTAACTGCATTGTAGCCAACTTCACCTTATTAGCCACTGGGGTTTCCAAAACCTCGAGGACCACTTCCATCTGTCTAATCCAATCATCAGCCTCATTTGGATCAGACTGCACTTCTAAAATAGGTGGCTTCATCCGCTTGAAGGACTCTACTTGCTTAATTGGATCAGCCTTAACAAGCATGGGTCCAGCTCCTTGATTCTGAATCCGAGCCATGTTGGCTGCCATGAACGTTTTCAAGGTCTGGTACACCCTGGCAATTTCCTTCTCGAGATCGAGTCCAGCCCCATGGGAACCTTCAGCTCCATCATCATTTCCACCATTCCTGGTTCTGGGTCCTGCCATTATACTGATTACTGCAAAATAAGGGAAAAAGTTAGAGCATCACAACATAACTCATATTCACATTAATATCCCATGGAAAAATCTCAATCATACCCCAAACCATCTCATCTAGTTTTAGTTCTATGTGATACTCACACTCTAATGTCCACACCTAGGTACTCACGCCCTAATGTTCACCTAGGTTTATTCTTATACCATGTTTATCATTACTATTGAAGCATGCTCTAATACCACTCTCTGTACCGCCCCGAATTTTTAATATGTTATCTCAGAAATACGCGGAACAATTCCCCGCATTTACCTCAATGTAATAGTAAACATAGCCAAACACAAAAAAATTTCAACTTTCTTTACAACATTTCTTTACAAAGCACAGCGGAAAATAAACACCTTAAATTACAATTTCTTTCTTTTACAATCCATTCTTTTACAAATTGCATAAATCACATTATCATTCTACCACATGCATGCAAATCCCAAGCTATAGGTAGCTACCTGTAAAATATGAGGCTAGAGATAACCCTAACCCCCAAAACAACAGGGGTTAGCCATAACGTTGTGAGTGACATCAAAAGAAATACAATATAAATAAAATCTAAATGATAAAGTCACAACCAACACATACCAACAGTAGTAACGAATGGAAATGAAATAACAATGAATAAGGCATGAAAACATTTAGTTAAACTACACTAATGGTCAAGTGTAGGAAAACAGGAAACAAACATGCCTAAAACCAAGTCAAGAAAACACAAATGCAGTACGATGACTCTCTAATGCATACTTGTCGGATTCTATGCATTCCATACTACATAGGTCCGGTGCAAGCCCTTATCGTTTTCCACATTATAGGGTTCGATCCACGTTCTGCAACTATCCTACTACAATGACTACTACGAGATTTAGATATTTTGCAAGTATCTGTTCTCGCCGTTGGAATACTGGTGGCTAATCCTACTCACGTGGATCATTCTGTGGCTTATTTCATCCATCGTCCTGGAATACTGGAGAATGCCTCACTCCGCAGGTCATCTTGGAATCCTCATTGCACAAACATCCCATGAGCGTCGCTCTCATCCTTGGAACACTGGAGACCAATCCCACTTACATGGATTATTCTATGGCCTATTTCAGCCATCGTCCCGGAATACTGCAGATTATCTCACTCCTCGGATCATCCTGGAGTCCATAACTCACATTTCCTCTCATTTTGTCATATCACCATCTAGTGCATGTCCTTATACTTATTAAGTTCATTTAATTAACCAGAGTTCTCCTAGAGTTGGTGTACCCTACCGGACATAACTTAACTGATCAACAATCAAGACCACAACTGGTCGAACCACAAAATCTCAACTGCCGGTGACTAGGGTCCCACTCACCCTCTAGAGACTCACAACTCAACTATTCAAACGACTATTTCATTTAAAACTCTTAATTCATTATCAATTCGTTCGTAATTGGAAAACTTCTTAATAATCAATAAATCCAAATCCATCCGAAAGCCCACAAATTTCCAGAACTAAAATAAGTTATTAAATTCATTAAATGAATGGGAATCATATTTTGAAGTCGTAGAAAATCACATAACATCAATTCCTTAAAAAACCGTATAAATTTTACTTTATAAAGTCATGGAAATACAATTTAAATCCTATAATAATCAAAATATAACTCTCTCTAAACTACTGTAATCTGTAGCCAAAACTTTATCTAAAATAGTAGATTAATAATCCATAAGTTTGAAGAAATAGTCGTTCAAGAAAACAAAAGAAAAACTCAACAAAACACTCAGCCAAATAGCTGATGAGTGACTGTCAAAACCCGTTCAAAAAGCGATGGTCGACTGTCGAGCTAAAAATCCAAAAGTCCTCAACTTACAGTCGACCGACATCTCTAGTGTAAAAATTAGGCGGTCGACTGTCATGTTCGAAAAATGACAGCTTTTAATTTCGTGCACATTTAAACTGATAATTAGTTTAATCTTTCTAAAATCATAAATTTCTAAAAATATTCCTGAGATGATCAAATACAACTTCTCTAACGTACTGGAGTTTATAAAACAAATCAAAACCTCATCAATTTCATAAAAGATCAATTTTCGATAAAACTTCTTCAAAACAGGATATATGAATATATAAGTGTATATATAGGTGTGTGTTTGTATCAGTTAAAGCATCAAAATCCATCAATTTGAGTAGTAGAATGTTTCCATTCAATCTCAGTATCAAAACAAATCAAGATCCAGCCGAAAAAATCACAAAGTTCATAAAAGTCAAGTTTCGGCTGTACATCAACAAACCCGAAATCAAAAACCCCCTTTTCACTTCAAGATTTGATCTTTTGATTCTAAAAACCTCTTTGCAACTTGTTATACACATACCCCAACTGATTACATTCGTTTACCCCATGATTACTAGCGTCTACAACAATTTTTCTTCAAGTTTCACCCATAAAACACTATAACAGATCCTATATATAACATACACAGTGAAGAACCCTTCTCTATTCACTTCTATGCAATTTACATCATACAACTCATTATAAACCATCAAATCACCAAGAACGTGAGATAAAGCAACATACCCATGATTTCTATTAGGTTGTTAACATTCTTAAGTCATCTAAATTTAATCTTAATCATCAATAGCATAGTTTTCATGAAAAGATTCAATCTTTATTCATCCATCCATCAACAATTCATTATATCAACATACAATCCTCTAACGTGCTTTCTAATAGACAAATCATCACATACAACATACATAGAACAGTAAGAAAGCAAATATATGTCACTCACCTTATTGAAGAATCAATCGAAATAATAAAGAGAATATGAAAAGTCATTCCTTACGCAAGAAATCCAAGATCCTTGCTTTGAAACTCCCAGAAATCAATAATAAAGAAAATTCTTTATTTTATGCAGCAAAGAGACAGCTGCAACTTCTCTTTTAATAGGCCGGAATTCAGATATTAGGGTTTTGAGAAAATTTTGCAAATTATCCCTTTAGAGTATATCTTTACATATATAAATCCTTATACTTGGAATTTATATTAACCAAATCAATTTATATTTAAAATAAAAAATAATCGTCCTGATTTTGGCGGGCACTGGTTTTAAACCCATAAAACGAATTTTGTAATTTTTTGCCTCTAAGTGGCAATTTTGTAAAAAGACTCCTTGAAAAAATTTGCGAAATAAAAAAAATCTATTAGAACCAAATTTAAACTCTTTAATGCTAAGTTGGCTAGCCATCATGCTCAGCCGAGAAAAACAAAATTCTGGGGTTTTCACACCTAGTGGTAATTATGGACAAAAGTTCATCTTTTTGTAATATTGCAAATATGCCAAATGAATATCAGAAAAATCCAGAAAATTCATAAAAAATACCTACTAACAAATATTAGGTTTCCCAAAAACAATTTCAGAATTTGTGTTTCCCAAAATATATTTGCATGTGTTTTGCACGTGTAAAAAAATAAATTTCAGGAAAATATTTTGTCACACCCCGCTTCCCAAAAATACGGAATACGAGCACGTAACAAAAGCCCAGCGAATGATTATTATCATCCTTAAGCTGTTTCAAGAAATCTTTGCAACACATCACAGAATTTATGAGAGTCGGAAGCAAAAGGTGGAACCAACATGCACTATTGAACAAATTTACCAACAGGAATTTACTTGAAATCAAATACCATATTCTTAAATAAAACAGAGTCTGGAGAAAACAAATATCCTGGGTCACATCGCCCAAATACAAATAATATCTAAGTCTCAAAGTACAAGAATAATCCAAGTCTCACGAATACAAATATTGTTCTAGCACGATACAAGAAATAAAAACAATAATCAAAACCAACACTAATACTTCAAGTCTTCAACACCACCTTGAACCTATTCACCATAATCTGCAATTCATTGAATGCAGGAAAGAGGAAAAGAGAAAACACAAGTACCCGTTAGTTGTAAGTCGCGGGTCACAAATAGAGTAGGATACAAGCACATGGAATGGGGAAAACTAACTAGCACATGGTATAGGTATAATGTCAACCTAGACAACTAGCATGGTAAAGGGGTCAAATGTACACGGCATAAATCTATTGTCAAACAAGTATCCTATAAACATGCATCAAGTGTCAAGTATCGTGTAATCATGTATCAAGTATCATGTTTCATGTAATCAAGCCTCATGTATCACGTCTCATGCATCATGTAGTCAGGTATCAAGTCAAGTATCATGTTCAAGTATTAAGTTCAAGTCTTGTGTAGTTACTATCTAGGTAGCACTTCATGCGCCCCAAATTATATCACATGGTTGCTACAACACAACAGTTTCGTTTTAGATTTAGTAGGGGAACATGCAGGGTAGTGTACTCATGTAGAAGCTCCAAGTATCATGAAAACAAGCTCTAAATATCATGTAAACAAGCTCCAAAACCAAAACAAGCTCCAAAACCCAAAACAAGCTCCAGTTTCATGTGTGCACGTGTCATGTAAATCATGTCAAGCTCTGAGTGTAAACAAGCTCCAAACCAAACCAGGTTCTTCTGAGTACACATTTCTGCACTATCCACTACTAGATCTGTCCCATAAACTCCGGCTTGATTACTTTTATTATTGTTATCCAACGGACATGAATGTGTGCAAAATAGTGTCATATAAACATGGTATAATCATATTTAGGTTCAGGTTAACAAATCAGCATGCATGGTTGATATATGTTCACATATACGAGCAAAATAGTCTAGGTTCATAATCAGGACAGCAAGACCAAACAGTACTAAAACAGTGATTCCAAGAGTTACCGACATGAGAATGAAGATCCGTAGATGGATCTGGAAACTAGACATCCACACGCATCCAAAGAGTATAATAAAGTTAGATACTAGTTCACAATATCTCAGCTTAAAACTGATTTGAATACAGATTTCATGTACAGCTAGAAAACAGGGGAACGACTTCAAAAGAATAAAGACAGCATGAAAACATAGCAAATAATTCCACGAAAAATCTGGGGTAATTCCCTATAGATATAGACTCAAAATAACAAGTTTTATAATATTTCAGTAAGTATAGATAGGTCATCAAAAATAAGAAGCAACACAAAAACATGGTTTCACGAATCTGAAATTTCTCAACACTGCTGTACGAAAATAAGGATATCTCGCAATCAGTGAATCGAAATCCAATTCCGCCAAAACGAAGTGAAAATAGATAGATTTTTCCAACTTTCGTATCTCACAAATAATTTTCATATAACATAAGGAATTACGGTGAAAACTGCATTCAATATAGAACAGCACGCAAATTATAGCACAAGATGATTTTAGAGAATAATATGAAACACTACCTAAAACTTATCTTTAAAATACAACAAAAATCCGGGTAGTCCCTAGTATCATAAGAAAATACTGAGCACAATATTATACCAAGATATTATGTATAGCCTAGTTCTTGAAAATAAATTGTTGACAAAAATGACTCAAAACTGAATCTGAAATCTACCGACATGGCTGTACCAAAACTATCATATCTCAGTCATACGAACTCCAAATGTAGTAAAACAAGTGGGGTTTGAAAATATACTAAATTATCTAGATTTCACTTTTAATTTCCAAGTTGAGATTCGAACCTTAGCATGGGTGAAAACAGCAAGCAACACAGATCAGACCGCAAATTCTAGATTTCATATATCTACTTCAAAACATTATAACTTCCACAAATTTTGTCCAAACTTAACCAAACTTGAAATACAACCTACTAATCACCTAAACATCATGCTTTAGGGGTTCTAACATGTCCAAGCCTAATTATTCTCACATGGGCAATCAATCGAACATATACATTGCAAATATCCATGTACACGAACAAAATCAAGTTTCGGTATAACCTAGGGCATTAACCTATCAAGTTTCATGTCTAAAGTCATCTACGGCCAAACTTATCACAATAGAGACAAATCCATCAAGAAAAATACAATTTTTGATTGTCTCCAGACCCAACTACTCTAGGTGTGAACTTTTTCACTTGTATCAACCTAATAAAATTTTGTACAAGTTACTTGCCTCTTTATGGAGTGAATACGACGCGAATAAGCCTTAGAAACAAAAGCCACGAGCGAAAACCTTCCACGCGCGAATCCAAGCGAACCCACGAACACAAAAAGCTCCTACGATCGAACTCCTTAATGCACGAACCAAAGTGGAGATACCCACTTCAAGGAACACTAAAAGAAGTAGTTTGATGATGGTTTGAGGATGGTGGTGCTGCTTGGTGGTTCCGGCCAACAAGTAGGGAAAAGGAAGGGTTTTCGATGGAGATGTTGTAGTATGGTGGATGGATGGCCGGAATAGGGTTTATGTATGGAGATAGCCGGCTATGGAAGAAGTGGGGGGGCTTGGTTTGGATGCTATGAGGCAGGCCGGGAGCAAGGAGATGAGGAGAGGGAGGCCGGTTGCTATTAGGAGGAAAATAAGGATTAGGGTTAGGGTTTAAGGGTGTTAGGATATTTAAATAGGTGATTAATGTGGGCTAATGGGTTGTGGGTATGAATATGTAGTAATAGGTATACAATTGGGTAATGGGTATTGGGTAGATTTCAAATGGGGATATAATATATAGTGAATTCTATGGCTCCTAAAAATCTCCTTAAGGGTCAAAAATCGTAATTTTGGGTAAACACTACCAAAAATTCATCACATCACCAAAATAAATAATAATAATGAATGAGGCCAAGAAAATGAGAAATAGAACTCAAAATGATGAAAATGAGCAAACGACGAACAATCAGCACAAGGAGGTCAAAAATGAAGAAAAAGAATATTTATTGAAAATAATCCAATATACGGTTCCGAAAAATACAAGAGATATAATAATACACAAAAATGAAAAATACACTCCAAAATACATAAAATGAAAAACCGGGGTTACAATCCTACCCACCTTACAACAAAATTTCATCCTCGAAATTTGCTTAGGCGGTACATAGGACGAGAAAAACACAAACTGGGGAAGGGTAACAAAGCAGAGCGCTAAGGGGAAGGAACAAAGCAGGGGCAATACCAGAAAAAGAGGGAAGGGGATAAAAATGGGATCAAATGGAATGCAGAAAGAGAATAAACAGTATCAAAAGAAAAGAACAACACAAGATAATAAAGCAATAAGGGAGTCGGCAGAACTGAAATCAAATAGAGAAAAGACAGGGAAGAATTGAATCAAACAATAAGTCAACGGATGAGAACAATTGCAAGAGATAGGGAAAACCAAAACAATGCAAGGAAGGAGAAGCAACAACATGATCCTAGGACCTGTGGGTTATGGGCCCACCATGCTTCCGCTGCGCCACTCTGATGGTAACGTTCCAAGCTGCAGACATGTCGTTGTAGACCACGCGACACCAAGCGACGATCCGACCATGAAGAAAAGAATGAGACACCAGAATAAAATTGGGATTTAGAATAGGGCTTTAATTTAAATAATTAGGTCTAAACTAATGAGCATTAACAAAAATAATATTAATAATACAAAAATTAACACATAATAATAATAAAATAATAATGACAAAAATAATCATCATAATCATACTATTAAAAATAATAATAAAATATTAACAATACTGATAAGGATAATAATACAAGATAGAAAATAATTTGTGGTTCATCATTTTGGTGAAAGTAATTCAATATCAACATCAAAATAAAATAGTAAGAAAATACAATAATAATAATAGTAATATTAATAACAATAATAATAAGGAAAACAATAATAATAGTAGTAGTAGAAATTCTTTGATGTGGGTTCGCCTCATTTATATCCATCTGTAGTCTTGCCTTCTCGACATCAAGTTGAAGGTTTGCCTCCACGATATCAGGTTGCAGATTACCATCTGGATATTCGGTTGCACATTTTGCCTCACCGCTATCCAGTTGCAATTTGCCTCCATTGACGTCTAGTTGCATGTTTGCCATCTCGACATCCAGTTGCAACAAAACGATGAACGAAATGATGCGATCTTCCACGTGTACTTAGATATTGATTGCTCAATTTAAGTACGAAGTTGAAATTTGTAATATTAAAATACACAGTTATTCGAAATAACAAAATTTTCGTTTTTAGAAAACAATTTTATAGATGATCTAAAATATAACAAATAATAATCAAAATACACAAAATATTCGAAAATATATATATAATAAAAAGAAAATATAGGCAGGAGAAGAATGAATTTTATACTCAATAAAGAGTCAACAAAGGAGGACGACTACAAGGGACGAAATGAAATAAGAAATCAAAGAATTGAATATGAAGGAAGAGAAACGAGGGGACACAAGTGGAATTTCAAAACAATATGGCCGGAAAGGAATAACTAGCATGATACTCAAAATGAGTCAACAAATGAAGATGAATGAAAGAATCAAAGAAATATGGGTACGGAAAGAACGAAACTATACCCAATAAGGAATCAACAAATGAGAACGACTAAAAGAGATAGAAGAAACAAGGAATCAAGGAAATCAAATACGAAGGGATCAAAAAGAAAGGAATAAGACTAGTATCCAGATCAATGTTGATAATAATTGATTCATTTATGCATGCATGGATGGTGACATGTTGAGCAGATTCCAGTTCGAGCCAGCTTGTCTAATATATTAGGCAACTAATACATTAGCCAAACCTGATGCTCTGATACCACTAAAAATCCTGTTACGTCCCGCTTTCCAAAAATACGGAATACGAGCACGTAATAAAAGCCCAGCAAATGATTATTATTATCCTTAAGCTGTTTCAAGAAATCTTTGCAACACATCACAGAATTTATCAGAGTCGGAAGCAAAAGGTGGAACCAACATGCACTATTGAACAAATTTACCAACAGGAATTTACTTGAAATCAAATACCATATTCTCAAATAAAACAAAGTCTGGAGAAAACAAATATTCTGGGTCACATCGCCCAAATACAAATAATATCTAAGTCTCAAAGTACAAGAATAATCCAAGTCTCACGAATACAAATATTGTTCTAGCACGATACAAGAAATAAAAATAACAATCAAAAGCAACACGAATACTTCAAGTCTCCAACACCATCTTGAACCTGTTCACCATAATTTGCAATTCATCGAATGCAGGAAAGAGGAAAAGAGAAAACACAAGTACCCATCAATTTCAAGTCGCGGATCACAAATAAAGTAGGATACAAGCACATGGAATGGAGAAAACTAACTAGCACATGGTATAGATATAATGTCAACTTAGACAACTAGCATGGTAAAAGTGTCAAATGTACACGGCATAAATCTAGTGTCAAACAAGTATCCTATAAACATGCATCAAGTGTCAAGTGTCGTGTAATCATATATCAAGTATCATGTTTCATGTAATTAAGTCTCATGTATCACGTCTCATGCACCATGTAGTCAGGTATCAAGTCAAGTATCATGTTCAAGTATTAAGTTCAAGTCTTGTGTGGTTACTATTTAGGTAGCACTTCATGCGCTCCAAATTATATCACATGGTTGGTACAACACAACAGTTTCATTTTAGATTTTGTAGGGGACCATGCAGGGCAGTGTACTCAGCTATAAGCTCCAATTATCATGTAAACAAGCTCCAAATATCATGTAAACAAGCTCCAAAACCCAAAACAAGCTCCAGTGTCATGTGTGCACGTGTCATGTAAATCGTGTCAAGCTCCAAGTGTAAACAAGCTCCAAACCAAACCTGGTTCTTCCGAGTACACATTTCTGCACTATCCACTACTAGATCTGTCTCATAAACCCCGGCTTGATTACTTTTATTATTTTTATCCAACAGACATGAATGTGCACGAAATAGTGTCATACAAACATGGTATAATCATATTTAGGTTCAGGTTAACAAATCAGCATGCATGGATGATATATGTTCACATATACGAGCAAAATAGTCTAGGTTCATAATTAGGACAGCAAGACCAAACAGTACTAAAATAGTGATTCCAAGAGTTAAGGACATGAAAATCAAGATCCGTCGATGGATCTGGAAACTAGACATCCACACGCATCCAACGAGTATAATAAAGTCATATACTAGTTCACAACATCACAGCTTAAAACTGGTTTGAATACAGATTTCATGTACAGCCAGAAAACAGGGAAACGACTTCAAACGCATAAAAGACAGCATGAAAACATAGCAAATAATTCCACAAAAAATTTGGGGTAATTCCCTATAGATATAAATTCAAAATAACAAGTTTTATAATATTCCAGTAAGTATAGATAGATCATCAAAAATAAGAAGTAGCACAAAAACATGGTTTGACGAATCTGAATTTCTCAACACTGCTGTACGAAAACAAGGATATCTCGCAATCAGTGAATCGAAATCCAATTCCGCCAAAACGAAGTGAAAATAGATAGATTTTTCCAAATTTCATATGTCACAAATAATTTTCATATAACATAAGGAATTAGGGTGAAAACGGCATTCAATATTGAACAGCACGCAAATTACAGCACAAGATGATTTTAGAGAATAATAAGAAACACTACCTAAAACTTATCTTTAAAATACAAAAAAAAATCGAGTAGTCCCTAGTATCATAAGGAAACACTGAACAAAATATTATACCAAGATATTATGTATAGCCTAGTTCTTGAAAATAAATTGTTGACAAAAATGACTCAAAACTGAATCTGAAATCTACCGACACGGCTGTACCAAAACTATCATATCTCAGTCATACGAACTCCAAATGCAGTAAAACTAGTGGGGCCTGAAAATAAACTAAATTATCTAGATTTCACTTTTAATTTCCAAGTTGAGATTCGGACCTTAGCATGGGTGAAAACAGCAAGCCACACAGATCAGACTGCAAATTCCAGATTTCATATCTCTACTTCAAAACATCATAACTTCCACAAATTTGGTCCAAATGTAACCAAACCTGAAACACAACCTAATAATCACCTAAACATCATGCTTTAGGGGTTCTAACATGTCCAAACCTAATTATTCTCACATGGGCAATCAATCGAACATATATCATGCAAATATCCACATACACGAACAAAATCAAGTTTGGGTATAACCCAGGGCATTAACCTATCAAGTTTCATGTCTAAAGTCATCTATGGCCAAGTTTATCACAATAGAGACAAACCCATCAAGAAAAATACAATTTTTGATTGTCTCCAGACCCAACAACTCTAGGTGTGAACTTTTTGACTTGTATCAACCAAATGAAATTTTGTACAAGTTACTTGCCTCTTTATGGAGTGAATACGATGCGAATAAGCCTTAAAAAACAAAACCTAAGAGTGAAAACCGTCCACGCGCGAATCCAAGCGAACCCACGAACACGAAAAGCTCCTACGATCGAACTCCTTAATGCACGAACCAATGTGGAGATACCCACTTCAAGGAACTCCAAAAGAAGTAGTTTGATGATGGTTTGAGGATGGTGGTGCTGCTTGGTGGTTCCGGCCAACAAGTAGGAGAGGAAAAGGTAGGGGTTTCGATGGAGATGTTGTAGTATGGTGGATGGATGGCCGGAGTAGGGTTTATGTATGGAGATGGCCGGCTATGGAAGAAGTGGGGGGGCTCGGTTTGGATGCTAAGAGGCAGGACGGCAGCAAGGAGATGAGGAGAGGGAGGCCGGTTGCTATTAGGAGGAAAATAAGGATTAGGGTTAGGGTTTAAGGGTGTTAGGATATTTACCTAGGTGATTAATGTGGGCTAATGGGTTGTGAGTATGAATATGTAGTAATAGGTATACAATTGGGTAATGGGTATTGGGTAGATTTCAAATGGAGATACAATATATAGTGAATTCTATGGCTCCTAAAAATCTCCTTAAGGGTCAAAAATCATAATTTTGGGTAAACAGTACCAAAAATCCATCACATCACCAAAATGAATAATAATAATGAATGAGGCCAAGAAAATGAGAAATAGAACTCAAAATGATGAAAATGAGCAAACGACGAACAATCAACACAAGAAGGTCAAAAATGAAGAAAAAGAATATATATTGAAAATAATCCAATATACGGTTCCTGAAAAATACAAGAGATAATAATACACAGAAATGAAAAATACACTCCAAAATACATAAAATAAAAAACAGGGGTTACATATTTATTAAATCACAAAAAATCACTTTAATGGATTTATTAATCTCAAAAACATTATTTAAAAATCTAGGGAGTTACAACTTCCTTTTTCTTGTTTTGTATTTCCGTTCGCACTCTTTCTTACTTGTACTACTTGCGGCCCGTAACTTGCACTAACGGGCGTACTATTTTCCAGTTTTTCTGATTTTCATTCTATTGCTATATGAGCAGGTTTTAGTTGGTGAGCATAGGTTTTAGGCTTCTCTTTGGAAAATCTTGTTTAATGATTTGTACTTGAGTTTATTTCATTCTTGTTGCTACATTGAAACTTGTAACGGGCTTATTGTCCCGAAGTTTTGCTTTGATCCAGATTTGGGATATCTATATTTGTTGCAAATAAATGCTGTTGGTTAACAAATTATTCATGCATGTGTGGTTGAGTATATTTTTTTATATTTCTTGTTATGATGCTGAGTCGATCCTACAGCTTATGAATGATGAAAATCATTTGCTGGGCTTTGTCACGTACTCGTATTCCGTACTCCTTTTGGGAAGCATGGTGTGACACCCCCATTATTGCGGTGTAGCATGCTCGTGTTGCATGTTGGCTCCCCATAACTTGGCCTACGCCTGCTGTTGTTGGGAACTTCGTTTTCAGGTGAAACGCAAAGACAACTGCATGGAAAGCTACTAGGCCGGGGTGGCCATATATTGCATTGTATGCGACTTTGATGTTGACTACTGTCACGCCCCGCTTCCCAAAAATACGGAACACAAGCACGTGATGTTGGCCCAGCGAATGACTTGTGTCATCCATAAGCTGTTTACACATTCAACTCAAAAATATAAACAATACAAAACAATTGCGCAGACAAAAATAACAACCACATGAACAATAATCCTTGGAATAAACAATATGAAATAACCAAATATGATAATCCAACATCTGGAAATAAATAACAATATCGGGGACAATAAGCCCAATACAATAATAAATCCAATCAGAATAATAATAAGTCTCAATACAATAATTCAAAAGCAATAATAATCAACTAGAAAGCATAAATCTTTAGAAAGCTTGTTCCCCAATTCCTGCAAGTAATTCTCCACGATCACCTCTGAACACTTCATCTAAAAAGAGGAGAAAAGTTGTCATTGGAGCAAGTCATGGACAGCAAGTAGAGAAAGCAAATAAACAATGGTATAACGATATAACAATGAATTCAATGGATCAATAGGAATCAATAACATGGGACAATAGCAATAATAAATATCATGATAATCGATGCAATGGTTATAAACAATGATTCAATATTTGATAACAATGTTCAATGTTCGATGTTCGATGTCAATAACACTTAGACAATAGTCGATATCAATAGAAACGATGATGTACAATATGTAATATCAATGTTGTGTCAATTCTTAAGTCTATTTATCATTTTAATCGTAACTAATGCACGTACTACTGTGTCCCATATGTTCCATACCACAGGTTCGATGCATACAATCAAGTTCGTTTAGATACTAGTGGTGAATTCTATAGATCATGTGTCGGTACGATAATAACTAATATGATAACAATACTGTTGCACGATACATTATAATGATTCACTAATACACTGATACACTGAAAATGATACAATGATACGATACATGAAAGATTGGTGTACCGTAGTCAGCGCTCCAATAATCAATCGATAAAACAAAGGCTGACACAGTCAATATATTATTCACTACTCAAGTCAATCCCTTAAACCCCGTCTTGTTAAATATTTTATCAATGCAAACAATACATAATGCAATTTAGAGACATTTTTAGAAGAACGATAGTAACAATAGAGGAACTATAAGATGATAACTTTGGATAGAATGATGACAATAGCACATTAGGATCATACAATGTAACATATATACTTCAATTCATGCAATACAATGATATAGACATAATTATATTAAGAAAATCTTGAAAACGAATTTCTGGACAGTAAGAGGTCATTGTACAAAAATCTGGTTTTCCGTTGCTACAGAAATCGAAAACTAAAACTATTAGAAATTCTGGAAACTAGACTTCCACACGATTCCAACGCATATTTGAAATAAAAAATCTGAAAACAGTAGCTAGGTCAAGTACATCATTCTTTACATATTACATGTTCAGGCAGAAAATCGACATCAAGTTGTTATATCTTTAGAATCAGCGAAAACACAATTATAAAATCATTAAAAATATTATTTAGATGCCTAAACTTGTTAACTATCACTCTGGAATTTATCCGAACATTATTCTAATATTAACTTAGCCTTTTAATAGTTTAAACATGAAAATATACATGAATCTGAAATTTTGAAAATAAAACATAGCAGTAGTAAAATCATCATAACTTTTGCAATACAACTTAGAATTTAAAGATCTTAGATGACCTTGAAACAAGAGACATAGGACTCCAACTATTATTCAGAAAGTTACTTATTTTGAGATCAAATACTAGGTCGAAATCAACAGGCAAAATCCAGACAGCAAGTAAACATACAGATTTTTGATATTTTTCATCAAATAAAGCGATCTAACATAATGAGTTCCACTTCAATTAGTCAATAAACCTCATAATTAGCATGGTAGGTACAATATCATGGTAAACATCATTAAGAATTCACACATACACTAAATTAATCACACAATTCATCAATCAATCATTCAAGCAATCAACCTAGTATTCGATTCTATGATAGTATCTTTATGTGATGTTTGTATGAATAACCCTATCACCAATACTACATGAAGGCACGAAAGATTTGAGCTTTATAGTCAATAAAGGCACGAAGTCGAGGATATTTGGTTTCATGTAAACCCTCAATATACTCAATGAAAGAGGAACAACAATATGTGATACGATGAACAATTGGATCTACTTACAAGAACTTCAATAAAAACTTGAATTTGATACATGATTCAATTCAAGAGGAAAAGTGACTTTCCTTATGGACAATTAATTCGAATACAAAAGAATAACGGGATGAGAATCCCTGCGTGCACAAAGAAACAAGACAACAACAAGAGCAGAACTGCAGCAACAGTAAAGAGCAACGACAGCACTGAGTAAGGGGGCGACGGCAGGGACTGGCATTGACTGGCGGCAACCTGTACGGCGACTGGAATCGAATGAACGACTGGAGGCTATCGGCGGCGACTTGAGTGCTGCTATAGATCGGAACATGGGAGTAGTCGACTGGGGTCAGCTGTTTTGGGCTCGATGGAGGCTGGCTTGACGAGGACGGCGACGTATGGGGTTGCTGACGACTGGAGGTCGCCGGAGATGGGGTCGGGGAAGATGATGATGGGTTTGGGCGGGAAAAGTTAGGTCGACGGCTGAACGGGAGAGAGAGAGGATATAGGAGAGAGAGACGGCTAGGTTTAGGTTTTGAATTTTTTGTTTTCAGGGTTTGCAATAGGGTATTATTTATAGGATGCAATTAGGTTGTTAGGTTAATGGGCTAGGATCCAATAATAATGTGTTTGTGTCTAGAAACAATTGCAATTGGTTTTTGGGTTCAATAAGAGATGGATTTAAAGAGAATAGGGTTCAAATAAAGTTCTCACAATCAAACAAAAATGAGATCAACAAGAAGAACAAGGGCAATTCATGAACAAAATTTAATTAAGATGATCAAGAAAAAATAAAGTATTTTATTCAAGTGCAAATAAGATATTACAATGAAGAGAAAAAATGAAAGGAATGAAAACGGTAGTCACAATCTTACCTACCTTACAATAAAATTTAGTCCTCAAAATTTAAGCAAGTGGTTGTAGGGTAACCCCGAAGAAAAGAAAAGAACTACACAAAAAGATGAGGAAACTTCTTTTGTATCTCTTCTCTAAGCTCCCAAGTCGACTCACCCAGCGAGTGAGGATTCCAAGCAACTCGAACCAATTTGATAACCTTATTCTTAAAAATCTTCTCTTGTTGGTCCAAAATCGAAATCGAACGGATATCACAGGACAAATCTGGTCAAACAGACAATTCCGAGTAGTCAATAACCTGACTATCATCCCTGACATACTTTTTGAGTTGAGAGACATGGAAGACATCATGCACTCCAGATAGAGTTGGCTGCAATGCGAGTATATAGGCCACCTTGCCTACTCGCTCCACCACATCAAATGGACCAATGAGTCTAGGGCTTAGCTTGCCCCTTCCTCCAAACCGAATAACACCTCTCCATGGTGATACTTTGAGGAACACATGGTCACCCACTTTGAATTCCAACGACATCCTATCAACGACCTCCAATTTTCTCTATTTGTCCTAAGCTGCATGAAGATACTTCCTGATTTGGGTGGCTGCATCAACAGTCCTCGTGATCAACTCTGGCCCCAAAAGCTTCCTCTCACCAATGTCATCCCAGCACAGTGGTGATCTACACTTCCGACCATACAAAGCTTCATACGGAGCTACCTTAAGACTTGGTTGGTAGCTATTGTTGTATGAAAACTCCACCAAGCGTAGATGATCTTCCCAAGATCCTCCAAATTGAAGGACATAGGACCTCAACATATCCTCCAATGTTTGAATATTTCTCTCCGATGGTCCATCTATCTGCGGATAGAATGCAGTATTGAATCTCAGCTTATTCCCAAGACTGTTCTGAAGAATCTCCCAAAATTGAGATCTGAGTCTAGTATCTCTATCTGATATAATGCTGACAGGTACACCCTGCAATCTCACAATCTCCTGCATGTACTTCTCTGCAAGGCTCTCCGTAGACTGACCCACTCTGAAGGGAATAAAATTAGCACTCTTCGTCAAGCGATCCACAATCACCTAGATGCCATTGTGACCCTTGGGACTTCTAGGGAAAGCAGTCACAAAATCAATAGTAATGTTCTCCCACTTCCACTCCGGAATAGGAAGCGGTTGAAGAAGTCCAGCAGTCATCTGATGTTCTGCTTTCACTTGCTTTTGGAGTAGTACCCTGCCAGACCAAGAAAACTCCGAACTTCAGATCTTGATTTTGGCATCAGCCAATCCTTAACTGCAGAGATCTTGGACGAATCGAACAGAAACTCCATCACCAGAAATGATATGGCCCAAGAATGCCACACGATCCAGCCAAAACTCACACTTGCTAAGCTTCCCATATAGCTGATTCTCCCTCAATGTTTGTAAAACAACCTTTAAGTGCTCAGCATGCTCATCACGGTTCCGAGAATAGACGAGAATATCATCAATGAATACCACAACAAACTTGTCCAGAAAGGGAGAGAAAACCCGATTCATCAAGCTCATGAACATAGCTGGAGCGTTAGTAACTCCGAAAGGCAACACCAAGAATTCATAGTGTACATATCTTGTACAAAAAGGCAGTCTTCTGCACATCCTCGGCTTTCAACTTAACCTGATGGTAACCAGAACGATGATCCAGCTTCGAAAATACAGAAGGGCCTCCCAGTTGATCAAATAGGTCATCAATCCTTAGCAACGGATACCGGTTCTTTACTGTGACATTATTCAGCTCACGATAGTCAATACACAACCTGCGACTACCATCCTTCCTCTTGACGAACAGTACCGGAGCTCCCCAAGGCGAAACACTCGGCCTGATAAAACCTCTATCTAGCAACTCCTGAATCTGCTCCTTCAACTCAGCCAACTCAACATGAGACATTCTGTATAGGCTCTTAGAGATCGAAGCTGTACCCGGCTGAACATCAATACTGAACCCCATTTCACGATCTGGCGGTAATCCCGACAATTCCTCAAGGAAAACATCCAGAAAGTCACGAACAACCAACGGTGCAACATCACCATCTGCATACACTTCTTCCATCACTCCAACTTCTTGACTTGCCAACTTCTTCACAAAAGAAAGCGGTGTTTCACCGATGCAGAATTCAAATTCCTGACGTCCTGGCATTCAGAATACCACTTTCTTCACACGATAGTCAATTACAGCATGAGTGACACCAAGATAATCCATCCCAAAGATAACATCAAAACCAGAATTATTGATGACAATTAGATTGGCAACAAACTTAACACCACTAATAACCAAAGGACTCTGCTCACGGATCTGAGAACAGATGACAACACCTCCTCCTGTAGTAATATTCCATGTTGCTGGCATAGCGCTGCCAGCCAAGTGATGCCGATTGATGAGGCGGAGGAAACAAATGAATGAGTAGCACCAAAGTCAAAAAGAACATGAGCTGGAAAGGCATGAACAAGGATAATGCTTAGTTAGAAGACAAGATGAGAACACAATATACAGAAGCAAAATGTAAGAAACAAACATGAATGGAAAGATAGCATGATAAGGCAACAGAAATAGAATAACAAGATAGCAAGGAAGAATGAAAATAAAATCCAGATAAACACATCTAAAGATATACCTGCAACAATGCCGAAAGCATATTCAGCATTCTGTGTAGTCAGGTTGTAGGCCTGACCACGACCTGTAGGAAGATTAGCCCTAGGAGCAGGCCCTCCTCTGATAAAAAATCTGCCTCAGAGGTGGGAGTGGTGGTCCACCATGACCACGAGCAAGCGCTCCCTGCGGAGCACGACCTCCAACTGGTGCAAGGGACCTGGACATAGGGCAATCACGAACCAAGTGATCATTTCCTCCACATAGAAGACACAGGCAATTAGCTACCCGACAGTCCTGGTGCAAGTGTCTAGTCTTGTGACAGTACGAACAGATCAAGTACAACCTCTGAATAGCAGGTGGGTATGGCAATGCCCTAGAAGGAAGGGTCCGAACTGGACTCCTAATAAGCCTTTTAGAAGGCCTGGCAGCAACAGGGTGCGGAACAGACCGCTGAATGACATGCTTCCTCGTACTTGTCCGCTCCTGAATTCTAGCAGCATCCAGGATATCAGCATAAGAATGAAGTCGCAGGACAGCAAGACAATCCTGAATCTCAATATCCAAACCCAACAAGAAATGGTGGCCTCTATCTTCGTCATTGGTCACCATAGAAGTACCAAAATGACTTAGTCGGGTGAATTCTGCAGCGTACTCATCCACGGTCTGACTCCCATGATTCAAGAGAGTGTTTAGTTTAACGTTGGTACTTTATGAAATAACAACGAAAAAGCATGATTAAACACGAACCTGAGTTAATGATACAAATTGTCGTTCCATTTCATTCTTGGTGGCATTAGGGAAGAACTTCATGAGGAAGCTCTCAGTGAAGACGACCCAGTGGATGGGTCACCCCAATCATTCAGCCTCAGCTTGCCACCAGATGTGGGCAAGATCAACAAGTTGGATGCTCACAATATCCACATGGTCGACATTCGAGATCCGTGCTGTAGTCAACAGCTGCTCAGACGTGATAAGCCATTGCTCGGCTTCAAGCGGACCCTCAGTGCCAGAGAACTTATCTGGATGGAGCCTCTTGAAATCTGCCACATTACTAGGCCTCGTTGGCAGCAATCCGGGTGCCGGTACAATGGGTTCTCTGTTAGCAGCTTCAAAAGCTGCCCTGATCAGTTCATTATGTTCCCGCTACACCCGCATCATCAGTTCGTTGTGCTCACACTACATCAGCATCATCTGTGCAATAGTGGGATGATCAGACTGATCATCCCCAACTTAGGAAGATGAAGCACCTTTTTCTAACCATGGTCTGCAATAAAAATCAATTAGTTAGGGTGCAGATCATGAGTTGCTTATCAATTATCCATGTGATCCTTGTATTGCACATACTGTTAAGTCAAACCGGTAAAACCCAAATCTGACTAATACATCAGTCAAAGCCAAACCTCCATATGTTAGTCACGTTTGACTAATATATTACCCAAAATCGGACTCTGATATCACTGAAAAATGTTGTCACCCTCCGCTTCCCAAAAATACGGAACACAAGCACGTGACATTGGCCCAGCGAATGACTTGCATCATCCATAAGCTGTTTACCCATTCAACTCAACAATATAAATAATACAAAACAATTGTGCATGCAATAATAACAACCACATGAACAATAATACTTGGAATAAACAATATGAAATAACCAAATATGATAATCGAACATCTGGAAACAAATAACAATATTGGGGTCAATAAGCTCAATACAGTATTAAATCCAATCGCAATAATAATAAGTCCAATACAATAATAATCAACTAGAAAGCATAAATCTTTAGAAAGCTTATTCCCCAATTCCTGCAAGTAATTCTCTACGATCACCTGTGAATACTTCATCTAAAAAGAGGAGAAAATTTGTCTTTAGAGCAATTCATGGACAATAAGTAGAGAAAGCAAATAAACAATGAAATAACAATATAACAACGAATTAAATGGATCAATAGGTATCAATAACATGGGGCAATAGCAATAATCAATATCATGGTAATCGATTCAATGGTTATGAACAATGATTCAATATTCGATAACAATGTTCAATGTTCGATGTTAATAACAATTAGACAATAGTCGATATCAATAGAAACGATGATGTACAATATGCAATGTCGATGTTGTATCAATTCTTAAGTCTATTTATCATTTTAATTCTAACTAATGCATGTACTACTGTGTCCCATATATTCCATACCACAGGTTCGATGCATACAATCAATTTCGTTTAGACACTAGTGGTGATAGATCATGTGTCGGTACGATAATCACTAATACGATAATAATATTTTTGCACGATACATTATAATGATTCACTGATTCACTGATACACTGAAACGATACACTAATACGATACACAAAAGATTGGGGAGCCGTAGTTAGTGCTCCAACAATCAATCTATAAAACACTGGCCGAAACAGTCACTATATTGTTCACTACTCAAGTGAATCCCTTAAACCCCGGCTTGTTAAATGTTTTATCAAAACAAACAATACATTATATAATTTAGAGACATTTTTAGAAGAACGATAGTAACAATAGAGGAACAATATGATGATAACATTGGATAGAATGATGAAAATAGCACATTAGGATCATGCAATTCAACATATACACTTCAATTCATACAATACAATGATATAGGCATAATTATATTAAGAAAATCTGGAAAATGAATTTCTGGACAGTAAGAGGTCACTGTACAAAAATCAGTTGTCCCGCAGCTACAAAAATTGAAAACTGAAATTGTCAAAAATTCTGGAAACTAGACTTCCACATGATTGCAACGCATATTTAAAATACAAAATCCGAAAAAAGTAGCTAGGTCAAATACATCATTCTTTACAGATTACATATTCGGGCAGAAAATCGACATCAAGTTATATCTTTAGAATCAGCGAAACATCAAGTATAAAATCATCAAAAATATTCTATAGACACCTAAACATGTTAACTATCACTTAGAAAATTATCAGAGCATTATTCCAATATTAACTTAGGCTTTTAATAGTTTAAACATGAAAACGTACATGAATCTAAAATTCTGGAAATAAAATACAGCAGTAGTAAAATCATCATAACTTTTGCAATACAGCTCGGAATTTAAAGATCTTAGAAATTTTGGAAACTAGAGTCATAGGGATACAACTCTTATTCAGAAAGTTATTTATTTTGAGATCAAATACTGGGTCGAAAACGACAGGCAAAATCCATACAACAAGTAAACATACAGATTTTGATATTTTTCATGAAATAAAGCGATGTAACATAATGTGTTCCACTTCAATTAGTCAATAAACTTCAAAATCAACATGGTAGGTACAATAGCATGGTAAACATTATTAAGAATACACACATACACTAAATTAACCACACAATTCATCAATCAATCATTCAAGCAATCAACCTAGTATTCGATTCTATGATAGTATCTTTATGTGATGTTTGTATGAATAACCCTATCACCAATACTACATGAAGGCACGAAAGATTTGAGGTTTATAGTCAATAAAGGCACAAAGTCGAGGATATTTGGTTTAGCTCATGTAAACCCTCAATATACTCAACGAAAGAGGAACAACAATATGTGACATGATGAACAATTGGATCTACTTACAAGAATTTCCATAAAAACTTGAATTTAGTACATGATTCAATTCAAGAGGAAAAGTGACTTGCCTTATGGACGATTAATTCGAATACCAAAGAATAACGGGATGAGAATCCCAGAGCAATGAACACATGAACAATTACGTGCACACTACATGCACAAAGAAACAAGACAACAACAAGAGCACAACTGTAGCAACAGTAAAGAGCAACGACAGCACTGAGCAAGGGGCGACGGTAGAGTTTGGCATCGACTGGCGGCGACTGACATTAAGCGAACGAGTGGAGGCTGTTGGCAGTGACTGGAGTGCTGCTGTCGATCGGAACAGGGGAGCAAATGACTAGAGTCGGCTGTATTAGGCTTGATGGTGGCTGGCTTGATGAGGGCGGTGACGTAGGGGGTTGCTGACAATGGGAGGTCACCAGAGATGGGTTCGGGGAAGACGATGACGGGTTTGGGCAGGAAAAGTTGGGTCGACGGCTGAACGGGAGACAGAAAGAGGAGAGAAAAGAGAGAGACGGCTAGGTTTAGGATTTGTATTTTGTGTTTTTAAGGTTTGCAATAGGGTGTTATTTATAGGATGCAATTAGGTTGTTTGATTAATGGGTTAGGATCCAATAATAACGGGTTTGGATCTAGAAACTATTGCAATTGGGTTTTGGGTTCAATAAGAGATGGATTTAAAGATAATATGGTTCAAATTAGTACTCACAATCAAATAAAAATGGGATCAACAAGAAAATAGCTCAACAAGAAGAACAAGGGTAATTCATGAACAAAGTTTAATTAATATGATCAAGAAAAAATAAAGTATTTTATTCAAGTGCAAATAAGATATTACAATGAAGGGAAAAAATGAAAAGAACGAAATGGTAGTTACAACTACCATGAAGTCTAATGCTTCCGTCCGAGTTGTTGGGGATTTTACTGCTATCACGTCGAGCGTGATGATTCCCTCGACTTGGACGGGTGCGCCTGAGATGTCATGAAGTGTGTAACCGATTGGCTTGAGTCAATCTCGTGAGAGCTTTAGAGCATTGAATGTGGCCATGAAGAGGATGTTTACGGAGCTGTTGTTATCTATGAGTATATGTCACACCTTATGATTCGCCATGCATAAATTGATAACCTGTGTGTTGTAGTGAGGCATTTTGTGTAACACCCCGAATTCCAAAACATATTGAATTCAAAGTTCCACAGGATCTTTACACTTCTCTTCGTACAATTTTACAAGGAAATAAAAACTTTATTACATCAGAGTTACATTTACACATATTTACAGCGGAAGCAATTTACAGCAAATTACATGAATAGAAATGTGCAGCACTTGAATCATTCTTTAAGCAGCATGCATACTTTAGTCTTGTTAATCACTTTATCCTTCATAGAAATTGTGGGCACGCCAGTTCATTCAACTGACGCTAGGATATAATACATCAATTTTCTCTTACTTGGAAAGCACAAACTTGTCACAAATAGAACTACGGGGACTATCCTATTGATGTTGTGTTGTGCGGTGCACTTAGTCCTTAATGTAGTTATGTATGTTACAAGACACTAATGCGCACTTGTTCCAATTCTATGCATCCCATACTACATAGGTCTGAGGGCAAGCCCTTAACCGTTCTTTATCTTGTAGGGTTCAATCTCTCGTCATGACAAGGAAGTTTGAATGTAAAGAATTTTGTGTAGCGATCAAATATTGGGATTTCGACATGGAAGATTGGAGTAAGTAAATAAATGAAAGTGGTGGTTTTAATATATGCAGGTGTGCATGGAAAATGAAATTAAAAAATCATGATCGAATATGGAATCTGTGAGTATAAATACTCAATTTTTGGTGAACATAAAAAGAGGTTAAAATCTATAGTATAGCTAAGTCCTTACACCGGTGTGAATGAATTCTTTGAAGATAAATGTTGTAGAAAAATAACCAAGAGTGGGTCGTTGTTATTAATTGATGTTCAAGACCGGTGTAGAGGTAATGCTAACTCTAGGGTGTTAATTTATTCATAATTCAATTATCTAAGGACAACACTATAGTGAAGATGTGATGAAAGTACGAGAAAACACAAGTATGAGGGCCTCGAATTCATGGTGTGAGAGTTTTTACAGGCTGTCTACATGATGCGTCATGTCATGATGTGAATTCATCTCCGGAATTATCGGGATCGTGACGATACTTTTCGGGTGCTTGGTGACTACGTAGTGCCATTGTCCCATGACGGAGGCGAATTGTCCATAAGCTATCTGGATATGGGCTCATAACTCATAAAACATCTAGGAACTTACCGTAGTTACTGTAGTAGCTAAACTCATAACGAGGGATTCAACCCTACAAGATGAAGTACGGTTAAGGGCTTGCCCTCGGATCTATATAAAATGTGATGCATAGGTTCGAACAAGTGTGTATTAGTGTCATGAAATATAAATAACGGTATTAAGGCTATGTGCACAAGCACACACGACATCAATAGGATAGTCCATCCTTAGCTTTGTTTGTGATCAAGTTTGTGCTTTCCAAGTAAGAGAAATTGATGTATTATATCCTAGCGTCAGTTGTATGCAACTGACGTGTCCACAATTTCTATGCAAGATAAAATAAATGAAACGATTAAAGAAGGAATGCTGCTTAAAGAAATCTTTCAATTGTTATTTTATTCGTGTATTATGTTGTATTTTACTTCTGTTGCGTTGATGTAAACATTGTTGTATAAAATTTTAAATTCCTTATAAAATTGTACAAAGTGAAGTGTAAAGATCCTGTGGAACTTCGAATTCAGGCTTATTTCGAATTCGGGGTGTTACACTATTACCACTTGCTTAAATTTCGAAGACGAAATTTTGTTGTAAGGTGGGTAGGATTGTAACTACTGTTTTCGTTCTTTTCCTTTTTCCCTTCTTCGTAATCTTTATTTGTAATTTTAATAAACTACTCTATATTTTTTCTTGATCATCTCAATTAAATTTCTTCATGAGCTATTCTTTTCTTCTTGTTGGGCTATTTATCTTGTGAATTTTATTCGTTGAATTGTGATTATTTTATTTGATACATATTGTAACCCCCGTTCCCGGAAATACATTTTCTGAATATTTTCTGTATTTTGATTATTTATAAATTCATTTTTTTTTAAATTCGTTTTGGATCTTCTATTAAAATCTTTTCTAATCAGAAATTATATTTATTTCAAATATCGGTGTATTTTAATTTCATTTTATATTCCAAATTGATCGACTAATTATATTTGAGCCCAAACCAAATCTATTATTACTATCCGAATTATTTTAATAAATTTGTAAAACCTAATTCTTGTTTTGATATACAGTCTTATTATTACTTTAACCCCTGTTTTTCGTTTTTTGTATTTTTTATGTATTTTTCTTCCTTCTTGAGTATTTATACACTTCTTGTATTTTGGACCGTATATTGAAGTTGTTTTCAATATATATTCATTTTTGCTCATTTTTTTATCTTGTGTGATTGATTTTTCTGTCCCTTGAATTGTTCTTGATCGTTATTATTGTTTTTGCTCTTTATTTGGTCCTTGTTCTCTTTGTTTTGTTCTTGGGTGCTCGTGGTGTTTTGGTTGGTAACCCTATTGCTAATACTATTGCCTTTTGATCCCTAATTATCTACCAAACAAATTAGCCTATAAATCTTATTCAAATCCTAATTAAACCCAATCTCCTACGATTACTCCTAAACAATCCACAACCCAAATACCCACAACCCTAAATTCCACTATATATATACTCTCCCTTTCTCACCCTAAAACCCTAACCTTAACCCTGCCTACACCCTACCCTCGACCACCTTCTCTATTTTGCACCGCCACCCACCAACCAACACCCCAGGCTCCCTCTCCCGACCTGCCCTTTTCCGTTGCCAGCACACCCCAACCCTAGACCCCCCTAACCGCACACCATCATCTCCCGAGCACCACCTCCACCATCTCTCTCCCGTCCTCCTCCTCGTCTGTCGGCATCGACAGCAGCAATAGGAGTAGCAGCAGTGCCAGCATCGGCCAGCACCGCCGCCACCCGTGCTACTCCCGATCTCTCTCTCTTGTTTAGGTTTGCGTGTGCAGGGAGTTTGCACGTGCGGATTGCTTGGTTCGTGGTTTTTGTTCGTGGGTTTTGTTCATTGCCGGGATCCATTCCCGTTATTCTTGGGTTTTCGTCATTTTCGTCTTCGGTTAAGGCAAGTAACTTGTACTCAATTCCTTTGTATGATACAAATCATAAATTCTGCTTGTAGTGTAGTTGGGTTCTAGAGTCAACTCATGTGTGATGAATATTTGATGAGTATTTTCTCTATAGTTCTATTGACCATAGTTGCCTCACGACACAAATTTGACATGAAACAACTTAGGTTTTGACCGTTCTTGATGTGATTATATTTGTGAGTTAATTATGAGAATTTGGGTTTTTGTTTGGATCCATGTGATATACTTGTTGTGGACATGCTATATACCCTATTGGGTTTTTAACATGTATATCCCTAACAAATATACTAATATCATATATACCCTTCAAAAATGTGTATTTTCATATATGCCCCTAACAATATGTTTTCATTTCTTATTTACCCCCTAAAAGTTGCTTCAAACTACGTGTATTTGAAATTTATAAGATTAGTGACGAATTTGACTAGAAAGCATGATAAAGAAGATGAAATTATAAAGATGTACTATAAATTTGTCTATTTATTAAGAAAACTGGATAAAAAATGAGGATTGTTGATGTACTAGGATTGCCCGTGGGACGTGCCTACGGCACGTATTCGGGACTACATCTCACAATCCAGGAAGCTCACGTCGTGTTTAAAAAAATAAAAACAAAAAAGGAGGCTGTAAACAAAAAGGGTGGGTATTTAAAATGTTTTTCTAATACGACGTCTTTAAAATGTTTCATCCGGCATGTTATCGCGACATCTTAACTTTCTTTAAAATATTTAGTAAAAATTTCGATGGAATATCTCCTGAAATATTATTCCTTTGGCTCTGGGAAATATATATTAGGCTTCAAGTATATTTAATTAAAAATAGTAAAATGATTCAAGTGTAGGTCAATCCAGGAATCTAATTCTACAAAAGCTTCAAGTGTAGCTTCAAGTGTAGCTTCCTGGACTAAAGCTTCAAGTGTAGCTTCAAGCTACAAAATGTACAAAATGTACCAAACATACCTGAAGCTTCAAGCATACCTAAAGCTTGGAGCATAAAGCTTCCTGGACTAAAGCTTCAAGTGTAGCTTCAAGCTACAAAATGTACAAAATGTACCAAACATACCTGAAGCTTCAAGCATACCTGAAGCTTGGAGCATACCAAACATACCTGAACCTACATGAACCAAACATACCTGAAGCTTCAAGCTACAAAATGTAGATTAATTCTGAATTAATAGTACATGAATTAATAGTACATGAAGCTTCAAGCTACAAAATGTTCAGAATTAAAAATGTTCAGAATTAATAGTACATGAACTTTTCATAAAAAAAAAATAGTACATGAACCAAACATACCCTTCAAGTGAATGTGGTCCACTGTTCAGAATTTTTACAAAATGTTCACAAAATGTTCACAATCTCACAATCTCACAGGAAGCTTCAAGTAAGTAGTAAAAGTACATGAAGCTTCAAGTATATTAGGCTCCTTACGAAATTCTGCTTACAAAATCAAGTGAACGTTTATCATCACAGTCAAGAAATATAAATCTTCCCCAGGCCAATCCAAGCAACATCATATAGACATTATATATATGATATCGTTTGAAAACATAATAGATTTTAAAAAAATTTGGCAGAACCTCCCCTAAAATATTAGCCCTTTTACAGAAATTCCTTACGGAATTCTGCTAACAATTAAATATATGATATCACACGCAATAAATATCAATCCTCCCCAGGCTCAACCGAGCAACATCACACAGGCAACATATATATAAGGCTCTGGGGGAAAAAATCAGAATATAATGCAAGATACAAAATAAAAACCAATAATTCTTTTGAAAATGTAATAATTTTTTTGAAAAACCTTCGAAAAACATTTAAAAAACCAAACACAGAACCCAATACTCCACAAAATTGCGGGTACGGGTATTAACATTACTATATTATATCATTATTATATACAGTTACTTACATCATCTCCAAAAATGCTAAATATTACAATTATTACAACTATTACATCCTCCACCATACTAAACACCAACCAACTGAATAAAAAAAAAATTACATGGTTGTAGGAGAACACAATGGTTGAAGTCTTCAAAATAGGACCAAACATTGAACCTAAAAAAACAGTTAGAGTTTTGAATCAAATAGTAAGAGTTTACAATAAACAATTAAAACAATAGTAATAGTTTTGAAACCATTACCTTTCAAATAGAACAATGGCTTCAACCAAACATGTTCCTCATCACCCTACAAAAAGTTAAACAGTCAATATGTACATGACGGTTTTGAGTGTGGACGACAATCTGGGAAAAGAAGAAGAAACATTAAATTAGCAGCAATTAACGGTTAACATAGGGTGTAGTTGTAGTAAATAGAAATTTACCTTATTGCAACCCCAATTCATCAATGTAGTTGCATTTATAAATTTGAGGTCCATGTCAGCTGCTTCCCAGTTCTATTAAAGTTCAAAAGCAAAACAACAATGAAAATAAGTTTTAGTAAGGTAAATCTATCATATATAAATCTATCATATACAATTCATCTTGTTTCATTACAGGAAAAATAATAAGTTAATAGACGACCCTCTTTCTATTTTTTTCTTCTTATATATGGTGTCAATATTTCATTACTGAAAAGTTAATTGATTTGAAGAGTTTGCTGGCTCATTATTGATTTCTTATTTGAAATAGAAAGAGGGTTGTCTCTTATATGGTGTCAATATTTCTTACTTGAAAAGTTATTACCTTTAACAGATAGCTTGGAAATTTGAGCATAGTCCTTTAAACTATATAAAGTTAACTGGGCAATTAAAAAAGAATTATCAAGCACATTATAGTGTCTTAGCCACGATTTATTTATTTTGTTTATTGCCAGAACTTAGCAACAATGTAGAGAAATTCTTCTTTTTCTTAGTGTCTTATTAGGTAGTATTAGTATCAGAAAGTCTACTTTTGCACCATCTAATATTGCAATTATGAATCTCCCCACATAATTAAAGAAAGCTTCCTAGAGCACAACACAAACATTTTCTCCTTCTGCTCCACTTAGTTAAGAAAGACATTTTCCCCTACTGCTCCACTTAGTTAATTAATCCACAGCTGAATCGGTTGATCTTTTTTAGGTATGCCTACTGAGATCGTCACCAAAAACTTCTCATATAATAACTGCATCTATGTCTTCACTGTAACTTCATAATCTACTCCCAATTCTAGCATTTCTGGTTCACCCATCAACATCTCACAATATAGTGAACAGGATTTCCTGGGCCTTCTGTGTTTATCTTGAAGCCGTCTCTGTGTTACCCCAGTTACGTTCGATGCAGAACACCAAGGTAAAGTTTAAACCTCATAACTGTGTTTATTAGGTTACTTTGTTTTGGTTCTAAAATATTTCATATCTTTTCAACAGATTGTTGAACCATTTACTGCACACTATGTATTTGCATTGGGGATTGCCAGGTTTCTGAGTTGTGCTCATTGGGTCCTTCAGGTTTGGTTCAGATCAAAATTGCCATTTCATAATACTTCTTTGCAATCTTATTAATGTGTCTCTAATTGTATTGTGACTTGATAAATCTATGTAGCATTACTTGCTAGAACAGCAGGTGCGAGTACAGTTTTATGGCTTTCATCTTTAATTGTGACAGTGAATCTTGGAAGTAACGTGTGCTTTGTACGACACAAATACACAATTTGCAACCATTTATTTGGAATCAGCATGCAAATGCTAATATGTTTTGCATGCAGATTCATGTTAAGATGTTAGATGTTCTGGCTTGGTTAAGGATCCTTTAGGTCATATTGTTCATTTAATATGGTAGGATCACTTCTAAAATGTAGTCATCAATGGGTTTACTTGGATATTAGTTAAGCACTTCTCAAATGGATATATAATTTTAAAAATTCTTTGACGACTCGTATACATTTTATTAGTATCCGTTAGGCACATTTGGAGATATAACTTATCTTTTTGGTCCAAGAAGAACCTTAATATTCGATTATGATGAAAACCTAATCAAGTGTCCATGTGATGTCTCAACGTGTGAAATTTGAACTTAGTGTATTTCTGCATTTTACTCAAATTATCAAGCCAAACATTCCATATTCACAGCAGACTGTTTGCAAAAATATTTTTTTTTTAGTCATGCCATATCCATTTTTCTTCTCGGTCAGTCTGATCTTTTGAGTGGTTGGTTTTGAGGGAAATGAGAGGGGGATGCAACTGAATGAATAAGTGATACAGACCTTTGATTTACAATATTTATAGTATTTGTTAATCGATAGATTTTCAATTGAAACAGTTGTGTACGTCCACACCCTATATTGGTGATCAGCTGGTTTCTTTCCATAGGGACTTTGGATGGTTCCATGTAAAGTGAGTGACTACCTTCCCAGTAACTAACATAACGGATTAATAGTGTTTGCCTTCTCTAGATGATAGCTTCAACCCAAAGATAGTTGGCGTTGCATTATCACTTATGCTTAAAGCTGGTCAGAAAAAATACTTGACCTTTATAACTTTCTTTTCTTTTCTTTTCACTAATGAGTCATCGTTCATAGCTAACAGCAACGTAAAGTATACAAATAGTCCTTTATAAATCAAACATCTGTAATTTTTTAGGATTAATTCATGTTTAGGCGCTAAACCTCGAGTGGGTGAATCAAACTTATAATTGACAATTATTCTACGGGCACAGGTATTAGTGGGTGCAGTTATTATCGCTTAAAAGTTCAGTGAAGTATTTCGAATCTAAATGGGCACAGGTATTACCTAAATCACAGGTTTGATATAGCTCAGTGATAATAAGTTAATAGACGACCATCTTTCTATTTTTATACTCATTCTCGGAAGCTTGAACTAACCAAGTGTAGCCAGCAACTAAAAATGGAGAATTTTTATGTGTATCAAAAAAAGTGATGAAGTTCTTGCTTCACCTTTTATCTGTATTTATCAAAAAAATGTGCTTCATATTAATGGAGAATATTTATGTTTTTCAATTAATGTGCTTCATATTATTTCAATTAACAATTAATGTGCTTCATATTATTTCTTTATGATGGTTACCTATTAGGTAGGTGTGATTGGTAATTTGGTCCATTCATCCCAAAACATAAAAAAGTAAGTTCTTGCCGGTGGGGCCTTGCAGCCTGTTTTTTGGTACTGTCATCAATCATTAATTTTGTTCATTGCATTTTACATGAAATTATTTTGCAAACATTTTCCTGGTGAGATGTAAGTCTCTAATTATAGGGAATGTCAATTCTTGGAACATGTGGAGTTTTATGATCTGATTGGCATTTGATACTTGAGATAATTCACGTCGTCAGTAACATTAGTTGTCTGATTTTTATACCAATTAATTGCTTTTTTAGTGTGTGATGACTTATGATGCCAACATAAGTGTGCTTTTGCTATTATGTTTACCTTTTGGACTATGAGTATTGGAATGACACCCTTTTTGTATAGGCCAAGCACGAATATATTAGATTTCCTTTAGAGGGACAAATGACTCATCGACTAAGGCCTAAAAGTTTTTATAATCATGTAATCTTTGTTAAAGAACTTAAATTTGATGAGCAACATGCAAAAAAACCGGTAAGAGTTGTCATTTCTAGTTCGGCTCTAGATACGACGTCGTCAATCCTATCAGCCGAATTATAAACAACACGATGCATTTCAGGCAAATGCAGTGCCAAGCGTACAACCGCTGGCACCTCTTCATGTAAAGAGTGTCCAAAAATTCGCCATACAGCTTCTGTAGGGCCAATATACCGTGCATCGAGATATTGCTTGATCTCATCTACTCCTCCCAACACAATTGTTGCACGGTCATTTCCTTTGAAAATATATTTGTGGATATATTTAACACATCTCACCCCAGCACAAACTTCAACATTAATATGACAATTAAACATTTTAGAAAGGAAAGCATTATGGGGTACAACATCTCTATTATCAACCTGCTGCCCCCTCACAGTATAAAAATGTTTAGTATCATGACGACGATAGATTGGATAGCCATCTTGATCCATAGTTGTTGCCTCAGAGAACTCTCTAGGATACCTCTTTTGACATTTTCCATTTTCCATGCACGATGCTTGAGGATTTCGTCCACCACACGGGCCATGCACCATACAATTTTTGACAGTTTCAAAGAGTAAGGGATCAGCTATCGGATCTGGAAATTCAGCAGAAACTACTTCATCTACTTGTTGGCATGTACGAATTTTGTCTGGATTTGCAAGAAAGAAAAGAGCGTGCATATGAGGTAGCCCGCGTTTCTGAAATTCAATGGTAAAGACATGCGCAACTTTCTGACCAAATACTTTTGCTTTTTCTATCCCCTTCATCAAAGCATTTTTTTTCAACTCAAAAACGCGAGAAACTAAATTAGGGCGATCAGTGGCTTTTTGATGTGGCAATAGAGCTGCAGTTATTTCTGGCCATTTGGGATTTGCAGTCATGGTAAGGAAAATATCTGGGTGTTGGTAGTGGCGCGTAATAGCCATTGAATCTTGAAAGATTTCAAACATATGTCTTGGACTACAAATGAATGAAGATGGCAAAATGATTCGTTGTCCGACCTGATCAAGTCCTAACCCATCTGCAGCGATGTCGGTAAGACCTTGGTAAAGTTCAGCTCGAAGTTTTCCCTGATTAAGCTTATGATATGTCAGTCGATTCTGCTCAGTGGCTGTCCAAGCATCGACAATAAATTCTTGCAAAAGTTTTCCTGCTCTCAGAATAGTTGAATACTCAGTATTGCGTTGAAATAAACGATAACTATAGAATTGCATTTGAGTTAGTCTAGCAGTCGAAGGTCTTCCATTGATGACATCCCACTGTTTCAAATTCGGTTCCCATCCCAACTCACCATAAGGGAATAGCAAGACATAATGCAAGGGCAAATATGCTGGATGGCACTCGTTAATTTGCATTAACTCGTTGTTTCCCCTTAAATGCAGTATGATATCTCTCATACCACTAATTTCAGTTCCATCACCAGGTATAATCACTGCAATCTCATCAGTAGTTGGAAGATTATACCTACGCCGGTCAGTTGCAGAATTATAGTGTAGAACCGCAGGTAAGCTGTGATCCGAAGAATTTGTCTGGTTTAAAATTGTATAAGCTTGACGGAACTTATCTGCAAATTCATTGAACTCCAAACAATCCTGAATAATACTGAGAACATCAGCTCTCAAATGAGGATTTCGCGATGTACGAAAACCTAAAGCAGAAACTGGATCGTAAATGTAGAGTTGTGCATAAACAGCAACTTGACCTGGCTGTGGTATTAATGATCCCGTTCGGTGGCGCAGCTCTCCATGTATGGTGAATGAGGTAGGCCCCCGACCATGGATGACCCTTTCATCCATTCTGACACCCAAACTCGTAAAAGCATTTGCTGCATTGTATTCTCGAGTATAAGTCCGAAATGAAGTCGATTGTACACTATCACCATCATATAAATCTTGAAGAGGTGGGAGTGGAGTAATGAGCAAAGGTAGTTTCACTTTTCCTTGGGAACAACATTTTCCGAAATAATTATTTCTGGCAGATAAGACCGATAATTTTTCATCATTCCAATGCAATGCTGAACAATAAGAGCATGTCACATTCATCATGCCGAGAAAGTGTCGTTCAGTATTGAACCTATTAGTTACGATGGCCATGTAAGTTAACAGTTGTATATATTTTAACCTATGGATAATATACACGGGTTAAAGGTAAAATAAAATGAACCTATTTGATTTGGACGTAGCAGTTCGATATTGTCTTTCACGTTGGGCCAATTGACGCGTGGTGCACCCTTCAAGTCTCGATACTTGTGAATCAATCATATGACTGAATATGGAGAACAACTAACTAAAGACATTCTGAAAAAGTTACGATTAAAAAAGCAAACATTATTTACCTAACAGCGTCAGAAGTTTGAGAGGTTCTTTGCAGGCCAATATTTGGCAGTACTGAAGTAGTTTATCCATCATACATATGTTTCTGTGGTACATTAGAAGGAACAGTTGTTCGAGGTAAACATTCGTCAGTTGCGTCTAATACTCGTATAGAGCACATTTCAAGTTTCTCCCGTTCTCGTCGTCTACGTTGGGCCAACGTAGCTTTCGATATAACATGATCATTATGAGCCTAAATTTGTGAAAATGAATCGTTATAACTGACTATTTAAGATGAGAACCACTTACTTATTTGAGAATGTATTAATTTTCACAGTGTGAGGATAAATAAAAGAAGCAGTGTAAGGAAACACAAAGAAAAAGCATTGTAAATAAAGCAAGATAAAGAAGCAAGATAAGCATATACCGCACTGGACATTTCATTTTCTTTTCCCTTTCCCTTGCCAGAATAACTTGTTTCCTTTCTCTACATTGAGTGGTTAAAAAGTAGGAATTAATAAAAAATCAATAATGAGCAAAAGACATACCAAGTAATAAGGGGTGAAGCTTACCTTGCGAAGAGATATTAGATTAAGCTCGCGTTCATCTCGAATGGTAACCCCGACATTTTTTTGTCGAAGGAATTGCACCTGCAATAGAAAAATATCAATTTTGAATGTAAGTGATCAATTAATTAATGTGCTAAGAACACAATGAAAAGCTTAACTTACTGTTTTTTCCAAGTGAACATCAACCTGTAAGGTATTAAAGTAAACATTAAAATGAGAGAAACTTATTATTATATCAAGTGTTGTAGATTTTATTTTTAAAAAAAGAAGATACTTACATGGCCATATATAATGATGTCATCCATTGCTGTTCTTTAATTGGAGTAATTGACCTGTATATAAAGGAGGGAAACATATTAACTAACCAATTGACGTTCTTTAATTGGAGCAATTGACGTTCTAATTATTTTAACAAACCAATCAAGAAAACGTATTAACCACTATTAATTACTATGATCTATCTTCTTTGATGATTAACTACAATGAGAAGGACCAATCAAGAAAAGCTTCGGGTGATCAAGAAAGATGAACAGGATGTAGAATGACTAAGCACAGTTTTTTGGTACAACCTCACTAAATCCAAAGATTCCATATGTGAAGATTCTAACGATTTTTGCTTCCAAATTGATTGTGTTTTGGGTTAAACATAGTAGTTTTGATGTGCTTGTGATATAATAGAATTGCCTTCAATTTTTTTTTGCTATAACTGATCTTTTTAAAAACTGTTTTTTATTTTTGTGTTTTGTGATTATGTTGAATTTTGGGGGGTTGAGCTTTGGGCACTTTTTTATTTATTTGTAAACTAACCATAGGTTGTATCAAGTTTGTTTCAAAATGTACCATAAAGTTGGTTGATTCAGTTTTCTCTTATGAATTGTTTTTCGTATCTGTCTGATGGAGCAACGGGTAGTATTAGAATTCTTGGAAATGTACTCAAATTGGAAATAGTTCTTATTCGCGAAGCGTTTTTATCCTCCCGTATTATTCTCTGTTATGTTAATATTAGTTATCCTCCCGTAATTATGTTAATATTAGCTGGTTCATATTAAGCTCATCTGTAACTAACGGAAAGATATAACAATCTATTTGTAATTTCTTTTAGTGAATCCCGAGATCCCAAACCACATTCTCCATAGAGACCTCTCCCCTCTTCCTTCTCCAAGCTCTAAAATCTAAATACATCAATTGGCATAATATTGGTAGAACATAAACACAAATCCATCAACACTCACTACAACCTCAGAGACCTACTATATTGGTTGGTAGGTTAACTTCCCCCAAAGCACCTATCAAATTTTTTTTTCCTTCAAAAATTTGAACGCAAATTGAAAACCCATCAACCTATACTTCACAATCCTTGCAAATCAATTGGAACAAACAAAGTATAATCTTAAAGTTCCTTATCATAATTTTGAATTATCAATTGGAACAAACAAAGTATAATCGTAAAGTTCCTTGTCATCCAAATGATAATAAAAAATTGGAACAACTATATATTTTTAAGAAACACACACATTGGGATCAACTTTTCAACATTACATAGCATGATGATCAAATAAAAATTTTGGATATTGTGGAACCTTTTTCTTTTGAAAACAGATATTGCGGAACTATAATAGTAACATACAAACAAACCATTTGAAAAAAGAAACATGGCCTTACTACTAAACCTCAATGCAGATGTGGTAGCTTAGGTTGAGCATACAAATAAATTTCATTAATAGCTTAATTTGGTACATCCTAATTCCGATACAATCAAGAAGGATTAGGAGCAAAAAAAAATCCAGCAGAATTAGGATGTTTTTTTTGGTACATCCTAAGGTTGAGCATAGAAATGAAAATTTTCCTTCAAAGCACCTATCAATTTTTTGGTTGGCAGGTTAACTCCCCCCAAAGCACCTATCAATTTTTTTTTTACTTGAAAAATTTTGAGCATACAAAAAAAACCCATCAAACCACTGGAATTTCCTTCATACAAATGAAAATTTTCCTTCATGAAAGTATAGGTTGAGCATACAAAAAAAAACATCCTAAAATCCAGTAACATACAAAAAAAAACATCCTAAGGTTGAGCAAAATTGAGCATACAAATGAAAATTGAGCATACAAATTGAGCATACAAATGAAAATTGAGCATACAAAACATCCTCAAAATTAACTTCACCCAATCCACTGGAATTTCCTTCATAAAAAAAAAACATCCTAATTCCGATACCCAATCAAGAATACAACTGGAGCTACAAAAAATTTCACCCCTCAAAATTAATCAAAACATCCTAACTTGAGGCGACGGGTCTGTGCTGATTAATCAAAACTGTACTGTGAGGTGAAATCGAAATATAATCAGTACACTGTACCCCTCAAAATATAATCGAAATCGAAATATAATCAGTTTCACTATAACCACAGTACCCCTCAAAATATAATCAGGACAGTTTCACCACTCAAAATTAATCAAAACTAATCAAAATTAATCAAAAACTGTTGTGAGGTGAAATCGATGGAGAGATTTTGTATACCTGAGAGGTGAAATCAATGCTTGAGGTGACGGGTCTGTGCTTGAAGCGACGGGAAATCGATCGGCTTGTGATGGGTCTGTGCTTGGCTGTCGATGCTTGTGACGGGAAATCGATCGGCTTGTGACGCGTCTGTGCTTGAGGCGACGGGTCTGTGCTTGGCTGTCAATGCAGAGACGGCGGCGGTGGGAAGCGACGATCGGCTGAGGTGGAGGATGGAGGTGAGAGCGGCGAATGGCTGGAGGTGAGGGTGGAAGTGGGTTACGATCAGGAGGTGGGCTGATCGGGAGGTGGGGGGGGCAGATCGGAAGGGAGGAAGGAGGGAGAGAGTGAGAGCGGCGATCGGCTGGAGGTGAGAGATCGGGTGGAGGTAGGTTACGATCGGGAGGAAGAGGGAGAGAGTGAGAGAGCGGGAGAAAGAGAGAGAGAACGGGGAGATAGGGAGAGGGAGATAGTGAGAGAGAGAGAGTGGGCGGGAGAAAGAGAGAGGTAAGGGGTTTTTTTTTTAATGGGAAAAAAGAGAGAGAGTGTGTATTTGAATTTGTGGAGTTTGAAATTTGAGCGGGAAAATATGTTTTGTGAGAGTAGATCTGGTCCATTGATTTTGGGATATATTGAATGTGAGCCACTTGATAGCTTTCTTTGTGTTTTATTATATAGATTTCAGTTGGTTTTATAGTCGATTGAGTTTATAAAAAAGTAAGAAGATGAAGCTTGACTAGTGGAGGAATGGTATTTCAGACATTTTACAATAAATCTACTAAATATAATTGTATATTTTACACATTTTTATGTTTTTAATGAAGTTTACACTTAAGAGGTAACTAAGAGGTTGGACACACATTGTTAGGGGTAAATATGAAAATACATATTTGTGAAGGGTATATGTGATATTCACATATTTGTTAGGGACATCCATGTTAAAAACCCTACCCTATTTCATGATGTTTGGATACTTAGTAGACTCTATAAATGTTTGGTTGTATTTGTAACGAGTTTCCTATATTGTATGTTGATTTATTGTTAAGAGAAAAATCTGTATTTTGTCAGTGATCAGTTTTGATTGGTATTTTAGACCATATTAAGGTTAGTATCTTAACTTCAACATTGAACATGATTTTTAGAGAAATCTATCTTCCTTCCAAATTTTATTACAAAGATCGATCTCGTTTTTGGATGTATGAGGTATGATTGTTTTACTACAAAGATGTATTATATTTCCAGATTTCGTTTCTTGATGATTTCGATGACTAAACTATTTTGATACTCGTGCTAAGCATATAATTTTGATCTGAAATTTTGCACAGTATTTCTATACCTATTTAGGGATTACCCAGAATTTTGGTGGATTTTATTGATGAGTTTTATATACCGTTTCATGCTTGTTTATAAAAATTATACTTGCTGGATTTTGCTCACTGTTCTGAAAAGATTTGTATTTTCACCCTAATTCCTTTTTCTGTATGAAAAATATTTATGAAATATGAAAGTTAGATTATTCTGTCTACTTTCATCTCCCTTTGACGGATCTGAGTTTCGTTTCACAGTTTGTGAGATATTACAGTTTTCGTACAAAAGTGTTGGGAATTCCAGATTTGCCAAACTATCGTTTCTTGATATTTTCTAATTTTTTTTGGTTCAACTAATCTTACTGAAAAATTTTGAAACTTTATATTCCGATACTAAACATGTAGGGGAATACCCCAGATTTTTTCTGGATTTAATTGCGGTGTTTTGATGCTGTTTTATTGACTAAGAATTTGATTTACTAATTTCTAGCTGAACTTTTTTTCTGGTTTCAAATCAATTTTGAGTTATGTTTTCTGAAACACTATATGACTTATATGTATTTTCTGGATTCAGTTGGAAGTCTATTTTCCAGATTCTCTGACGGAACTAGCTTTTGGTATTTGTGGTAACAGGAATCGCTGTTTTAGTACTGTACTATCGTGCTGTCCTGAATTTGGAATTACCCTATTTTGTTCTGTTATGTGACTATTTTACTATCTGTACAAGCTTATCGGTTATTGTGAACTTGTGGGTCGACATATCATGCTAGATTTACTCTGTTTCATGCACATACACATCTGTCTGATAATAATTATAAAATGATCAAGTCGGGGTTTATGGGAAAGATCTAGTAGTGGAAAAGCATAGAAATGTGTACTTAGAAAGGGGCCCGTGTTTCCCATATGATTATCTGAGATCTGTTATTCTATACTCTGTCAACACTACCTTCTATAGGAAGGTGTAGGGAAGAAGAGAACCACTAGGTTCTATCTGTCTGTCTGAATCCCGAGTACATGGCCATATATGATCCCTACGAAATCTACAAACGTAACTGTTTTGAATGTAGCAACCATGTGATAAAAGGATGGCACATGAAGTTCTACCTAGTTAGTAATTAATACAAGACTTATAAGAATCTGAATCTGAATTTGTATCTACATCTGTATCTGATATCTAAATCTGTTTTCTGTATCTGCTATCTGATTACCCGATTATCTGATTGTCTGTTATCAGTCTGATACTATCATTTGACAATATTATTTGATACCATCTGTATATCTGTCTGCATGCTATTTGACTTTTGACACTTGACACATGTTAGTATACCATGCTAGTTGATTCTGTTATACCATGCTATATCTGTTTCTACTATTATTTTAGTTGTTTAGTTTTTCATGTACTTGTATTCTGCATTAAAAGCGGCCTGTAACTTGCATTGACGGGTACTTGTTTTCTTTTTTCCTTCTCCTGCAATTTATAGATTGCAGATCAAGATGGCCGTTTTCTCGATGGTATTGAAGAAATGAAATATTAGTGTTGGACTTCTTTTTTCTATTATTATTATCTGTTGCTTTTGAATGATGTATTTGAGTACTTGGATTTTATTTGTATTTGGGCAATGTGCCCCAGGATATTAACTTGTTCAGATCTGTTTTTTTGAGGCAAATATAATAATGGATTTCAATTAATTTCTGTTGGCACTTTGTTTCGTTTTGAGAAATATATGTATGTGTGAGGATGATTCTTTTGTCTTTCGACTCTGATTATTCTGAGATTTGTTGTAATGATTCTGAACAGCTTATGGATGATGCAAATCATTCACTGAGATGAGTCGCGTATCCGTATTCCGTGTTCTTTTTAGGAAGCGGGGCGTGACAAGGCTTTTAGTGGTGTCAGAGCCCAGGTTTGGCTAATGTATTAGTTGCCTAATATATTACACAAGCTTGGCTCATACTGGGATCTACACAACATTTCACCAACCACACACACATGTATATATGCAAAATGAAATTTTTACCAACTCGGATTCGAATGCTGATTGTTTTGATTTTTGTGCAAACTATGGCTCGTAGGGGTCCTTCTCAGTCTCAGCCTGATCTGATTGAGGCTATCACTACTGTGCTCGAGAGGTTGATTAATCAGTAGCAGAACCACAGTAATCTAGTGATGGCTGCTCTGGAAGCATCTCGGGGTCAGATTCCCGCTGTGCCTGTGCAGGCTGCTCTTCCGCCTAGTCTAGGTACAGTCACGAATTTCATGAGGCTGCATCCCGATCATTTTTCCAGCACTGGGATGCCTTTGAAGGCTGCACAGTATCCGGAATGAGCACTTGCTGTCAGCGGCTCGTGTTGTCGAGGCAGATAGGGTGGATGTGGTTTCCATCCAGTTGGTGGATCTGGCTCATATCTGGTGGATGGCTGAGTTCGAGCGACTTGAGAGGCCTATTTCTTGGGCTACCTTCACTCGGAGATTCTTGGAGAAATTCTTCCCCAGTAGTACTCGAGTTGAGATGAAGCAACAGTTCCTGGCCCTTAAACAGGTCAAGTCATTATTCTATTTTGGAATTTGTTACATAATTGTTCAAACAATGTTGTAACATGAGACTTCTTGCAACAGGGTTCCAGGTCTGCACATGAGTACGCCGCTGAGTTTACTAAACAGCCGCTTCGCTGCCGTTCTTGTGGCTACCAAAGAGGATAGGGCTCGTAGATTCACGAATGGGCTTGAGCAGGATATCAAGAGGCATCTTGTCTCTCTCCATTTGCGTACTTATGCTGATGCTCTTGAGGCAGTTTGAGCTCAGGAGCAGGCTCGTGGTGGTTCGACTCTTCTCAACGAACTGTTCCCACTGCTGTTGCTAGGCTTTCTGTTGGTCATGTTCGGAGGCCTATGCATGCCCATCCTGTCAGGGCAGCTCCGTATCATTTTCCTGGTTTTCCAAGGGGTGGTTTCTACGACTTTTGCCAGATCTCTGGGCATGAGCATAAGAACTGTTTCTGTGCCTCTCACCGATGCATTAGGCGTGGTGCTACCGATCATTCAGTGCGGGATTGCCTGCAGCAGCTTGTGGCTCTTCCAGCCAGGGGTCCTGTCCAGCAGGCAGCTCCAGCTCATGGTCTAGTTCGGCCACCGCTTCCTCCTCAACGACAAATTACCGGTCAGAGGGCCATTAATCCGAGGAGAGGTCAAGCTTTCAACTTGACTGCTGTAGATGCTGAGACAGCTGAAGCAGTTGTGACAGGTATATTTTACTTTTCTTATTTTGTTGCTTTACTTTCCCTTTTTGTTCCTTTCTTTGTTTTCATTTGGTCTTGCTTTATTTCTTTCTGTTATCTTCTTGCATCGTTATTTTTCCCTCACCCTTGTTTGTCTGCTTTTTCATTTCTCCTTGTCTTTGATTCCTTAGGTGTCGTCCTTGTTTGCTATTTTCCTACTCATGTTCTTTTTGATTCTGGGGCAACCCATTCTTTTGTCTCCTCGCGATTTGTCGCTCGCCATCAGTTGGTTTGCAGCAACATGTCTGAGGATTGGAACATTTTGACAGGTGGTGGTATTGTCATTTGTTCCCGTGAGTGCAGGCAATGTCCCGTTATTATTGGGGACACCGATTTCAAAGCCATCCTAATTATAATTGGGAATTCAAGATTTGATGTCATTCTGGATATGGATTGGTTGGGTGAAGCCCATTCCATCATTGATTACCGTGCCAAGAAAGTTGTTTTCAGAATTCCAGATCGAGCAGAATTTGAGTTCCATGCTGGGGAGTATTCCTTTGGCCGAGCAAAGACTGCAGTGGTACAGGTGGATTGTGCGATAGAATTGCACTCAGGCTGTGAGGCTGCGCCTCTATTAGTTTGGGATTTCTTGGATGTTTTTCCAGATGAGTTTCCTGGCTAACCCCCTGATAGGGATGTGGAGTTTGATATTGATGTTCAGCCTGGTACTGCACCGATAACGAAGAGTCCCTACAGGATGGCACCGGTTGAGCTAGCAGAGCTTAAGGTACAGATTCAGGAGTTGCTTGATTTTTGTTTCATCAGACCAAGTGTTTTGCATTGGGGTGCTCCAGTCCTTTTTGTCAATAAGAAGGATGGTAGTCATCGTCTGTGCATTAATTATCGGGAACTGAACAGTGTTACTGTGAAGAACTGGTATCCCTTGTCCAGGATCGATAATTTGTTTGACCAGTTGTGTGAGGCTGCTATTTTCTCAAAGTTGGGTCTTCATTCTGGATATCACCAAGTCAAGGTGAAGGCTGTGGATATTCAGAAGATGCATTCAGGACTAGATACGGGCAATATGAGTATCTTGTTATGTCGTTCGGGGTCACTAATGCGCGAGATGGATTCATGAGTCTTATGAACTGAGTTTTCTCTCAGTTCTTGGATAGATTTGTGGTGGTCTTCATCGTTGACATTCTGGTATATTCTCAGAATTGGAAAGATCATGCTGAGCATCTTAGGGTTGTTTCGTAGACTTTGAGAGAGAATCAGCTCTATGAGAAACTCAGCAAGTGCGAGTTTTGGCTCGACAGGGTTTCTTTCTTGGGGCACATCATTTTTGGCGACAGTGTTTCTGTAGATCCTTCTAAGATTGTTGCTGTGAAGGATTGGCTTATTCCTAAGTCGGTTTCCGAAGTGCAGAGTTTTCTTGGTCTCGCTGGCTATTATCAAAAATTCGTCCAAGATTTTTTGAAGATTGCAGGGCCGTTAACTAAACTGACAAGAAAGGATCAGAAGTTTTGTTGGTCTGGTGAGTGTAATGAGGCTTTTGTTGAGTTGGAGAACAGATTGACTTCAGTGCCTGTGTTGACTATTCCAGATGGTTCAGGCAGATTTGTAGTTCACTGTGATACTTCAGGTAAGGGTGTTGGAGCAGTTCTTATGCAGAAGGGCCGTGTCGTTGCGTATGCATCGAGACAGTTGAGGTCGCATGAAAAGAATTATCCTACTCATGACTTGGAGTTAGCGGTAGTGATCTTTACTTTGAAGCTGTGGAGACATTATTTACTTGGAGACCGAGTGGTAATCTTTACAGACCACAAAAGTCTTAAGTACGTTTTCACCCAGAAGGAATTAAACATGAGGCAAAGGCGATGGTTGGAGCTTATGGCCGATTATGACATCAGTTTGCAATACCATCCTGGTAAAGTAAACTTGGTGCCAGATGCTTTGAGCAGGAGACCGGCAGTTATGGTTCTTACTCAGCAAAGTGATCTCATTGAGTAGATAAGGAGGTTGGATTTGGAGGTTTTGTTGCCAGGTTATGGTTGGAGTTGTCTTGCACTCCAGCTTCAGTCTTCTCTTGTTGATCAGATTAAAAAGGCTCAGGCTAGTGATGCGCAGTTGCAAGGTTTTCGAGCTGAGGTTGAGTCTGGGTCCAGAACGGACATGGTTATTCATGCTAATGGTTCGCTTCGTTTTGGTTCCCGGTTGTGTGTCCCTAAGGGTGAATTTCGTCAGAGGTTGCTTGAGGAAGCTTATCAGTCCTGGTGGTACTGGTGGTACTAAGATGTATCGAGATTTGAAGCTTCATTTCTGGTGGCATGGTATGAAAATGGTTGTAGCTCGGTTTGTTGCCAGTGTTTGATCTGTCAGCATGTTATGGCAGAGCATCAGAGAACCGCTGGACTTCTTCAACCGCTTACAATTTCGGAGTGGAAGTGGGAACATATCACCATGGATTTTGTGACCGCTTTGCCAAGGAGTCATAAGGGTCACAATGCTATTTGGGTGATTGTCGACCGTTTGACGAAAAGTGCTCACTTCATTCCCTTTCATGTCGGTCAGTCTACTAAGAGCCTTGCTGAGCGGTACATGCAAAATTTTGTCAGGCTTCATGGGATTCCTGTCAGTATTGTATCTGACAGGGATACGAGATTCAGATCTCGGTTTTGTGAGAGTCTTCGGGCTAGTTTGGGGAGTAAGTAGAAGTACAGTACAGCTTTTCATCCCCAGACTGATAGACAGTCAGAGCAGACTATTCAGATCCTTGAGAACATGTTACGGTCCTGTATGTTGCAGTTCGGTGGATCTTGGGAGGACCATTTGCATCCCGTAGAGTTCTCGTAGAATAACAGCTTTCAGGCCAGTCTTAAAGCTTCACCGTTCGAGGCACTTTATGGGTGTAAGTGTAGATCACCAGTGTGCTAGGATGACACTGGTGAGAGGAAGTTATTGGGTCTGGAGTTGATCACCAGGACAGTTGATGCGGCGACTCAGATCAGAAAGCATCTTTAGGCAGCTCAGGATAGGCAGAGGCGGTGGGCTGATGTCCATTGGAGGGCTTTGGAGTTTGTTGTTGGTGACCATGTTTTCCTTAAGGTATCTCCGTGGCACGGTGTCATTTGGTTCGGTGGTGGGGGCAAGCTTAGCCTTAGGTTTATTGGACCGTTTGAGATTTTGGAGCGAGTGGGCAGGGTGGCCTATCGTTTCGCTTTGCCGCTAGCGTTATCAGGAGTGCACGATGTTTTCCATGTCTCACAACTCAGGATATATATATATATCTGCGAAGAGAGTCACGTGATCAACAACTCTGAGTTGACCGTGCGGCTGGATTTGACTTGTGAGATTCCTCCAATTGCTATTGTGGATCAGCGAAAGAAAGTGCTTAAGAACAAGCTCATCAAGCTGGTTCGTGTTGCTTGGAATCCTCACTCGCCTAGTGAGTCGACTTGGGAGCTGGAGAAGGAGATTCAGCAGAAGTTTCCTCATTTGTTTGAGTAGTACTTGTTTTGTTTTGTTTTGCTTTGTTTTCTTTGTTTTCTTTTTCGCTTGGGGTTATCCTATGTATCTTCTTTTTGAATTTCGAGGAAGAAATTCTTTTTGTTAGGTGGATAGGATTGTGACCCCTGTTTTCCGTTTTTCGTATTTTTGGTGCATTTTTCTTCTTTCTTGAGTATTTATACTCTTCTTGTATTTTGGACTGTATATTGGAGTTTTTTTAATATATATTCATTTTTGACCTTCTTGTGATTGATTTTTCTGTCCCTTGATTTGTTCTTGATCGTTATTATTGTTTTCGCTCTTTATTTGGTCCTTGTTCTCTTTGTTTTGTTCTTGGGTGCTCGTAGTGTTTTGGTTGCTAATCCTATTACCTTTTGATCCGTAATTATCTACCAAACAAATTAGCCTATAAACCCTAGTCAAATCCTAATTAAACCCAATCTCTTACTACTACTCCTAAACGATACACAACCCAAATACCCACAACCCTAAACTCCACTATATATATACTCTCCCTCTCTCAACCTAAAACCCTAACCCTAACTCTGCCTACACCCTACCCCCGACCTCCATCTCTGTTTTGCGCCACCACCAACCGACCACCACCCCAGGCTCCCTCTCCCGACATGCCCTTTTCCGTCACCAGCACACCCCTACCCGAGACCCATTTAGCCGCACACCATCATCTCCTGAGCACCACCTCCACCATCTCTTTCTCCCGTCCTCCTCCCCGTCCGTCTGGGTCGATAGTAGCGATAGGAGCAGCAGCAGCGCCAGCATCAGCCAGTGCCGCTGCCACCTGTGCTACTCCCGATCTCTCTCTCTTGTTTGGGTTTGCGCGAGCACGAAGTTTGCACGTGGGGATTGCTTGGTTCGTGGGTTTTGTTCGTTATCGGGATCCGTTCCCGGTATTCTTGGGTTTTCGTCGTTTTCGTCTTCGGTTAAGATAAGTAACTTGTACTCAATTCCTTTGTATGATACAAGCCATAAATTTGGCTTGTAGTGTGGTTGGGTTCTAGGGACAACTCGTGTGTGATGTATGTTTGATGAGTATTGTCTCTATAGTGCTATTGACCATAGTTGCCTCATGACACAAATTTGACATGAAACAACTTAGATTTTGACCGTTCTTGATGTAATTATATTTGTAAGATAATTATGAGAATTTGGGTGTTTGTTTGGATCCATGTGATATACTTGTTGTGGACATGCTATATACCCTATTTCATGATGTTTGGACACTTAGTAGACTCTATAACATGTTTGGTTGTGTTTGAAATGAGTTTCGTATATTGTATGTTGATTTATTATTAAGAGGAAATCTGTATTTTGTCAGTGATCAGTTTTGATTGGTATTTTAGACCATGTTAAAGTCAGTATCTTAACTTCAGCATTAAACATGATTTTTAGAGAAATTTGTCTTCCTTCCAAATTTTCTTACAGAGATCGATCTCGTTTTTCGTATGTGTGATGTATGATTGTTTTACTATAGAGGTGTATTATATTTCCAGATTTCGTTTCTTGATGATTTTGATGGCTAAACTATTTTGATACTCATGCTAAGCATATTTTTTTGATCTAAAATTTTGCACAGTATTTTTATACCTATTTAGGGATTACCCAGAATTTTGGTGGATTTTATTGATGAGTTTTGTATACCGTTTCATGCTTATTTATAAGAACTATACTTGCTGGATTTTGCTCGCTGTTCTGAAAAGATTTGTATTTTCACCTTAATTGCTTTTTCTGTATGAAAAATATTTATGAAACATGAAAGTTAGCTTATTTTGTCTATTTTCATCTCCCTTCGACGGATCTGGATTTCGTTTTACGGTTTGCGAGATATTATAGTTTTCGTACAGCAGTGTTGGGAATTCCAGATTTGCCAAACTATCGTTTCTTGATATTTTCTAATTTTTTTTTTGTTAAACTATTCTTACTGGAAAATTTTGAAACTTTATATTCCAATACTAGACATATAGGGAAATATCCCAGATTTGTTCTGGATTTATTTGAGGTGTTTTGATGCTATTTTCCTGACTAAGAATTCGATTTACTGATTTCTGGCTGAACGTATTTTCTGGTTTCAAATCAGTTTTGAGTTATGGTTTTCTGAAATACTATATGACTTATATGTCTTCGCTGTATTCGGTTGGAAGTCTACTTTCCAGATTCTCTGACGGATCTAGGTTTTGATATTTTTGGTAAGGGGAATCGTTGTTTTAGTACTGTACTGTCGTGCTGTTCTGAATTAGGAAGTACCCTATTTTGTTTTGTTATGTGACTATCTTACCATCTGTAAATGCTTATCGGTTATTCTCAACTTATGGGTCGACATATCATGCTAGATTTACTCTGTTTCATACAGATACACATCTGTCTAATAATAATTATAAAATGATCAAGCCACGGTTGATGGGAAAAATCTAGTAGTGGGAAAGCATAGAAATGTGTACTTAGAAGGGGGCCCGTGTTTCCCGTATGATTATCTGTGATCTGTTATTCTGTACCCTGTCTACATTACTTCCTATAGTAAGGTGTAGGGAAGAAGAGAACCACTAGGTTCTATCTGTCTGTCTGGATTTTGCATCTGATGTGTGTCTGTCTGAACCCTGAGTACACGGCCCTATATGATCCCCTACGAAATCTACAAACGTAACTGTTTTGAATGTAGCAACCACGTGATAAAAGGATGACACATGAAGTGCTACCTAGTTAGTAATTAATATAAGACTTATAAGAATCTGAATCTGTATCTATATCTGTATCTGATATCTGAATCTGTAATCTGTATCTGCTATCTAATTACCTGATTATCTGATTATCTATTATCAGTTTGATACTATTATTTGACACTATTATTTGACACTATCTGTATATCTGTCTGCATGTTATTTAACTTTTGACACTTAACACATGTTAGTATACCATGCTAGTTGATTCTGTTATACCATGCTGTATCTGTTTCTGCTATTATTTTAGTTGTTTAGTTTTCCATGTACTTGTATCCTGCATAACAAACGGCTCGTAACTTGCATTGACGGGTACTTATTTTCTTTTTCCTTCTCCTGCAATTTATTGATTGCAAATCAGGATGGTCATTTTCCCGATGGTATTGGAGAAATGAAATATTATTGCTGGACTTCTTTTTACTATTATTATTATCTGTTGCTTTTGAACGATGTATTTGAGTACTTTGATTTTATTTGTATTTGGGCAATGTGACCCAGGATATTAACTTGTTCGGATCTATTTATTTGAGACTATTATAATAATGGATTTCAACTTATTTCTGTTGGCACTTGGTTTTGTTTGGAGATAAATATGTCTGTATGAGGATGATTCTTTTGGCTTCCGACTCTGATTATTCTGAGATTTATTGTAAAGATTTTGAACAGCTTATAGATGATGCAAATCATTCGCTGGGTTGAGCAGCGTATCCATATTCCGTATCCTTTTTGGGAAGCGGGGCGTGATAATTACTATTGTTATTGTTATTATTATTATTATCAATATTCTTGTTATTATTATTATTGTTGTTGTTACCGTTATTATTATTATTATTATTATTATTATTATTATTATTATTATTATTATTATTACTTTTGATGGATTATTAAAAAATCCATTTCTATTTATTAATTGTATTTGTAGTTATTTCAAATAATTTCTATATTGTAATACAAATAATATTTTGTTATAAATCCTATTTCTATTGGTTATTTTATTCCCTATTGGATCTTTAACCCAAACTCTATAGCCTATCTTCCTACTGGATTTGGACCCGAAACCCGCTAAACCAAACCCACCTTAACCCTATATATACCCTAACCCTGGCCTACCCAAAACCTAGTCTACTATTGAAACCCTAGCCACCTAACACCCTACCTTCTTCTTCCCCTGAGTTTTCTCGAACCCATCATCCATCTCCTTTCCTTGTCGCCTCCTCAGCCTCATCACCGTCCTGTTACCATCTCCACCTCACCGTGGAGCCGCCCTCAACCACCGGCAACCCATCTTCCTCAGCAGCCCAGTCACCATCCCTCCTTCTTCTCTCCTCGCTCAAAACCTACCTCCTCGACCTTCCTCCTTGCCTTTGCCGACCACCTTAGTTCTCCCCCGCTGTACCTCTATTCGTCGCAGTCATCCCCATCATCTTCCTCTGTTTTCTTCCAAAAACAGAGCACTGTTACTTCTTCTTCCCGTGCAACCTTTGTCGACCCTGCTCAGCCTCCCTGCGGTGCCCTCGCCATCGCACCCCGCTGCCTCGCACCGCCACCCGCCGACCGCCAGTGCAGCCCCGTGCTTCCATTGCCAAAATTGCTGTGTGTTGTTTGTTGTTCGGGGATTTCCGCAGTTACTGTTTGCTATTGTGCACGTGTGAGGCACGTGCTCTTGCTTTTGCTATTGTGCCTTGTTGCCGCCATTGTTGAGCTGTCGTTGCCCTCGCTAGTTGCTGTGCTTGTTGTTAGTGATCTTGCTATTCCAACTGTCGGAGCCTCGATCACCCACAGTCGCTGCCACCTTACCGCCGCCGCTGTGCTATTATTGCTCGTGCCGTTGCTGCCTTGCACTCTTACCATTGCCGATCTTCGCTGAGTTGCTGTTTTGTCTCCTTGCACGTGTGTTCATTGCCCAACCATCGTCGTCTGATCTTAATCCAATCAAGGCAAATAATATGTACGATTCTTTTGTTTCCCCGTACAAACACCTTCTTGAAATACGGCAAGTAGATTTTAGTTGTGACTCGCCTTTTGTTTATCGTTAATAATCTTGATTCTAATCGTTTGTTCGTCTCTATCAATTCCATAATCGTAAGCATCACAACCATTCGTTATTACACTCATTTCACACACATGAGCTAGATCTAATCATTCAACTACATGAATCCATGAATCACCATGACTTATAGATGTTTTGCTGGATGATGAATATGTTGATCTTTGTAACCCCTATTTCCCAAAAACGTATTTTTCAGTAGTTTCTGTATTTAAAAATTTTTGCAAATTATTTTTCGGTTTCGAATTCTTTTTTCAAAATGTATTGTTGGATCTTCTATTAAAATATGTTTACGATCAATAACCTTATTTGTAAATATTTTCTATGATTATTATATTGTAATACAATTCTTATTTTTTTGTTGTTATTATTAATTTTATTATTATTATTGCTATTAGTATTATTGTCATTATTGCTATTTTTGGTTGGTTATTAAAAATCCACTTATATTTACTAATTATATTTGTAATTTTTTTAAATAAATTATATTTTGTAATACAAATTACATTTTATTATAAACCCTATTTCTATTGGGTATTTTATTTTTCTTCTATTGGATTTTAAACCTTATATCCTATTTTAAACCCAAAAGCCCATTATCTACCCTATTCATATTCATTCCCAAACCCGTTACCCTATTCCACCCCAAGCCCAACACCCAACAACCCTACCCGTTATTACTCTTACCTGCACCCGTTACGAAAATACCCTGTCAGCCGTCACCTAACCCTATTGACCACCTAAACCGTATATTTCCCTGTCATATATTTATACCCCTGTATTTTTCACCCTATTCTTCATCCTATTAACCCATGCAGCCGACCTTTTCATCCCCTACCTCTGAGCCCTAGTCATCCCTTCGTCTTCCACCTCTTCCTGTTCACTTTTCCCTCCTGATCCTCCTTTCCCGTTCCCTCGCCGCACCTCCTGTGTGCACCCCTATCCCCCCGTGCAACCCATCTCCCTGCCGTCATGACCACAGCGACCTCCCGCTGTCCTTCCCCCTACCGGTCGCGACTACACCTCGAAAGCAACCTCGACAACCATCCATCATCCTCCCGACTGCATCGCTGATGCCAGCCAGCACGCCACCTGTGGTCTGGCATGTGCTTCTCCTGACTGCTGCAACAACATTCGCCATCCAGAACCTGCTTCCCTCCGGCCTGTCCTCCCGATGCTAGTGCTTCCCCTGTGGGTCGTCCGCCATCCACCCTGTCTCGCATTGCCCCCAGTGAGTAGCCAAGCCAGTGCCAATGATGAGTTTTGATCATGTTGGTTATGGGTCGTCCGTTGATTGTGATCTTGATCTCTTGATCTTGATTGATTGATTCTTGGATGTCAATCGTCGTGATCATCTTGATCATCATGATCATGTCCCCTTGGTTTTGTTTCTGGCCGTCTGTTGGATCTTAATCATCATGCTTGATTGGATGTGGGCCATCGATCTCCTTTTGATCATCCGATTAGATCCTAGCCATCCGATCTATTCTTGATCGTCATGATCATGATGATCATCAACTTCCTTTGATCGCAGCCGTTCGATCGATCGATCTTGATCTTCATCATTATCTTCATCATCAGGGAGATCTGGACAGTCCGATCTGATCCGGTCATCTTAATCTTGATCTCTTGGATCTAGCTGCCCGATTATGTTCGTGATCTTGTTCATGTCTGCTTGCTCGTGATTTTGTGTTCGTGATCATCTTGTTCGGGGTTTATTGTTCGATGTGTTCGTGCCCCGGGAATCCGTTCCCGTTATACTTGTTCGTGCTTCGTTTTCGTCGTCTTTCTGGCAAGTAAATTGTATTATATTCCTTTGTAAATACAAGTACTAAATACCGCCTGTAGTGTAGTTGGGTTCTAGAGAAAATTTGTGTGTGAATTCCCTTGTTGATATTGTCTCCATAGTGATGATTTGACCATAGTTGTTTGATGACATATATGACATAATATAACCTAGGATTGACCACATCTTGTTGCTTATATGCATGTTGTTCATGTGTTATCTTGTGCTCGTTTGTGTTATTCGTGATAGACTTGTTGTGGACTTGTGAAATACACTATATCATGTTGCTTGGACATCTAGTACACTATATTTCATGTTTGGATTTATTTGGATGAATCTCGTATGGTCTATGTTGATTCGTGTATGAAGAACAAATCTGTATTTTTTGTTTTCCTGATGTTGTTCAGTATTTTAGACCCTATTAATGTCAGTATTTGAAAATATTTTGTGAACATGAACTATAGAGGATTCTGTCTAGTTTCAAACTCGTTTTGATGAATCTCAGTTTCGATATACGGTTTGTGAGTTATGTCAATTTTTCTACAGTTGTGTCGAAAGATTTTCAGATTTTGTTTTCTATGATTTCTGAAGAGTAATCTATTTTTATTTTGGTGTTCAAATTATTATTTTAATCTGAAATTTTGCTAAGTACTTCTAGACTTGATTGGGGTTTACCTAGAATTTTGGTGGATTTATTTGAGGAGTTTGATAAACCTTTTCATGCTTGCAAAATAAAGATTTTACATGCAGAATTTTACTATTGTTCGGTAAAGAACCTGATTTTCGACCTATTTCTAGTTGCTGTTTCTAAATTATTTCTGAATATGAAAGTTATCCTACTGTATCTATTTTATTACCCTTTTGGCGGATTTGTATTTCGATTTATGGTTTGCGATATATTGCTGTTTTCGTACTGCAGTGTTTGTGATTTCAGATTACAAAACTACTCCATCTTGATGTTTTCTGATTTTACTTGACTACTCTAATTATATTGAAAAATTATAAAACTTGATTTTCTGTTACTACACATATAGGCGAATACCCCAGATTTTTCGTGGATTTAATTTGCAAGTTTTCATGTTGTTTTCTTGTTCTTGAATCTGATCTTCTAATTTCTGGCTGCACATATTTTCTGGTTTCAAATCAGTTTTGAGTTATGTTTTTGTGAAATACTATATAAATTATATATGTTTGCTGGATTCGACTGGGGGTCTATTTTCTAGAACTTTCGACGTTCAGATTTGCATGTTTGTAACAACAGGAATCTCAGATTTACTGCAGTATGGTCTTGCTGTCCTCAACTAGAAGTTTGGTTATTTTATCCTTTTATGTGTAATCTTGCACCCGTACATGTTTATCTTGCCACTTGGGCTTGTTACTTGTTCATGCCATGTTATTCTCGCCTTGTTTGTGACACACACATGCCTGTTTGACATTAATAATAAATAACCAAGCCGGGGTTAAGGGAAAGATCTAGTAGTGGAAAATATAGAAATGTGTACTTAGAAGGGGGTCCGTGTTTCCCATATTGATTCATGTACCTGTTACCTGTTGATGCATGGACCTATTGGTTCATGTACCTGTTACCTGTTAATGCATGGACCTATTGATTCATGTACCTGTCACTTGTTGATGCATGGACCTGTTGGTTCATGTACCTGTTACTTGTTGATGCATGGACCTCTTGGTTCATGTACCTATTACTTGTTGATGCACGGACCTATTCGTCGTGTACCTGTTCATTTATGAACCTGTTGATGCATGAATCGGATGATTCGTGTACCTTTTTGATTCATGAACCCGTTTCTATTTTCGTGATCCCAGAGTACACGGCCCTATGGACTCCACTATGAAATCTAAAGCGAAACTGTTTATTATAGCAGCCATGTAGTAAAAAGGGGGATGCATGCAGTGCTACCTACATAGTAATAATTATAAGATTTGATACATGACACTTGAATTTGATACATGCTTACTTGATACTTGTACTTGACTACTTGACACTTGTTACTTGTTACTTGATTTCGTGATACTTGATACTGTTTATATGATACTTGTTCACTCGACACTTGAAACATGCTACTTGTACTTGTTCACCTTACCATGCTAGTTGTTATATTTTGTTATCATGCCTATTCCATGTTATTAGTTAGTTTTCGCTATGTACTTGTATCCTGCATTACAAGCGGACCGTAACTTGCATTGACGGGGGTTTGTTTTCCTTTTTTTCTTCCTGTAATTTATTGAATTGCACATTTTGGAGATCTGCTGCCAAATGGAATAGGCAAGACGAGGTACTAGATGCTGGAATTTTTCTATCATTATTTTCCAGCTATTATTATTTCCTGTTGCTATTAGAACAATTGTATCTTGTACTTGGATTTATTTTGTATTTGGGCAATGTGACCTAGGATACTTGACTTATTCAGATCTGGATTATTTGAGATTATAATATTTTTGTTTTAAGTATTCTTGTTGGTATTTTGATTCATATGTGCATGCTTGGTTGATTCTTTTGCTTCCGACTCTGATTATTCTTGTGAAATATTGTGAAGATTCTTGAACAGCTTATAGATGATGAAAATCAATCGCTGGGCTTTTGTCGCGTATCCGTATTCCGTATTCTCTTTTGGGAAGCCGGGCGTGACAGGGTTTTTAGTGGTATTAGAGCCCAGATTTGGCTAATGTATTAGTTTGACTGATATATTAGACAAGCTTGGCTCGAACTGGGATCGGCTCAACATTTCACCAACCATGCATACATGAATGAATTATAATCAACATTGATCTGAATACTAGTCTTATTCTATCCATTTTGATCTCTTCTTATTTCTTTGATTCCTTGATTGTTCCATCTTGTCAGTCGTCCCCTTTGTTGATTTCTTCTTGGGTATGAATTCATTCTTTTCGTACCCGTATACCTTTGCTTTTGGTGACATCCATTCTTTTCTTTCCGCTTGGTCTGTCACTCAGCATCGCTGGATTCTATTGGCAGAGTTTTTCCCGATCAGAGTGGCGCAGCGGAAGCATCGTGGGCCCATAACCCACAGGTCCCACGATTCTCTTGTTGTTTCTCCTTCCTTGGATTGTCTGCTTCTTTTTATTCCTTGTGATCGTTTCCATCCGTTGACTCATTGCTTGGTTCATCTCTTCCTTGTCCATCCTTTCTTCGATTCCAGCTCTATCTATTTCTTTATCTCTTTGCTTTGTTATTTTTCAATTCTTGTGGTGTTTCTTCTTGATTTTGATACTGTTTACTTCTTTCTTGCATTCCATTTTTCCATCATGCACCAATTCATTGTTTGATTCAATTCTTCCTTGTCATTTCTCTCTTTTATTCCAGTTCTACCTACTCCCTATCTTCCTTTGTTATCTTGAGTTGTTTCTCTCCTTTTGATACTGTTTGCTTCTTTTCTTGCATTCCATTTGACCTTATTGTTATCAACTTCTTTCTTTTTCTGGTATTGCCCCTGTTTTGTGATGGAACTGAGATGAATCCCAGGACTACGGATTGGTGTGCGTATCGATCGTTAAAGATAAACAGATTACAGATTGCTTAATTGTGATCTAACCCTATACAGCGGAAACTAGGGTTCACAAAGTATACCTGCGGTGAGAAGAAGACGACAGCGACCCCAAGATCTTCTGCACGTATTCCTTCCTCGGGTTGGACGTCGTGTGGGCGACGATCTCCCAACCTTTCTCCCTTGGCTGACCTCTCTTTCTCTCCTTACGTGAATCACGAGATTTGAGAAAAAAAATCTTATATTTCAGATTGTTAATTACGGCCAGAGAAAATAGAGGATATATATAAGGCTACGGCAGGGACCATGAGGAGAAATTAGGGTTAGGTCTCCTAACGGATCTGGGTATCCCGTGTTCAGCCCGAACACACAACCCAGGCCCATTAACAATAGCTCGGTCCACTAAGGAGCTATTGTTGCACTACCTTCCTAATCCCAAATTATATTTATGGGCTCCTTTTATTATATGCTCGTTCAACTCCCCATGTTAAGATATCGAATGTCCGTTGATCAAATTAAGTTACTGACAACTACATTGATCAACATCTTTTATCCTTAAGTAGTACCACTCAACTTTATTTGTCATGTCGGATATAATCCACCTGCAGGGTTTACATGACAATCCTTATGAGCTCCTTAAGGGGACATCATCAACCCGACGTATCGGGACATGGATTCCTTTTACAATCAACAGCCCATCATACATACAATGCTATTACCCAATTCATAGAGGTTGTTGATCCATAATGAATCTCACTCTTTTATGAGTCAAAGTAATGCACACTGCATATACATGTCTGTTATTATATCTGGATTAAGAGCATAAGCATCCATAATAACAGAGGTATTTGTTCTCTTTTATAGTCAGTACAAAGAGAACAACCTCAAGTGGTCCTATTCAATACACACAAAGTGTACTAGTGTAAACCTATAGTCAAGATAGACTAATACCAGAATACACTACAACCTTTCCAATGGATTGTCCAAGTCCGTCTAGGTTGTGAACTATTTATATATTCCATAGGAAACTGATAATATGATCTTCTGTGTGTCACCTCACACCATATTATCAACCTTATAGAATATCAGACACTTGCATTAATATTATAATAAACACAATATGCAAACATATGCCCATATGATTCTCATTCAAAAAAAATAAGGAAATAAAGTTAATACAAAAGTGATGCTTTCAGTATATAACCCTAACATTTTGTTCCTTTCCCTTTAACCGTCTGTTTTGTTACCCTTTCCCTAAGTTTGCTTTTGCCCTGTCCTATGTACCGCCTAAAAAAATTTCGATGACGAAATTTTGTTGTAAGGTGGGTAGGTTTTGTAACCCCTGTTTTACCAAAAACGTATTTTTGTGTATTTTCTATACTTAAAAATTTTCACAAATTATTTTTCAGTTTTCGAATTCTTTTGTCAAAATGTATTGTTGAATTTCTATTAAAATCTGTTTTCGATCAATAACCTTATTTGTAAATATTTTCTATGATTATTATATTGTAATACAATTCTTTTTTTTTGTTATTATTAATCTTATTATTGTTATTGTTATTGGTATTATTGTTATTATTGTTATTTTTGGCTGGTTATTAAAAATCCACTTATATTTGCCAATTATATTTGTAATTATTTCAAATAAATTCTATTTTGTAATACAAATTACATTTTATTATAAATCTTATTTCTATTGGGTATTTTATTTTTCTTCTATTGGATTTTAAACCCTATATCCTATTTTAAACCCAAAAGCCCATTATCTACCCTATTCATATTCATCCCCAAACCCATTACCCTATTCAACCCCAAGCCCAAAACCCAACAACCCTACCCGTTATTACTCCTACCCGCACCCGTTACCAAAACACCCTATCAGCCGTCATTACTCCTACCCGCACCCGTTACCAAAACACACTATCAGCCGTCACCTAACCCTATATCTCCCTGTCATATATTTATACCCCTGTATTTTTCCCCCTGTTCTTCATCCTATTAACCCATGCAGCTGACCTATTCTTCCCCTACCTCTGAGCCCAAGTCGTCCCTTCATCTTCCACCTCTTCCCGTTCACTTCTCCCTCCCGATCCTTCTCTCCCGTTCCCCCGTCGCACCTCCTGTGTGCTCCCCTATTCCCCCTGTGCAACCCATCTCCCTACCATCGCGACCACAGTGACCTCCCGCTGTCCTTCTCCCTTCCGACCACAACTACACCTCAACAGCAACCCCAACAGCCATCCACCATCCTTTCGACTTCATCACCAATGCCAGCCAGTGACCCGCCTGTGGTCTGGCCTGTGCTTCTCCCGACTGGTGCAACAATAATCGCCAGCCAGAGCCTGCCCCCCTCCGGCCTGTTCTCCCGATGTTGGTGCTGCCCCGGTGCACCGTCCGCTGTCCGTCCTGTCTCGTGTTGCCGCCAGTGAGCAGCCAAGCCAGTGCCAATGATGAGTTTTGACCATGTTGGTTATGGGCCGTCCGTTGATTGTGATCTTGATCTCTTGATCTTGATTGATTGATTCTTGGCCATCGATCATCGTGATCATCCTTATCAACATGATCATGTCCCCTTGGTTTTGTTTCAGGCCATCTGTTGGATCTTGATCATCATGCTTGATTGGATGTGGGCCGTCGATCTCCTCTTGATTCTCCAATTAGATCCTAGTCGTCCGATCTCTTCTTGATCATCCAATTAGATCCTAGTCGTCCGATCTCTTCTTGATCATCATGATCATGATGATCATTAACTTTCTTTGATCGCAGCCGTTCGATCGATCGATCTTGGTCTTCATCATTATCTTCATCATCAGGGAGATCTGGACCGTCCGATCTGATCCGATCATCTTGATCTTGATCTCTTGGATCTAGCCGTCTGATTATGTTCGTGATCTTGTTCATGTCTGCTTGCTCGTGATTTTGTGTTCTTGATCATATTGTTTTTGGTTTGTTGTTCGTTGTGTTTGTGCCCCGGGAATCCTTTTCCGTTATTCTTGTTCGTGCTTCGTTTTCGTCGTCTTTCAGGCAAGTAACTTGTATTATATTCCTTTGTAAATACAAGTAATAAATACCGCTTGTAATGTAGTTGGGTTCTAGAGAAAATTTATGTGTGAATCCCCACGTTGATATCGTCTCTATAGTGATGATTTGACCATAGTTGCCTCACGACATACATGACACGATATAACTTAGGATTAATCATATCTTGTTGCATATATACGTGTTGTTCATGTGTTATCTTGTGCTCGTTCATGTTATTCGTGATAGACTTGTTGTGGACTTGTGAAATACCCTATATCATGTTGCTTGGACATCTAGTACACTATATTTCATGTTTGGATTGATTTGGATGAATCTCGTATGATCTATGTTGATTCGTGTATGAAGAACAAATCTGTATTTTTTGTTTCCCGTATGTTGTTCAGTATTTTAGACCCTATTAAAGTCAGTATTTAAAAAAATTTTGTGAACATGAACAATAGAGGATTCTGTCTAGTTTCAAACTCGTTTTGGTGGAACTCAGTTTCGATATACGGTTTGTGAGTTATGTCGATTTTTCTACAGTGATGTCGAAAGATTTTCATATTTTGTTTTCAATGATTTCTGAAGAGTAATCTATTTTTATTTGGTGTTAAAATTATTATTTTAATCTGAAATTTTGCTCAGTACTTCTAAACCTTATTGGGGTTTACCCAGAATTTTGGTGGATTTATTTGAGGAGTTTGATAAACCTATTCATGCTTGCAAAATAAAGATTTTACATACAGAATTTTACTACTGTTCGGTAAAGAACCTGATTTTCGACCTATTTATACTTGCTGTTTCTAAATTATTTCTGAATATGAAAGTTAGCCTACTTTATCTATTTTAATACCCTTTTGGCAGATTTGGATTTCGATTTATGGTTTGCGAGATATTGCTGTTTTCGTACTGCAGTGTTTGTGATTTCAGATTACAAAATTGCTGCATCTTGATGTTTTCTAATTTTACTTGACTACTCTATTTTTATTGAAAAATTATGAAACTTGATTTTCTGTTACTAAACATAAAGGGAAATACCCCAGATTTTTTCGTGGATTTAATTTGCTAGTTTTCATGCTGTTTTCCTGTTCTTGAATACTATTTTCTGATTTCTAGCTGAACATATTTTCTGGTTTCAAATCAGTTTTGAGTTATGTTTTTGTGAAATACTTTATGACTTATATATGTTTGCTGGATTCGGCCGGGGGTCTATTTTCTAGAACTTTCGACGGATTTAGATTTGCATGTTTGTAACAACGGGGATCTTAGTTTTACTGCAGTATGGTCTTTCTGTCGTGAACTAGAAATTTGGTTATTTTATCCTTTTATGTGTTATCTTGCACCCGTACATATTTATCTTGCCACTTGGGCTTGTTATTTGTTCATGCTATGTTATTCTCGCCTTGTTTGTGACACATACATATCTGTTTGACATTAATAATAAATAACCAAGCCGGGGTTAAGGGAAAGATCTAGTAGTGGAAAATATTGAAATGTGTACTTAGAAGGGGGTCCATGTTTCCCATATTGATTCATGTACCTGTTACCTGTTGATTCATGGACCTTTTGGTTCATGTACTTGTTACCAGTTGATGCATGGACCTATTGATTCATGTATCTGTTACCTGTTGATGCATGGACCTGTTGGTTCATGTACCTGTTACTTGTTGATGCATGGACCTATTGGTCGTGTACCTGTTGATACATGAACTTGTTCATGCAAGAATCGGATGATTCGTGTACATGTTTGATTCATGAACCCATTTCTGTTTTCCTGATCCCTGAGTACACGGTCCTATGGACTCCACTATAAAATCTAAAGTGAAACTGTCTGTTGTAGCAATCATGTAGCAAAAAGCGGGATGCATAAAGTGCTACCTAGATAGTAATAACTATAAGACTTGATACATGACACTTGAACATGATACATGCTTACTTGATACTTGTACTTGACTACTTGACACTTGTTACTTGTTACTTGATTTCGTGATACTTGATTCGTGATTCTTGATACTGTTTACATGATACTTGTTCACTCGACACTTGATACATGCTACTTGTACTTGTTTACCTTACCATGATAGTTGTTATATTTTGCTATCATGCCTATTCCATATTATTAGTTAGTTTTTTCCATGTACTTGTATCCTGCATTACAAGCGGCTCGTAACTTGCATTAACAAGAGTTTGTTTTCTTTTTCCTCTTCCTACAATTTGTTAAATTGCAGATTTTGAAGATCAACTGCCAGATGGAATAGGCGAGATGAGATACTAGATGCTAGAATTTTGCTATCATGATTTTCCAGCTATTATTATTTCCTGTTGCTATTTGAACAATTGTATCTTGTACTTGAATTTATTTTGTATTTGGGCAATGTGACCCAGGATATTTGACTTATTCAGATCTGGATTATTTGAGATTATAATATTTTGGTTTTAAGTATTCTTGTTGGTATTTTGATTCATATGTGCATGCTTGGTTGATTCTATTGCTTCCGACTCTGATTATTCTTGTGAAATATTATGAAGATTCTTGAACTGCTTATGGATGATGAAAATCATTCGCTGGGCTTTTTTCGTATATTCGTATTCTGTATTCTCTTTTGGGAAGCGGGGCGTGACAATCTTGTTTCTCTTTTTATGAGTTGAGAATAGACATAGTGTGCTGTTTGGAAACCTTAAGCCTTGATTTATATTACACATTAACTTAGATCCATGATAGTTATTAATCAAGTTACATTCAATGCAAAGAAATCTCAAAATGCTGCTATCCTGATTTGGCTTGATGGTTTCGACCTTGTTAATGACAAAATATTGAGTTGGTTTCTGAATATGAATTGTAGCCCCACGTGTCTAGTTTTCAGAACGTCTGACAGAATTTAATTCTGAGTTATAAGTTGTGGAATATTGCTGTTTTAGTACCGCTAGGTCTGGATTTCTAGATTTACAAATTCACTGTATCACCCTGCCTTGCATTTTAATTTGAACATGTTACCAGCAAAACAATAATATGAAATTTACCTTTCTGAGACTAGACATGCTAGGGAATCACCCTAAATTTTTATGGATTTAATTGATGAGTTTTCAAACATGATTCATGTGTGTAAATACAACTTTAAGATTCTGCCTGTATATGAAAATCTGTGTAGAATGTGAATTTGAACCCAGTTACTGTAACTTTTATAGATCGTGTGTATATGCGTTGGAACCGGCAAAGAGTCTAGTTTCTAAAACTTCTGACGAATCCAGATTTGCATTTTTGTAGCAGCAAAATCTCAATTTTGGTGCAGCAACGTCCTGCTGTCCAAACTTAGAATTCTTGTTGTTTCACTACCTATAAGTTTGTTTGACATCGGAATATATTTTCTACCCAGCTCGAACTTGTTCCCTATTTCCTATTATGTTTACTCACCCTGTCTGTGCACATTATGCCTGTTTATAATAATGATAATTAACAAGTTGGGGTTTAAGGGAAAAATCTAGTAGTGGACAATATAGAGAAGTGTACTCAGAAGGGGGCCCGTGTTTCCCAACAGTTTACTGTTTTACTGTGTTACACGACTACTTCCTGTTTTACCCGACTGCATACTTCCCTATAGGAAGGTGTACTCGGAAGGGGACCCACAGGTGTCAACTATTTACATGAATACATGATTACATGATTCACGACACTGTTTACTATTTACCTAATGCCTGAGTACACGACCCTATAGAATCCACCACGAAATTTGAACATAAGTTGATTGTATGCATCAAACATGTGGTAAATATATGGGACGCAAGATTGTTGCATTAGCTAGGGATAAACAATAGACCTAAAAATAACATGTTTCACTTGCACATCCCTGTTTCCTATTACTGTTAACTATTACTGTTATCTGTTACCGTTACCTGTTACTATTATCTGTTACTGTTACCTGCTACTGTTTCCTGCTACCGTCACTTGAAACTTGTTACCAGTTACCTGTTTATCTGATACCTGTTGCATGTTGTATGTTACTTGTTACTTATTTCCTGTACTCTTGATTCCTGTTTCCTGTTCTACTATTTATTATCTCATTCCTGTACCCCTTTGCTTGTACTACTTGTGGCCCGTAGCTTGCACTAATGGGCATACTGTTTTCCTGTTTCCCATTTTCCTTCAATTATAAATTATACAGATTTCGGAGATCAGTTGCCTGAAGGAGTGAGTGACCAAATGTTTTGAGCTTGACTGAAATATTTCATGCTCTAATTTGCTTTTGTATTGAGATCATTAGTTTCTTGGTGCTACTTGAACTGGTATTAGGCATGTTGTCCCGAAGTTTTATTATTGTTTACAGATCTTATTTTTATTTGAGGATTATGTATTGGTTTTCAAATAATTCTGTTGATTATGAGTTTTGTTTCATGCATGCGTGGTTGTATATTTCTTGTATAATCCTGTTGTACTGTTGAGTTGATCCTTACAGCTTATGAATGGTGAAAATCATTCGCTGGGCTTTGTCACGAACTCGTATTCCGTATCCTTTTGGGAAGCAGGGCATGACATATATTGTCTTTAAACTCATCTCTTATTGAACCCGAAATCCAATTGCAATTAATTCTAGACCCAAACCCATTATTATTGGATCCTAACCCAATAATCCAACAACCTAATTGTATTCTATATATACTACCCTAATGCAAACCCTAAAAATACAACCCTAAAGCCTAGCCATCTCTCTCTCTCTCTCTTCTCTGCCGACCATCCTAACCTACCACCTACCCCCGAGCACCCATCTGCTCCACCTCCGGTGACCTTTCCCTCAGTCACCGAGCGTCGTAGCCCCAAGCCGCGACTCCCGAGGCCCCTCGACGCCAGATTTCCCTCTCGACCTTGCTGTCGATCAACCACCGAAGACCCCTCGACAGCTCCCCATCCCGTCGCCTTCAACCCACGCCAGCACTGTCCTCCACCGAACTCGACCATCTCTGTGGATTTAGTCGCCGCCGTCCGCCCCGCCGTCAGCCATCGCTAGAAATAGCAGCCCTTGCTATCTTGCTCTTGCTGTGGATGCTGTGTGCTCTTGCTGTCTTGCTTTTGTTGTTGGTTGCTGTGTTCTCTCGTGCACGTAGTGTGCACGTGTTTCTTTGTGACTGTTCGTTGCTCCCAGATTCTCATCCCATTATTCTTTGGTATTCGAACTAATCATCGATAAGACAAGTCACTTTCCTCTTGAATTGAATATTATATCAATTCAAGTTTTCATTGAAATTCTTGCAAGTAGATAGTACTCGTTCATCATATCGTATACCATTGTTCATCTTTCGTTGAGTATATTGAGGGTTTACACGAGCTAACCCAAATATCCTCGACTTCGTGCCTTTGTTGACTCTAAAAATTGAATCATTCATGCATTCATGTAATATTGATTGTAGGGTTTATTCATACAAACGACACACAAATAAACTGTCATAGAATTGAATGCTACGTTGTGTGCTTGAATAATCGATTGATGTTTTGCTATTGTTAAACTAGTGTATGTGGCATTCTTAATTATGTTTATCATGATATTATGCCTACCATGCTGATTATAAGATTTATTGACTAATTTAACTCAAACGTGTCATGTTAGATCGCTTTATTTCATGAAATATATTGTAAATCTGTATGTTTATTGTCTGTCTGGAATTTGTGAGATGTTTTCGACCCAGTATTTGACATTAAAATTAATAACTTTATGAATAAGAGTTGTAGCTCTATGTCTCTAATTTCCAGAACATCTGAGATATTTGAATTCCGAGTTGTATTGCAAAAGTTATGATGATTTTACTACAGCTGCATTTTATTTCTAGAATTTCAGATTCATGTATATGTTCATGTTTAAACTATTAAAATCTAAGTTTAGAATATTGCTCAGATAATTTCCAGAATAATAGTCAACATGATTAGGAGTACAATGAATATTTTTGATGAATTTATAATTGAGTTCTCGCTGATTCTAAAGATATAACAACTTGATGTTGATTTTCAGTCAGAACATGTAATCTGTAAATAATGATGTATTTAACCTAGCTACCATTGTCAGATTTTGTATTTTAAATATGTGTTGGTATCTTTGGGATGTCTAGTTTTCAGAACTTCTGACAGATTCAGTTTTACTCTATTTATCCCATCCAAAGTTATCATCCTATGTTCTTCTATTGTTACTATCGGTCATCTAATGTCTCTACATTGCATAATGTATTGTTTGCATCGATAAAATAATTAAAAAGCTGGAGTTTAAGGGATTGACTTGAGTAGTAAATAATATAGAGACTGTGTCGACTGGTGTTTTAACGAATGATTGTTGGAGCGCTGACTACGACACCCCAATCTTTCGTGTATTGTTTCAGTGTATCATTTTAGTGTATCGTGCAACAAAGTTTTTATCGTATCAGTGTTATCGTACCGACACATGATCTATAGACTTCACCACTAGAGTCTAAACAACATTGATTGTATGCATCGAACCTGTAGTATGTGATGCAGTCGTACGTGCATTAGTTAGGTTGAAAATTAATAGACTTAAGAATTGACACAATATCAACATTGCATAATGAACATCATCATTTCATATCGAACATTGTCTAAGTGTTATTAACATCGACTATTGAACATTGTCATCGAATATTGAATCATTATTTATAACCATTGTATCGATTACCAGGGATATTGATATTTGCTATCGTCCATTATTATTGATTCCTATTGACCCACTGAATTCATTGTTATATCGTTATTCCATTAATTCTTTGCTTTCTCTACTTGCTGTCCATGTAATACCCTGATTTTTCAATTAATGAAAAATTATTTATTTTTGCACGCAGTGTGCACGTGCAATATTTTGCTTAAATTAAATCTTATAATTATTTTCATTGTGATGTGTATAAACATTTAAATATGTGTTCTCAAGTTATTTTATACAAAAGCCTTTTTCTTTAAATAAATAGAAAGCCTTATTTTAAAGGCCTTTTTCTTAAAAGCCCAAAATGTAAATTATTTATTTTATTTTAAATAACTATTTTGGCCCAAAACTAAAGCCCATGGATTAATCTATTCTTATTTAACTTGTCATGTAGAAGACTATTTTAATACTATTTTAAATTTTATACAAAATTAAAATGTACAATTTTTAAGCCTAGTGGCATGCACGTGTATTGCACGTACACGTGCAACATGCACAAAAGTGCTAGGCCGGATTGCTTCTTGGAGGGAAAACTCAAAATTTGAGTGGTAGTCATGGCATGGTGGTTATGTGGGTGTGGGTAGTTTTTATAACTCCTACTTTCATCTTGGCCTTCCATCCTACAACCAACTAGTTAATCCTAGCCCTCCATTCCATTTGATTTCTAGTATAAATACCCCCTCCCATGGCTAGTATTCTTATGCAAATTATATCTTTCCAAACCTATAGTCTAATAGCATTATTTAGTAGTAAGTTGTGAGTTAAAAAGATTGAGAGAATTGTGTGGGATTGTGTTGCATTCAAACAAGGAGAAGAAGGCCGGCATCATTCCAAGGAGAGGAGCTCGGTTTTTGGTGGCTTGGAGCTTGTGCGCGCATTATCTAGGAGGAGGTGCATCTCGTCGCAAAGGACTTTTTGTTGCTAATTTTGTTTGTTCTCTCCATATAAGGTGGGTAACTTTTCCTATTTCTAATATAGGGATCCATGCTAGATTTAATTATCACATGAAGCATGAAAATGATTAATAAGAATGCACATTGGGTTTGGAAAATAATCCCTAATTGATTGAATTGTTGACATGGAAATAGCATGTAATTCTATCGTTAAAAATTATAAGTTGCATGTGTAATTGATTATGATTATAGATTGATGGAAGAAAATATATTTATCACCATCATAAATTATATGTAAAAGTTAGTACCTTGTTAATGCTAATTTATGTGTTGTAGAGATCTTTTGAGTTATTGTGGGAATGGATAAACTCAAAAAATAGATTTGTATGTTGAACAATAGATTAATAACAGAAAATTAATGTAAGAAAATTGTGGATAAAAAGATTAGAAGGCCAATTGTTAAACAATGTCAAAAATGAGAAGTATAGTAGTTGTAATGTATAATTCACTGAATTGTGTGAAAAATATATTTTTATTAGTACAAAAATTATTTTATGCACACTGGTATGAAAATCATGTGAGGGGAAGTCAATCTGGAATTTTTCAGTAACTTCTATAAAAGTAATATGAAACAAAGATTAATTGAACATCGAGATGTTTTTACAACAGTGGCAATTGATTCAAAAAGGATTTTAATTTGTACTGTGACAACCTGAGCATGTAGCTCAAGTGGTCACTGTGTGCGGCTGTGTTCTCGGGGGTGACTGGTTCGAAACTCGTGTGCAACATTATTTTAGTTTGTTTTTTTAAAGACAATTAAACTGTAGGCCGAGAGCATTTAATGCTCTCAGCCGTAACCATACCGCTGGCACAGTTTGGCCTAGTGGCGGGTGCTCTTGGCTGTGTTCTCCGTGTGCCTGGGTTCGAATCCTACCCTCGGCATCTTTGAAAAAAATATTTTTTTTGGGTTTCTAGGTGTCCAAAAATTGTGAAAAAAATATGGTTATTCTCATAAAAATGTAAGGGATTTTATAAAAATGATTTGGGCATTATTTGAAAGAGATAAACTATGGTTTGTGAATAAAAGATATAATTAGAACTATGGTTCTAGAGTATACACTTGTGAAAAATTGTAGCTTATAAGAATAAAAGAATAATGGAGTATAAGAAAGTGATTTGGCAAAAAGAAGCTTGTTGTGTGATATAATGCAATTTATTCTCACTTGAGAATAATGTGAAAAAATATGAAGTATGAATATTCATTAGTGATGTGAATTTCAAATGTGGAATTATTAATTGATAAAGTGCATGAGTTCATGGAATAATGAATGAATTAGAGATCATATGAATAAAAAAAGAAATCCGTTGGTTATGAATATGAATTTTATGAGTCTTAAGTACTCATTGTGGAAATTGTGAATTGGAATTGAATTGGAAGAGTAGCTAAGTCTCCCCCGGTAGTTGGAAAGAAAACGAAATGAAATATTGAAATTAGACCAAGGTTGGTCATGTCGAAATGAATGAATAAGTCCGGTTTAGTGGAGAGGCTAACTCTAGAGATTTAATTTTGTTCATGATTTTTAATAAAACTAAGGATTAGTACATAGTGGAGACGTGATGAAAGTAGAAGAAAAACACGAGTATGGGGGCCATCGGATTAGTGGTGTGAGAGCGATCCACAGGCTGCCTGCTTGATGCGTCGAGACATGGCGTGGGCGCTACTCCAGAATTATCGTCCCGGTGGCGATGCTCGTGGGATGTTCGAGTGGCTATGGGTGGTGCCATTGTTCCATGGCGGAGGCTGAATTGTCCACAGGTTGCCTGCTCGATGCGTCGTGTCAGTGCGTGGGATTCCCCTCCAGGCTGCCTGGGCATGGGCTCATAGATCATAGGACATCTAAGACACTACCGTAATTACAGTAGTAGATTAAGACATAACGAGGGATTGAACCCTACAAAGATGAAGAACGAATAAGGGCTTGCCTTCGGACCTATGTAGTATGGGATGCATAGAATCCGAACAAGTGCGCCCTAGTGTCATGTAATATAAATAAATGCATTAAGGACTAAGTGCACAATCACTACACGACATCAATAGGGTAGTCCCTTTAATTGAAATGTGATAAGTTTGTGTTTGCTAAATATGAAAAATTGAGTTATACTATTTCCGGCATAGAGAGGATGGCCGTGTATAATGTTCGTCGGTTGAATAAACTGACGTACCCACAGTCTTATATGCAGGTAAATGACATGTCAAAGGTTAAAGAGGAATGTATGCTTAAGGATTATACCATGTTGTTGTACATTCATTTAATTGTTGTAATTTTTACTTCCGCTGTGCAATGTAAAGTGTAATATTGATGTAAACTCTGATGTAAAGTGAAAAGTTTAAATTTCCTTGTAAAATTGTACTAAAGAAAGCGAAAAGATCCTGTAGAACATCTCGAATTCAGTTTATTTGGGATTCGGGGCGTTACAGTCCATGCCTTGCTCTAAGGACAATTTTTCTCCTCTTTTTAGATGAAGTGTTCACAGGTGATCAAGGAGAATTACCTGTAGGAATTGGAGAACAAGATTTTTAAAGATTTATTGCTTTCTAGTTGATTGTTATTTAATTGAATTTATGGTATTGAAACCTATTATCATTGTGTTTGGATTTATTATTGTATTGGGCTTATGACCCGAATATTGTTATTTGTTTCTATATGTTGGATTATCGTATCTGGTTATTTCATATTGTCTTATTCCAAGTATTATTGTTTATGTGGTTGTTATTATTCCTTGCGCAATTGTTTTGTATTGTTTATATTGTTGAGTTGAATGGGTAAACAGATTATGGATGATGCAAGTCATTCGCTGGGCCAATGTCATGCGCTTGTGTTTCTGATTTGTGGGAAGCGGGGCATGACACAACCTCTAAAAGCATTGTGGGAACGGGAAAACTTGTGCAAGTATTTCAAAGCCCAACGTTCCTAAAGCACTATCTAGTTTGTCATCACTAGACTCGTTCGAGCGAGACTACGATGTTCGAATATCGTCGAGAGGTAGAGAGTGCCTCGGGGTAGGTGAAGTTCGTGTAGAAGGCGGGGCCTCCGTGATGACGGCACTAGGGTGTGCCCTTGAGAAAAATAGGTGGAGGTAGATTCAACTAGCAGAAAAGGCCACTGAACCGGGTTGTTTGTAAGAGGAGAATAAAATAGCCTAGAAAATTTAAATCACACAGGTGTGTATTCATTGTATGCAATCCAAGGTGGAGATTGTTGGGTTTATGTCATGCATACTAAGTTCGATAAGAAGATGATGAAGCGAAGAAGGTTGAAGTGACGGTTAAATGGAAGATGAGAAGCCACAACAACATGGTAGAAGGGTGTGCAATCGACTGTGAAGCCGACCAACACCTCCTCGGGTTTGGTTGGAGTCAAATACTGTCGACTGCATTTTGTGCAGTCGATCGTGTCGCGACTATTTGTGTTCGGGTGCTGGTCTTGGGGATTCGTTTGAAGCCCGACTTCATCTTCAAGTTAGATCGTATGGCTCCTATCATGTTACTTCTTCTTCAGGAAATATCAGATGACTATTGTATCATGATGTCATACTAGGGTTTTTCTAGATCTCAATATATTATTGTCCACGAAAGAGTACTTCTTTGAAGATAGTATGAGAGGTTCTCCAACTGCAAACAACTACTATTTTCAAGTGAAGCAATTCTTATATGTTTTCTAGTTGAATAATATCTCGGTTTTTTCTCCCCCGGGATTAGAGCAAGCCCAAACCGGGACAAAATTGTGTGTTTTGTGTCTGGTGTAATCTTCTATTTACTTGGTGGTTTGTATTGATCGTGTCACATAACTCAACAACATTCCGGCGCTTCCGAAGGCAATAATTTCCAAACAATTGGTATCAGAGTGCCAATTGTTCCTAACATAGATCTCTGAATATGAAGTTTTTGAGGATGTTGAACTAGGGGAGGGATCAAAGTGTGTATCAATGTTTTCTTGGAAGAACAGGACTTCAACAAAGATGCCAAAGTCAAGTGCAGTTGTCGCTTGTTTGAGTTCAGGGAATATTATGCAAGTATGAAATTTAAGAAACAATGTACTTGATTTTGATAGAATTAAATTTTCTTATATAATCTCTTAATAATTATCTGTCATTTATTCTTCTTCTTCATCATCTTCTTCCTCTTTTTATTCTTGAACAGACATGCTATTTTTGTGTTCATCAACAAGAGTTTTCAAAGTTCCATTTAAATACATTATCCCCAGATGGAGGAACGGTTTAAAACGTCACTATGTTAGAGTTCACATCACTTATGATGATTGGAATACTAGACCTGAAGGCAAAAAGGTTTGATAAGACGTGCAATGCCTTCTATGAGGCTACAAGGCTAGCAATTGATTCTAATGATAAATGCAATTTGGTCATGGAATGGATACATAATTTAAAGGATAAACTACGTGAAGCGGAAAGTATTTGTGAAAGTGTTCAATCCAATTCGAAATCTCAATCTAGTAAGAAGTCTGTACCTAAAGCTAAAAGTACAGTGAATGAGAGTCAAGCTCTGCTTACCCCACATGTTGTTCGAAGTAAGGGTTGCCCACCTTTTAAAAGGAAGAAAAATGTAATAGAAAAAATTGTGGAGAAAATTGAAGAATGGAGGAAGAAGAAGCCGACCGTCAATGAAAAAAAACCTTCAGGCAATTAATCATTTAAATTGTATATTCGCACATAATTTTTTGAGTTTATAATTTCTATAATAAGTAATTGCTATTTGTGTAGGACAAAGAATGGAACCAGCTCTTGTTTCCCCTGATAGTGGACATTGCCATCCACTACCAAGTCAAATTTCTGCAACATCACCTTTTTAACCTACATTTCAGGTATCTTAAACTGATTCGTGAAAACTACTATTTTTTGATATTTATCCGTTCATTTTATTAGATTATTTTGTACATTAAAACTGTAGGTGCCTGTGCAAAGTGATTCCAGTTGGCTCACTTCAACAAATCAATTTGCTGAAGGTAACTTGCCAGTAAAGAAAAATATTAATTGGGGGATTGATCGGGACAATGGCATTGGAATGAACTGGATGCATAATTTATTGAAGATGTGTGAAGGAAGTTTAGGGGGGCTTTGGCAGGGGAGTCATGGTAAGCTACCAAATAGTAATTTCATAATTTTCGAAGAAGACGAAATTGATACTGTTAATTAGTAGTTAACTATCATTTTTAGTTGTCATGTAATATTTGTCTTGATATATTACGGCAACCTAATCAACTCATGGTATTTCAGTTTGCCAGTCAAGTTCCAAATCTCAGTTGACCATTATTTTATGGAAGCATTATTTAAATATTAATACTAATTTTATATGGAACATATGCTACCGACACAATGAAAATTATTTCACAGTAATGGTCCAAAAAAGTTTCTTCGTTGGTGTGTCATACCCCATAACGTCTTTATCCCTCCCTATCCTTGCTTCCTAGATTTTTTTTATATATTTTTTTTATTTTTTATTTAAAAAGAAGAAGGTGGAATACGGCCACCCTATTTCATCAATAAGAGGTTAATAAAATATCCGAGAGAACTGGAGATTGTACAAGAGACTACAAAGTAGGAATAAAACATAAACCTCCAATAAAGCCCTGAAGTGGATACGATTATACAGAAAGCAAACTGTGAAGGAACCGTTGTTCTTTAAACCCCAAGATTTCTGAACTGGGCTGTATAGGTACTTCACCCTAGTTTGTGCGATGTATTCTTTGAGGGCTCCAAGCCTCAACCTGGCCTCCAGACTTAGCCGAGCTTTAAATGATGGTTTCCATTTACCCCTCCTCCACGTCTTGGCCACGGAGATGTGTGTTTGAAAGTTTGCTCGTATAGGTTCGGGAACATCTCTTTAAAAGGGTGAGCATTGTACATTTTTCCCACCAGAATTTGGTCGACAGGTCATTCCTTATAAATAATGTAACCCCGTGACGAACGGCTCATGGGTTCGGACAATCCCATTCCAAAACCATGAAACCCTAGCCCCCACCTGGAAACCTAAACTTCATGTTCCTTTCCCTTGCAAGTAATATTGAATGAATTCTTGCAAACTTTCACCATTTGGGTGAAACACTTTCCACTACCATTATCCAAGAAGAGCAAGATTCAAGTCTCTCATATCAATGATGCCCAGTACTCATGAACTTTCTTCATGCACGCCTTTTCTCATCTGATCAGGTGGTATCCTCCCATATCATTGTCAGCCCCTTTTCACATAAATCTCTTCCGGATGCAATCAATTCTATGGATCACCCACTTTGGCAATTCAAAGAAGGACATGTTGTATGTAGGTAGATTAGACAAAACTGAGTTGATCAGGACCACTCTTCCTCCAAGCGAGAGGGATTTTCCATTCCATCTGGAGAGTCTAGCTTCCACTTTGTCAACGATTGGTAGCCAATCAGACTTCTTGAGTTTTCCTGGTCTGAGAGGTTGACACTGGTACTTGATGGGGAAGCTTTCCAGTTCACAATTGAGGATTGTAGCGTGTGATTTCACTTCTGATCGTGAAAGAGCAATAGGGGCCAAAGCACTTTTTTGGTAGTTAACCCTTAACTCGGACCATGCCTCAAAGCAGTGGGATATGTTAGAACAGATTGTATTCGCCTTGTCTTTATTGCCGAACAATATCATATCATATGCATATTGTAAAATCGTACTACCCTGGCGATTCCTACCAAAAGCCACTGAGATGTCCATCCCTATTACTTGTAGTTGTCTAACTTGGCCTTAGCCACAGTCCTCAACCAGTGTAAATAGAAGGGCTGAGAGTGGGTCCCCCTGCCTGAGCCCTTTCCTACAAGAAAAGGGCAGACCCATCATTCTGTTTACTGAGATGGATGTTTTACTTGAACACAGGCAGTGACGGATCCATCTGTTCCATCGGTCCCCAAATCCTCTACCTTTGAGCGTTTGTAGTAAGCACTCCCACTCCATTGCGTCATACGCCTTCTCAAAATCCAGCTTCAGCAAAAAGCTTTTCTCCCTGGAGCATTATTCGAGCCGATCTGAGTAATGGCCTCCTTCACCTCCTCTTTCGTGAACTAGGCCTCTATATCTCGCAAAATCTCAGTTGTGTTATGTTGGATGTCGTTTCTTTTTTATCTAAGGACATGCAATAGAAGGGAGTTGTGACGAAGTATGAGCAAACATGAGTATGAGGACTCTGTCGGGTGGAGTGAGATGAGTCTCCAAGATTCCTGGACTATGAATAGTTGGGCGGTGGAATTCATGATTACAAATATTCGGGCGGAGTGAGATGAATCTCCAGAATTCTTGGACTAAAGTGACATCCACCGACATCCAAGTCACTCCGACTTGCCTTCTAGAGATAGCGTACCCTTACCGGACAAAAAATACTAGAATGCAAGTCCAACCTAGCTCATTCCCAATCCACAATCTTGTCAGCACCCTGGGTCCTACTCAGCCTCTAGAACTCTAACCAACTCGGGCGTCACACACCAAACAACTCTAGGGTTATCTACGGCCACCCTAAAAATCCAAATGATAAAATAACAGGAGTTGCCACATCTCGGAGAATCCTAAACCCTAACATAACTCGAAGGGTTCCCTTGCCTCCCACAAGTCTAATCATATAATCATTACTGTCCTCTTACAATTCTCCATTTTAAATAACAATAAACTCTATCAATTATTAGAATTAAGAGAGCTAATCTTCAACTAGTTATAAATTGATTAAATTGATCTCTCTTATCCCAATTCTATGTCTCTACTAAAGATTCAACCCAACCCGAAATTTAATTAACCCAAATATGAAACTAATCAAGTCTTAAATAAGAAATTAATCAACCCTTAACCTGAAATTCATAAACCTCTATATCTGGAATTTATTATATCTGAATCAAAAATTAATTAAATCTAAAATATGAAGTTAATCAAATCTAAAACTGTAACATTAAATCTAAATTTGAGATTATCTACATCTATATTTGAATCATAATTAGATCAAAATCTGAAACTAATTAACTCCAAAATTTGAAATTAGTGAAATTAGTTAAATATGAAATTATTCTAATCTAAATCCATTATCTGGAATTAACAAACAATCAAATCCTAACTTAATCAACAATCAGATCTTAAATTAATCAACACCACTTTTAATCTAAAACAACAATCAAATCCTAATCTAAATCAGAACCCGAGCCTACACTCATGTGCAACCCGTACTAAATTAAGCCCGGACCCGAAAATATTTTAACTAAGTGTCACGTCCCGCTTCCCAAAAATACAGAATGCAAGCACGTGATATTGGCCCAGCGAATAGCGTCATTCATAAGCTTTTATCGATTCAACTCAACAATATAACAAGAAAACGATACAACCACGCATGCAATGAAAAGATAACCACGTGAATAAAAATACTTGAAATTCAAGCATGAAATAACCAAATATAATAATAGTCCAATATCTGGAAACAACAATAACAATATTCGGGTCAAAAGCCCACAATACAAAGAAATAACAATGTTCAATTATCTAAGTTCTCCTAACAAAACAATAATTATTTAGGCGACGATGCAATCAACTATTTCACCATTACTATTCTCCAAATCCATTAGATAATACTCCTTGATTACATGTAAGCTCTTCATCTAAAAAGAGAGAATAATGTGTCCTCAGTGCAAATCGTGGATAGCAAGTAGAGAAACAGGAAAACAATGACAATAACGATATAACAATGAATTCAGTGAACGATAGAATTAATAGCATTGAACAATGGAAAAATGATAATAATGTAACATGCGATAACGATGATCAACAATAATAATAATAATAAACAATAGCAATAACGATAAACAATAACGATAATCATGTTCAATAACTGTAACCCCTGTTTTCGCAAATCCGTAATTTCTTTATATTTTCTGTATTTAAAATTTTTGTAATTTATTTTTCCGCTTTCAAATTAATTTTTTTTTGAAATGTATTTTTTTGAATCTTCCATTAAAGCCTATTTTTTCATCAATAATTTTATTTGTAACTATTTCCTATGATTTTTATACGAATCTTATTATTGTCATTATTGCATGGGTTTCTATTATTATTACTATTATTATTTTTATCATTTATCTTATTATTATTGTTGTTATCAGTATTATTATTATTACTGTTATTTCAATACTATTATTATTATTATTGTTACTGTTATGTTTTTATTATTCTTATTAGTATTTCAATAAAATCCCAATTGTATATTTTTGTTGGATATTTTATTTTCCTAAAACCCCTAACCCATTTATCGCCCATTAACCCTATAAACCATCTGTTAAATATAAACCCATTTAACCCCAACTACCCTATTTAAAACCCTATTTTCCTTATTGGATATTTTCCGTAAAACCCCACCCTATTTCTTATTGGATCCAACCCCAAACCCGTTTAACCAATACACTATAACCTAACCCCTATACCCGTTACCCATTATCAACCAACCCCTACATATATATTCTATAACCCTACCCATGTTAACCTACAGCCGTCACCACCCTAACCCATCCTGCATATTTACCTCGGCCATTTCATCTTCCCCCTACCTCTCCCTGCGTCCACTGCAGCCATCGACTTCTCCTTCAACACTGCTCCGCACCTCGTCTCCCTCCTTCCCTTCTCGTCTCCCTCATCCCGGTGCCCGCCTGCCGCGACGTTCCTCCCGAGCGCCGCGCGCCACACCAGCACCTGTGTCAACCGCCTTTCCGGAACCCATCTCCCATCCTTGCTTTCCCCCTTGATCTTCCGACACCTCATCCCCAATCACCTCTCCTCTGACCCCCCTGTGCTCCTCCCCATCGCTCCCTGCTCCGCCCTGCACCTTGTGCCTCTGCCGTGATCCTACAACAACCAGCGACCCTCCCTGCGTTGTTCTCCCCTACAACAGCAGCACCCGCCGGAGCTCTCCCCCTCTTGCTCTTCCTCGATGCGAGGACAGCAACGATAACAGCTAATCACAGCCGCTGTCGTCGCCCCATGCTCCTCTATTCATCGCTCTGCCGCAGCAAGTCAGCCGTGCCGCTATCCCCTGTACGCGTCCTCCCTGTCTCGACGAGCCGTAGACAGCAACTGCCCGCAACCTTATCTACCTCTCTCCCTCTTGCTCTATTGGTGGTTGTGTGGGTATGCGTGTTGATTCGGGGTTGTGTTCGTGTGATCGTGAGTTGTGTTCATTTGTGGTTCATGATTTGTTCGTGTTTGAGTTCATTGCCCGGGAATTCGTTCCCGTTATTCTTGCTCTTGCTTCGCCGTTTCCGTCGTCGTCTCTCAGGAAAGTAACTTGTATTCTTTTCTTGTGTAATACAAGTACTAAATACCGCATGTAGTGTAGTTGGGTTCTAGAGACAACTCGTGTGTGAATCCTCTGTTATATATTGTCTCTATGATGCTGATTCGACCACAGTTGCCTCACGACATACATAACATGAAATAACCTAGGGATGACCACTTCTTATTGTGTACATGCATGCTATTTTGTGATATCGTGTGCTTGATGTGTTATTCGTGCTATACTTGTCGTGGACTTGCAAAATACCCTATATCATGTTGCTTGGACATCTAGTACACTATATTTCATGTTTTGTTTGATTTGGATGAGTTTTATATGAACTAGGTGATTTTGTGTTCGAAGAATAATTCTGTATTTTCTGTTACCTTGCTTTTGATAAGTATTTTATACCCTATTAAGGTCAGTATATGAAAATCTTTTGTGAACATGAACTGTAGAGAAATCTGTCTATTTTCTAACCCTTTTGACGGATCTCAATTTTGATTTACGAGTTGTGAGTTGTGCCTATTTTACTACAGAAATGTAGAAAGATTTCCAGATTTTGTTTTCCACGAATTGGAAGAGTAATCTATTTTTATCGTGATATTAAAAGTATTATTTTGATCCGATATTTTGGACAATACAAGTAAACATGATTGGGATTAACCCTAAATTTTTGTGGATTTATTTAATGTATTTTACAAACCGTTCTATGTTTCCAAACAACTACTATACTAGCAGATTTTTCTTGCTGTTCAGTAAAGAACTTGATTTTCGACCTAATTATACTTGCTGTTTGCAAAATATTTGTTAATATGAAAGTTAGCCTACTATGTCTATTTTATCACCCTTTTGGCGGATTTGGATTTCGATCTGTGGTTAATGAGATATTGCTATTTTTGTACTGCAGTGTTTGCGATTTCAGATTTACTAAAGTGTCGCGTCTTGCTAATTTCTGATTTTACTTGACTACTCTATTTTTGTTGGAAAATTTTGAAATTTGACTTTCTATTACTATACATATAGGAGAATACTCCAGATTTTTCGTGGATTTAGTTAATGAGTTTTCATGCTTTATTCCTGACTTTGAATAGAGACTACTGATTTCTGGCTGAACACGTTTTCTGGTTTCAATTCAGTTTTGACTCACATTTTTGTGAAATACTATATGACTTATACATATTCGTTGAATTCGGCCAGGAGTCTATTTTCCATGTTCTTTGACGGATTCAGATTTGCATATTCGTAGCAACGAGAACCCCAGCTTTAGTGCAGTACTGTTTTACTGTCATGAACTAGATTTTTCATTGTATTATCCTGTTATGAGTTATCTTTCACTTGAACATGTTCATTCTTCATCTTGAACCTGTTACTTGTTTATATCATGTTATTCTTGCTCTATTTTATGACACATCCATGCATGTTTTCTAAAATAAAAAATAACCAAGCCGAGGTTAAGGGTAACATCTAGTAGTGGAAAATATAGAAATGTGTACTGAGAAGAGGACTCGTGTCCTGCCTATTACGTGTTCATGACTACATGATTCACGATCTTGTTACCTGAATGCATACTTTTCTATAGAAAGGTGTACTCGGAAGGGAACCACTAGGTTCTACCTGTACCTGTTTACCTGATTACCTGACTACATACTTCCCTATAGGAAGGTGTACTCGAAAGAGAACCACTGGATTCTACCTGTTTCTATTTTCTATTATCCTGATCCTTGAATACACTGCCTTATGGACTCCACTACGAAATCTAAACGTAATTTGTTTGAATGTAGCAACCATGTGATAAAAATTTGGGACGCATGAAGTGCTGCCTATATAGTAATAATACAAGACTTGACATAACCTGATACGTGTTACATGCTACCTATACCTGTATACCTGTTTACCTGTACCTGATTACCTGTATACCTGTTACATGTTTACCTATTTACCTGTTCATCTGAATTCATGTTTACATGCTTGCTTGACACTAGATACGTGCAACCTGAACCTGTTAGTATATCATGTTACTTGATTTATTAATTGCAGAGCAGGATGATCAGCTGCTAGATGGAGTTGGTGATATGAGATATTAGTGCTGGAATTATGCATTTATTATTATTATTTCTATTGCTTAATTGGAATAATGTATCTATACTTGGATTTATTTTGTATTGGGCGTGACCCAGAATATTGACTTGTCCAAATTTGATTTATTTGAGATTATTATATTTTGGTTTCAGGTAAAATTCTGTTGGTATTGATTCATAAATGCATGTGTGGCTGACTTTTCTTGCTTCTAACTCTGATTATTCTTGTGAAATATTGTAAAGATCCCGACAGCTTATGGATTATGAAAATTATTCGCCGGGCTTAGTCACTTATTCTTATTCCGTATTCTCTTTTGGGAAGCGGGGTATGACAAGGTTTTTAGTGGCATCAGAGCACCAGGTTTGGCTAATGTATTAGTTTGACTGATATATTAGACAAGCTCGGCTCGATCTGGGATCGACACAACAGTACACAGACTATGCATGCATGAATGAATTATAATCAACATTGATCTGAATACTAGTTTTATTCCATTCATTTTGATCTCTTCTTATTCAATCCCTTGATTCCTTGATTCTTCCGTCTTTTTTAGTCGTCCTCTTTGATTGATTTCTTCTTGGGTGTGAATTCATTTCTTTTCGTATCCATACTCCTTAATTCTTGTGTCATCCATTCTTTTCTTCTTGCTTGGTTCTTCGATTGGCATTGTTGGATCTTCTTGATCGATCAGAGTGGTGCAACGGAAGCGTTGTAGGCCCATAACCCATAGGTCCCATAATTCTCTTAATTGTTTCTCCTTCCCTGCATTGTTGCTTCTTTCCATCCCTTGTACTCGTCTTCATCTATCAACTCATTGGCTGGTCTAACGCTTCCTTGTCCATCCTTTCTTCGATTCTAGCTCTATCTATTTCTTCATCTCTTTGCTTTGTTATCTTGCAAGTCTTGTGTTGTTTCTTCTTCATTTTGATACCGGTTACTTCTTTCTTGCATTCTATCTTGCCATCATGCACCTATTCATTATTTGATTCAATTCTTCCTTATCCTTTCTCTCTTTGATTTCAGTTCTACGTACTCCCTATCTTACTTTGTTATCTTGTGTTGTTTCTTTTCTTTTGATACTGTTTATTTTCTTTATGCATTTCATTTGACCTCATTGTTATCTTCTTCCTTCTTTTTCTGGTATTGCCACTGCTTTGTTCCTTCCCCATTAGCCCTCTGCTTTGTTACCCTTCCCCGAGTTTGCTTTTGCCCTATCCTATGTACCGCCTAAGAAAATTTCGAGTACAAAATTTTGTTGTAAGGTGGGTAGGATTTGTATCCACTGTTTTCGCAAATCCGTACTTTCTGTGTATTTCTTGTATTTAAAATTTTTGTAAATTAGTTTTCCGCTTTCAAATCATTTTTGTTAAATTGTATTATTTTGAATCTTCCATTACAACCTATTTTTTCATAAATAATTTTATTTGTAACTACTTCCTATGATTTTTATACAAATCTTATCATTGTTATTATTACCTGGGTTTCTATTATTATTACTATTATTATTTTATCATTTATCTTATTATTATTATTGTTATCAGTATTATTATTATTACTGTTATTTTTAATACTATTATTATTATTATTGTTATTGTTATTATTTTTATTATTATTTTTAGTATTTCTATAAAATCCCAATTGTATATTTTTATTGGATATTTTATTTTCCCAAAACCCCTAACCCATTTATCACCCATTACCCAATAAACCATTTGTTATATATAAACCCATTTAACCCCAACTACTCTATTTAAAATCATATTTTCCTTATTGGATATTTTCCTTAAAACCCCAAACCCTATTTCTTATTGGATCCAACCCAAAACCATTTTAACCAATACCCTATAACCTAACCCTTACCCATTATCAACCAACCCCTACATATATATTCTATAACCCTACCCATGTTAACCTACAGCCGTCACCACCCTAACCCATCATGCATATTTACCTCAGCCGTTTAGTCTTCCACCTACCTCTCCCTGCGTCGACTGCAGCCAGCGACCTACCCTGCAGCGATGCTCTGCTGCTCCGCACCTCATCTCCCTCCTTCCCTTCTACACTCCCTCAGCCTGGTGCCCACCTGCCGCGACGTTCCTCCCGAGCGCCACGTGCCACACCAGTACCCCGTCAGCCGCCTCTCCCAAACCCATCTCCTATCCTTGCTCTCCCCCTTGATCTTCCGACACCTCATCCCCAGTCTCCTCTCCTCCGACCCCCCTGTGCTCTTCCCCACCTCTCCCTGCTCCGCCCTGCACCCTGTGCCCCTGTCGTGATCCCGCAGCAGCTAGCGACCCCCCTGCGTTGTTCTCCCCTACAACAGTAGCACCCACCGGAGCACTCCCCCTCATGCTCTTCCACGATGCGAGGCACAGCAACGACAATAGCTAATCACAGCTGTTGCCGTCGCCCCATGCTCCTCCAGCTGTCGCTCCACCGCAGCAAATCAGTCGTACCGCTATCCCCTGTACGCGTCCTCCCTGTCTCGACGCACTGCAGACTAGAACAGCCCGCAACCCCCTCTCCCTATTGCTCTCTTGGTGATTGTGTGGGTGTGCATGTTGATTCGAAGTTGTGTTCAAGTGATCGTGAGTTGTGTTCGTTAGTGGTTCGTGATTTGTTAATGTTTGAGTTCGTTGCCCAGGAATTCGTTCCCGTTATTCTTGCTCTTGCTTCGCTGTTCCCATCGTCGTCTCTCATGCAAGTAACTTGTATTATTTTCTTTGTGTAATACAAGTACTAAATACCGCCTGTAGTATAGTTAGGTTCTAGAGACAACTCGTATGTGAATCCTCTATTATATATTTTCTCTATTGTGCTGATTCGACCATAGTTGCCTCACGACATACATGACATGAAATAACCTAGGGATGAGCACTTCTTGTTGTCTACATGCATGCTATTTTGTGATATCATGTGCTTAATGTGTTATTAGTGCTATAGTTATCGTGGACTTGCAAAATACCCTATACCATGTTGCTTGGACATCTAGTACACTATATTTCATGTTTGGTTTTATTTGGATGAGTTTCACATGAACTAGGTGATTTGTGTTCGAAGAATAATTCAGTATTTTCTGTTACCTTGCTTTTGATCAGTATTTTAGACCCTATTAAGGTCAGTATATGAAAATATTTTGTGAACATAAACTGTAGAGAAATCTGTCTATTTCTAACCCATTTGACGGATCTCAGTTTCGATTTACGAGTTTTGAGTTATGCCTATTTTACTACAGAGGTGTAGAAATATTTTCAGATTTTGTTTTTCACGAATTCTGAAGAGTAATCTATTTTTATCGTGATGTTAAAAGTATTATTTTGATCTGATATTTTTCACAATACAACTAGACCTACCTGGGATTAACCCTAAACTTTTGTGGATTTATTCGATAAGTTTTACAAACCGTTCTATGTTTCCAAGTAACTACTATACTAGCAGATTTTTCTTGCTGTTCATTAAAGGACTTGATTTTCGACCTAAATCTACTTGCTGTTTGCAAAATATTTGTGAACATGAAAGTTATCCTACTGTGTCTATTTTATCACCCTTTTAACGGATTTTGATTTCAATCTGTGGTTTGTGATATATTTCTGTTTTCGTACTGCAGTGTTTGCGATTCAAGATTTACAAAACTGTCGTGTCTTGTTGTTTTCTGATTTTACTTGACTACTCTATATTTGTTGGAAAATTATGAAACTTGATTTTCTATTACTATACATATAGGGAAATACCCCAGATTTTTTGTGGATTTAATTAAGGAGTTTACATGTTGTTTTCCTAACTTTGAATACAAACTACTGATTTATGGCTGAACACGTTTTCTTGTTTCAATTCAGTTTTGACTCGCGTTTTTGTGAAATACTATATGACTTATATATATTCGCTGAATTTGGTCAGGAGTCTATTTTCCAGATTCTTTGACGGATTCATATTTGCATGTTTGTAGCAACAGAAATCCCTATTTTAGTGCAGTATTGTCTTGCTATCCTGAACTAGATTTTTCGTTGTAATATCCTGTTATGAGTTATCTTTCACCTGAACATGTTTATTCTTCATTCTGAACCTGTTAATTGTTATCATGCCCCGCTTCCCAAAAGAGAATACGGAATACGGATACGTGACTAAGCCCAGCGAATGATTTTCATCATCCATAAGCTGTTCAAGAATCTTTACAATATTTCACAAGAATAATCAGAGTCGGCAGCAAAAGAATCAACCAAGCATGCATATATGAACCAAAATACCAACAAGAGTACTTGAAACCAAAATATTATAATCTCAAATAATCCATATCTGAATAAGTCAATATTCTGGGTCACACTGCCCAAATACAAATAAATCCAAGTATCAAATACAATTGTTCAAAATAAGAAACAAGAAATAATAATGTCAAATTCCTGCAGCTAGTATCTCATCTCGCCTATTCTATCTGGCAGATGATCTCCAAAATCTACAATTTAATAAACTACAGGAAGAGGAAAAAGAAAACAAACTCTCGTCGATGCAAGTTACGGGCCGCTTGTAGTCCAGGATACAAGTACATAGGAAAAATAACTAATAACATGGAATAGACATGGTATCAAAATATAACAACTAGCATAGCAAGATGAACAAGTGTAAGCAGCATGTATCAAGTATCAAGTAAAACAAGTATCATGTAAACAAGTAACGAGTATCAAGAATCAAGTATCACGAGATTAAGTAACAAGTAACAAGTGTTGAGTATCAAGTACAAGTAGCAAGTATCAAGTATCAAGTGAACAAGTATAAGGTATCATGTATCATGTATCATGTACAAGTAATCAAGTGTCAAGTGTCAAGTAAACAGATAAACAGGTATACAAGTAACAGGCAAATAGGTAATCAGGTATACAGATAACTGGTAAATAGGTGAACAGGTACAAGTACAGGTAAACAGGTGAACAGGTAAACAATTATCATGTAATCATGTATCAGGTTATGTCAAGTCTTGTATTATTACTATCTAGGTAGCACTTCATGCATCCCATGCTACATGGTTGCTACATTCAAATAGTTTCTTTTAGATTTCGTAGTGGAGTCCATAGGGCAGTGTACTCAAGAATCAGGAAAACAGGAACAGGAAACAGGTTCATGAATCAAACAAGTACACGAATCATCCGATTCATGTAGCAATAGGTTCATGAATCAACAGGTAACAGGTACATGAACCAACAGGTCCATGCAGCAATAGGTAAAAGGTACACGAACCAACAGGTCCATTCAGCAACAGGTAATAGGTACATGAACCAACAGGTTTATGTATCAACATGAATCAAAATGGAAAACACGGGCCCCCTTCTATATACACATTTTTATATTTTCCACTACTAGATCTTTCCCTTAACCCCGGCTTGATTATTTTGTTATTATTAGTCAACAGGCAGGTATGTGTCATAAACAGGTCAAGAATAACATGTCATGAACAAGTAACAGGTTCAAGTTGCAAGATGAACATGTACGGGTGCAAGATAACACATAAAAGGATAAAATAACCAAATTTCTTGTTCAGGACAGGAAGACCATACTGCAATAAAACTAAGATTCCCGTTGTTACAAACATGCAAACCTGAATCCTTCAAAATGCCTAGAAAATAGACTCCCGGCTGAATCCAGCAAACATATATAAGTCATATAGTACTTCACAACAACAAGTCTCAAAACAGGTTTGAATCCAGAAAATATGTTCAGCCATAAATCAGAAGATCGTATTCAAAATTAGGAAAACAGCATGAAAACTAACTAAATAAATCTAAGAAAAATCTGGGGTATTCCCCTATATGTATAGTAACAGAAAATCAACTTTCATAATTTTACAATATAAATGGATTAGTCCAGTAAAATCAGAAAACATAAAAATGGTTTTGTAAATCTGGAATTGTAAACATTGCAGTACGAAAACAGCAATATCTCACAAACCATAAAAAATAAAATCCAAATCCGGCAAAAGGGTAATAAAATAGATACAGTAGGCTAACTTTCATATTCAAGAATTATTTGGAAACAGCAAGTAGAAATAGGTCTAAAATCAAGTTCTTTACTGAACAGTAGTAAAATTATGCATGTAAAATCTTTATTTGCAAGCTTGAAAAGGTTTGTAAAACTCCTCAAATAAATCCACCAAAATACAGGTTAAACCCCAATCAAGTATAGAAGTACTGAGCAAAATTTCAGAATGAAAATAATAATTTTAACACCAGAAAAAAATAGATTACTCTTCTGAATTCTCAGAAATCACAATCTGGAAATCTTTCGACTCCACTGTAGTAAAATCGACATAACTCACAAACCGTAAATCGAAACTGTGATCCGTCAAAAGGGTTCGAAAATAGACAGAATTCTCTACAGTTCATGTTCACAAAATATTTTCAAATACTGACCTTAATAGGGTCTAAAATACAGATCAAAACGAAAAAGCCAGCAAAACTGAAAATATCTCATGTGCACAAAATCCACTAGTTCACATAGAACTCATCCAGAACACAACCAAACACGAAATATGGTGTACAAGATGTCCAAAAAGTATGGTATAGGGTATTTTGCAAGTCCACAACAAGTCTGCCACGAATAACACGAACGAGCACAAGACATCATATGAATAATACGCATATATGAAACAAGAAGTGGTCAACCCTAGGTTATATCATGTCATGTATATCGTGAGGCAACTATGGTCCAATCATCACTATAGAGATAATATCAATAAGGAGATTCACACACAAATTGTCTCTAGAACCCAACCACACAGGCGGTATTTAGTACTTATATTTACAAAGGAATTTAATACAAGTTACTTGCCTGAAAGACGACGATGGAAATGACACCAAGAAAGAATAATGGGAACGGATTTTCGGAGTACGAATACAACGAACGAATCACGAACGCACGATCACAAAATCGAACGTCTGAGATCGAAGATCAAGATCAAGATGATCGGATCATATCGGACGACCAGATCTCCCTGATGATGAAGATGATGATGATAATGATCAAGATCGATCGATCGAACGATTGCAATCAAAAGAATCATGATGATCATCATGACCGTAACGATCAAGAAGAGATCGGATGGCTAGGGTCTAATCGGATGATCAAGAGGAGATCGACGGCCTACATCCAATCAAGCACGATGATCAAGATCCAACGGATGGCCAGAATCAAAACCAAGGGGACATGATCATGATGATCAAGATGATCACGACGATCGACGCCTCACATCACTTGGTCAAAAATCTCCATGATCAACAGCAAACACCAATGGGTGCACTGGCTGTTGTTGTCGACTCTGATATCTCAGTTGCTGGCTGACAGAAGGAGGTAGGAAAGGAGATTCGGCGCCGTGCAGTGGTGGCACGACGAGGGGGGTCACCCGGCAGGGGCGCGGCACAGCAAGAGAGCGACAGGGCAGTGTCGCAACACTGCAGGAGGTGCACACAGGGACAACAGCCTAGGGGTTACAGCGTTGCTATCGGAGTCGCATCGAGGCAAGGGCAGGAAGGAGAAAGGAAGGAAGAGTAGGTGCAGTGTTGAACTATCGACGGAGGAAGAGGGCAGCGCAGTGGGTGCTCTGGTCGATGAGGGGTCATGACGGGGAGAGGCGCACAGGACATGAAAGCAGGAGGGGAGTTGGGATGGGTCGACGCCTGGGGTTGCTGACGAGGGGATGAAGAAGGTCGGGAGGTGACTGATGTGTGTGTGGGGGGGGGTGCAAGAGGAGAGGGAGAACACATGAGAGGCGGCGGAAGGTGAAGGGGTGAACAGGGGATGAAGAACAGGGAGATGCAATGGGTTAATATATATATGGGAGAAGTTATATTAGGGTTGAGGAGTTTAGGTGACGGCTGAAGGGTATAGGGGTTTCGGGTTTGGGTAGTATAGGAAACAGGTACGGGTAGTTATGAACAGGGTAGGGTAAGTAGGTATTTAAATAGGTAAATGGGTTTGGGTTTATTTAAAATGGGTATAGGGTTTTTAATAATGGGTTTTGGGTATTAAATAGGGTAGTGGGGTTTAAAGGGTATTAAAATCCATTAGGAAAAATAGAGTAACCAAAAAGAAATATAATTTATAAAAAAAATGTAAATTTAACGATAAAAATAATAATAGTAATAATAATAACAGTAATAGTAACAATAATAAGAAATGAAGGCAATAATAACAATAATAAGATTTGTATTAAAATATAAAATCATAGAAAATAGTTACAAGTTAAATTATTGATCGAAAATAGATTTTAATAGGAGATCCAACAATACGTTTTGACAAAAGAATTTGAAAAACCGAAAAAATAATTTGCAAAAATTTGAAATACAGAAAAATACGAATTTGGGAAAACCGGGGTTACACTCGTTTATATCATGTTATTCTTACTCTGTTTTGTGACACATCCATGCCTATTTTCTAATAATAACAAATAACCAAGCCGGGGTTAAAGGAAAGATCTAGTAGCGAAAAATATAGAAATGTGTACTGAGAAGAGGACCCGTGTCCTGCCTGTTACGAGTTCATGACTACATGATTCACAATCTTGTTACCTAACTGCATGCTTCCCTATAGGAAGGTGTACTCAGAAGGGAACCACTAGGTTCTACCTGTACCTTTTTACCTGATTACCTGACTGCATACTTCCCTATAGGAAGGTGTACTCGGAAGAGAACCACTAGGTTCTACCTGTTCCTGTTTCGTGTTATCATGATCCCGGAGTACACTGCCCTATGGACTCCACTAGGAAATCTAAACATAATTTGTTTGAATGTAGCAACCATGTGATAAAAATTTGGGGTGCATGAAGTGCTACCTAGATAGTAATAATACAAGACTTGACATAACCTGATACCTGTTACATTCTACCTGTACCTGTATACCTGTTTACCTGTACCTGATTACCTGTATACCTGTCACATGTTTACCTGTTTACCTGTTCACCTGTATTCCTGTTTACATGCTTGCTTGACATTTGATACATGCTACCTGTACCTGTTAGTATATCATGTTACTTGATTCATGTTGGTTATCCTGTTCTGTTGATATTCTTATACCATGCTGTTTATTCCTGCTGTTATTTTGTATTTGTTATTCTTTTTTCCATGTACTTGTTTCCTGCACTACAAGCGACCCTTAAATTGTATTGACGGGTGTTTGTTTTCTATTTCCTCTTCCTGCAATTTATTAATTGCAGACCAGGATGATCAGCTACCAGATGGAGTTGGTGATATGAGATATTAGTGTTGGAGTTATGCATTTATTATTATTATTTCTGTTGCTTAATTGGAATAATGTATCTGTACTTGGATTTATTTTGTATTGGGCGATGTCACCCAGAATATTGACTTGTCTAGATTTGATTTATTTGAGGTTATTATATTTTGGTTTCACATAAAATTCTGTTGGTATTGATTCATATATGCATGTGTGACTGACTTTTCTTGCTTCCGACTCTGATTATTTTTCTGAAATGTTGTAAAGATCCTGACAGCTTATGGATGAGGAAAATCATTCGCTGGGCTTAGTCATGTATCCATATTCTGTATTCTCTTTTGGGAAGCAGGGCATGACAATAACGATGACAATAGGCAATGATGTTGCGATGACAATCTTAAGTCTATTATTCATTCTAGTCATAATTAATGCACATACTACTGCGTCTCATACCACAGGTTCGATGCATACAATCAATTTCGTTTAGACTAAAGTGGTAGATTCTATAGTTCATGTACTCGGCACGATAACAATAACGATAACAATAGCAATTTCTTGCACAATAATGATAACAATAGTCGGCACAATAATCCTAAAATAATACACGATGAATTGGGATACTATGGTCAGTAATCCAATAATTATTCGATAGCACTAGCCGACACAATATTTGTGAAACAAGGCCCACAATCCCGAGTACAATCCCTATATCCTCAACTACTCTAGTCAACCCTTAAACCCCGACATGGTGAACAATTCTTTATTCAATCGATATGCAATAATTGTTGACAATGTTATGGAAGCAATAGGAAACAATAGGGACAATAATATCAATGGGGAACGATAAATGAATAATTGGAAACACTATAATGATAACGATACAACACTAAGATCATACATTGCAATTCATACAATTCAAATGTAGCACCCCAAATTTCTAATATGAGAGCTTAGAAAATAAGTGGCGAAATCCCAGCAATCCACTTCAATACAACAATAAACACCAACAACACCACTAAAATTTTTCTTTCTCTTATTACAACAAATTTTACAATTACAGCGGAAGTCTAAACATCTCAACACAAATTGATCTTTTATTTACAACTCAATAATGATTCAAATATATCTTAACAATTTTACACCAACACTAAATAATCCAATAATCTCATATTGCCCACTCAAGCATTCAACCTCCAACTAAGCAATGACCTGCAACAAGTGAGGCTAGAGTTGAACCCTAACCCCCAAACTACGGGGTCAGCCATAAATGGTGTGAGTGGTAACAAATCAAACAAAACATCATAAATGAACTGAAATAACAATATCCAACAAATAATAATCAAACACTAAAGTATGAAGTAACAATAAAAGAGTAATGGGTGATATCAAATTCAAAAGCCAAGTGTGTAAAAACAGGAAATCCGAATGCATAAAAGTGATTCAAGAAAACATCATGACTACATGCTGACAACGATGACTACTAAGAGATGAAGATAAACTATGATAATTTGCCCATGCTTGATCATTCCGGAGATTGATCCCACATCACAGGTATTTCCCCTGGATAATTCAGGAGATCATCCCACATCTAAACATAGACTCATCATCACAATAATACCCCAAAAGTGTCGCCTCGACTCCGATCATTCCGTAGGTCAATCCCACATCTCAAGATAATTACTTGGATAATTTAGGAGAAATACCTCACATCTCAGGTTAACTACCTGGATAATTTCGGAGATAAATCACACATCACAAGTTAATTACTTGGATAATTCAGGAGATTAAAATCCTACATCAAAAGCCATACTGAGGTGCATAACTCATGTTCTCATTCGTCATGACACTACTAATGCCTGTCCTTATCAATTTGGGTTACTGAACAAATCTCCTAGAGTAGTGTACCCTACCGGACTAAAAATCTGAATAACTGAAAGTTTGCCTCGATGGGCCTCAACAAATAACTGAACAAACACCGGTATACTAGGGTCACATACCTCTAGAGACTCAAAAACAAATATCTGAACAAATTTCCACTAAACAAGTGGCACAACAAAATATCTCAAAATCATGTTCTTAACGGAACATCTCAAAATCAAACACTAAACAAAATATCTCAAATCAAATACAAAGATCCTTCAGGATCAGTCGACTGTCCAGAAGACATAATCCAACATTTCTCAAAAATAAACTAAGGCATGATCAGTCGACTTGACAAGTCATCAGTCGACTGCCCCGAGACAAATTCAAATAGTCCTCATCAAAATAATCTAAGTATTTGAGTCGACTGAAGGGTCATAGGTCGACTGTCCCGAAAGGATTGAACAAAATCACAAACAGAGGATCAGTCGACTGACCTCAGTCTAGGTCGACTGTCCCGAACAAATCTCAAGACTCAAAAATACACAGTAGGCTCGTACCAGTCGACTGCTTCGCAAGACAGTCGGCTGTCGGCTACAGATTCCCAAAAGATAGGTCTGAACACAAAACTAAACTGGAGTTTTTCCAAAGATCCAACGATCCCAAAAATTGATTTGTATCCAGGCAAATGAACAACTCTCAAATATCTCTATCATGGATACATTATTCAATCAATCAAATACTCAAATCTCCTACCCTCATGATCCAAACTCTTAATCTTTCTATTAGGGTTTTTCTCATCAAACTTCTTTCACAACACCATCATAAAATCTGAACTACAATCATGAGATCCAGATGTTTATTATCTGATCATAACACAATAAATTATTAATATGTCTCCCAACAATACGATCTCATAATTCCACATTTCCTCAACAAATCTTAATATTTCTCATACATGATCCAAATATCAATAAGAGTTCTCATCCTCCATATCAACTAATAGATCAATATCATACATACAATGAGACTAACAAAATAATGCCATAATGAACACAAGCAAGCATAACAAGATCTTACGTCATTCATCAATCAAGACAAACAAAACAAAGCAAAGCAAAACAAAACAAACAAAACAATCCACTCACCTTTGATTCGAAGAAAAAATCCACAAAAGCTCCTCCTTGCTAGATCCAAGAATCCTCCTTTGTTCTTCAAAATCCAAATCACCAAAAATCTGTATTCTTTCTCAATGACGGCTGAAAGAGAATTTCTCTTATATATGCCGGATAGAATATTAGGGTTTTATTCCCACTTTACAAAATAATCCTTTCCAAAAGTACATCTCACATATATAATTCTTTTCTTGAAAATTAAACCAAATATCCTTTAAATTAGGATCTAATAGAAAAATATATTTTTTAAACCTCAACAAGTGCTGATCGGAATGTCCAGCAAATACATTTTGCACTCTAACCCTCAAAATGTCAATTTTGCAAATAAGTCCTTTTCTCAAAAATTGCAAATAGGCATAATTAATTTCAGAAAAATCTGGAAAAATATTAAATAATTTTCAAATAATAAATAATGATTTTTCATAAGGAAAACTAAATTTTTCAAACTTCTAAAAAGTCATTTGCACGTGTTTTGCACGTGTACAAAAGATAAATCTTTTAGAAAATATTTATCAAATACTCAAAATCATTTAAAGTTCATTTTCAAATAATTAAAATAATATTTGAAAATACGGGGTTCTACATCAAATGCATCAATATAACAATATAAATTCGATTATATTATTAAAACATGGAAGACTCAATTCTGGACAGCAGTAGGTTGTTGTACTAAAATTGGGTTTACCACTGCTACAGGAGAGAAATTCTGGATCCGTCAGAAGTTATAGAAACTAGACTCCTGCCCGATTCCAATGCATATTTAAAGTCCAAATTCCGACAATAGTAGCTAGGTCAATTACAGGGTTCTTTACAGGATACGGGTTCTAGCTGGTTATCAATATTAACTAGTTACAATTATAAAACCAGTAAATATTCATTTTAAAAATCAGAAGAAAAAAAATTCATGACCCTAAGCATGTTAACTATCAATCTGGAAATTATCAAGGCAATATTTGATCATCAGTTCGCCTATTTAATAAGTTTAACATGGTATATGCATGAATATGGAAATAAAACGCAGTAGAAGTGAAATGATCATAACTCATGCAATATAAGTTGAAATTCAATAATTCTTGACATTCTGAAAACTAGACACATGGGGCAAGATTTCATATTCAGAAAATTATTGATTTTGATGAAAGTATCTAGGTTGAAACAGCATAACAATGTTCAGGTTGACAGTAAATTTCAGGATCTCGATATATTTTTCATGAACAAAATAATTAAATGTTATAGACGATGAATTAGGGGTTGACAACATAATTTACAACAAGCTACGTCTACGTGAACATGGTATTAAGATGTAAAATATCCATAATCTTACTAATCACAATCAACCAATATACCAACATCAATCATATGAACAATCAACTGTAGCATACAATCTATAATAGTTGTGTGACGTCATGACATGAATTACAATGACAATCCTTATTCATATATTCAATGATTAAATACATGAATGCATGTAAGATCTCCATAAATCGGAGGCAAAAAAAGGACACGAAGTCAAGACTACTACCTGGATTCGCTCGTGTAAATTCGTTGTATCCCAACGATAGATAACAATAGACGATATACGATAATCAATATAGATCTACTTGTGGGGTTCAATAAACAATTTCGAATACGATACAATAACTACTCGAGGGAAATGACTTGCCTTTAACAACGACGTTAGATCCGTAAAATTGAGAATAATGGGATTAGGATCCCGGGGCAACGCGGCGATGATCACGAACAAGGCGGATCTTGATGACGATGATCGGATCTTCATCGAATGGTGATGGCTGATTTGATCAGGCACAGATCTTGATGATGATCGTGATCATGATGATCAAGGGCGATCAGACGGCTGATCTTGATCAAGGAGCACATGATGGTGATCCATCAGAGGAGCTTGGGTGGTGCACTATGGTGGTCGACAGAGGGGGAAGTCGGCAAGGGGCTGCGGCTGGTCAAGCGGCAATGGAGGTTGGAGAGGGACAGGGACAGGGCAGCGATGAGGAGGACACGGAATGCGAGTAGGGTGTGGTGGATGGAGGCGCGATGGTGATGGAACAGGGAGAAGCCGAGGGCAGTAATGGAGTGGTTGTGATGGCTCCGGGGCTTTGCTGGCTCAGCGAAGACGAAGTTGGGGGAAGCTCGAGGATGAGGAAGGAGTCGAGGCATCAACGGGTGTTCAGGGCGGAGATGAGTGCAGGGAGATGGCGGCAATGGCGAGATGGTGGTCGGAGCGACAGAATGGCGAAGAGGAGGATGGAGGCAGAGGCGGCAGCTCGATGACCGGTGTACAGTCGAGATGGGGCGACGGGATGGGAAGGTGAGAGGTCGGGGAAGGTGGAGAGGCTCCGGGGTTGCTTGGGTTTCAACAGTAGGGGGAAGGTGTGAATAGTAGGGGGTTAAGGAAGATGAAGGGTTGTGTATAAAGAAGAGAGAGAGAGAGAGAGAGAGAGAGAGAGAGAGAGAGAGAGATACGGGGAGTTGGGATCGTGAGGAGTAAATATCTGGGGGGGTTCTGTTAGTGGAGATATGGAGTGGTTCTGAGTTAGTGGGTTTGTGGGTCAAGATTCAATAGAAATGGATATTGGGTTTTGGTTACAAAATGGGTCAAATAGGAGGGCAATTATCAACCCAAAAAGACAAAGGACAAATCTATGAAATTAAATTTGAATCAGGAATACAAGAAATAGGATTCAAATAATCAAATTGAGATCAAAGATAATTCATGAATAATATTACAACTAATACTATTCGATACAAGAATGGAACAAAGAATGTTATAGAATTTCAAAAGGGGTTACAATGGAGATCAATAAATAAAATAAAAATGAAAATGGGAGTTAGAATCCTACCCACCTTACAATAAAATTTCGTCCCCAAAATTTATTCAAGTGGCAATAGGATAACCCCGGAGAAAGAAAAAAAAACAATTACACAAAAAGATGGGGAAAGTTCTTCTGAAACTCTTCCTCAAGCTCCCAAGTGGACTCACCCGGCGAGTGAGGATTCCAAGCAACCCAAACCAACCTGATAATCTTGTTCTTCAAAATCTTCTCTCATTTATCCAAGATCGAAACCGAACGGATCTCACAGGACATGTCGGGCTGAACAGACAACTCGGAGTAGTCGATAACATGACTGTCATCTCTAATATACTTTTTGAGTTGGGAGACATGATAGACATCATGCACTTCAGATAGATCTGGCGACAACGCGAGTCTATAGGCCACCTTGCCTACTTGCTCCACAACATCAAACGGCCCAATGAACCTAGGGCTTAGCTTGCCCCCGCCTCCAAACCGGATAACCCCCTTCCATGGTGATACCTTGAGGAACACATGGTCACCCTGTTTCAACAGTAGGAGGAAAGTCTGAACAGTAGGGGTTTGAGGAAGATGAAGGGTTGTTTATAAAGAAGAGAGAGAGAGAGAGAGAGAGAGAGAGAGAGAGAGAGATACGAGGAGTTGGGATCGTGAGGAGTAAATATCTGGGGAGTTCTGTTAGTGGGGATATGGAGTGGTTTTGGGTTAGTGAGTTTGTGGGTCAAGATTCAATAGAAATGGATATTGGGTTTTAGGTACAAAATGGGTCAAATAGGAGGGTAATTATCAACCCAACAAGACAAAGTACAAATCCATGAAATTAAATTTGAATAGGGAATACAAGAAATAGGATTCAAATAATCAAATTGAGATCAAAGATAATTCATGAATAATATTAGAATTAATATTATTCGATATAACAATGGAACAAAATAGAATGTTATAGAATTACAAAAGGGGTTACAATGGAGATCAATAAATAAAAAAATAAAAAATTGAAAACGGGAGTTACAATCCCACCCACCTTACAATAAAATTTCGTTCTCGAAATTTATTCAAGTGGCAATAAGATAACCCCAGAGGAAAAAAAAAAGAATTACACAAAAAGATAGGAAAACTTCTTATGAAACTCTTCCTCATGCTCCCAATTCGACTCACCCAGCGAGTAAGGATTCCAAGCAACCCGAACCAACCTGATAACCTTGTTCTTCAAAATCTTCTCCCGTCGGCCCAAAATCTAAAATGGGCAGATCTCACAGGGCAAGTCAGCCTGAACAGAGTACTCGGAGTAGTCGATAACATGATTGTTATCTCTGATATACTTCCTGAGTTGGGAGACATGATAGACATCATGCACTCTAGATAGAGTCGGCGGCAATGCGAGTCTATAGGCCACCTTGCCTACTTGCTCCATAACATCAAACGGCCCAATGAACCTAGGGCTTAGCTTGCCCCCGCCTCCAAACCGGATAACCCCCTTCCATGGTGATACCTTGAGGAACACATGGTCACCCACTTCGAACTCCAATGGTCTTCTATTGACATCTGTCCATTTCCTCTATCTGTCCTGAGCTGCCTGTAGGTGTTTCCTGATCTGGACCACTGCATCAACAGTTCTCGTGATCAGCTCAGGCCCCAAAAGCTCCTTTCATCAATGTCGTCCCAGCACACTGGTGACCTACACTTCCGACCATACAAAGCCTCGAACGGAGCTGCCTTAAGTCTTTCTTGGTAGCTATTGTGGTATGAAAACTCCACCAAGTGCGGATGATCTTCCCAAGATCCTCCAAACTACAGAACACAGGACCTCAACATATCTTCCAATGTCTGAATGGTCCTCTTCGATTGTCCATCCGTCTGCAGATGAAATGCAGTACTGTACTTCAGCTTGCTCCTAAGACTTCCTTCGAGACTTTCCTATAACTGAGATCTGAACCCAATGTCTCTGTCTGATACAATATTGACAGGGACTCCATGCAATTTGACAATCTTATGCATATACTTCGCTACAAGGCTCTCTCTAGACTGACCCACTCTGAAGGGAATAATATGGGCACTCTTTGTCAAGCGATCCACAATTACCCAGATGGCATTGTGACCCTTGGGACTTCTCGGCAAAGCAGTCACAAAGTCCATGGTAATGTTTTCCCATTTTCACTCCGAAATAGGAAGAGGTTGAAGAAGTCCAGCAGTCCTCTGATATTCTGTTTTCACCTGCTGGCAGATCAAACACTACGAAACAAATCATGCGACAACTCTCTTCAAACCATGCCACCAAAAGTGCAACTTCAGATCCCGATACATCTTCGTATCACCGGGATGAATGGAATATGGCGAGTGATGAGCTTCCTCGAGCAACTTTTGCCTGACTTCCCCCTTCGAAACACATAGGCGGGTCCCAAAGCGAAGAGATCCATCCTCAAGAATAACCATGTCAGCCCTTGAACCTGCTTCAACTTCAGCGCAAAACTTCTGCAACTGCTCATCATCAGACTGTGCTTCTTGAATCTGCTCTACCAATGATGACTATAACTGAAGCATCATACAACTCTGCTCGGTACTAGGCATAATCACGTCCAACTCCAACCGTCTCATCTCTCCGAAAAGCTCCTTCTGCTCAGTGAGGACCATAGTAACCGGTCTTCTGCACAGAGCATCCGGTACCAAGTTAATCTTGCTAAGAAAATTCTGCAAATTAATATCAAAGTCTGCCATCAGTTCCAACCATCGCGTCTGCCTCATATTCAGCTCCTTCTGAGTAAATACGTACTTAAGACTTTTCAGTGAAAATCTCCACTCGGTCTGCAAGTAAGTAGTGCCTCCAAAGCTTCAAGGCAAAAATCACAGCTGATGTAATATCCTGGTCAGATATTATATTTATATAATTATTATTTTTAAAGTTAAAATATTTTTATAGAAATTACTCGATTTTACTTATAAAAAGTTATCTTGATACATATATTAGTAAGTATATATAGGTATTGTATTAGTTCTGTGCACTTATACAAAATCTTGAAAGATGTTTTTTTGAGAAATGTCTGAAAAATCTCAGGCAGATATTAAAAATTATTATTTTATTATTTTTTTAGAACTGAAATATTTTTGGTGGACATCACCTGGTTTGTTAATAAACAGTATCTATACTTATAAACTAGTCGATATATGACTGTTTTGTATCAATTGATACTGGAATCTTCTGAACCGGTAAATACAATTATTTTCTCGGAATTAAATGATTTTTGTACAGATTATTCGTTTTAACTAATAAAGATTTTATGTCTAGAAAGATATATGTACGCATATGTACAATATTGATTTCGTACGTTAGTAGGAAATCATGTAGTAAGTGATTTGGGGAAAATATCTCTTATTCTTGATCAATCTTGATGAGATGAAGGGTTAAAATTGGATTAGGGCTTGATTGCAAATCAATTGGGTTTGATTGTAAATTAAATTTACAAATTGATTCCTAATTGTTTTTTGCCACAAATGAGAATAGACAAGTGGCTCATTCTTAACCACTTGCAATCTCTCCCTCCCTACAAAACACCTCCCCCAAGCCCCCCCCCCCCCCCCCCCCCCCCCCCTCTCTCCCATTTCCGGCCAATCACAAAGAGGGCAAAATGCCCTCTTCCATTTTGGTGTTTCATCATTTCTTCTCCATCTCTGTCTCATCTCTTCTTCTACTACTTTTTTACTTAGGTTTTGTTTAGAAAAATTGAAAAGAAAGGAAAAGAAAGAGATTGAATCAAAAGAAAAGAGAGGGTTTCATGGGTTCTTTTTCATGGTGAAGTTCTTGAAGAGGATCAAAACAAGGAGCAAGGAGAGAGTAGCAAGTTTTTCCTACACTTTTCAAAGGTGGGGGTTTCTCGCTCTTGTGTTGTTTTAGCTATTAGGGTTGATATATTGGTTGTATGTTGTTTTATTGAGTTGATTTCATGTATATATGGACTAGAAGAAAAAGCATGCAAAGTTTGAAGTAATAGAACACTAGAAGAAACGATAAAGATTCGGTTTTTTATGGTTGTAGGGTTGATTTTATTTAACTAGGTTAAAAGAGGAGTTTTACTCGAAATTTATTTTAGGGGTTCTTTTATGTGTTTTTATCATGCTAGGATTTTTGTGGATTTTTCGGAGTAATTTTGATGGGTGAAACGAGCCGTTTCCTTAAAACAGCGAGAGTTTCGCCAAAAACAGTGAACTAACTGTTTTGGGGTTAATAGCGACGTATATTCCAGGGGCTAGAACTTGGGTTTCCCTACGGAATTTGAAGAGCCGACCAACTAGAGAGTTGTAGTAGACGCTCTCCCCTTTCCGAATTGACCTCTCGGGTTAAATTCCGATAAGAGAAGCAAAAGTTATGACCGTTACAAAAACAGCAACTAGTTGTTTGGCTGAACGTTGCTGTTTTGGTTGCTTGATACTTTTGACTGTTTTACTGGTTGAATCTGAGGTTCGGGCCAACTAGAGAGTTGTAGTAGACATCTTCCCCTTTCCGAATTGGCCTCTCGGGCTAGATTCCAGTAGGTGGGGTAGGAGTTATGGTATTTGGAAGATGCAGCAGCCAGCTTTGAGCTGAGTGTGCTTGCTGTTTGACTTCTTTGGTGTTTTAGAGAATCTTACCTGTAGAATCTGAGGTTTGGGCCAACTAGAGAGTTGTAGTAGACATCTTCCCCTTTCCTAATTTTCCTATTTGGTTAGATTCCGATAAGCGGCATAGGAGTTATGGTATTAGGAAGATACAGCAGCCAGCTTTGAGCTGAGTGTGCTTGCTGTTTGATTTCTTTTGTGTTTTAGAGTGTCTTACCTATAGAATCTGAGGTTTGGGCCAACTAGAGAGTTGTAGTAGACATCTTCCCCTTTCTGAATTGGCCTTTCGAGCTAGATTCTGATAAGCGGACTAGGAGTTACGGTATTTGGAAGATGCAGCAGCCAGCTTTGAGCTGAGTGTGCTTGCTGTTTGACTTCTTTGGTGTTTTAGAGTGTGTTACCTATAGAATATGACGTTCGGGCCAACTAGAGAGTTGTATTAGACATCTTTCCCTTTATGAATTGGCCTATCGGGCTAGATTCCAATAAGCAGATTATGAATTATGGTATTTGGAAGATACAGCAGCCAGCTTTGAGCTGAGTGTGCTTGCTGTTTGACTTCTTTGGTGTTTTAGAGTGTCTTACCTGTAGAATCTGAGGTTCGGGCCAACTAGAGAGTTGTAGTAGAGTCTCTCACCTTTCTGAATTGCCCTATTTGGTTAGATTCCGATAAGCGGCGTAGGAGTTATGTGCTTTGAAAGTTTCAGCCTTGCCGTAGCTTCGGCTGTCCTTGCTTAGTTTTTGCGTCTAATCAGAGGACGGTAGATTGAGTTCCATATGGAATTTGGGAAAGTGTTCAACTAGGAAATTTTAGTAGATGTTCCCACCTTTCAAATTGTCTAGTTTCGTTTACAAGCTACGGATGTTTCAGCTTTTTGTTGAAAATCGGTAGTTTGGTAACTATTTGCAGATGTTCGAGGGTCAGGAATTTGGAATTCCTTATGAAATCTGAACAAATGTTCAACTAGAGAGTTGTGGTAGACGTTCTCACCTTTCTAAAAAATATAATTTGTTAGATTTTCGATAAGCATAGTACTGGTTGCCTCTAGGCTGTCAGAAGGTCTTTATGTCGTTTTGGGCTTCTCATTGGTAGTATGCCTATTTTAGACTGTTAGAAGATTCTTCTGTTGTTTCTAATTATAGAAGATCATGTTTTGCTAGTAAGCACGTTTGGGTTGCTTCTAGGTGGTTAGAATACCTGTATGATTGTTTTTATATGTGGTTTGCTTATATGCGGCTCGCCTAGCCCGTATGTAGTTGTTGGTCTCATTCGTAGCTTATTTGGCTCGTATGTATGTTGTTGTCTCATATGCAGCTTGCCTGGCTCGTATATAGTTGTTGGTTTTATACGTTGCTTGTTTAGCTTATATGTGTTTTGTTTACTCGTATGTAGCTTATTAGCTAGTACACAGTTTGTTGTGCTCGTCTAGGGTGATATCAGTGCCCTAGGAACTATAGACCATCAAGACGTGTGTTTACCATACTCTTAAAGGTGTGGACAAGTCACTTCATGTGTACCGTCAGATCTTAATCGAGTTGGTTGATCGTGGACCAGAGTGTTGACAAAATCCAAGTTCAGGGTAGTAGCTTGCGAATACGTTCGTATTGCTGGGATCTTAGATCGATAGGCCAGGAACCAGATCCTTAGGGACTCTAGTAAGTCTAGGCTGAGCAGCCTAGTAGAGTTATCTTGCGAAGTCTAACTTAAGACTTAGCATGTTGTGTAAGTTCTGTTGTCATCCCTAGGTTTGTTTAGGGTAGTAACTTATGGATATTACTACTTAACCTATATTTATTATGATTTTCTCGCCGAAGGGAAAGAGTTGGTGTTAAGGGTGATAGCTTATGATCCGACCTATCCTATAGGCCGACACTAGGTGGTGTTATTGAGTTGTACCCTTCTTGTCAAAGGGATACAATCTGTGCCTTCTCACGAGTTGGGAGCACGGGATCTGTATCTCATCTGTTAATTTCTAAAGCGCCTTGATAAGTGGGAGTGATTCCTGTCGGAGCTAGAGGATGAACCCCCGGAACTCCATATTGTCTTGTATCTAAGGGCGAGAAGTCATAGGCTACGGTCTAGCTAGGGGGCGGCAGGGGATGCTTCGAGCTAACCTGTGACCGTGGAAACTCCAAAGATTCGTCAGATATTTGAGTGAGGTCCGGTGCGCATGGCAGGATTAGGCCGTTTTAGGGTAACCTCTTCAGTCATGTAATATCTTAAGAAACAAGTCGAGTACAAGAGTAGAATTCATGGTGCGGGTTCAAATCCCTATGTATGAAGAAACGGCTTGAGATGGGAGTATGTAGTATGGGATGCATACTGTTCCGGAGACTTGCTTGCATTAGAATAAGAGCATCATTGCATTAGTTAATCGGGCATTAGAGTCTAAGGTATAGCATACACCGACACATCAATTATATATACATGTTTCTCTTTTCATCAATCTGTTTGTTATAGTTGAGATTCGCTGCTAGTTATCAGCCTTAAAGCGTCAGTATATGTACTGACGTCCCCACTTCAATAGCTACTGGATTGCAGAAGTACAAGTACAGGATTCAGGAGGACTCAAGGCAAGAGAAGCAAGGAGTCGATTTCATTTCAGTTTTCCGCTGTGATATATGTTATAATTTCATTTGTAACAATTATTATAATTTATTCATTGTTGTAATTTATTTATTATTGGAAAGCATCCAAGTTAAATACCAAGTGTTTTTTTTTTATTCACTGTACTTTGATGTAATTTGTTGAAAGTTGTAACACATGGGATTGTAAATATATTATTAAAACACCGTTATAATGTATTACAATTTTGAAACATTCGGCCTTGTAATACATTTGTGTTGAATAAAAAGTTTTAAATTTTCCTGTTTTTCTGTGTATTGTGGCTAATTGAAGAAAAAAATTGTGGCTTATGTCACGGTTTCCCAGTGTATGGAAATTTGAGGCGTTACAGCTGTAAGCTCCAAGTCATGTGTAGGATAATTCTTCTCGTGCGGCCTCAAATGCCTAGAAGCATATGCGACAACCTTGCCTCGTTGCATCAGAATAGCACCCAAACCTCTGCCTGAGGCATCACAGTGAATTATGAAGCCTCCTAATCCATCTGGTATTGTTAACACCAGGGCTGATGTCAACCGATTCTTTAACTCAGTGAAGGCTTCAACACAAGACTCATCCCATACAAACTTCTGATCTTTTTCCAGTCAACTTGGTCAACGGTCTGGCAATCTTTGAAAAATTCCGAACAAACTTCCTGTGGTAACCTGCTAGCCCAAGAAAACTACAAACTTCAGATACTAACTTCGGCATCGGCCAATCCTTAACTGCGGAGATCTTAGACGGATCGAAAGAAAATCCATCGCTGGAAATAATATGCCCCAGAAAGGCAACCCGGTCCAACCAAAACTTGCACTTGCTAAGCTTTCCATAGAGTTGATGTTCCCTCAATGTCTGCAAGACAACTCGCAAGTGCTCAGCATGCTCATCATGATTCCGAGAATAGACGAGGATATCATCAATGAACACCACAACAAACTTGTCCAGGAAGGGAGAGAAAACCCAATTCATCAATCTCATGAACACAGCTGGAGCATTAGTAACTCCAAAAGGCATCACCAAGAATTCGTTGTGATCATATCGAGTGCGGAAGGCAGTCTTCTGTAGATCTTCAGCTTTCACCTTGACCTGATGGTACCCAGAATGAAGATCCAGCTTCGACAATACAACAACACCACCCAATTGGTCGAACAAGTCATCAATCCTTGGAAACGAATCCCGGTTCTTCACTGTGACATTGTTCAACTCACGGTAGTCGATGCACAACCTGCGACTACCATCCTTCTTATTGACAAACAGTACAGGTGCTCCCCAAGATGAGACACTCGGCCTGATGAAACCTTTATTCAACAACTCCTGAATCTTCTCCTTCAACTCCGCCAACTCAACTGGCGCCATCCGGTATGGGCTCTTAGAAATATGAGTTGTACCCTGCTAGATGTCAATCCCGGACACCACTCTCGGTCTGGCAGTAATCCTAGCAAATCATCTGGGAACACATCAAGGAACTCTCAACTAAGGGTGCGATATCACCATCAGCACACACTTTCTGCATCACTCCAGCTTCTTGACTTGCCAACTTCTCCACACAACTGAGCGGCATTTCACCGGCACAGAATTCAAATTCCTGATGACCCGGCATTTGGAACACCACCTTCTTCTTACGGCAGTCAATCATAGTATGAGTAATACCAAGCAAATCCATCCCAAATAACATCAAAACCAGAATTGCTGATGACAATCATATTGGCTTCGAAATCAACACCTCCAATAACCAAAGGGCTCCGCTCACAGATCTGAGAGCACACAATGGTACCCCCACCTGTAGTGATGTTCTAAGCTGCTGACATCTCACTACAGACCAAACGGTGCAAGTCGACAAAGCGGGAAGAAACAAAAGAATGAGTTGCCCCGGAGTCAAAAAGAACATGGGCGGGAAAGGAGTGAACAAGAATAATGCCTAACAAGAAGCCAAAGATGAGAACACAATATGCAGAAAGAAAAATGCAAGAAACAGACATGGATGGAAGAATGACATGATAGAACAACGGAATAGAATAACAAGACAGAAAAGAAAAATCAAAATAAAACACAAAAGATATACCCGCAACAATGCCCAGAGAAGTTTCGGCATCCTCTGTAGTCAGGTTGTAGGCCTGACCACGACCTCCGGAAGGACCTCCCTGAGGAGCGGCTCACCTCTGACGAAGACTTTCCTCTGAGGAGGGAGTGGTGTTCCGCCATGACCACGAGCAAGTGTAACCTGCGGAGAAGAACCTCCAACTGGTGTAAGGGATCTGTTCTTCGAGCACTCACGAACTATGTGGTCGCTACTTCCATACAGAAGGCACTGGCGGTTGGCTAGAAGACAGTCTTGGCGCAAGTGCCCAATCTTGTGGTAGTGTGAACAGACCAGGTTCGACCTCTGAGCGGCAAGTGGATACGGCAATGCCCTGGCAGGTGGGGTCGGAACTGGCCTCCTGATAGGCCCTCCAGATGGCCTAGCAGCAATAGGGTGCAGAGAAGATCGTAGAATGGAGTGCTTCCGCCTACTAGTCTACTCCTGGCTTCTGGTAACCTCCAAGATATCAGCATAAGACCGGAGTCGTAGGGAAGCAAGCTGGTCCTGAATCTCAATATCTAAGCCCAACAAGAAACGGCGGTCCTTATCTTCATCATTCGCCACCATGGATGTTGGGTGAACTCCGCAACGTACTCGTCTATGGACCGACCCCCTGGTTCAAGACAGTGTTTAGTTAAATATTGATATATTATGAAATAACAATAAAAATTGCATAAATAAACACTGTCTGGCGAACCTGAGTTAGTGCGACAAATTGCCGCTCCATTTCATTCTTGAGGACATTAGGAAAGAACTTCGTGAGGAAGCTCTCGGTGAAGATGGCCCAAGTGATGAGGCGCCCTAGCCGTTCCACCTTAGCTCGCCACTAGATGTGAGCGAGGTCAACAAGCTGGATGCTCACGACATCCACACGATCAACGTTCGCTATTCGTGCTGCTGTCAACAGTTGCTCAGTCCTGATAAGCCATTGCTCGGCTTCAAGCAGACCCTCAGTGCCCGAGAACTTATCTGGATGGAGCCTCATGAAATCGGCCACATTACCGGGTCTCGACGGCAGCAATCCGGGCGCAGGGATGGTGGGTTCCCGATTGGCAGCTTCCAAAGCCACCCTCAACAGTTCATTATGCTCTTGCTGCATCTGCATCATCTGTTGCATCATCAGTTCATTGTGCTCATGCTGCATTTCTATCACTTGTGCAACAGTGGGCTCTTCAAACTGATCATCCCTAGTTCGGGGGGATGAACCACATTTTCTAGCCATGGTCTGCAATAAAATCAACGATTAGCATCCAGATCATAAGTTGGTTATCAATTATCCATGTGATTCACGCGTTGTGCATAATGTTGAGTCAAACTGCTTAAATCAAAACTCACTAGGGTCCAACCCCAAATTAGTTAGAGTCCAACCTGGTTCTGATATCACTGAAAACATTGTCACGTCCCGCTTTCCAAAAATACAGAATGCAAGCATGTGACATTGGCCCAGTGAATGACTTGCATCATTCATAAGCTTTTATCGATTCAACTCAACAATATAACAAGAAAACGATACAACCATGCATGCAATGAAAAGTTATAACCCCTGTTTTCCCTTTTCTATATTTTTGGGTGTATTTTTCTTTTTGTGTATTTATCCTCATTGTATCTCTTTTTGGACCATATATTGGATCTTCATTTTCAATGTATTCATTTATTTGTTCTATCGTCCTTTATTTGATCTTCTTGTTTTAATTATCTCCTTTTGTTTCATCTCTGTTTGATCGGGCATTTATTTTGAAGTGAAGTGGCATTCCTAGGTCACATTCTTTCTAAGGAGAGAGTGGCAACTGATCCTTAGAAGATAGAGGCAGTAAGAGATTGGGCCAGGCCTACTACAGTGAAGAAAATCAGGAGTTTTCTTGGATTGACTGGTTACTACAGGAGATTCATTCAAGGTTATGCTCAGTTAGCCGTGCCGCTCACTGGTTTGACCAAGAAGATTGTGGAATTCAAGTGGACTGAGCAATGTGAGGCAAGCTTTCAGGAGTTGAAAGAGAAGCTGACTACTGCACATATTTTGGCTTTGCCTAGAGCAGGTGTTGAATATGATGTTTACAGCGATGCTTCACATCGTGGGCTTGGTTGTGTCTTGATGCAAGAAGGGAAAGTGATCGCTTATGGGTCTAGGCAACTACGACCGCATGAGAAGAATTATCCGACTCATGATTTGGAGTTGGCTGCGATTATCTTCGCCTTGAAGCAATGGAGACACTACGTGTACGGTGAGAAATTGAACATATACACGAACTACAAGAGTTTAAAGTACATATGCCTGCAGAAGGATCTGAATCTGAGGCAACGGAGATGGTTGGAAGTGCTTGAGGATATGCGACCTGAGATCAAGTACCATCCTGGGAAGGCTAATGTTGTTACTGATGCACTTAGCCACAAGAGCAGTCTGGGCAAGTTTGATTACAACTAAGAAGCAGCTGGTAGAGGAGTTAGATCGGGCTGGTATTGAAGTTGTCTTGCAAGGATTGGAAGCATCCTTAGCTCAGTTGAGGCTTCAACCTACACTAAATGGAAGGATTATTGCAAGTTAGGAGGTTGATGCTGATATCTTGGAGATGAAGGAGCAGGTTGGTGCTGGCAGGTTGCCCGAATTTCAAATCAGGGATGGAGTGCTATGGTTCGGAGATAGATTGTGTGTTCCGGATCAGTCAGACCTGAAAGAGAGTATTCTTCAGGAGGCGCATACTACTCTTTTGTCGGTACATCCTGGGAGTATTAAGATGTACAAAGACATCAAACAGCATTTCTAGTGGTCAGGTTTGAAGCGGGATGTGGATAAATTTGTGACGAAGTGTGAGATTTGTCAGCAAGTCAAAGCCGAGAATCAGAGACCGGAGGTCTATTACAGCCGTTACCTATTCCGAAATGGACATGGGATAGCATCAGTATGGATTTCATTACGGGATTTCCTAAGAGTCCTAAGGGCAATGATGTGATTTGGGTTATAGTCGATCGACTAACCAAGTCTGCTTACTTCTTGGCGATGAAACTCACTACTTCGATGGACAAGTTAGCTGAGTTGTATGTTGGCGAGATCGTTAGGCTCCATGGTGTTTTGTCAACTATTGTGTCTGATCGAGATGCACGGTTTACTTCGTATTTCTGGAGGAGTCTTCAGACAGCTTTGGATAGAAAGACGGATTTCAGCACTGCTTTTCATCTACAAACCGATGGGCAGGCCGAGAGAGTCAACCGTATTCTTGAGGATATGCTTCGGTGTTGTATACTTGACTTTGGAGGCAGTTGGGAAAGGCATCTAGCTTTGGTAGAGTTTGCCTACAACAACAGTTTTCAGACCAGTATTGGGATGGCACCGTACGAAGCTTTGTATGGTAGGAAGTGCAGAACACCTGTTTGTTGGTTTGAAGTTGGACAGCGTCAGCTGTTTGGGCCTGAGCTTGTGCAGCAAACCTCTGAAAAGATTGATCTGACCAAGAAGAGATTGGCTGAGGCTCAGAGCAGGCAGAAAAGCTATGCAGACAACTGGAGAAGGGACCTTGAGTTTGAGGAAGGTGACTTTGTCTTTCTGAAAGTATCGCCCAGTAACGGTGTGATTCGATTCGGTAAGGGCGGGAAGTTAGACTCGAGGTTTATAGGCCCGTATAAGATATTGAAAAGGATTGGGAAAACTGCTTACCGGCTTGAGTTACCAGAAGAGTTATCTCAGGTGCACAATGTCTTTCATGTGTCTATGCTAAGAGGTTATATTCCAGATCCGAGTCATCATTTGCCTGAAGTGTCGGAAGGTTTGCAATTGGATCTCAATTACATCGAGTCTCCTGTTAAGATTGTTGATCGTTGGGAGAAAGTCTTGGGGAATAAGACGATACCGATGGTCAAGGTAGTCTGGAGAAACCATTTGGTTGAAGAGGCTACTTGGGAGTCTGAAGAGAGGATGTTGAGGGATTATCCTGAGCTCTTTGCTTGATTTGTACTTTGTCTCTCTCTCTTTTGCATGTTGTGTGTTTTTTTTTTCTCGCTCTTGACTGTAGTTCCGGGGACGAAACTATTCTAAGAAGGGAGTGTTGTAATACCCTGAATTTTCATTTAGGAAAATTATTATTTTGTATTATTAATTTGTATGTAATGTGCACGTGCAATCTTGTGGTATAAATTTTTATAACTATTTTCATTACATAAATAAATGAGTATACATATGTATATATGTCTTTTCTATTTTTTTTTTATACTAAAGCCTATTTTAAAAAGAAAGCATAAGTATTCCTTTATTTTGAGCCCAATCTAATTTATTTTTAAATATAAACTATTTTGGCCCGCTAAATAAAAGCCCATCAATTTATTTTCTCTTTTAATTCTTACAACTTGTAGTGTAGACAATTTTATAGACTTTTTATAAATAAAAAAAAATGTACAACTTTTTAGAATAGGGGGCTTTAGAGATACGTGCATTGCACTAGCACGTGTTTGTGCTTGTTCTTTTTGAGGCCGGATAGGAATGGGAGGGAAAAAGAGAGAGTGGAGTTTGTGGGAGGTGGTTCTGTGGTCATGGTTGGTTACTACAACTTCCCATTTAATCCTAGCTCTTGTTTCTTAACTCCTAGATCAATCCTAGCCTTCTATTTGCCCCAAATTCTTGTATAAATACCCCCACCCCTAGCCTAACTATCCTTACACTTCTCATTCATCAAACCTATAGTGAAAGAAAATAATCATTAGTAGTAGATTGTTGTATTGGTAGAGAGTGAGAATAAAAGATTGAGAGTTGAGAGTGCTTGCATTTCAAGGAGGCCGGCAACACATCAAGAATGCTCGGTTTGCACTCAAGCAAGGAGGAGAAGTACTCTTTGGGCAAGCTCAAACTAAGAGGAGAAGGGCTCTTTCATTCTAGGAGTTGTTTTGTGGGTTTTCTCTCCAAATTAGGTGGGTGATTTTCCTTACTTCTAATTCTAGTCACCATGCTAGGAATGATGACATAATTAGCATGAAAGAAACTAATAAGAGTATAATTAATTTGAAAAAGGACTTGTTAGATGATTTAATTAATGCTTGGTAGATTGTATGTTAACTTGTCATGAATCGTAATGTTGTAGCACAAATTGTCTTGTAGTTATAGAAATGTTAAATTGGGATTATGATAATGTAGAAATTGAGTATGAATTGCTAGTAGATGAAATTATTGTTTTAGGCACTAAATGAACTATTGTGATATTGGTTCTAATATAAAATTGTCCTATGCATTGGGTTAATGAAAGAGGGAAAAACAGGGAATTATAATTATAATGTGATTTATAAATACCAAATTTGTGCTTGAGAATTGTCAAATTGAAATATGGAAAGAGTAGTATAGAATTTAAATTATTGTATGAGAAATGTATGTTTTATTAGTGAGGAAATTATTTTTAAAAATACTGGAGTGTTAATTTAAGATGAAATTAGTATTCCGGAGATTTACATGGCTTTTTGTGCAAGTAAAATGAAGATAAGAGCTTTTGAACATCGAAATTATTTAATGAAACAGAGAGTCGAAATGAATAGATTTCTAATTGTATTTGTGACAACCTGAGCCTATAGCTCAAGTGGTCGGTGGGTCGCTCTGGCGCTACTGTAGCGTGGGCGAGTGTCTTTGGGGTCACTGGTTCGATACCCTGTGTCCACCTTCTTTTTGTTCGGGTTGAAAAATAACCCAACACCGAACAGAGAGTATAATACTCTCTGACTCCTCTTCATATCGCTAGCGTGCATTCGGCCGAGTGGCTAGCGCGTGGGGTTGTCTTTTCTAAGGTTGCGGGTTCGATTCTGGTTAGAGCCAAAATATATTTTTTTTACAAATTGATTTTTGGGGGCTTTCTTAATGTATAAAAATTCCGGGAAAAATACCTTTATTATTCTAAAATCATATACAACCTATGAAAATTAATTGGGAGTTATTGGACTAAAATAAAGTGTATTTTTTAGGTGAAATTGTATTCGAAACTATTGCTTCTTACCTTTATAATTTCATAAAAATGTGTGATTTCATGAGGTGATTAATATAAATGTTAAAAAGAAAAATTGATGGAAGGAAAATAAAATTGTGATTTTTGTATGGGCTATTTTGTCAAAAGATTAGTGTGACAATAATGATTTTGTGAATATTCACTTTGACTAGATATTTTCGTAATATGATCTTAATGTGAAAATAAATGTGGGTTATTGAAATGCATGATTTACAATTGAACTATATGTATGAAATTTTGATTCATGAAAAGATTGGAAATTGTTTAATTGGAAAAGAGAATTCTTCTTGAGCATGACAAACTCAATATGAGAACTGTGAATTGAAATTGAAAAATAGGGTGTAGCCAAGACTCACACCGGCAATTGAAAGAAATGATATATGATAATTGAATTGAAATGACCAAGTTTGGGTCATTGTGAAATGAAAGAAATAAGCCCGGTATTAGTGAGAGTGCTGACCCTAAGAGATTGATTTTGTTCATGATTTTATTAAATTAAGGATTAGTACATAGTGAAGAGGTGATGAAAGTGAGAGAAAAACACAAGTATGAGAGCTTCGAGTCTACGATGTGGGTGTGATTCACAGTTTGTCTTCACGATGCGTCGTAACATGACGTGTGCGCTACTCCGGAATTATCAGGATCTTGGTGATGCTTGTAGGGTGTTTGGTGATTGCGAGAGGATCGTTGCCATGACGGAGGCTGAATTGTCCATAGGTTGTCTTCACGATGCGTCGTGACATGATGTGGGATTCCCCTCCAGGTTGTCTGTACATGAGCTCGTTACTTAGAGAACATCTAGGATACTTACCGTAGTTACAGTAGTAGAGTAAGTCATGACGAGGGATTGAACCCTACAAGATGAAGAACGAATAAGAGGCTTTCCCTCTGACCTATGTAGTATGGGATGCATAGAATCCGAACAAGTGCGCATTAGTGTCATAAAATATAAATAACTGCATTAAGGACTAAGTGCACAATCACAACACGACATCAATAGGATATTCCCCTTAGTTTGATTGTGAACAAGTTTGTGTTTATTAAGTATGGAAAATCATTATACTGTTTCCGGCATAGAGAGGATGGCCGTGTATAATATTCGTCGGTTGAATAAACTGACGTACCCACAGTTTTGTATGCAGGACAAATGGCATGATAAAGATTAAGGAAAACCTGATGTTTAGAGATTATTCAAATGTTGTGGTACTTTCATTCATGTAAATGTTGTAAATTTTGCTTCCGCTGTAAAGTGTAAAGATTCATTTGTAACTCTGATGTAAAGTAAAAGTTTTAAATTTCCTATAAAATTGTACGAAGTGAAGTAAAGATTCTGTGGAATCTCGAATTCAGTTGTAATTGGAATTCGGGGTGTTACAAAACGAAATACAACTCAATCCAATAGTACAATCATCCAAAGAAATACCATCACATAAATAAGATACAATCATACAAAAAGCACAGGAAAATCCTTCTGCATGCGATCCTCTGGCTCCCAAGTAGCCTCCTCGAACTGCTGATCCCTCCACAGCACCTTGACCATAGGTATCACTTTGCTCCTAAGAACTTTCTCCCTACGGTCGACGACCTCCACAGGCTGTTCCTTGTAACTCAAGTTCACCTGTAGACCTTCAGGAACCTCTACCAACTGATGACTCTGATCTGGCACATACTTCCTCAACAATGAAACATGGAATACATCATGCACCTGTGTCAACTCCTCTGGAAGCTCCAACCTATATGCTGTCATGCTAATCCGCTCCACGATCCTGTATGACCCAATATAGCTTGGTGCCAACTTGCCTCCCTTACCAAACCTGATCACTCCTTTGGTCGGAAACACCTTGAGGAAAACTGCATCCCCAACCTCAAACTCCAAGTCCCTTCGTCGAGTATCAGCATAACTCTTCTGCCGACTCTGAACCTCAACCAACCTCTTGCGAATCAGCTCAATCTGCTCTGACGTCTGCTGCACGATCTCAGGACCAAACATCTACCTTTCGCCAACCTCGTACCAACAAACAGGTGTCCTGCACCTCCGCCCAAACAAAGCCTCATACGGCACTATCCCGATACTCGCATGGTAACTGTTGTTATAAGCAAACTCAACCAATGCCAAGTATCTTTCCCAGCTACCACCGAAATCCATAACACAAGCCCTCAGCATATCTTCCAGCACTCGATTCACCCTCTCAGTCTGACCATCGGTCTGTGGATGAAAAGCGGTACTGAAACCAGTTCTGGTGCCCAAAGCTGCTTGTAGGCTCTTCCAAAACCTTGATGTGAACCTTGTATCCCTGTCGGAAACAATTGACATAGAAACTCCATGAAGCCTCACAATCTCACCAATGTACAACTCAACCAATTTCTCCAATGACCAAGTAATCTTCATGGCCAGAAAGTGAGCCGACTTAGTCAAATGGTCCACAATAATCTAAATCGAGTCATTGCCCTTCAAACTCCTCGGCGAACCCGTGATGAAATCCATACTGATATTCTCCCATTTTCACTCCGGAATGGGCAACGGCTGAAACAAACCTCTAGGTCTCTGATTTTATGCTTTGATCTGCTGACAAGTCAGACATCTTGCCACGAAATCTGCCACATCCCTCTTCAAACCAGACCACCAAAAGTGCAGTTTGATATCCTTCTACATCTTCGTGCCTCCAGGATGTACTGACAACAAGGTACTGTGTGCTTCCTGCAAGATACTCTATCTCAAATCTGCATTATCTAGAATACACAACCTCTCACCCATCCAAAGAACTCCATCTTGGACACGAAACTCTAATAAATTGCCTTCTGAAACCTTTTGTAACATCTTCTGAATCTCTAAATCTGATCTTTGACCTTCCACAGTCCTCTTTCTCAAGGAAGGCTGCAATCTCAACTGAGCCTAAGACACCCCCAAACCCTGCAGCACCACCTCGATACCTGCCTGATCAATCTCTGCTGCCAACTCGCTTCGAGTAGTGATCAAACTTGATAAACTACTCTTCCTGCTAAGTCCATCAACTACCACATTCGCCTTGCCCTGATGATGCTTAATCTCAGGACGAATGTCTTCCAATACTTCCAACCACCATCTCTGCCAAAGATTTAGATCCTTCTGTTGATAAATGTACTTCAGGCTCTTGTGGTCAGTGTACATGTTGAACTTCTCACCATAAACATAATGCCTCCACTGCTTCAAGGCGAAGATAATAGCTGCTAGCTCCAAATCATGCGTCGGATAATTCTTCTCATGTGGACGCAATTGCCTCGAACCATAAGTAATAACCTTGCCTTCTTGCATCAAGACACAACCCAAACCTCTGAGAGACGCATCACTGAAGATATCATAATCCTTCCCAGCTTGTGGCAAAGCTAAGATAAGTGCAGTAATCAACTTCTCCTTTAACTCAAGGAAACTCGCCTCACACTTATCAATCCATGAAAATGCCACATTCTTCCGGGTCAAACCTGTCAAAGGAATTACAATCTGAGAATAGCCCTGGATGAATCTCTTGTAGTAACCAGCCAAACCTAAGAAACTCCTGACTTCCTTCACAGACGTTGGCCTGGGCCAATCCTTTACTGCTTTAACCTTCTGAGGATCAATGGCCAATCCCTCCTTAGAAAGGATATAACCAAGGAAGGCTACCTCAAACTTCCAAAACTCACACTTCGATAACTTGGCATACAAGCTATGCTCCTGCAATTTTTGTAATACCGCTGTCAAGTGCATAGAATGCTCCTCCTTTGACTTCAAATACACCAAAATATTGTCGATGAAAACCACTACGAAGGAGTCAATAAATGGCCTCAAAACCCGATTCATCATATCCATGAACACTGCTGGTGCATTCGTCAACCCGAATGGCATCACCAAAAACTCTTAGAGCCCATGACGAGTCCTGAAAGCTGTCTTACTCACATCTTCCTCCTTGACTCGAACCTGATGATACCCTGATCTCAAATCAATCTTCGAAAACACAGCTGCTCCCCGAAGCTTGTCGAACAAATCATCAATCCGCGGAAGTGGATACTTGTTCTGAATAGTCACCCTATTCAACTCCCGGTAGTCAATGCACATCCTCATTGACCCATCCTTCTTCTTGACTAACAGCACTGGTGCACCCCACGATGAGGAACTTGGCCTAACAAGCCCCTTGCTCAACAACTCATCAATCTACTTCTTCACTTCGTCTTGCTCTACAAGTGCCATCCTGTACGGAGTCTTAAAAATCGGAGCACTCCCCGGCTGAACATTAATGCAAAACTCCACATCTCTTTGCGGCGGTAATCCTGGCAAATCCTCCAAGAACACCTTAGGAAAATCTCTGACAACCGGAATGCCTTTGACTTCATCTGGAATCACCATCTTGGATACCATTTCAGCCACCTTTGGTTTCTTCTTCCCTTGGAAAGTCACTGCGGGACCACGTGGTGCTTTCACTAACACCTCTTTCTGCTTGCATTCAATTGTGGCATCATATATTGCCATCCAATCAATGCCCATGATCACATCCACTCCTAAGACTTGCAGCTCAATCAGATCAATGCCGAATAATCTCCCGCCAATCTCGATATCACAGCCCTCGTAATATCGATCAGCAATCAATTCTTCACTTGACGACGTTGCCACCGACAAAACCTTGCCTGGAAACAACTTAGGCTCCACACCTAAGACCTTTGCAAAATTGGGTGACACAAAAGTATGCGAAGAACCAGTATCAAATAAAACTTTTACCTTAATTCCATTAACCAAAATAATTCTTGTTACATGAAGAATGATAATCTCCGATTATTCTCAAATAAAAGTTTTACTTATTGCATTGAATAAAAATAAAATCAGAACTCTTGCATACCCTAGATCACATCTTCCGAGTTACTCACATCCTCCTCAGTTAATGCGAACACTCGCCCTTGCCTCTGGAATTTACCTCCACCTGGACCATCCTTCCTCAACTGTGGACAATGAGGCTTAGAATGTCCCGCCTGCCCACACTGGAAACAAGTCTGCTTTGCCAACTTAGGACACCCTGACCTGTAATGACCTGTCTCTTACAGTAGTAACAAGTCACTTCCTGAGTTGTGGGTGCCTTCTACACTCGACCACTGAACTTGACTTGCTTCACTGAAAATCCCTTCCCACTCTGACCTGATGCTGGCCTTTTGTTCCTGTTCCAGGTCTCTTGCTTCTTCTTGAACTGGTCCATGTCTTCCTCTGTCATAGTTGCTCTCTTGACCAGCTTATCGAACCTCCTTATGCCCAAAGGAATCATTCTCGACCTCAAGTTTGGCCTCAAGCCCTGCTCAAACTTCTTGGCCTTCTTCGCCTCATCAACTATCAGCTCCGGTGCATACCTCGACAGCTGAGCGAACTTAGTCTCATACTCTTGCATGGTCATGCTGCCCTGCTGTAGATTCAAGAATTCTGTCGCCTTCGTCTCCTGAATATCCAAAGGGAAGAAACAATCCCTGAATTCTTCCAGAAAAGCCTCCCAAGTCATTTGTTGGTCCCCCAAAGTCCTCTTTACCATTTGCCACCAAACACCAGCATCCTTTTCCAGCTGCATAGTTGCCAACTTCACTTTATTGGCTGCCAGAGTTTTCGAGACCTCGAAGATTATCTCCATCCGTCTAATCCAATCATCAGCCTCATTTGGATCAGACTGCCCCTCAAACACTGGCGGTCTCATCCTCTTGAAGGACTCAATTTGCTTGATAGAATCAGTGTTAACAAACCTTGGTCCAGCCCCATGATTCTAATTCTGGTTCTGATTCTGTACCAAATTAGCTGCCATTAGTGCATTCAAAGTCTGATACACCCTGACAAATTCGGCCTCGAGATCAATTCCTGTTCCTTGGGAACTTCCAGCCCCATCACCACTGTTACCATTCCTGGTTCTGGGTCCAACCATTCTGAATACTGCAAAATGAGGAAAAAGTTAGAGCACCACAACACGATTCATATTCACATCAATACCCTCTGAAAAAACCGCAACCATACCCCAAAAGTAAAAACATCATGTTTCAGTTCTATGTGATACTCACTATATAATGTCCACACCTAGGTACTCACGCTCTAGTGTCCACACCTAGGTTATTTTTATACCATGTTTATTATTACTATTGAAGCATGCTCTGATACCAAAATCTGTAGCGCTCCAAACTTCCAATATAATATCTTAGAAATACGTGGCACAATTCCCAGCATCAACTTCAAATGTAATATTAAACACAGCCAAATACCAATAAAATTTTTCAACTTCCATTACATTAATCATTACATAACACAGCGGAATACAATACACCTTGAATCACAATTTTTTTTTTCTTTACAACACTTTCTTTTACAAATTACATAAGTCACTACATCATTTTAACTCAAGCATCCAAATCCCGAGCTATAAGAAATCACCTGTAAAATATGAGGCTAGAGATAACCCTAACCCCCAAAGCTAAAGGGGTCAGCCATAACGGTATGAGTGACATAAAAAAAAACAACATAAGTAAAGCATGTATTTATCAACAACAGGAAATAAACAGGAGTAAGTGAATATAGGAAAATCACGAAACGCGAAACCACAACAATTGAAGCTAGACTAAGTGTCAAGTGTAGATAACAGGAAAACACATGCATGAAACCAAATCAAGAAAACACAAATTCTATATGCTGACTCTCTAATGTGTACTTGTCGGCGTCTATGCATCCCACTCTACATAGGTCCGGTGCAAGCTCTTAACGTCTCCACATTGTAGGGTTTAATCTCCCGCTATGCAACTAGTCCTAACACGATGACTACTACGAGATAAAGATATACTGTGAGTATTAGCCCATGTCCCGATAATTTCGGAGGTTAATCTCTATCCACAAATAATTCGGGAGACTATTTCACTCACACCTGGAAATCTTCGAGAATACCCCACACCACAAGCAATGGCACCTCATCACACCAATACCACATGTGCGTCGCCTCGATCCCAATAATTTCGGAGATCAATCCCACACCACAGGTAATTCCGGAGACTATTTCACTCACACCTGGATAATTCTGAGGATTATCTCACGCCGCAAGCCATACCGATGTCCATAACCCATGTTCTCGTTCATCATATCACCACTAGTGCCTGTCCTTATTATTTAGGTTATTTAATTACTTTACGAATCTCCTAGAGTTGGTGTACCCCACCGGACTTAACTCAACAACTGATCAACTAAAATGCTTCAACAGGCCCAAACATAAATATCTCAACTGCTAGTATACTAGGGTCACACACACCCTCTAGAGACTCACACCCAAATATCCAAACCAATCTTCCAATATAAACTGCTCAGTTAAACCACTTGAAAACATATGTTAAGTAGAAGATAAAGTATAGAATAGTAAGTTATAGATTAAAAATATTCAGAGAATAAATCATTTAAGAGAATATTCAAAGATATAAAGATACATCAGCATCAGTCGACTATAGACAAGCGTAGGTCGACTGTCCAGAGAAAAAAATCCAATAACTTTGAGAAAATAATTCTAAATAGTATCAGTCGACTGAAAAAAGGTCATCAGTCGACTGTCCAGAACGAAGAATCCAATAACTTTGAGAAAATAATTCAAAGTAGTATCAGTCGATTGAAAAAAGGTCATCAGTCAACTGTCCAGAACGAAATTTTAAGAAAAACTAGAAATCACAGTAGCCGGGTCGCGACGGTCGACTGTAAAGTCACACCGGTCGACTGTCGACCTGCAGACTGCAGATTTTGGTTGTGCATATTTTAACCGATACGTAGTTTTACTTTATGAAAACGATTTCTACAAAAGCATATTTCTTATTTGATCAAATACAACTTGTAGGATATATAATAGTCCATAAAAACGTAAATCAAAACTACTTAAATTTATAAAAATAGCGATTTTGTTAATTTCTTTCAATCAAACATGAATTGTGTATATAATCAAAATAGAGTTTCTAAAAAATTTAATTGTTCATTGAAATAGCTTCGTATTCAGATCCAAACCATATCAATACCAAAATGTCAAAAAGATCCCCAATTTGGATATATTTCCTCAAACTCAACTAAATTCCCAATTTCGATTCTCAAGACATTGATTCATAACTCTTCCTCCAAATTTCTTAAAACTGAATCACCATTATGACTCACAAACATAATCAATTTATAAAATTTCCATATCAAGTTTCATTCAACCAATATTCAAAAAGTAATAAAAATCTCATCTTTATTAGATTAATGCATGAAATCTACCATATTCAATCAATCCAACATTAATCTAAAAGAAAATAGCCTACCCATGATCTCTAATAGGACATTCATCAATCTCGAGTTACCCACATACAATTTTATTCATAAACAACTAGGGTTTCACAAGATCTAATTTTAATTCATCAATCCATCCAATCCATCATGTACATATTCATACTCAAACCCTAACATGCTTTCTAGTAGATGAAATACCACATACAACATTCCAAGAACAAAAAAAAACAAATTATGTCACTCATATACAACATGCACAAAACAAAATAAAATAAAACAAGTCACTCATCTCAATGAAGAAATCCAATCGAATTAATGGAGAATAAGAAAAGCCCTTCTTTTGCGAAATCCAAGATCACCTCCTTAAATCTCCAAGGAAATTATAAAAAAAAAAAAAAAAAAAAAAAAAAAAAAAAAAAAAAAAAACAAACCTTTGTGTTGTGTAGCGAAAGACGGCTCTTTTAAATAGGCCGGAATTGGGAGAATTAGGGTTTTGAACACATTTGCAAAACAATCTTTTTAAAATATAACTTTACATAAATAGATCCCTATACTTGGAAACTTGCTAAACCAATTAAATTGAGATTTAAAAAAACAAAATAAACACTTTATTTCCAGCCGGCACTGTTTGAAAAGTCCAGAAAAAACAGTTTTGCACTTTCATTGTCATTTTGCAAAAAGATCATTCTTTTGGTAATATTTTCAAATAGGTCCAATAAATATCCCAAAAATCTAGAAAAATTACAGATAAATCCCAAATAATAAATAATGATTTTCCACAAAATAATTTTTCCTTTTGAACGTCCCAAGAAAATATTTGCACGTGTTTTGCACGTATAAAAAGATAAATCTTCAGAAAAATATTTATTAAATCTCCAAAAATCATTTTAATTCATTTATAAATCTTTAAAATTATATTTAAAAATACGGGGTACTACAATAAGAGTGCCCCACTTTAAGCGTAGACCGAACTCCTAACTAAGTGCTCTTGATTGTTCTTATGCATAGGCTATGTGACAAGAAAGAAGAGAATAAACACTATTCTTATAGGGAAATCCTTCCTCCAAGTCTGACTTCTAGTTAGGAATAGCAGAGTTATGGATTAGAAAGGCAAGGCAGGACTCTTGATAATCGAAGAACCAACCCCACTTCTATCTTTCTTATAGAAGCAAGCAAAGGAGCAAGCTTTATAGAAATATGTTGTTTCGCGAAGCCACATAAGGCTTCGTTCAGCCATGCAGAAGATGCTTGTTTGGTATAAAGTGGCCAACGAGTAGATGCACCAAATTCCAAAACAGCAAGAACTATTTGTTCGTACGCATTTTCTAATGAGTCATCATAGTTAGTTGAGGGACTTCGCTGTGGTGGTCTGTAGAATCGGATTCTGTTGAAAGAGAAAAGTCTAATATTGAAGTACCGCCCTCAAAATCCTGTTTAATTTAAGCCAAAAACACAGGTTTTATGTACCAAGTATGCCAATCAAAGGTTAGTTTCAACTAACTATGCCACAGAAAGGTTTTTGACATAAGCAAAACCCCTTCTTCCTGATCAGCCCTTACACCATTCCTAGGGATAACTCCTTCCTTTTGCGGGTAGGATTGGTTCGGAATGTGTGATGAGAGTTTTATTCAACCCCTGAGGTACCATTTTCAAATGCAGATTTAACAAAATAGATCACCGAAGGTCCCAGTATATGCCACATCCTTTGGTAGAAGAACGCCATCTCATGACAAGATGTCTTAGTTGGCTTCATACTGAACACTGCCTTCCTAACTTCCTCCATCTCGGCCGGCATCCAGCAAACTCCAGCAAGCAAACTATAGCTCTAGAAAGAAATATTAGTTAGTTTAGTAGTATAGTATAGTGATCGCGAGTTAGCACAAGATATTAATAGCTTTGGCGCGCGAGGTCATAACTTTATGACAGCTAGCGCGCCTATCAAATATCTTGTTTTCGCATTTTGGTAACCTTACCTTTAGCATCACCGACTGCTTTATATGAAAGAATGCCAGAAAAGGTCAAGTTTTCCTCAAAAAGACAGCTTTAGAGCACAAGTCAAGTTCATAAAACGAATATGGTTTAGCAGTTTACTAGGGTCTTTTTCTTCTCCAAGACCTGATGCCTTATCTAAGGGGCGGATGGGAAGAGTCGGGGCTTTGTTTTACCTTTTCAAGAAGAAGAAGAAAAGGAATAGGCTAGAAACCATGTTCAATAAATGGGAGAGCAAGGAGGTGAGATCCCAAGTATGAGCATGCTGTAAGGCTTGTAACTCATCTTCCATGGCTGCCTGCCACTCAGGGTGAGTAGCTGCCTCACGATAGGACCGGGGCTCCTGATAACCAGACGTTGTTGCAAGGAAGGCCTGAAAGGGGTAGTGAAATTGGGATCACGGTATCGGACAGGTGGTGCTCTCTTTCAGCTTGTTCAATCAAATCATCCAGTGGATTGGGGAAGCGGTACTCGACTTTGATCGACTTCTTATTCTTACCCACTTTCCCGATTTGAGCTGTCGATGGAATTAAGATCAAATTCAACACTTGTTGCAAGAAGTAAGACAGCAACCAGATGGTGCCCCTGTTTTCATTTCTAAGGGGATATGTTTGGTGTTATTCGAGAGAAGACATGAATAATCAGAGAATTTTGGTTTACAACTTGGAAGAGCAGAGGTTTATGTTTCATGTAATTATGAATTGTGTAGGATTCGCTAGGTGAAATCAAAAGCCCTAGAGTTAGTTTCGCTATTAATAAACCCTAAAATTTCATATTTTGATCTTTTTAATTAGTTTAGTTTTACCTTTTGTTTTGTTTAATTTAATTTAGTTGTTGTTTTTATTAGATTTTTGGTTCTCCAAATAGTGATTAATATGGTGAATTTCGGTATTCAATAAAATAATTAGTCCTTGTGGGTTCGACACTCTTTTCTTTTAAACTATACTACTTGTTGTGATTTTGTACGCTTGCAAAATATAACCGAGTTTTTGTCGCCGTTTTCTGGGACTAATTACTCTTTTATTGATATTGATAATTACTAGTTTGTTACTAATTTTGATTTGGTTTTGTTTAGAAAGATAGATGTGATTAATTTTTTCTGTTATTTAATAGTTATATTTTCAGGAAGTAAAAGTGTATCACCATGGCAAATGAGGGTAACAGAGAAAAAATAAGGCTTTGAGTGACTATGTTATGCCCTCGGTTAATGGAGCAACATCGGGCATAAAGACGCCAGATATAGAAGCTAACAAATTTTTAAATTAAACTGGAGATCATTCAAATGATTCAACAGACTGTTCAATTTGGGAAACTATCGCATAAGGATCCTATTGTTCACATTGCAAACCTTTTAGAAATTTGTGACACTTTCAAGCACAATGGAGTGTCGGACGGTGCTATCCATTTGAAATGCTTTCCTTTTTCACTTTTAGATAATGCAAAGGCTTGGGTCATTTCTCTTCCACCAGGTGTCATCACTACTTGGGAGTGATTAGCACAAAATTTTATAGCTAAGTATTTTCCTCCGGCAAAGATAACGAAGCTAAGAAAAAATAGTACCACATTCACTCAATTTGAGACTGGATCTTTGTATGATGTATGGGAGAGGTATAAAGATTTGTTAAGAAAGTTTCCTCATCATGAACTTCCAAAATGGTTGCAAGTCCAATTATTCTATAACGGTTTAGGAGTTACAAATTGGTCTATGGTAGATACAGCAACTGGAGGTGCTCTTATGAGCAAAACTCATGAAGCGGCCTATGATCTTTCGTAGGAGATAACGTCTAATAATTACCAATGGTCTTTGGAGAGAGCAATGCCAAGAAAGACGGCTGTAATTTTTGTGCTTGATCTTATTGCAACATTGGCGGAATGAATGACTACTTTATCTAAACAACTCGGTAATATGAATGTTAATGATATTCAAACTAATAATGTTTGTGATCATTGTGCAGGAAATCACTCAAATATGGATTGTCAAGCAAACTATGTGTCCAACTTCCAACGACAAAACAATCTTTATTCGAACATGTATAATTCAGGATGAGGAAATCACCCCAATTTTTCATGGAACAAAAATTAAGGAGCAACAAGACCACCTCAAAATTTTCCACAATAAGAAAAGAATCAGATACTTGAAGAGATGTGCATACAATACATGCAAAAGACAGATTTGGCAATCCAAAATAACGCGGCTTCAATTCGCAACCTTTAGACTCAGATTGGTCAGCTTTCAAATATTCTTACAGAAAAGGCAGTAGGAATTTTGCCTAGCAACACCTTGACCAATCTCAATGAGCATATCAAAGCAATAGCATTAAGAAGCGGAAGAACAATTGAGCAGCCACAAGCACAAAATGCTGAACAAAATATGGCTAAATGCAAGATGAATCAGAGCTAGAAAACAATCCATATTCAAACATGTATAATTCAGGATGAAGAAATCACCCCAATTTTTTATGAAACAACAATCAAGGAGCAACTAAACCACCTCAAAATTTTAAACAATAAGAAAAGAATCAGACACTTGAAGAGATGTGCATACAATACATGCAAAAGACAGATTTGGCAATCCAAAATAACGCGGCTTCAATTTACAACCTTGAGACTCAGATTGGTCAGCTTCCAAATATTCTTACAGAAAAGACAATAGGAATTTTTCCTAGCAACACCTTGACCAATCTCAAGGAGCATGTCAAAGCAATAGCATTAAGAAGCGAAAGAATAACTGAGCAGCCACAAGCACAAAATTCTAAACAAAATATGGTTAAAAGGCAAGATGAGTTAGAGCTAGTTTTGGGGGAACAAATGCGGCAGGTGGCCAACCACCATGTTGGTAATTCTAAGGAGATTAAAGGTGCTTCAAACCTCATGGTTCCCAAGGAGTTTAATTCTAAAACTAATTCTAAATCTCCTTATGATCCACCGATTTCTTTTCCGTAAAGACTTAAAAAGAATAAGCTTGATAATCAATTCTCTATATTTTTAAGTATTTTAAGCAATTGCATATTAATATTCCTCTTACTGAAGCTTTAGAACAAATGCCTAAATATTTTTTAAGGATATTTTATCAAATAGGCGGAAGTTGGAGAAGTATGAGATGGTGAAGCTAACTGAAGAGAGTAGTACAATTTTATAAAAGAACAAAAGAAGTTGTCTCCTAAACATAAAGATCTAAGGAGTTTTACGATTCCTTGCACTATTAAAAATTCTTATTTTGATAAAGTTTTATGTGATTTAGGAGCAATTATTAATCTTATGCATTTTTCGGTATTCAAGAAACTTGGTATTAAAGAAGCAAAACCCACTACAATTGTTACACCCTGCTTCCCAAAAATACGGAATATGAGCACGTAATATTGGCTCTGCGAATGACTAACGTCACCCATAAGCTGTTTATCCGATCAACTCAACAATATAATCAATACAGAAAAATTGCGCAGACAGTAATAACAATCTCATGAACAATAATACTTGGAATAAACAATATGAAATATCCAAATATAATAAACAAACATCTGGAAACAATAATAAAAATATTCAGATCAAAATCCCACAATACAATGAAATAACAATAGCTCAATAATTAAATCTCCATGATAAAACAATAATTTATTAAGCGGCAATGCTATCAATTCCTTCACCAATGTTGTATCCCCAATCCATCAGGCAATTCTCCATCAACACCTGTAAATACTTCATCTAAAAAGAGGAGAAAATTTTTCCTTAGAGCAAGTCATGGACAGCAAGTAGAGAAAGCAAAGAACAATAGAATAACGGTATAACAACGATTTCAATAGATCAATAGGAGTCAATAACATGGGACAATAATCAATAATCAATACAATGGTGTAACAATGATTTAATACTCGATAACAATATTCAATGGTATCAATAACACTTAAACAATTTTTGGTATCAATAGGAACAATAATGTACAATATGCAATGCCGCTGATGTATCAATCCTTATATCTATTAATTATTTTAATCCTAACTAATGCACGTATTGCTGTGTCCAATATGTTCCATATCACAGGTTCGATGCATACAATCAATTTTATTCAGACTCTAGTGGGGAATTCTATAGATCATGTGTCGGTACGATAATCACTGATACGATAACATTATTGTTGCACGATTCATTATAATGATACACTGATATACTGATTCACTGATTCACGAATTCACGGGTTCACGGGTTCACGAGTTCACGAGTTCACGAGTTCACGATACGAAAGATTGGGGTGCCGTAGTCAGTGCTCCACAATCAATCGATAAACACTGGCCGACACAGTCACTATATTATTCACTACTCATGTCAATTCCTTAAACCCCGACTTGTTAAATATTTTATCAATGCAACAATACAATATGCAATTCGAGACATTGGATGAACAATAGTGTCAATAGAGGAACAATAAGATGATAACATGAAGTAGGACAATTAGAATGATGACAATAAGATATTAAGATCATGTAATACAGCATATACACTTCGATTCATGCAATACCACGATATAGGATTAATTATTCTATTAAAACTGAAAAGTAAAATTTTGGACAGCAAGAGTAGTCTGTACAAAAATGCAATTTCCCACTATTTCAGAACTCAAAAACTGAATCCGTTAGAAATTCTAGAAACTAGACTTCTACACGGTTCCAAATCATATTTAAAGTTCAAAATCCGACAACAGTAGCTAGGTCAAACACATTGTTCTTTACAGATTTCATATTCAGGCAGAAATTCGACATCATGTTATTTTAATTTTAGAATCAGCAAAAACTCAATATTAAATTCATTAAAAATATTTTCTACACTCCTAAACATAATTACCAACAATCTGGAAATTTTTAGAGCAAAATTTTAACATTAGATCAGCCTTTTTATGGTTTAAGCATGCAAGATACAAGAATTTGAAAATCTGAAAGTAAAACACAGTTGTAGTAAAATGGACATAACTTTTGCTACACAACTTGAAATTCAAAAATTCAAGATGTTCTAGAAACTAGAAGGATAAGTCTACAATTCTTATTCAGAAAATTATTCATTTTAAGATTATTTACTGGGTCGAAACTAGCAGTCAACATACAGTCAGCAAGCAATATACAGATTTTAGGGTATTTTTATGAAATAATTTAATTTAACATGATGGGTATCAACTATAGTCAATAAATTATATAATCAGCATGACGAGTGTCAAAACATGATAAATAAAATTAGAACATACATACCGTAATTTATCATCAATCATCCATCAATCGATCAAACAACATACAACCTAGCAATTGTCTCTACAATAATTAATCGTGTTATGAGATACATGAAAATTTTCTATCATCAATACTATATGATGTATGCAAGATTTAATATTATTAGAGTCAAAGTGGCACAATGTTAAAAATATTGGGGTTAGCTCGTGTAAACCCTCAATAGACTTAACGAAGGAGATGAACAATGTATAGTACGATAAACAAAGGGGTCTACTTACAAGAGTTTCAACAAAACTGAATTTGATACAATCAACAATTTAAAAGGATAATGACTTGCCTTATTAACGGTGAAAACGAATACCAAGAATAACGGGATAAGGATCCCGAAGCAACAAACCCACGAACACACAACTTCACAAATAACACGTGCAAACCACGTGCAATAGAGAATCCAAGCAATAACAGAAAAAATAGAGAAGCAAATACCAAGAGAGAGAGCAACAATGACAGCGATGGGTTTCAGGTCTGATGTTGACGGAGGACAACGGCGTAGCTAGCGTCGGCGGTGACGGGGGTCAATGCAGGGTAGGGCGGCGACGAGATCGCAGCGGATCTAGCATCAACTGGGTGGCTAAAGACGATCAGGAAGAGGAGCAGATAGAGGGCGTCGATCGGTGGGGTCTCGGTTGGGCTGGGGTCGACGGGATGGGAGCACGGCGATCGGGGGACGGCACTGGTCGGCGTGGGTCGTCGATGGGGGGAAGTTCGATGGGGGGTCACCGGAGAAGGTGATCGGAGAACGGTAGGGAATTGGGTTCAGATCTGGGGAGAGAGAAAGAGGAGAGAGGAAAGAGAAATTCAAGGAGAGAGAATAGACGGCTCTTATGGTTCAAAATTGTGCAATTTTTAGGGTTTGTATTAGGGTTGTATTTATAGAATACAAGTAGATTGTTGGGTTATTGGGTTAGGATCCAATAATGGTGGGTTTGGATTGAGAAACAATTGCAATTGGGTTTTGGGTTCAACAAGATATGGGTTTGAAGACAATACAGTTCAAATAAAATACTCATAATTAAATAAAAGAAAATTATGATCAATAAGAAAATAGTTCATCAAGAAGAACAAAGAATTTTGTGAACAAAATTTTAAATCCAAATAGATAAATAATTAATACAAATAAAAGAATATCAGGTGGGTTTGAAAAATAAATTGGAGTTCACCACGAAATTTTGATCAAGTACAATAATAAAATAATTCGATAGATGGATTTTAAATAGATTAATCAAGAAATAACAATTAATTATTATAATTATAAAAATAATAATATCATACAATAAAATATTCGGATTTAACAATTTCATTAAAATAATCCAATAATAATAATATATTAGATTTTAGGCTCAAATATAAATAGTCGATCAATAAGATATAGAAAATAAGATCAAAATACACTGCTCTTCGAAATGAATAAAATTTTTGATTAGAAGTAGTTTGATCTATCTACCTGCGTTATTGGGGTTCTGTTTTCAGCTCACCGGTGTGGTCTCAAGTTTTTCCTTTGTTTGCTTTCTTTTGCAGGCTTAAAGGGTAGTGCTGCCTACTCTTATAATGCTTTTGGTAAGATTTTTTGACTTCGTGTTTGGGCAGTTCTGGATTGGTGATGTGTTGGTTTTGAAGCCCAGTTTCATACTTGGGTCTGTTCCCGCTCTCCCCATTATCTTGAATTCTGACTGGTTTCTGATGGTTATGTGTTTCGGTGGCATTGGATCAGCGCGTTCTGATTGTCATCTTTCTGAGCTCAGCTGTTTAGAGCTCTTTGCTTTGTTTAATCTCAACGCTTGTCTACGTCGTTTATTTGTAATGGATGTATTCTCTGCTGTTAAGCAGTTTGAACTAGTATCTGTTTAATTAAGGATGCTTTGCTTGGCTTTGTTGGTCTTTTGATGGCTTCAGCACTGCGATCATCATTCTAGGATGCTCTTCTCTTGCGATTCTGGCTTTGCTAATACTGTTCTCTCTTCTTTTTCGTTAGTATATTGCTGTAGCTGTTTATACTTCTGCGCTCTGGACTTTATATTGAGGCACTCAGCTGTTATTTCCCTTGGTCTTTATCGTCTTGAGTGTATTCACACTATGGTTAAGATATTGCACTGATCGATGTTTGGTTGTGGCACATTTGATCAGTTAGCTTTTGTTTAGACGTAGACCAATGGTGGTGGTGTTTTGGCTGATAAGTTGCCTTTTTATGAAGATTATTATCATGGTTTTGTTATGTCTGTTGATCTATTCATCTGGCATGTCCCTTCTTTCCTGAGATGAGTATGGCTGGTTGTATATATGGCTGAGTGGGTGTTTCTGATTAGAGGTGCTCTCGGCTTTGGGGGTTTCTCTCAATTGTCGGAGCTGGTTTCCCTCCTCCCTTTGGACTTCTTGATTAGTCCATTGGGGATCCAGCAGGCTTATATCTGAGGATTTAACCCGTGTGGATTCCATCATTGTTTATTTCTATCTAATCCTCCTAGATTGGTTTTGTTATTTAGCTCTTTGCCTATTCTGTTTTATGCTCTGTCCCATTTGGAAGCTGCTTCATTGTGTCTGCATCGCTTGCTATGCATCGTTTGTGCTCCTGGGGATTTAGCTTTGAGGTCACCGGCGCGTTACTACGGTGATGGTGCTGTTCTGGTTCGTGATGCGCTCTGCTCTGCTGTCGATGGGTTCGATCAGCCACTGTTTTCATCTTGTACCTGAGTTTTTAGTTGTATATATTGTTTACATCTTGTAAATTTGTATCTATCTGCTTTTGTATTGACTGTACATTATTCTGATTAATATAATTATTTGTATGGCTGGAGCCGTTTGGCTCTATCCGTTTCATCAAAAAAAAAAAAATGATTAGAAAATACTTTAATAGAAGATCTGAAATGAATTTATCACAAAATAACTTTATAAAGTCAAATTATAGGAAACACACGGAAAATACTAATTGGCAGAAATGGGGGTTACAACAATTTTGTTGTAATTGACAGACAGATCTATCAAGTACCCAAGATGAAGAATTGAAGATGTTTTGGTGAAGGTAGACACATTCATTTCACAGCTGATTTTATAGTTCTTAACATGGAGGAAGATGAACGAATTCCATTGATTTCTGGAGCGAATTTTTCTAGCTACGGGGAGAGCTTTAATTGATGTCCAACAAGAAAAACTTATTTTGAGGGTTGAGGATGAGCAAGTAATATTTGATGTCTTTAAATCCATGAAGTTTCCTTCTGAAGTCCACTCGTGTTTCCAAATTAGTGAAATTAATCGAGTTGTGGCCAAGGCACATTGGGATGGAGTTACAAAGTTACCGCTAGAAGTGCGTCTAACAAATTTAACAACTCTTGAATCCGATAATGAAGAAATTATGAAGTGTGTACGGATTTGGAAGCTACAAAATTCTGGAGTGTGTACGGTATCACAGATCTCATCTTCAAATAGGAAACCACTCAAACTCAAGCTTAAACCACTGCCATCTAGTTTGTGGGATGCATAGAGAAAACATATTCCACACATGAAAGAAGTTGTTAGAAAAGAGATTCTTATGTTGTTGGCATCACCTAACCATCTTAATGTTGGCATCACCTAACCATCTCAGTTACCACGTCCGGTTGAAGACTTAAAACTTAGCACTTCTTGAGAGGTAACTCATGTTTTCTTTTTTACTTTCTTTAGAATTTTTTTTCTTTTTGTTTACTTTAATTTTAATTTTTTATTCTATTTTGTAGGATTGCATAAGTTTGGGGTTTTCAGGCGGAGTTGATTTCTAAATCTATCTTAATGTGTGATTTTGGACAGGATGGATTCTGAATCTGGAAAAATGTGTTAGATACCGATCGAAGAAAATTTTCTTAGCTTTCCAATGCAAAAAGAATCAAGTAATTTGGACATCTAGAACTCCAGATATCACTGAAACTATGAACATCACTCATCCAAAATTTCAATATGATTCAGGGGAGCATCCTGAACTTTTCTCAATCTGTTTCTGTTTCTTTTACTTTTCCCATTGAGGACAATGTGATAATTAAGTTTGGGGAAATTGGTTTAAATTTTTATATTAAAAAAAAAGGACTTAAATTAGGATTACCATTACACTTTTGGATTCTTTATTGTGCTAAAGCATTACATTTTTTTATTTTTTTTATTTTTTTATTTTTCTATTATTTAGGATAGGGAATATCTTATAAAGCAAGATTAAGCATACTTGTATTTCTTAGGATTATTAAATTTCAAAATTTCTTACAAAATTGTGAGTCATGTGATTATACATAAAAGAGGAGTGTGATGATTTTCTTGTGATTATCCCCTTTATCTAGTCTTAACATGGTTTGGTAAATAAAGTGATAATGATTAAATAATTGAAAAAAATAAAGTTCTATCTACTCCAATATTTTGAGTTGATTAGTAACTAGGGGTATTTATCACTAATGTTTACTTTTACGTCAAATGGTAACTTAAAATATGAGTATGAAAAAGCACTCTAAGTGTGTGACTTTTGAGTAATCCATCATAAATGTTTGCAATCGCGTCAAAAGGAGAGTGAAAAAAAATAGTTTGTTACCCTGTTTATAGTAGTGAGAATGGGCAATCACGGATTGAGTTGTTACATGATTCAGTTGCATTAATTGCATGGTAAATATAGTAGAGTTCAGAATTATGTATGAATAATTGCACTGAGAAAGTGAATATGCTTAGTTTTTCTTTATTTGCTATTAATTATGTATTATGTTGAATATTTCATGCTTGCATGATAAGTCCTTTGGGTGCGAAGAATCAAGCGTAATTATGATTACTATCCTTTGATTTTTGGTCTTTTCTTGCATGAGGGCAAGCAAAATCTTATGTTTGGGGGTATTTGATGAGTGTAATTTTTACACGATTTTCTTTTTACATATTAAAGCTATAAGTTTTTGTTTATTTCTTTAAATTTCATCTTCTTTCAACTTTTATTTTTTTTGTTTATTTTTTTTTGGAACGAGATGGATAAGTCTAAAAGTTGGCCGTTTTGGTAAAATCAAAGAAGAAAATAAGGATAAAGATTTCAAATTTTAAATTGATTCTATGTGAAGATTTGTAAAAATTTTGAGCACTCAAATGCATATTTTTACAAATTGGCCCTTTGAAGAACCAATAGAAAATATTATGGTCAACTATGGAGTGGTATGAAATTTTGTAATAAAAAAATATAATGAAGAAGAAGGCAACATGGAAGTGGGTCAGGGGATTAGGTTAGTTGAATAATTAGTTAAAATTCTAAAGATTAATCTCGATCTTTAGTTTTAACTAATTAAATACTAATTTAATCTCACCAAAGTCTCTATTTAAATGCACCTACCTCAATTTCTTCACCTCACGAATCAAAGGATTTGGTTTTTCTGCCGAAAATTGATTTGCTGCGGAAACTTGGAGCTACTGCCGAGAATTATTTTTACAGCAAAAAATTGATTTTTTGGAGGAGATCCCGACTTTAATTGCGGCTTAAAGCAACAATAGTAAAACGAGTTCTTTCTTCTCTCTTCTATTATTATTATTATTATTATTATTATTATTATTATTATTATTATTATTATTATTATTATGCAATTCAATAAGATATTTATTAGTTATAAATTTGTCGTGAACTAATTTTACTTTCCGAGGGCTTCGATGTACTCTAGTTTTGAAAACACAGTTTGAATTTCATGTTATTTTGCTCTTCTACTTTTCCATGGTTGTATGTTTAATTTTTGTTAGTAATGCTTGCAATTGTCTAGCCAACTATTGTTTAATTTATTGAATCATAAGGGATGCTGAGAGGTAACTTGTGATTTAGAATTATAGAATTAAATACCATTGATTGAACAATATTAGAGATAATTTACCGCGATTAATGTGACTATAGATAAATCCATAGAACTTAATGAATCTTCAAATAATTAAATTCACATAGAGATGTGACGAATTATTAGTTGGGGATATATTTGGTGTTATTCGAGAGAAGACATTGAATAATTAGGGAATTTTGGTCTACAGCTTGGAAGAATAGAGTTTTGAGTTTCATGAAATTATATATTGTGTGAGATTAGCTAGGTTAAATCAAAAGCCCTAGAGTTTGTTTTGCTATTAATAAACTCTAAAATATCAGATTTCGTTCGTTTTAATTGGTTTAGCTTTTCCCTTAGTTTATTTTAATTTAATTTAGTTGATGTTTTTATTAGATTTTCGGTTCTCCAAATAGTATTAATATGGTGAATTTCGGTATTCAGTAAAAAAATTAGTCCTTGTTGGTTCGACGCTCTTTTCTTTTAAACTATACTACTTGTTGCGATCTTGTGCGCTTGCAAAATATAACATCAGGCATCAAGTATGTTGCGCACTGATAGCGAAGTAGGCATAATATATCTAGTAAACAACAATAAACACAGATCAATAGTTATTCATGATTATTATGCGTAAACATATGAAGTCCTTTTATTTTATCAGTTTATCGAGTTCCACAATCCTTTTAGTGGAAAACGGGAAACTTCTTTGGATAGAACCTAGTGAGAATATGGAAACTCACTTATCCTATTAAGAGCCCATGTGGGCAAGACCAACCTTAATTAGTCCATAGGTAGGTAACTTTTACCAATATCTCATGTAACTTCCTTTTATTTTAGCCTCTGCGTTTACTGCAGTCTTACTTGTGCTCAACAAACTATAAAGTCTTAGTTAAGTTAACCCATCGTTCGACATATTCCATGAAAAAGAAATCACCTTTACGTGTGCACAACAAAGTGGTAACGTTTAGATGATTTTACATCTATATATTACATATACTTTTTAATAAGAAAACATCATACCAACTTTCATGACAGGAACTACGTGTGCGCAGCAAGCCCATAACAATTACTGGCATACTCTGCTTTTTTACCACAATGGAAGGCATTACCTACATTCTTAATGCATAGGTTATTACATCTTAGTATTCAAATTGAGGGTCTTTTATTTAACACATTAATCCAAATAATGTCAGCCAATATTTTAATGAGAGAAACAAAATTTGAAAAAGCGTAATAGATCATTAAAAATTCAAAAACAGAACCAAAAGATTTAACTAGTTTGTTTACGGATTAAACAATAAGTTTATTATGTTAGAGCATCTGTAGTCGTTTGCTATATATCGATAATATCGATATTTGGTTTAAAAAGTAGCTGCAGTCGTTTGCTATATATCGATATTATCGATAAATCGCTACAGTAGATTGCTATAAATGAGAATCGATATAGCATTTATCGATAACTGAGGGACGGTGTTCGAAGCGCCGTCCCACGTAAAAAATTATTATTATAATCGTCGGACGGCACTTGAAGTGCCGTCCGTTTGGAAAAATTCGAATTTATCCGATTTATTAAACCCCCAAAAAGAATTAAAAAACACTACAAAATCCCACTCGGACGGCACTCTATGTGCCGTCTGTCGAAAAGCCCCTTTTCCCGGACGGCACTTGATGTGCCGTCCGTCGTAGATTTAATAAAAAAAAAACTTCATGTGCTTAAGTAGTTGCTTAAGTAGTGTTCCTTTATTAGATTATTTAATTAAGTAGTGTTCCTATATCAGATTATTTAATTAGATATAGCTTAATTAATTAAGTAGTGTGTCCATAGCACTTAATTAGATATAGCTTAATTAATTAAGTAGAGTCATATCCTATATCAGATTATTTTGGAGCACTGTAGTGTGTCGGACGGCACTTCATGTGCCGTCCTAGACACACGGCTGAATTTTTTTTTTTTTTTTTTTAAACGGACGGCACTTCATGTGCCGTCCGACGAATGGGATCCAAGATTTGCGGTTTTTTTTCTCCGACAGCACATCAAGTGCCGTCGCTTAATATTATATTATTGATTGCTATAATATAGCTTTCGACGAGTGCAGCGAAATCGAAATTCCTATTTCTATTTATCCATATATGGATAATTTTAACATAAACGACTACAGATGCTCTTATCATCATATGAATAAATAAATAAAAATAAACATGCATGCTATTCAAATTGTTTTTCTGCAAAAAGAATAACAGAAATTAAATCATAAATAAAATGGAAAAAACTAAAATCAAATTACGTAAAACCGAAAAACCTTTTCTTTATTCCGAATTGGTCGGGTATGCCAGATTGGCCTGGATCTTGCTTTGACTGAGTCAAAACAGAGCCAAATGGTTCATGTGCTCGAGTAGGTGGGTCAGGATTAAATCCACACTTGATCCACTCCAAACCCGAACCCGGTTGGGCCAGCCCTGCCTGCTTACGTGCTTAGGACATCTCCATCTGCCCTACACTTGCTATGGGACTGGGTCCACATTGTCCACAAACGTCCAGATCTAATCAAAACCAACCCGACCCGATCCGACTGCCTCTTCTGTCTCCCTGCATCTGCCATGTCTCAACCTGAAGCACATAAACCCCCTGCCCAAGATGAAACCTAGGCTGATGGCGGTGGGTCGGACGGCGGGGTGAGTAGGTGGAAGCGGCGGTCGGCCGATGATGGACGGCGGCGATGGTGGGGCTCCGTCTTTCCTCTGGTAACCACCTCTCCTTTCCTTTTTAAATTTCATTTTTACGAAAACAAAATGATTTCATTTTGTAAAAATACATCGAACCTTTTTTAGATCACGAAATTTAGATCAACAATCAATATAACATGAACAATTCAATTATCGGAACAATAGCAAGCAGATGTGAATGTCGATTTAAAGTTTGCTCTGATATTATTAGGATTATGTCTTGTATACTCGTGGTTCAGAGTAGAAGAAAATGTGATAAAGTACGGAGGTCGAAGTAGTCGAACAGAGTCGAAGATGGAAACAGTAAAAGCAGTTGCAGGTATAGTTGCGGTCGATTGTCTAAGGTTGCGGTCGACCGCACACCTGACTAATCACTGTACAGGGTTTTACCGAGAAGGGGACAGTCAACCGCCCTTGGGTGCAGTCCACCGAATGTGACGCTGTGTTGGACCTCGATTTTGGTGATTGTTTCAGCTCAGTCTTCATCTCCAAGTTAGATGGTATGCCTCCTATTCAGTTATTTCTTCTACAGGATTTATCGGATGACTTAGAATCAAGGCTAACCTAGGGTTCTCTCTATTCTTCTTCTATATATTGTAATAGCCTACAATTTGAGAGGTAGAGTACTTCATTGATATTTTCTCACAAAGAGAGGCTTGAGAGAGATAGTTCTTGGTGAGTGAGTTTAATTCCTTATTTTACGTGAATCATTAACTTCTTGTAATCTCTTCTAGTTGAATATTATATCTCCCTATATTTCGCTCGGAATAGGCGAAAGCTAACCAGGATAAATCCTCGTTGTGTTTATATTGGATTGGTGGATTTATTTGTTTGGTTGTTGATATGGCTAAAAATGGGGTTAAATCGGAACCGTCCAAATCGGGTACGAATCTTGAAGCCTAGGGGTAAAACGGTAATTTCACCTTCCAACGGGTCAGAAGCGGGTACTGGCTTTCTCCCTCGAATACCCACTTATCCGCGAACGGATCCACTTCAACTGGATGCGGATTTCAACCCGCAGCAAACCCGGTCCAGAAGGGATAGAATTAGGGTTTCTGATTAAATCCTAATCAACGGCCCTGATTCATATCTATCCCTTCAATGGGGATTAGGGATTACATTCCTTATCTAACCACAGGGGGATTACATTCCTAATCTGATCCCAGCGACGCCTATAAATACCCCCCATCCATCTCCATTAAGAGGTAATCAATCTTTTCCCAGTTTTTGCGCTCTATCATAATCATTCCTGATTACTGACTTGAGCGTCGGAGGGTGCGTCGCCGGGAACAACCCCGGTGTCTCTCGCACTTTTTGCAGGTGTACGGCCGGAGTCATCGTCAAACCCCGACGGAACAGGTAACGGGTTTGCTATTCAGTTTTCCTAAGAATCCACAAATACTATCTGTTTGCCCCAACACCAAATTTAGCGGTAACAGATTGGCGCCGTCTGTGGGAAACTAACGAATAGCAACCTCCCCTCTTCGCGTTGGACAGATCTTCTCCAGCCATGCCTCCTAGGAAAGTCAGATCCAGAGGGTCCAACCGAGGACCCAATCCCGATCAGCAACAGGAAGTTCCCCCTCAGCCCGCTCAACAGCAGGGGCAACTTCCTCCTCAAGCTGTGGACCCTCTTCAACAGGACCTACCTCCTCCGCAGAATCAACAACCTCCAAAGGGTCCCAACCCGCAGAAACAACCTCTCCATTAGGACCACGTCTCCATCAACAACGCCTCTTCGGACTCTATGACCTCCCATCATCCCCGAGCTTCCGATCTCCGCAACACCGTCCTCAATCGGCAGAAGGAGGAGGATCTTCGCCGCCGTCTGGATGAAAAGCGGACCCGAGAGGGAACCTCCCGCCAACACCGTCCGGAAGAGCGATCTCCTCACCGCCAAGATTACAGAAGAAGGCCACACTCCCCTGCAGGTCGGCAACAGCCTAGGAACGATGAGGCACCCATCACCCGTGCCGAGTTCCAGCAGTTCCAAGCGACCGTCCTACCAGCTCTCAATCTCCGTCCTAACACCAATGCTCCAAAGATCCCCTCTCCTCCTCCGGTCCGAAGTCCTCGCCGACGGTCCCCAACTCCTCCTCCAGCTCCTAGCAACTCCCGGCATATGCCAAGTCCTCGTCGCTCCAGGAGCTACCGTCGTCGTAGTCCCCCGCTCTCCCTCGTACGAAGACGAGTCTAGAGGCTCGGCTGACTACCGTCGAAGGGACGACGTTGTATACCGCCGTCTCCATGAGATGGAGAGGCGCTTGGGTCAGTTAGACCGAGAAGAAGAGCTTAGAGGAAGGACTCTTCGTCCTAGCAGACCTCCTTTTTCCCGAACCATAATGGATGCACCTGTACCAATCAGCTTCAAGCCTCCTCAATTTGAGACCTACTCCGGGGAGACTGACCCCGTCGATCACATCGAGAGCTTCAAGACCCTAATGCTCATCCATCAAGCTTCTGATGCTCTGCTTTGTAAAACCTTTCCCGCAACTCTCAAGGGTCCGACTCGAGAATGGTACTCTCGCCTTGCCCCATCCTCAATATTCTCCTTCGAGCAATTCGAGACCCTCTTCGTCACCCATTTTGTAAGTAGCCGTAGAACTGAGAAGACCAGCATCTCGCTACTGTACCTCCACCAGAAGAAGGGTGAGAAGTTGAGAGACTATGTGAAAAGGTTCACAGCTGAAGCCAGGTCCATAGCATCCCTCGACCAGTCGGTCGCTGCAGCAGCATTTCAGTCCAATGTCCTCAATTCCAGCCTCCGCTCCTCCCTCGCCAAGAAGCCCCCGCAGAACTTCTCTGACATCCTCCTCCGAAGTGAAAAGTATATTCGGGCCGAAGAAGCCGAGCACCGCCCCAACTTGGAGGGGTCTTCCTCCGGGTCCAAGAGAAAGGGAACAGAAGAGGAAGGAGCCAAGAAGCTCCAGAAGGATAATGCCGGCCAGTGCCGACCTCCCTTCAGATTCGAGAAATTTACTCCTCTCACCACCAATGTCTCTACCATTCTAATGGAAGTTGAGAAGGAAGGGGTCATACCTCCTGCTCCGAGGATGAACACCCCCGCCAAGAAAATGGATAAAGATAAGTGGTGCCGTTATCACCGGGACCACGGCCACGACACCAATGATTGTCGGGCCTTGACGAATGAGATAGAAGCCATCATCCAGAGGGGGCAGCTGACCAGATTCGTGAGAAAGGACCGAGCCCACCTTCCTCCCCCGCCTCGGGGGGCTAATAAGCGTCCGGAAAGCAATGAAACGCCCGACTTCGAAGAGGAGCGTGTCCTACACCTCATTCATGGGGGCCCAATGGGGGGCTCCTCAAACTCCTCTCGAAAGGCATTTATAAGAAAAGTCAATTCGGTTCGCGCCACCCCTCCTTCCAAAGGCCTCGGAGTGCCCGTCACATTCTCAGACGAAGATCTTGAAGGTGTCCACACCCCTCATTGTGACGCACTCGTCATCAGCCTTCACATGGCGATCTTCAAAGTGGAGAGGATCCTAGTGGACAATGGCAGCTCCGTTAACATCCTCTTCCTCGCCGCTTTTAAAGGCCTAAAGCTCTCCCGAGATAGACTCAAGCCCACCGGCTACACGCTCCATGGGTTCACGGGAGTGCCAGTGACTATTGAAGGGGTGATCACCCTCGATGTAACTGCTGGCAAAACTCCTACTATCCGAACGGAGTCGATGGACTTTATGGTCGTAGATGTCCCTGTAGCCTACAACGTCATATTGGGTCGGCCCGGCCTAGCTGCCCTTGAAGCCGTCCCCTCCGCCTATCACCTCAAAATGAAGTTTCCAACTCGGGCCGGAGTAGGGGAAGTAAAAGGCAATCAGGAAACGGCCCGCAAGTGCTACATGACCTCTACCCTCGGTCCAGTCCTCTCCCTAGAAACTCTGGAAATCCCCCAAGATGCTGCCCGACCGACGTCCGAGCCGGTGGATGAATTGGAGGAAGTACTCTTTTCTGAGCAGGATCCAACTCGAAAATTCTTCGTTAGCAAGACCCTCCCATCCGCCCTATGCTCGGACATAGTACAGTGCATCCGAAGGAACCGAGACCTCTTTGCTTGGTCAGCTGCAGACATGCCCGGAATTTTCGAAGAGCTCTTAGTCCACCACCTCAGCATTGTTTCGGGGTCCAAACCGGTTCAACAGAAGAGGCGCAAGTTCGCCCCCGAGCGCCAGCTAGCCATAAAAGAGGAGGTAGACAAGCTCTTGAAGGCCCGGTTCATACAAGAGGTGAACTATCCCGAGTGGTTGTCGAATGTAGTAATAGTGAAGAAGTCCAATGGGACTTGGAGGATTTGTATCGATTTTACCGATCTCAACAAGGCTTGCCCCAAGGATCCCTTCCCTCTTCCGAGTATTGACACTCTGATTGATGCCACCTCGGGACATGAGCTCCTCAGCTACATGGACGCCTTCTCAGGCTACAACCAGATCCAAATATTCCCTCCGGATATCCCGAAGACCTCATTCGTGACCAACCAGAGCCTCTATTGCAACAGGATTATGCCCTTTGATGTGTCGAATTTATATACAAATATTTGTACTCATTTACCTATTAAAATGACTTGTTTTCGCTGATATTTTCTATGATTCATCTTATTTCTATATGATTTCATTTAATTAATTAATTTTGAAGAAATAATATTTTTGATGCAAAAAGTAAAGAATTGTGGAAAAAATCAACAAACAAAGTAAAATAATTGATTTATAAATTTTTATTGTTTTGTTGAGTTAAAATTGCGACAAATAATTTTAAAATGATTTTTATACGCTAATATGATATAAAGTTAGTTTAATTAATTTTAAACTAATTTAATTTATTTTATTTAAAAAATCCTCACTTCAGATATTATTTTGTGTATGCAGCAGCACGTGGTGGAAATAAAAGGAAGAAAAAAAAGAAAGGGAAGTAAATAAAAATATGGGTTATAAAAGGAAGGAAATAAAGGAAGAATGTGGACTTTTATGCAAAAAGCGCAACCCTAATTCTCCTTCCCGTTCTCTATAAGAAGAAGCAAAGAAAAGAGAGATGATCAAGAGGTGACGGCTACAACTACAAAAATATATTAAATAAAGAAAATTCAGAGAGAGAGAGAGAGAGTATTTCTTCTCCCTTTCTCTCTGTTGTGCACGACATCCAAGGGGGACAAGGAAGCACTGTGCGGGCAGTAGGATTGCTTCTTCTCCAGTTGCGGTTTTCGAAGTGCACCCGACAGCTGCTGACGAGACCCCTGACCCGCTGATGTGGCCCATACGACGCGACCCCTGTCGCGCTGCAGGCGCTGGGTCCCACACGTGACAGAGCGGCTCAGAACAGCTCTGACCTTGACGCGCTGACGTGTCGGACTCATTCTGGCGTGCACGATCTGACTGGCGACGCTGTCTTCAAGCTTGCTGAGTTCGGTATTTTTGAAACAGGGGTGCATATGTATTTTTTTATTATAATTTTTTGTGTACTTCTTCTTGTTTAAATATTTGTAGATGCAACCCGAACATTTTATTAATTGCAAAATGAACATGAACTGAATTGATTGTTTTAGAAGCTAAGATGTAGCCGAGTTTTGTAGAACACAAATTTTAATTCCTTATTATTACTCTATTTTTCCTGATTGTGTTTTAATTTTTATTATTTATGCGTACAACATGGTGGATAGACATTTGTATGATTTTTCAAATCATAAAGAGACCGAACAGGTGATTTTTGATTAATAAAGATTAAGACTGTATATTGGAGGACGTGACCGTTAAGAAATTCAATTTCTCAATTAATAATTTGATGGATAGGCGAAGAATTAGTTGAGAATAATTTTTAGACTACGTGGATAGAGTGGTTAATATCTTTAGAATTTTGGTCGACAATTTGGAAAAATAATATCTTTAATTTATAAGGAATAATAATTTGTGTGTGTGATAAACGAGGTGAACCAAGAGCCCTTGAACAAATTTTATCATTAAACAAAGTACAAGAGCTTCATAGTTTAACAGCCCCCTCCCTCTTCACAAATTTAGTTAGATTTAGTTAGATTAATTTAATTTAGTTGCTTTATCTTAATTAAATTCCGATCTTCCAAATAGTGATTAATCTAGCGATATCGGTACTCAGTAAAATATCTAGTCCCTATGGGTTCGACACTCTACTCACCTATCTATATTACTTGTGCGATTTTTTCCACTTACAAATATCAACATCAAGTTTTTGGCGCCGTTGCCGGGGATTAGTTATTCTTTTATTGATATTGGAAATTGCTAGATTATTGCTAGTTTGGATTTTTTTGTAATTATTTTTATTTTATAATTATTTTACATCTTTATTTTCTTTTGACTAACTTTTAATTTTTTGTTTTTTTTATTTTTCTTATTTTAGGTTTTTTTTTAGTTTTTCTATTTTTTTTCTTTTTTGATACTGATATTTCAGGACATACACGTGCATTATCATGGCGAACAATGAAAACAGACCTTTGAGAGACTATGCTATGCCCTCAATTTATGAGTCAGGCATAAAGAAGCCGATTATTGAAGCTAACGATTTTGAAATTAAACCGGCGATGATTCTAATGCTTCAACAGACTGTTCAATTTTGGGGACTACCACACGAGGATCCTTACGCTCACATTGCAGATTTTTTAGAAATTTGTGACACTTTCAAGCACAACGGTATATCAGACGATGCAATTAGATTAAGACTCTTTCCTTTTTCCCTACGAGATAAGGCGAAGGCTTGGCTACATTATCTACCACCCGGTAGTATTACTACTTGGGAGGGACTTGCACAAAAATTTCTAACCAAGTATTTTCCTCCAGCAAAGACAGCAAAACTAAGGATCGATATTGTGACATTTATGCAATTTGAGACTGAGTCTTTGTATGATGCATGGGAAAGGTTTAAAGAGTTATTGAGAAAGTGTCCTAATCACGAATTACCAAAATGGCTGCAAATGCAAACATTCTATAATGGTTTGGGAGTTACACATAGATCTATGGTTGACGCAGCAGCTGGTGGTGCACTGATGAGCAAAACTTACCAAGCAGCCTATGATCTTTTAGAGGAGATGACATCAAATCATTACCAGTGGTCTTCAGAGAGACCGATGCCAAGAAAAGTGGCTGGAGTTTTTGAACTTGATCCTTTTTCTACTTTAAATGCAAAAAATAATATTTTATATAAACAAGTAGAAAATATAAATTTTTATGTTATGCAATCTAATATGATTTGTGATCTTTGTGCAGGAAATCATGCAAGTTCAGAGTGTCAAGTGGGGAACCCTTTTGCTCCATCAAATGCCGAACATGAAAATTTTGTGTCAAACTTTCAAATACAAAACAATCATTATGCAAACACATACAATTCAGGATGGAGAAACACCCCCAGTTATCCATGGAACAACAATCAAGGAGCAGTTATACCACCTCAACATTTTTCACAGCAAGAAAAGAAGCCGATATTAGAAGAGGTGTTTATGCACTACATGCAAAAGACAGATTTGGCAATCCAAAATATTACAAATTCAACTTCGGCTTCCATTCACAATCTTGAGGTACAAATTAGTCAATTTTTAAATATTTTAAATGAAAAAACTGCAGCAACATTACCACACAATACAGTTGTCAATCCCAAGGAGCATGTCGAGGCTATAACATTAGGAAGCGGGAGGACAATTGAGCAATCACAAGAAGTTAATGGCGAATAGAATGTGGTTGAAAAGCAAAGTGAGATTGAACAAATTGTGGAGGAACAAATTCAGCATGAGCAAGTAACTTTTGATGTTTTTAATTCTATAAATTTTCCTCCTGAAGAACAGTCATATATTCAAGTAAGTAAAACTGATTTAATTGTGGGCGAGAAACATAAGGCAAAATTTGAAAAATCACCTATAGAAGTATGTCCAACAAATTCAACAAATTTTGAACCTGAAAAAGAAAATATTTTTGAACATGTTATGTATTTGGATGCTGAACCTTCTATTTATTCATTTTTGCAGCATAAATTCAAAGAGGTGGGGGAATCAGAGACATCATCAACTAAAAGGAAACGCCTCAAACTAGAGCTTGAACCAGATCCACACAAGAAGAGAAAAATTAGAAAGGATGTGTTAATGTTGTTGGATCTTGGCGTGACATAATTATCTCACCCCCATGTCTGGCTGAAGACTTAAAACTTAGCGCTTCTTGGGAGGCAACCCATTTTATTTTATTGCATTTAGTTTTGATTTATCTTTTATTTTATTTTATTTTAATTTTTCATTTTATCTTGGAGGATTGCATAAATTTTGGAAGTCGCCGTGCGGAGCTGTTTTGAATACCTGCATTGATGGCTGTTTTTGAGCAGCATGGAGTCAGAATCTGGAAAAGTGATTCAAAGAGAAGTTGTAGACAATTGTCTTAGCTTTCCAGCAAAAAAAATATTCAGCCCATTTCGACATTTACAGCTCCAGATATCGCCAAAATACTAAACGCTGCGCGTGCAGAAATTTAAAGACGAATCAGGAGAGATATTCTAAACTTTTTGCATTCTTTTTGTTTTTCTTTTTCTTTCCCATTGAGGACAATGTGATATTCAAGTTTGGGGGGAAGGTTTACAAATTTATGATTTATTTTTAGAAAAGAAAAACAAAATTTTAGAAGGATTTCAATTAAGCTCACCATTACACTTTTGAGTTCTTTATTGTGATGAGCATTGAAACAATTTTTTTGGTATAAACAATTTTTTTAATAAAGCAATATTAAGCATACTTATTTACTTTAGGATTATTGAGTTTCAAAATTCCTTACAAAATTGTGCGGGTCATGCTATTATACATAAAAGACAAATGTAATGCTTTTTCTCGTGATTATCCCCTTTGATCTAGTCCTAAACAAAGTTTAATTAAATAGAGTAATAATAAAAAAAAAAAAAGGTTTATGAATAAAGTTAATCTACTCCAATGTTTTGAGTTGCTTAGTAACTAGGGGTATTCATCACAAATGTTTACACTTACGTAGAACGGCAACTTTAAATATGAGTATGCAAAGCACTGTAAGTTTGTGACTTGTTGAGTAACCGGGTGAATTCATCACAAATGTTTTGCATTTGCGTAAAAAGGCAAGTGACAACTTAGAGAAGAAACTTCAAAAAAAAAAAAAAAAAAAAAAAAAAAAAAAAAACACCTCTAGTTTGCTACTCGGTTTGTAGTAGAGAGAAGGGATAATCACAGATTGAGTTGTTGCATAATATAATTACATTAATTGCATGACAAATGCGATTGGGTTAGGAGTTGTGAATAAATAATTGCACTTGAGAAAGTGGGTATGCTTAGGTTGACTTTATTTTCAATTGTTTATATTTTTAATTGAAATTTTGATGCTTGCATGATAAGATCTTTTAGTGTGATGGGTTGAGTCCACTATTATTATTCCCTTGTTTATGATTCTACTTTTTGCTCGAGGACAAGCAAAATCTTAAGTTTGGGGGTATTTGACGTGTCGAATTTATATACAAATATTTGTACTCATTTACCTATTAAAATGACTTGTTTTCGCTGATATTGTCTATAATTCATCTTATTTCTATATGATTTCATTTAATTAATTATTTTTGAAGAAATAATATTTTTGATGCAAAAAGTAAAGAATTGTGGAAAAAATCAACAAACAAAGTAAAATAATTAATTTATAAATTTTTATTGTTTTGTTGAGTTAAAATTGCGACAAATAATTTTAAAATGATTTTTATACGCTAATATGATATAAAGTTAGTTTAATTAATTTTAAACTAATTTAATTTATTTTATTTAAAAAATCCTCACTTCAGATATTATTTTGTGTATGCAGCAGCACGTGGTGGAAATAAAAGAAAGAAAAGAAAGAAAGGGAAGTAAATAAAATTCTGGATTATAAAAGGAAGGAAATAAAGGAAGAATGTGGACTTTTATGCAAAAAGCGCAACCCTAATTCTCCTTTCCGTTCTCTATAAGAAGAAGCAAAGAAAAGAGAGATGATCAAGAGGTGACGGCTACAACTACAAAAATATATTAAATAAAGAAAAGTCAGAGAGAGAGAGAGAGTATTTCTTCTCCCTTTCTCTCTGTTGTGCACGACATCCAAGGGGGACAAGGAAGCACTGTGCGGGCAGTAGGATTGCTTCTTCTCCAGTTGCGGTTTTCGAAGTGCACCCAACAGCTGCTGACGAGACCCCTGACCTGCTGATGTGGCCCATACGACGCGACCCCTGTCGCGCTGCAGGCGCTGGGTCCCACACATGACAGAGCGGCTCAGAACAGCTCTGACCTTGATGCGCTGACGTGGCGGACTCGTTCTGGCGTGCACGATCTGACTGGCGACGCTGTCTTCAAGCTTGCTGAGTTCGGTATTTTTGAAACAGGGGTGCATGTGTATTTTTTTATTATAATTTTTTGTGTACTTCTTCTTGTTTAAATATTTGTAGATGCAACCCGAACATTTTATTAATTGCAAAATGAACATGAACTGAATTGATTGTTTTAGAGGCTAAGATGTAGCCGAGTTTTGTAGAACACAAATTTTAATTCCTTATTATTACTCTATTTTTCCTGATTGTGTTTTAATTTTTATTATTTATGCGTACAACATGGTGGATAGACATTTGTATGATTTTTCAAATCATAAAGAGACCGAACAGGTGATTTTTGATTAATAAAGATTAAGACCGTATATTGGAGGACGTGACCGTTAAGAAATCCAATTTCTCAATTAGTAATTTGATGGATAGGCGAAGAATTAGTTGAGAATAATTTTTAGACTACGTGGATAGAGTGGTTAATATCTTTAGAATTTTGGTCGACAATTTGGAAAAATAATATCTTTAATTTATAAGGAATAATAATTTGTGTGTGTGATAAACGAGGTGAACCAAGAGCCCTAGAACAAATTTTATCATTAAACAAAGTACAAGAGCTTCATAGTTTAACAGCCCTCTCCCTCTTCACCAATTTAGTTAGATTTAGTTAGATTAATTTAATTTAGTTGCTTTATCATAATTAAATTCCGATCTTCCAAATAGTGATTAATCTAGTGATATCGGTACTCAGTAAAATATCTAGTCCCTGTGGGTTCGACACTCTACTCACCTATCTATATTACTTGTGCGATTTTGTCCACTTGCAAATATCAACATCAAGTTTTTGATTCGATTTGAAGAATGCAGGCGCAACATATCAACGCCTCATCAACAAGGTTTTCCAAGCTCAAATCGGCCGGAATATGGAGGTGTATGTTGACGACATGCTTGTAAAAAGCATCTGAGGAGCCGATCATGTGACTGACCTATAGGAGGCGTTCGATGTTCTAAGAAAGCACAACATGAGACTCAATCCGAACAAGTGTGCGTTCGGTGTCTCGTCAGGAAAGTTCCTCGGCTTCATGGTCAGCCAACGAGGGATTGAAGCCAACCCTGAGAAAATCAAGGCCATATTGGACATGCCCCCCCCAGGAATGTTAAAGAAATTCAGAGGCTAACAGGCCGCTTAGCCGCCATAGGGCGTTTTCTCTCGAAGTCCGGGGAGAAATGCCTCCCTTTCTTCAAGGCCCTCAGGGAGGCTAAAGGTTTCAAATGGGGGCAACAACAGCAGAAGTCGTTCGACCAGCTCAAGGCTTACCTCGTCAACCCTCCTCTCCTCAGCAACCCCATTCCTGGTGAACCCCTTTACCTCTACCTGGCAGCCTCCGAGCAGACCCTTAGCACCGTTTTAGTAAGGGAAGAAGACCGGGCTCAAAAGCCCATCTACTATGTGAGCAAAGTACTTCGGGACGCCGAGCTCCGCTACCCGAAGATAGAAAAGATGGCTTATGCGCTGGTGATGGCCGCGAGAAAGCTCCGCCCGTATTTTCAGTCCCATTCGGTGGTCGTTCTTACCGACCAACCGCTGAAGCAAGTGCTCCACAAGCCGGAGACCTCCGGCCGTCTTATGAAGTGGTCTATCGAGCTAAGCCAGCATGATATAACTTATCAGCCTCGGACCGCGATCAAGGCTCAGGCCTTAGCAGAATTCATAGTTGAAAGTACCATCCCTGAGTTCAGCCAAGCGATGAAGGGACCACCTGTCTGGTCGTAAAGTCCATCATGGCCGTAAAGTCCATCTTCGGCGCTTCTGTACCAAACAACAAACAAATTGAAAGTTAGTGAAACGAGCTAAAAACTTTTAAAAAAATATTGTGAGATGTCAGGAGTGTACTCGGGTCGATCGGACTAAGGCCTGACCCGTGTAGCACCTCCTCGGTCATATCCCTCCAGCTCAACATCTGGAGGGCCATGATCTTCCCCACCACTTCCTCCTCGCCCGCAGACAGTTCCGGGTCGGCCCCCGCGAACTTTGGTACCTCTACTTTCCACTGGCTCGGAACTTGCAGCATCGATGGCTCCCTCAATATGAAGAACTTCTCCTTCCAACCCTTGATCGAGTCCGGATTCTCTATGATCCGAACGCCCTTCCTCGGCTCCAGATAGTAGCGATGCTCGGTCTTGTGCATCCGGTTTATCCGATACATGCTTCGGAAGATCGTCAGGTATGGTTCGACCTCGGCATTGCGGCACTGCAGCAGGAAGGCGTTCACATGGCGCCACGTGTTCGGCATAAATTGGGTCGGCGCAAGGCAGTACCACCCGAGGACCTGACGAATGAAAGGGTGCAGGGGAAAGCGCAGTCCGGCATTCAGAGAGTCGTAGTCGAACATGCACATATCCGACGACGACAGCTTGGAGTTCGCTCGCATCCCAGGGCCGGGGAGAATGAGCTTGTACTCCGGAGGGATGGCAAACCCTTTTCTGATCCAGAGCAGGTCCCTCTCGGATAGCACCGATCCAATCTCGTCCGCATCGGTGGTCAGAACCGGGTTGTTCTCTTCGTAAACTTCCGAGTGACCTATGATCGCCTTCTTCATAAGGTCGTCCTCGTATTGCCTAACCCTAGCATGCCCGGACAATACACAAGGGTACCAGCCCATCTCAGGGGCTTGCCTCGGATTCTCCACAATCTCCTCAACTACAGGAGATTGGGCCACTACCCTCTTCTTCTTCTTCTTCGCCTCGGCCACGGACGGCTCGGCCACCTGCTTCCCCTTCCTTCGGATCTCCATCTGCCTCCTCTCCTCGGCACCACTATCGCCCGAGGACGAGGCCTCACTCCCCGAGTCAACCCTTGACATCTCTAGAAAAAGGCTAAGGCAAGTAAACTGACCTTGAAGTGACGTTCACGGTCGGAATAAGATCGCCGGAAATCGCCTGGCCCACGCGATAGCTAACGTAACCGCCTTGGAGCAAAAATCACCGCTAGCAGAGAACGCAGAGAGTGAAAGTGAAAGTTTGGAGTAAAAATTGAAATGATCCTGGGGGTAGGGGAGTGAGAGCTTATAACCCCAGTGTGATGTTGGGCTTCCTTGGGAATCTAAAAAGCCCACTAAGAAGCCAAAGCACCAAGCGGAGAGTTGCGACGTTTCGAAAGCAAAGACTCCTCAAATCACTTAAGTCCACGACTCGGCCACCGGGCTGCCAAGCCGGGCTATCGAGCAGCTTGGCTGAGCAACCGAGCTACTGAGTCTCTTCAAAACGTCCAACTCCATACCTCGGCTAACGGCACCGAGCCTCCGAACCGAGGGGACGAGGAACCGACCCTCGTATATGGAGAAAAATCCTACCGAGGCTGAATCATCGTCGGATCTCTCCAAAATTCGTGTCAAAACTCGATGGGCGGTTCAGATTGCGCCACACCCACAAAATGACAAAATAATGTTTTCTCGTGATCTGAACCCAGTCCTCGTGATTCACGCAATGATGAACGCTCCAGATCTGACCACGTGTACCTTCCGAGCTTCCTCCCACCGGTCTGCTTAGCCGAGCTACTGAACAGCTCGGCTAAGCAGCCGAGCTACTGAGTCGGAGTGTGGCGACGCTCCAGAGCCAAGACTCTTCAAAACGTTCAACTCCATACCTCGGCTAACGGCACCGAGCCTCCGAACCGAGGGGACGAGGAACCGACCCTCGTATATGGAGAAAAATCCTACCGAGGCTGAATCATCGTCGGATCTCTCCAAAATTCGTGTCAAAACTCGATGGGCGGTTCAGATTACGCCACGCCCACAAAATGACAAAATAACGTTTTCTCGTGATCTGAACCCAGTCCTAGTGATTCACGCAATGATGGACGCTCCAGATCTGACCACGTGTACCTTCCGAGCTTCCTCCCACCGGTCTGCTTAGCCGAGCTACTGAACAGCTCGGCTAAGCAGCCGAGCTACTGAGTCGGAGTGTGGCGATGCTCCAGAGCCAAGACTCTTCAAAACGTCCAACTCCATACCTCGGCTAACGGCACCGAGCCTCCGAACCGAGGGGATAAGGAACCGACCCTCGTATATGGAGAAAAATCCTACCGAGGCTTAATCATCGTCGGATCTCTCCAAAATTCGTGTCAAGACACGATGGACGGTTCAGATTGCGCCACGCTCACAAAACGACAAAATAACGGTTTCTCGTGATTTGAACCCACTCCTCGTGATTCACGCCATGATGGACGCTCCAGATCTAACCACATCTACCTTCCGAGCTTCTGGCCACCGGTCTGCCTAGCCGAGCTACCGAACAGCCTGGCTAAGCAGCCGAGCTACTGAGCTGGAGGATGACAACGCTTCAAATCCAGAATGCTTCGAAAACATCTAACTCCATACCTCGGCTAACGGCACCGAGCTTCCGAACCGAGGGGACGAAGAACCGACCCTCGTATATGGAAAAAAAATCCGCCGACCCTCCTCAGCCGTTGGATCTTGTCAAAAAAAACGCTCGTCATGATGGACGGCTCAGATCTTGCCACGTTCACTAAACGACAAGATAGCATTTTTTGGGGATCCATGCTGAGATGGACGCTCAGGATCATGCCATGTAATTCGACTAATTCTGAGCTATGCGCCGAGCTGCCGAGCCAAGGGGACGAGGAACCGACCCTCGTATATGGAGAAAAAATCCACCGACCCTCCTCAGCCGTTGGATCTTGTCAAAAAACGCGCTCATCATGATGGGCGGCTCAGATCTTGCCACGTTCACTAAACGACAAGATAGCATTTTTTGGGGATTCGCGCTGAGATGGACACTCAGGATCATGCCACGTAGTTCGGCTGATTCCGAGCTATGCGCCGAGCTGCCGAGCCGGGGAGACGAGGAACCGACCTTCGTATACGAAGAAACTATCTACCGAGGAAGGCGGATCGTCCAATCACCCAGAAAATTGCGCTCGGTGCTGATAGAGGGCCCAGATCGCGCCACGCCATAAATAGGTATTAAAAATCAGTTTTTATTTATTTCAATCATTTTATTTATTTAAAAATTACGAAAAATTACTAAAAATTCGAAAAAATTAACTAGAAATTCTAGAAAATAATTATAAATTCGGAAAAATATTTTTAAGCCCCTGAACGAACAATTGTTGCCTAGAATGTGTTGATAAGACCCCGGAACAACTGGTTAACACATCGCAAAATTAAATAAATAATCCGGAAAAATAGATAAAAACTGCCAGATATCCGGAGAAGCTCAGGAACAGCTTACAGCTTGAAAAATCACCTTACTACCACCCCCTTCGAGACTCAAAACCCTCTGTTTGGACTCCGATACAACTCCACTAGCCATTAAAACAGTTAAACTACTCAAAGGCTGATCAAACTCAGTCTTCGGGAGTGGGGGGCTCGTGATATGGCTAAAAATGGGGTTAAATCGGAACCGTCCAAATCGGGCACGAATCTTGAAGCCTAGGGGTAAAACGGTAATTTCACCTTCCAACGGGTCAGAAGCGGGTACTGGCTTTCTCTTTCGAATACCCACTTATCCGCGAACGGATCCGCTTCAACTGGGTGCGGATTTCAACCCACAACAAACCCGGTCCAGAAGGGATAGAATTAGGATTTCTGATTAAATCCTAATCAACGGCCCTGATTCATATCTATCCCATTCACTGGGGATTAGGGATTACATTCCTTATCTAACCACAGGGGGATTACATTCCTAATCTGATCCCAGCGATGCCTATAAATACCCCCCATCCATCTCCATTAAGAGGTAATCAATCTTTTCCCAATTTTTGCGCTCTCTCATAATCATTCCTGATTACTGACTTGAGCGTCGGAGGGTGCGTCGCCAGGAACAACCCCGGTATCTCGCACTTTTTGCAGGTGTACGGCCGGAGTCAGCATCAAACCCCGACGGAACAGGTAACGGGTTTGCTATTCAGTTTTCCTAAGAATCCACAAATACTATCTGTTTGTCCGTACACCAAATTTAGCGGCAACAGTTGTTCAACTGACTCATCTCATCTACTTTGTCATCCTCACTGCTCTAACCAATTCCGCTGCGCCACCGGTGTGTTCATTAACATTCCCCAACAGATACCATCAATAGGAAAAATTTGAGATTTTTTATGCATCTTACGTGTGCAGCGAAAGCGATTGCACCGCATAATCAATACTGCATTATATAAAATTTTCCAATAATATCAGGAACACTTTGAATCAAACAATCAGATCTACAATAAAAGGGATTAGGATTACCTTACGCCGATACCAAGAACCCCTTCGCGGCTATTTCAGCAGTGAAGCGCCCAAGTGTTCATCATTCAACAGTGATCCACGTCAATCCTTCATCGAATACTATCATACTCTATCTCTCTACAACCCTTCTTCTAATTTGTATCTCAAAATATTTTTTCATCTGTGAGGAAGAACTCTTATTTCCTATTTAAAGAAGATTGAGGTCTTATATCTTTGTAACCACCATATATGTATCTGATATAGATAAACCAAAAAAATAATTATAAGATTCTTATTGATTTCATAATTAGTTATGAGATATCATTATATCTTTTATTTAATATATCAACATATCCTAAATTTTGAAATAAAAAAACAACTAAATATTTCAACTCATGAAATATTTTATTAGAAAAAGATGCACCATTTAATTCACAATTAAGTAATGAACAATAATTTATTTAACTCATAAACAAATTGACAATCATATGACATTCCGAGCTAGCAGGATTAATATTCATATTTATATATCAACATATATCAAATTATTCGAATTCTAAATTTTATCAAATAAAATTCCGAATCGAACTTTTCGGGGAAAAGTGTGTATTGCGTGTGACCCATTGGGTCTCACATTAAGCTGGCAGTGAAGATATTTAAACTCCTTTATTTCTCTACAAGTGAAGAGTGTTGTCTAGCAACTTATCATGACTACCCTGATAATGTAAGTTTGATTACTGAAATCAATTATACCATTCAGTGATTTGTTCCCGTACAATTAAATCATTCGATCATATAATGTCCCTAAAAATCTTAGGGTACGGATTAATGTCAAACCATAACCACTTAATTATATGTGTATGATAAGTTAGTGATTAAGTCAAATGAATACTTGGAAAGTTCTTTCTAAAATTCATTTGGTTATGGCCACAAACTTCCTGAGTAAACGCTTTATAGAAACACATAGGTCATTCTCTTCTCCTAAAAGAAGTGATTGATTCCTTGTTGATTGTTCACCACTTCCATGAAAACCTCACAATGCCCATAATACCCTACATATATCTTAGAAAGTTATGCTAAGGAATAAACCAAAGTATAGATTGACAGACACAAAGTGTTATGACAACCTCAGGTCTAAGGATTACTTGGGATTACTTGTAACTACCATCACCCAAGGAATTGCTTACTGACATTTATTTAGATTTTCATTAGGTATTTCTTGTTGCGAGCCAGTTCAGTGAACTAAACAATTTAGCACCGACACTCTTATATTAATGTCTCCGCATAAATAATTGTGAGACCAATTATCCTCTGATTTTGAGCATATAACGAGTGTACTTGTTTTACCAAAATTACTGATGTCAAATCTCAACAATCTTACGGCTATGAACATTTTAGATTAATTTTATTAAGTTTAGGCCTCAGTGGCATGATCTCATTATGACCCTAAACTTATTTAATTAATTCATAGATTTCAACAAAATAGTTAATAAATTACCTGAGTAATTAGTAGTAGCATATGATGAATCAAATGTCTTAAATAATTTTTAAACCGCGAATAATGTTTACAAGAGAATTGTCATTACATTTTATATGATTAGCTTAGGACACATTCCTAACACTTACTACAGTGTGGTGGCACTAATTTACGCTTTATCTGTAATTTTCTTATTGAACTTTGTTTGTTGTGTGGTGTGTTTCTTATTGAACTTTGTTTGTTGTGTGGTGTGGTGTGGTGTGTGATTAGTTTATTGTATTTGGGGGTGCTTAGCAAAAGAAGCTAAACGTTGACATCTGCTTATACTAGACCTAGTTTGACTGAACCCTAAATAATCAAGTCGGCCACCTTTCTGGCATAAAAGCCAGTTCGATCGGTTCTAATATCGGTCATAAGAACTACCGGTATACCCTGCTTTTATTTCTACAGGTACATTCTTTTGCCAAAAATGAAATTCACCAAATTCATTATCATCATTCAAACACGAGAATATTTGAAGAGCCAATATTTTTGGACTAGTCGAGAAAAATACAAAAAGAATGACGCTTGCTCCAAAGGAAGAAAACGACAATATTGTTTCGATCTTTTTTTTTTTAGGTAAAAGGTGGAATAACACCACCCTGTTTCATTAATCAGAAATTAATAAACAACCCCGCAGAACCGGGAGAGAAACAAAAGTACAATGCAGGAAATAAAACATAAACCCCCAACAGAACCCTGGGGGGTGGGTATCATCGTCTAACCCTCAAACAACAGGAAATAAAACATAAAACCCCCCAACAGAGCCCTGGGGGGTGGGTTTCAACATCTAAACCTCAGAAACAAAAGTACAAGGAGATGAGACAACATAAATAGACACTGACGCAACTGGGATGTAAGCCTGGTGCATTCCTCAATCCAAAGTCGGCCCAAACTCAATCTCCTCATCGTCATATTCTTCCACCTGGAAGACCTGTGCAATCCTCCCTCTCGCTCCTGAAGCAGCAGCTGTAGCCCAAAAGGAAATCAGATGCATGATAAGAGTGAAGTTACCAGAAATAGTATTACAAGAAGCACGGAAATAAAAATTGTTTCTATCTAGCCATAACACCCATGTGGTTGCCGCAATGGCAATGTACCATGCCTCCTTCATGTCGTGTCGGTTTGGTGCAAATCTGGGGCCAACCCAGAGTTCCTCATACTCTCTTGGGTAGTCATTTGCACCTAAGGCTCTTAGGACTTCTGTCATGACGGCCTTGCTTCTTGTGCAGTGGATAAATAAGTGGTTCAGATCTTCCTTATGTGTGTTGCAGAATCCACAGTTGGTCGCAATGTGAGGTTGCCTCTTGGCTAGGTTCTCTCTGGTGAGTATAGCATTGTTGAGCACAAGCCAGAGGAAGACTCTAACTTTAAGCGGTGTTTTTGCCTTCCATAACACCGTTGCCCAGCTGGGTCTGCATCCCCGATAGTGAATACGGTGGTACAGGGATCTAACCGAGAACACTCCCTTCTTCTCCAGTCCCCAACGCAACTGGTCTGGGCCTTGAGCACACAGCACCCCAGATTGGTTAATTCTCGCATGTAGTTCACGCGGTTGCTGATGCAGACCTGGTGAGAGCATACCTTGGAACGACGGCCTCCAGGTCCCTCTTTTCCATGCTTCTGCCACGGACATATTTGGTCGACTCGTTTTTTCAAACAGCTCTGGGAAATTGTCCTTAAGAGCGAGCGGACCACACCATTTGTCCCACCAGAACCTGGTGGACCGTCCATTACCAATAACAGAGGTTACTGCTGAATTGAACGGTCCACTGGCTTTTGTAATTCCTTTCCAGAAGCGGGAGGTCTTAGAACCCACCCGGAAGCCTAAACTTCTCGTCCCTTTTCCTCGGAGGTAGGGTTGAATAAATTCCTGCCAACCTTCCCCAGAGTGGTGAAACACTTTCCACCACCATTTGCCTAGGAGAGCCAGATTCATATCTCTAAGGTCAATGATACCTAGCCCTCCGTGTCTCTTCTTCATGCAGGCGATATTCCATTTAATAAGGTGGTAGCCTCCCTTGTTTGAATCTGCCCCTTGTTTCGATCTTCTCTTTAAAAAGAGATAAGGATAGTACCAAGGCCGCCCCCACCCTGAGGCAGGTGAGGCAGCAACCTTATGCTCCTAGATTGTTTGCAAATTTAGGACTTCTTAAATTTGTATTTTCCTTATAAATATAGACATGTATTTTGTGCGTAAATTTTTCTTATTGTAATTAGGGGGTCCAAAAAATAATTATTTGGGTCTTTCGTCTCGGATCCCCGTCAACTCAGGGCCGGCTCGAATAATACTGACAATTCAGCATTGGGGTTAATAAAACATTAAACTCGCACGAAACAATTCAGCATTGGGCTTAATAAAAAACTAGTAATTTTCACGTGTGATGCACGTTTTGATTAAAAAAATGATGAAGTGGAACGTGCGATACATGTAAGTCGGTAGTAATAAATACTTGTGATGAATGCCTTAAACTTTAAAAAAATTGCAGTTGAACAGGCACTGCACGCAATTTTTTAAATTTTTTGAAGGAAAAACCTTGAATTGTACGTACAGTGATGTGTTACGAAATAGATTTGGAGTTGCACGTGCGACGTACGTATTTGCTTTGTGACAAAAAAATTTAAAAATTATTTGTTTGGTGAAGGAAAAAACTTTGATTTACACGCATGATGCACATGTTAATAAATAGAGTTAGAGTTACACGTATAACGTATGTATTTCATTTGTGACAAAAAAATATTTACAAATTATTTATTTGGTTACAAACTCAAAGATAGAAAGTGAAACACTCATTAATACTAGTAGATAATATTTTAGTACACACAATGCACATAAAAGGTTAAAAGTATGGCTGAAATTTAATTATATATTGGGTCAATTAAAACTCCCCATTATATTATTATCTTTTGAACACGACCATTTCATCATTATTTGTACATAGAAAAGCAGTGTTTCTATAAAAAGAAAAACTAGGTTCTGACTTTGTGTTTTCAAAGTACTTTAGAAAAGTTTTGGGGTTATATTAAAATCAGAAAATATTTTAAGGGTGATATAGAAAAGAAAAACCATTATCCCTTTACCAATTTTAGCAATCGCCACCGAGCATGGCGGGTTAGTCCAATTCACGGCCCACCAGGCCGGATGCTGTGTCGGACCGGTCTCAGTTCCAGTTCGTGTCTGAACCGGTCCGGCCCAGTTCGGTTCCAAAGAGGGAGGAGGCAAGCCCAGGACCAGCCCACCAGCCTGGTTCCCTCGGTCCCGGGCTAAGGTAGGCCGAGCCGGGCCGAGCGGATTTTTTATTTTCTTTTCATATTTCTTATACCCCAAAAAACTTACCATTTTATGTATGTTAGGAAGGATAAAAACGATAATTATTTACCATAAATATTTTTAAAATAAATAAAAAAAGAAGTCTAATGGACGGCCCACTAGGCCGACCGTTTCTGGCCCACCCGGCTGGACCACACGAAACCGGTCTGTGCTAGTCAAGTTCATGACCCGACGGGTCCGGGTGTTTAGTGGTCCGATTATGATTTAAGTAGGACTAGGAGATCATCCTACGTAAATTTAGGAGTGGTTAAGAAAATATAAAGTAGTTAAAGCTGGTTATGAGTTTGCACCATAAAGAAAATGTGACACTTAATGATTTTTTTTTATACGGTGCAAAATCATAATTAACTTCAACCACTTCTTATTTTCTTCAACACTCCTAAAATTATTTTCATTTGTAGGATGGCCTCCTATTCCAACGAAAAATTGGTGGCAGTTTCATCCTTACTCTCTTGAATCTATCCCTTTTTCGGTGGAGTTGAACGGCATGGTGGAGGGCATCGAAGGCTTCAGCCGCCTGAGCATGACGAATCAAAAGACGCAACGACGGATCCACGAAGGTTCACAACCAACGGTGGCCAGGCAACGTGGTTGATAAAGATGATAAATGGAGATTGAGTGCATAGTTCAAGTCACGATATGAGAGGTCAGATGGTAAGAGGATGATGGAGGAATAAAAAGTTTTTTCTTCGCGTTATGATATTGATGAGCGTAAAAATCACAGCAAATCAGAGCCACACGATTGATGCACAAATTTCAAAGCTTATAAGGACAGGACAGTAACAATAGGCCATAAAGAGGAAGTTGGGCCACTTTCAGGACCATCAGCTCAAATAGGCATGCCATACTGGGTTGTCATAGCAGTCCAACATTGAGGAGTTTAGGTTTATTCAAAGTTGTCATCTTAAATTATCTATCCCTATATAGTAACAACCACTATCTCTTCATGGAGAATCTAACTCTATCTCTTTATCAAGAGAAGAGTAACTGACTGTATCTCTTCATGAGGAAGAGGATAACCAACCTTATTACTCCACTAGGAAGTAAAGATAATTCAAATATCCATAAACTATCCCACACCGGCTAAAAATATCCCCCACCACTTTTAGAATCAGATAATCATAATTTTGCAATTAAAATACTAATATTAATCAGAATTTGACTTAACCGTCAGAGGGTCCTTTGCCGAGGCCAACCTTTGTGTTTAGACATGTTGTGTAGGTTTGTCGGAGCAACTCGACCATCCAAATCAGACACAAGCGTTCATAATCGTCAGAAAATCAGATTCAGGTGCGATTAACGGCGATTAATTCCAATCAAAGTAAATGTTAGATTTTGATAATTTTAGTTAAAGAATTCACATCATATGTTTGCTCCCACACAGAAAATAGCAGCAACATATTGGCGCAATCTATGGAAAATTACAATCTAACCAACAGATTACAATTCGCAGGCAGAAAACCGCTTTTTCAGTCATCGCTCCAAGGAGAAAAGGGAAGGCGGCGGCTGTTAGCCGAAAAGCCAACCCTCTTCCTCCACCTCCTCCTCATATGGAGGACCCCCTTCAACCTCCCCAACCAGATCAACCTCTCTAACCCAAGCAGCTCCCTCAATAGCCCGCTTAGCCTCCCTCCAGCGAGACTGCGCCTGGGGGTTCCTGACAAAGTCATCCAGAACAGTGCCATGTGCAGCGTGTGGGTGAAAACTGGGCTTTAACTATAACACCCCGGACCTGCTCAGTTGCGTACATGCCTAAACGTGTCTACACGCCCTATAGAACCTAACCACAACCCCACTACAGGGCACAGCCTCACCAAAAGTGTTATAGCTTACCACGACCCCACACAGGGCATAGCCTCACCAAAAGTATTATAGCTTAGTAGGTGCTCTTGGATCTTTGGCAATCTAATATATAATACCTCATACTCACTTTCCAACCAATATGGGACTATGTAAATGTAGTGGTATTACATCAGCATACACCTTGACCCCCACTACGGTGCCCTATGTAGGACCCCAAGCACCGCAAGACCTCAGCCGTATGACCTCCAAGATCAACTGAATGGAAGGCAAATCCAAGATGAGGTCCCTCGACAGGAGCGCCAAGACAGCAGTGGATCCCTTCTCCTCAAAGACAGAGGTCTAGAAGACCCCCCTATCCTAGGGGACAATGAAGATATCCCTCTCCTAAAGGGCAAAGAATGTCTCCTCCCCCTTGTGGGGGAAGAAGCCTAACTACAGTAAGTCAACCAATTCCCAGGAACAACAGTGAAGAAGAGGCACTCGTCATCAGGGCAGAGTTCTGAGATTTTAAGGATGAAGTCCTTCAAACCCTCCACATTGTCCCTGGCAAGGTCTGACGAACCAGCAGTCACTGCCCTATTCCTTCTTGATCTGAGGAATTTCACGGGTCTAATAAATCCGAGGAACAAGGCCACGTAGTCTTTCAGCGCCTCCAAGGGATGGAGGACTGTCAAGAACTAATAAGGAAAGAAGAGGGGTGCCAAGACAGAGCATATCCCCTCCCCGACCCCTCTTTTCCAGGTCGATACTCAAAGCCCCTGTCCCGGCAAACCTTCAAAGTTCCAGATTTTGAATCGTATAATGGCGAGTCCGGCCCATCAGATCATCTTGAGAGTTTCAAAACTCTCATGATGATCCATCAAGCCTCTGACTCCCTCCTCTGCAAGAAGTTTCCAACAACTCTAGGGGTTCAGCACGGGAATGCTTCTCTCGTCTCTCTCTTGTGTCCTTCTTCTCCTTTAACCATCTTGAATATCTCTTCCTCACTCACTTTGTCACTATTCGTAAGACAGAGAAGAAAAATGCCTCCATACTCGACTTCAAGCAAATGGATGGAAAGTCTCTTAAGGATTATGTCCGGCGCTTTACAGCCAAATCCCGATCCATCCCATCACTTCCCTCACAGAAGCCACTGCGGCCTTCAGATACAACATCTACAATGACAAACTGTCACGTCCCGCTTCCCAAAAGGAATACGGAATACGGTACGTGACTAAGCTAGCAGATAGTTTTTACCATCCGTAAGCTGTACGAATCTACTTAACTCATCACAACGGTAAATATAACAATATACTCAACCAGGTATGCATAAACAATCATAATTCAATAGTATTTATTCGCAATAATAATGAATATCCCAAACAATTACGAGATCTAAAACAAAATAATATCCTGGAACTACAAGCCCAATACAAGTCTCAATACAGTTCATGAATAAAATAGTTCCACACAAAACATTAAGCAAAATTTTCCAATGCGCAGCTCAAAATTTTTGCTCACGAACTTCAATAGGCAATTGATCAGCAAAACTTGCTCATATAGCAATTACAGAAGAGAAAAAAAAGGAAAACATAATGCTCGTTAGATGCAAGTTCCAGGCCGCAAGCAGTACAAGCAAGAAAAGAAAAGGGAAAAACTAAAACAAAATAGAAGTACAGACATGGAGATAAGCAACAAAGGTGACAGTCTACAGATAACAGGGTTAGCAGGATAACGGTAAAAAGTGTAGTAATAACAGTAACAGTGAAGTCAACGGTAACAGTAACAGAATGTGACAATTATTCTTAAGTCTAATGTTCATTACTATCTAAGTAGCACTTCATGCGTTCCAAATTATACCACATGGTTGCTACATCAAACAGTTTCGCTTTAAAATTTCGTAGTGGAACCTATAGGGTAATATATTCAGACAAACAATAACGGTAACAGTAATAACAAACAGTGTCATGGATCGTACCTTCATGCATCCAGAGATAAACAGTGGGTACCACAGTAAACAGTTGGGAAAACGAGTTCCTTTCTGAACACGCATTTCTATATTGTCCACTACTAGATCTTAGCCTTAAAAACCCCGGCTTGATTAATTTTTATTATTATTAAACAGGTGTGAACGAAACACAAATAGAGCAAAAAACATGGCAAGAACAAAGGATAAGTCTAAGATGAATAGGAAATACAAACGGCAACAAAAACAACTCATACAGTCATAACAACGAAACTTCCAGTTCTGGACAGCAAGACACTACTGTACCAAATCTGAGATTCTCATTACTACAGAACTGCAAATCTAGATCCACCAGAAAATCTGGAAACTAGACTCTCTATCGAATCCAGCACATATATATAAGTCATACATTAGTCACAGAAACAGAGTTGAAAATAACGTTCAATACAGAACTTATGTTCGGTTAGAAAATGCAAAATCTTGTTTATAAGCATGAAAAAGGTTTAAAACATCATAATTAAATCTCAGTAAAATCTGGAAGATTCTCTAATATATCTAGTCTCAAAATATGAAATATCATGAATTTATATTACAGATAGTATAGTCAATGCAATTGGGAAAACAAAGTAATGCCACAAAACTTCGAATATGAAAGTTCAGACACAGCAGTACCAAAACAGAGATAATTCACAAAATATAATTCGAACTCTAGATCTGTCAAAATTTTAGTAAAATAGACAAATCGGGCTACAATTCATATTCACAAAGTTTTCATCATAAATAACTAGAATCAGGTTGAAAACATAATTTTTTACTGAACAACATGCAGTTTGGAAATTATGTGATTGGTTTTATAAGCATGGAACGAGATATAAAAGTCCTTAATTAATTCCACAAAAATTAGGGATCGATCCCAGTCATGTATAAACATACTCAACAAAATATAGAGTTCAAATTCTACTTTTAATATCAGTTGTAAAATAATATTTCATACAGAATACATATAGTTCAGAATCTAGAATATACGATACGACTGCAGTAAAACAGCAGTAACTCATGCATCGAAAATCGGAATTCAAATCCATCAAAAGTTATGAAAAGTAGAAAACAAATCCTACAAATCATGTTCACAAATTTATTTATTTTACTGATGTTAACAGGATCAAAATTACTGTACAAAAATAGGGCAACAGTGAAACAAAAATTCTTTTATGCATTTTATCAAATTGTTTAATTGCAAACGATCCAAACTAAGATGGCATACAAAGCATGGTATATGGGCAACTCAAATCAGCATAGCATGTGAATAAATAGTCTATAATAAGATAATATATCATACAAACATCTATGTAGCTAGGGGCGGAGGCAGTAAAGGGTGAGGGGGAGCAGCCGCTCCCCCTGGAATATGGCAGCCCCCTTAGTAGGCCCAAGTGCATAAAACCTATGCTCCCCCTCAACCTGAGCTCCCGCTCCTCTTCTTCTTTTCTTTCTTTCTTTTCTCTCTAGCTTCCACCACAATGGCAAAATTAGGGATTTTGGTTGGTGAGTGATGGATAAATCTAAGAAATTAGGGATTTTCAATTAGTATTTTGTGAGCTTGTTTATTATAATTTGTTAACAGACGTTGTTGCTGTCATGCTTCTCTTTATATTGTTGTGTACATGTTAACTTCATAATCTTCATCATTGTTTTTTCCCCAAACTGGCTTCTTATTATTTATTTATTTAGATCGAACTATCTTCTTTTTGGATAAATCTAAGTATCTAACTATCTAAGTATCTAACAGTTTAAAGTTCATTATGAGCCTATGAGGACTGCTTATGAAACTTTTCTAATTAAAGTGAAGACAACATGTGCCATGAAAAGTTCAAGAAGCTCCTCAAGATAATTGATCATGGATTAAAATTGGCAACTTACAATCTGCCTTATGAGTTGGTGGCTTGGTGCCATTTTTTACTTCAGGCAACTATGAGCAAGGGTTGGCCATGCGATAAAAAGTAAAAGAACAATAGGTAGTTAAATAAAATTTAATGGTTTTTTTTATTTTAAAGTTTGTGTAACAAAGGAGAAATATATATATCCCTAGAGTCTGAAATCTATAAAAAGCTGGAATATGAAGGAATAATATTCACATTTGAGGATCTGAGACATGATGGACTATAGAAATTAGATATGGCAAGATGTCAATAAGAACTCAATTTCCCTAGTAAACTTTGTTTTGAGCATCTCAAATATAACTTCCTCCATGCTCGTAATTTTAGCAAAGGTCTTTCAAAAAAGCAGAGGGAGTCATCTTCAGTGGGTCCATGGTTACACAGTGGTTGGATCATGGGTGAACAATTAATTTGGTTTGGCAACTTTACTAACTTATTTCTGAAGGCTATTTCTATGCATACGAATATGATTACTATATAGTGACATTATTTTAAAAATACTTGTTTCCATTGTAGTTGTGGCCTTGATATTTAGAAGATATAGGAAGAGTTCACAAACTTAGAACAAACAATATATTTTGCTTTCCAAATTTACTTTAATGTGTATTTTGCACTCATGTCAGATCTATGTCATAACTCATAAGTTATAACTTACAAGAATTATAATCCTATTAGACATTGACACTTCATGGACACTTCACAAACATGTACTTTCAGTTAATGTAAAATAATTTGGACTTCTCGGTCACTCTTCATACTTGATGCATGTCGAGATGTGTACTTCCAATTGTAGATTAAGATCTCCCTTTACGAGAAAAACCTGTCATACTAAATAATTTTGTAAAATACTATGTGTTAGTATACGTGATATTCATTAATTTACTCAAAGGAAACTGAAAAGGTAAGAATATACATTTTACACGAAGATAAAATATGAATCCTTATATTATGTATATACATTAGATTAGTTTGTTTATGATTTCGCAAGAGTCCAGAAGTTAAGTTTGATTGTTCCATATCAGATCTCTAATGAGAAGAGCAGGTTGGAAAATGTGAAATAATTTGAAAAGTCATGCACAAGTTGCAGGTAATATGCTAGGATTCAAGTACTTTTACTGCAATATGCTGAGGAACATTTGCAGAGTAAAAAATGAGTTGATGAAAGTTTCAGTCATTGAGATTGCTCTTCTTCAACAATCCTTGATGTTAATCTGATTATTTTTCTTTTGAAGTCAGAAACGTTTGGAACATTTGGATGCTTACTCATTCTCATTGTTTGTGCAGATCCATCTAATGATCTAAAGAACATTGTCAGGAGAAAAAAAATGATTTACAAGTTGATTTCAGGATTGTGCACCTAGCTTCTGATTATCTAATGGATGAAGCCAAAACTTGGTAGGTTTATTAGCTTACAGTTTACAGGAATACTTGGTTTACTTTGTGATAAACGGAAGCGTATGCTAGCACTTTTTTGCTTTGTGATACCAGTGGGATCCGAATTATAAATTGTTGTATGATCATGTTTTGCAATATCCAGATCGTGTCAGAAACTTGTACTTCACATTTCTGTTTGTTCTCCATGTTGTTACAAAGGTGAAGAGATTATACCTTGTCCTATCTATACTTACAATGCTTATTAATTCTAGAGCCATATATATAGTTTTTTCTCTCAAATCTGCTATCTCACTTTATTTTCTTCTTATTTATTTTGGAATTTTCCATTATGTGCTTAGAGGCATTGCAGAATACTTACTGTTGTAGCGGTACATCATGGTGAATTTATCTTGGAGTGGTGAATTTATCTTAGAGTGATGGTTGTTTTTACTAAGTACGGTGAGATTTTGTGATTGAAACACACACATTCGCTATCCTTTTCTAATTTTTTAGTTCTTGTAATTTCGCTCCCGGTGGATGACAATCCTGGCTCCGCCACTGCATGTAGCAATCATCTACAACATACGATATGTCACAACAAGCACATACAACAAGATGTCTGTCTAATCTATTGTTTTCATGCAACGGGTGTCAACTACTGTGAACTACTCATGATCAAGAGGTGAATGAACGGATCAACTAACAAAATATGGTCATCTTGAGGGTACTAACAATTTCATGCGAGACTACTTACGGTATTTAACTTGTATGACAAAAAAAATACATATAAGCTACTTGCCTGATATGAAGACGACGAAAACGAAGATGAAGATTAGAATAAAGAGAAAGGATCCCAAACAACGAACACGAACGAACAAGAGATGAGAATCCACACCAACCGAAACATGTGCACACGAGACGCACGCGCACACATACAAAGACAGCAGCAAACAATAGCAATAGTGGATGGCAGCAACAAGGGAGGACGACAACTGCCTGGGCTGTTGCTGACCACAGCGGAAGACGACAGCGACGGTGGCTAGGGGCTCAGCCTGATCACTGCGGTGCTGCGCTGCTCGAATGGGGACAGGGGGGTGCAGCGAGGGACCGGGAAGAGGAGTGGGGTGTTGCGGTGGGGTTTGCTGGCATCGAGGAACTGGACGGCGACATCAAAGAGGAAGGGGAGATCGGGAGTTGGTCGGGGGTAGGAGAGAGAGTAAGTGACGGCTAGAGAGAGAGAGGAAATATTAGAGTTTTGGTAATTAGGGTTAGAGAGCAATTAGGGGGATTATATAAAGTCAATATGGGTTTTGGGTGAACTGGATAGTATCCAATAGGAAAAAATAAGTCCAATAAGAGACAAATAAGCCATGAAATAGGTTTAAACAATAAACAAGATCAATAACAAATTTGTAGATCAAATAAATGAGAATGTAAAGCTGAATCAGTGCAAAATGAATCATAAGAGAGAGAAGAACAACACACGATACAAAAGAGATGAAAATCAATAAAATCAGCAATAAATAAAATAACCATGAATTTTATTAAATATAAATAAAAATATAAATATGAGCAACAAGGGTTAAAACTCAAAGCATCTCTCATCAAGAGGCCTCCTCAAGACTTTTCGGGCCTCCTACAAAGGGCTGAGAAGTACATCCGAGTAGAAGAGGTCATTCATCCACAAGACTAAGGAAAGCCTTTATCCGGGAACAAATAGAAGAGTACCACTGAAGAGGGACCCCAGACATCCCAGAAGGATGGTTCCAGCCAAAGTCGCGAAAAGGAACATAAGGGACCAAAACCGATGGTGTCAATTCCATTGGGGCCATGGCCATGACACAGAGGACTGATGGGACATCAAATAAGAGATTGAAGCTCTCATCCACCACTGTTACCTATCCAAGTACACCCAGAAAGATAAGGTAGAACCTCCTCTGGTATGAGGGCTAACAAACACACAGAGAAAGATCCTGAGTCCCAAGACTCCGGACCTCTAGCCATCCTCCATACCATCCTCAGAGGACCAATGGTTGGGGATCCAACTCCTCTAGGAAGGCATTCATCCGGGACCTCCAGCCATCCTCCATACCATCCTCAGAGGACCAATGGTTGGAGATCCAACTCCTCTAGGAAGGCATTCATCCGAGAAGCGAGAAGTCCACTCAACACTCAATGCACAACATCCCCTCCCCCCCCCCCCCCCCTCACTCCCTTACCCCACCACAAAGAGCTCGGGATTTTCAGTAACTTTATTAGAAAAAACTCTGGAAGGCCTTTGGACTCCTTACTGTGATGCACTAGTGAACAACCTCTTCATGGCGAACCATGAAGTGTGCCGCATCTTGGTGGATTATGGCAGCTCGAAGAACATCCTCTTCTTGGAACAATTCGAAGACCTCATGTTCTTAAGGGACCGTCTCAAGTCTGTAGGATACACTATGCATGGATTCTCCGGGGACTCTGTCCAGATAGAGGAAATAGTCACACTAGATGAAACTGCAGGGAAAGCCTCAACTTCCCGAACAGAGGTCATGGACTTCATGGTTATCAATATGAAGGTCGTGTACAATGCCAACATCAGCCTCCCAGACCTAGCAACTCTCCATGCCATAGCTTCGACGTTTCACACGGAAATGAAGTTTCCCACCCCAAATAGTGTAGGAGAAGTTAAGGGAAGTCAAGAAGTGGCTGGGAGATGTTGATTCTTGATTTTGATGATTACAACATAATGCAAATTTGTTGTGCTACTTCTCATATATTGCAGGTTGTATCAAAGTTATCATGTATGATACACAAAGGCCTCAAACCAAATTGATCAAGCAAGCCACAAGGTTCTAAATCTGACGAATGATCAAGCAAAGCTTCATACAAAGACAATGGCTAAAGCTTCACTCAAGACTCAAGTCAAGACCAAAGCTTCAATGTTTTATAGTTTGTGTGTCTTGTAAAATAAATGTAATTTTTCTCTTTGTTGAGTCTTAGATTGATGTACAGCCTTGTCACACACACACACACTCACACATAATTTTACAACTGTGTGTTTTACAAAATTTAAAGGTCAAAACAGTTTGAACTAGATCAGTTGTTGAGTAACAGTCGATTGCCGTTAAGGACCAGTCGACTGAACCTATACAAAACTATCTGAACTTCTTCAAACTCTGACCAGTCAACTCATAACGGCAACCCAGTCGACTGTTCAAGCCGTTTCGACAGTTTACTAATTTCAAAACTTGTATTTTCAAATTCAAAAAGTTATATCCATTTTTAATCAGTTGTAGGAATTGTTTCTACAACGTTCGAGGGATTCTACTCTATAAATAGAGCCTTAGAATCACCATGGAAAGGATCCAAGAATTTTTGAGAAAAAGTTTAAGTATTTTGCTTTCAAAGAAAAAGTTTTTATACAAAACACTCTAATCTCTAAGTCTTGGTTCTCTGATTTCAGTCCAGCATAACATTGAATTCGTTTTGGACTGATTTCAGAAGTTGACCAAATAACCACGTACAAAATCACAATCACAACAAAGCTATAGGTTGATTGTAACATCTTTTATTGTTTTCTTATCCTCTTGGTTGGAGAGTAGGACTCTAGGTTGTAGAGTCAGGTTTTTCACTCTTGGTAGAAGAGTGGGTTGCTCTCTCTAGGTGTGAGAGAGAACTACAGGTTGGACAAGGTTGTTGTCTAACGCCATAGGGTATTCTTGTACATTTTCAAGAATAGTGGAAAATCTCAAATGGGTTGCTTGGGGACTGGATGTAGGTCGGGAGGACCGAACCAGGATACATCATGTGTACTCTGTGATTGGAATCTCTGTGGTTGTATCTCTTTAAACTTTTTCATTACTTGCATTTCAGTTTACTCTAAATCTTTCTGGTAAGTCAACTAGATATCCATTCTAAGTCGACTGATCAGACTGATATAACAAACATCTCAAAAACTCTTCTGGCGAGTCGACTGTCTCTCTTATTTAAGTCGACTTATCTGACTAGTCTAAAATACTCTTCTACTCTAACGCCCCAGTCGACTGGACAGAAGATAACTCTCAATTCTGCAATTAATTTTTGATACAACACTATTCACCCCCACTCTAGTGTTTCTTGCCTTGCCTACAGGATCCAACACTTGGTATCAGAGCCTGGTTGAGTGCAATGGCAACTACTTCTAATGCAAATCAATACCATGAAGGCCAATCTACACAAAGGTTACCCCTCTTCGAGGGAACCAACTACAACTATTAGAAGTGTAGAATGAAGATCTACCTTCAGTCCATCAACTATGAGATATGGAACATGACAGAGACCGAGTACACCGCTCCTACCATTCCATATGCACAATGGAACGATGACATGAAGAACCAAACAATGAACAATGCAAAGGCGATGAACGCGCTATTTTGTGCCCTTACAAAGGAGGAGTTCAACCTTGTGTCCAATACAACAACCGCATATCAAATTTGGCACACACTCGAGGTAACTCATGAAGGAACAAATAAAGTAAAAGTATCTAAATATATGTTCTTGTTCACAGGTTTGCAATGTTCTGCATGAAGGAGAATGAGAATGTGTCTGAGATGATTACAAGGTTCATGGATATTCCCAATTCACTTGTGGCACTTGAAAAGACGTACACTCAAGCCGAGATGGTAAGGAAGGTACTTCGTGCACTAACCCCCGAATGGCAGAAGAAGACCACCGCCATAGAAGAGGCCAACAATTTAATACAACTTTCTCTTGAGAATCTTGTGGAAAATCTTATGGCATATGAGGTACAACATGAAGAGCACAAGAAGGATCAAGAACCTCAACAATCCAAGAAGAAGACACTAGCATTCAAGGCCATGTCGGATTCCGAGGATGAAGAAGAAGATGAGGAAGAGATTGTCATGTTCACGAGGAAGTTCAAAAAGTTCCTAAGGAAATGTAAGTTTAATTCAAAATCTAAGGAATCTAATGAACCTTCAACTTGTTTCAGGTGTAACAAAATAGGTCATATGAAGAAGGATTGCCCACTAGAGAACGCAAAACCGAAGGGAAAGGCGTCCAAATTCAAGAAGGACAAGTACACAAAGAACAAGTTCATGAAGAACAAAAAGGCGTAACAAGCAACTTGGGATGATAGCGAATCTTTATCGGAAGAAAAAAATGAAGAGACAAACGAGGTTACTAATGTGTGTTTTATGGCGTCTCAAAATCAAGTACGTAATGACTATGACTCTAATGATTTACTTGATGCTTTCAACGAGATTTTTCAAGAACTTAAAAAAGAAAAAAATTAGAGTTAAGAACTTGGAGAAAGTTAATCATACACGTTCTCAAGAGAATTTTAACCTTGATAAAGAAGTGAAATCATTAAATTCTCGTCTTTCTAGTTTAGATATAGATCTTGTATCTCTAAAGAAAGATTATGAAGAGATATCCAAGAACGTATCTAAATTTAATAAAGGAAAAAAGAATTAAAATGATGTTCTACAAAATCAAGTTCAATCCAATAAAAGGTTTAGACTTGATTTTCAAAAATCTGTTGAAAAACTTCATGCTTCTAAGAACACTAGTGTAAATAAACTTGTATTTATTTCCAGTGTTAATCATAAACTTTATGAGTTTTTTGAAAAGCCTAAAACAGCAAGTTTTCATGATAAAGGTAAATCTATAGTTCAGACCAGTCGACTGAACCCACCCATCAGTCGCCTGTCCAGAGGTACTGAGTCTCATTCAACGAGACAAATACCTCAAATATGTCGACCTATACTACCTCATAGTCGACTGCATATCAGCCACAGTCGACTGAAAGGTATAATAAAGTCGACTGGACAGAGTAAAAATGTATGGGTTCCAGTCAACCTGAGTCCGAAAGATAGAATTGCTTATATTAATTCATATATGTTTACTGTATGTAATTCTGCTAATTATATTTCTGCATATGGTGGAAAATCAAACTCTTCTTGAGTTTGGTTTCCCAAAAACTAATCTATTTTGGACCCAATAAAAAGGGTACAATTTCATATTGAATATTTTATAGGTACCTAAGAGAGATCGTTGGATACTTGACAGCGGATGCTCAAAATACATGACTGGTCATGCCAACCTCCTATCTTCCATTCAAGACATTGATGGAGGAACAGTCACATTTGGTGACAACAACAAAGGAAAGGTCATTGGAATTGGTATGGTCGGTAAGTACACTAACCCTTCTATTAAGATGTTTTATTAGTTAGTAGACTTAAGCATAACTTGTTGAGTATTAGCCAACTATATGATAAGAATAATAAAATCATGTTTGATAAAGATGCATACTTAATTTATGATTCTACCATGCAAAATATAATTTTTCAAGGATTTAGGAAAAAAACATTTATGAACTATGTTTAAAGGCATATGATTTTTCGAATGATTTTTGCTTAGTAGCTTCTAATAATGATTCTTGGCTATGGCATAAACATTTTGGCCATGTGAATATTAAAAATCTCTATAAATTGTCTAAGTACAACCTAGTTAAAAGGCTGCCAAGACTATCCTTTAAAAATGATAAGTTATGTGATGCATGTCAACTAGGTAAACAAATTAAATCTACTTTTAAAACAAAAAAAGTAATTTCTACTATTAGGCCGCTCGAATTAATCCACATGGATTTATTTGGCCCTACTAGAGTTGCTTCTTTAAATAAAAGTAGGTATGTATTTGTTTTAGTAGACGATTTTTCACGATTCACTTGGACTTTCTTTTTAAAACATAAGAATGATGCTTTTGTAGAATTTGCTAATTTTTGTAAACGAATTCAAAATTAAAAGTCTCTAACCATAGACACTATTAGAAGTGATCATGGTGGAGAATTTGAAAATGAAATGTTTGCAGAATATTGCAACAAGAATGGTATAACTTATTCGTTTGCATTTCCTAGAGCTTCACCACAAAATGAAGTGGTTGAAAGGAAGAATAGGACTTTGCAAGAATGTGTACGTACCATGCTTGTTGAAAGCAATTTACCTAAGTATTTTTGGGCTGAAGCCGTTGCTACAGCTTGTTATGTTTTAAATAGAATTTTGATTAGGCCTAAGCTAAAGAAAACATGTTATGAGCTATTTTTTGATAGAATTCCTAAGGTCTCTTACTTTAAGATATTTGGATGTAAATATTTTATTCTGAACACTAAAGATAATTTAGATAAGTTTAATCCTAGATCTAATGAGGGTATCTTTATAGGATACTCAAATAGGAGTAAGGCATATAGGATCTTCAACAAGTCAACAATGACTATTGAAGAATCCATGCATGTTGCATTTGATGAATCTTTGTCTTCATTGACTTTAATTGAAGATGATGAAACTGATTCATCACCTTTAAATAAAGTAATTACATCTTTAGAGCAAACTAGCCTTGCAGATAAGTCGACCGATAAGAAAGTCAAGTCAACTGCTGCAAATCAGTCGACTGATGGATTGGTCAAGTCGACTGATCCTGTTGTGATGTCTCCAACTTTACCAAAATCTTTTGTTGAAGTTAGAGATCATCCTCATGACTTAATAATTGGTGACATTTCACATGGTATTCAGAAAAGATCCCATATTAACATGTTTTCTCACACAGCTTTCTTGTCGGATTTTGAGCTAAAGAGTATACAAAAAGCTTATGAGAATGAGTTTTGAATGAATGTCATGCAAGATGAGTTAAACCAATTTATAAGGAATGATGTATGGGATTTAGTTCCATGGCCTCCTGATCATACTATAATTGGTACCAAATTGGTATTCAAGAATAAGTTAGTTGAATCAGGACAAGTTGTTAGAAACAAAGCTAGACTAGTTGCTCAAGGGTATAATCAAGAAGAAGGCATAGATTTTGATAAAATATATGCTCCTGTTGCTAGATTAGAATCAATCCGTATCTTATTATCTTTTGCATATTTTATGAATTTTACACTCTTTCAAATGGATGTTAAAAATGCTTTTCTTAATGGATTTATAAAGGAAGATGTTTATGTTAAGCAACCACCAGGTTTCGAACATGAACAATTCCCAAACCACGTTTTTAAATTGAAAAGGCTTTATACGGTCTTAAACACGCACCACGTGCTTGGTATGATCGATTGAAGACTTTTCTTTTAGAAACGGATTTTGAAATAGATAAAGTAGACACTACACTGTTTATTAGGAAAATAGAGACAGATATCTTGATCATACAATATATGTAAATGACATAATTTTTTGTTCTACTAATAGTAATCTCTATCAAGAGTTTGCTAACACCATGAAAAACGAGTTTGAGATGAATCACATGGGTGAAATCAACTATTTCCTTGGACTGCAAATTAAACAGTCACCAAATGGCATATTTATTAATCAAGGAAAATATACTAAGGAATTACTCAAACGGTTTAACATGGATGACACGAGTAGTAAGGCCACACCTATGGCTACTACCACTACCCTTGACAAAGATGAATTAGGTAAGAGTATCGATCGAAAACTCTATCAAGGTATGATTGGTCACTCTTATATATAACTGCTAGTAGACCTGACATTATGTTTAGTGTATGTTTGGGTGCTAGATATCAGTCGAGTCCTAAAGAGTCTCACTTAAAAGCTGTGAAACAAATTTTAAGATATATTAAAGGCACGTCTGAGTGTGGTCTATTTTATCCACGCACCAATAATTTTCAACTTTTGTCTTATAACGATGCAGATTTTGCCGGTAGTAAAACTGACCGCAAGAGCACTAGTGGGACATGTCACTTTTTGGGGCATTCACTAGTCTCTTGGTGCAATGAGAAGCAAAATTCGGTATCCCTATCTACTATAGAAGCTTAATATTACTGCAAGTTTGGCTTGTGCCCAAATTTTATGGATGAAACAAACCCTATTCGACTATGGTATTTCTTTTTCAAAGCCTTAAATAATGTGTGATAATATCAGTGCCATTAACTTATCTAAAAATCCGGTTCAACATTCACGTATGAAACATATTTATATTAGACATCATTTTTTACGTGATCATATTTTAAAGGAAGACATTTCTTTAGACTTTATTTCTACTGATAAACAGATAGCTGACATCTTTATTAAACCACTTAAGGAAGACTCATTTATCAACTTAAAAAGAGAACTAGGAATTTGTAGTTTTTCTGATATTTCTTGAGTTTGTACACTCTGTTAAGTCGACTTAAGATCTTATTTCAGTCGACTGACCAACTACTTTTCGCCATATATATTTTCCTGAGTTTGTATACTCTGGAAAGTTGACTGTGTACAGTAATACAGTCGATTGCCAATAGTATTTCTGCTATTTTGTGTTTCTTTATTTTGCTCTCGACTAAGTCGACTTCTTTACATATCAGTCGACTGTCGCGAATCAGTTTTCTTCAAATTCGAAAATTGACACATCTTTTGAGGTGACTTTTTCACTTTACTGCTACCCTTTGACAGATCTGAGCCTTTGACAATCCTTAGCCTTCATCTCAGTCGTCCATTCAAAGTAAAAACCCTAACCCTTTACTCTCATTCTTTCACTTTTACCCTAACTTTCTCTCTCTCTACCGAGTTCTCAAGTCGGTTGCTGCTGCTACCTGGCGATTTCAAGTTTTTTGAAATCCCAGATCGAAGCTCTCTTTCAATTTCAAGTGGTTCTCAGAAGATCTCTTGAAGTTCTTTACTTCTCTTTGCTACCTCTTTGTTGGTATACTTCCTAAGACTCTTTCCCTCTCTCTGTTTTTTGAAGTTTTTTTTATGGCCCCCAAAAGATCTCGTTCCTCTAATATAAAGGAAGGCCAATCATCTAGAGACCATCTTCAATATTTGAGAAATCCGAATCTCATTGATAAATGGTACATTATTTGTTCCATTATTATTTTTCCGGGTAGGTTTGTAAATTTTCCGGATTTCGATCGGTTCCCTCTAGCCCCATTGTTTGAGCAATGTGGACTATTTGATATTTTGTCTCTTGTAAACCAACCCTCGTACTATCCTCACCTCATATATTTGTTTTACACAAATATGAAGATTACTACTTTAGAGGATGGTAATGTGACTTTTATTTTATCGTCTGTCAAAGATAAACATATGAAAATCTCTCCTGCTAGACTAAGTCTTATTTTGAGTCTGTCTTATGAAGGGTGAGATGTTAATATGGATGATGACTCCATTTTTTCTAGAATTTATTTGCCACATCATGGTCATCCTATGACCAATCGATCTATTACTCCTATTGCTAAGCTAGTTGCATGCATACTGTCATATAACATTATTCCCAAAACAGGGAGTTATGACCAGTATTCTCTAGAGTTGCAATAAGTTGTTCATGCAATTTTTGGCAACATAAAGATAAATAGGGGTCAAGTCATCTTTAAAAGTCTTGCTAAGGCTCACACTTCTTTTCTTCCATTTGGTGCTTTACTCACTCACGTCTTCCATGCTTATGATGTTGATCTCGAATCTGAGACGGATGTTGTAAAATACTTTGATTCATTTGATCGTGCTAGTTTAGCACGTATGAAGTTGCTAAATTCTCCACCTAGGTCTCCTTCTAGGAATGTACCACCTATCCCCTTAGCCACTTCAGCTCGTCGGTCTTCTGCTTCTACTTCATCTCGTCCTCGTGTTGATTTTGATGATCCAAAAAGTCTTTACACTTCTATTAATTATATTATGGATCGTCAAGACGCTCTCATGGATCGTCAAGATGCTCTTGAAGCAAGTATTTCTCATCTCACTCACTTGTTCACCTCTCAATTTTCTCCTCCCTCTCAAGGTACTCAAGATGAAGATGACGAAGACAGATTAGCAATATTTTTATTTATTATGTATTTTTTTACTTATTTTGTATTTTGTGTTTATGTAGCTTGTTTGAACTATGTATTTTTCACCTTATATGTATAACTTTGCTTTTGCTTCTTTATGCTTCCTATGCTTGTCCCTCCTATTTTTTGTTTTTGTTGATGACAAAGGGGGAAAGAATATTGTACATTTTTTTGTGTATGTTTTATTGTTGTGCATGTATGTTTTATTGTTGTACATGGTGTGCATGTTTTCAATATATGCATATGCATATTGTACATTTGTTAGGGGGAGCATTGAATAATAAGTATGTGTAATATCTATTTCCATTATTGTAAGCTATTGTGTTGTCATCATCAAAAAGGGGGAGAATGTTGATTCTTGATTTTGATGATTACAACACAATGCAAAGTTGTTGTGCTACTTCTCATATATTACAGGTTGTATCAAAGTTATCATGTATGATACACAAAGACCTCAAACCAAATTGATCAAGCAAGCCACAAGGTTCTAAAGCTGACGAATGATCAAACAAAGCTTTATAAAAAGACAATGGCTAAAGCTTCACTCAAGACTCAAGACTCAAGTCAAGACCAAAGCTTCAATGTCTTATAGTTTTTGTGTCTTGTAAAATAAATGTAATTTTTCTTTTTGTTGAGTCTTAGATTGATGTACAGCCTTGTCACACACACACACACTCACACATAATTTTATAACTGTGTGTTTTACAAATTTAAAGGTCAAAACAGTTTGAACTAGATCAGCTGTTGAGTACTAGTCGACTGCCATTAGGGACCAGTTGACTGAACCTGTACAAAACTGTCTTAACTTCTTCAAACTCTGACCAGTCGATTCATAACAGCAACCCAGTCGACTGTTCAAGCCGTTTCAACAATTTACTAATTTCAAAACTTGTATTTTCGAATTCAAAAAGTTATATCCGTTTTTAATCAGTTGTAGGAACTGTTTCTACAACGTTCCAGGGCATCTACTCTATAAATAGGGCCTTAGAATCACCATGGAAAGGTTCCAAGAATTTTTGAGAAAAAGTTTTAAGTATTTTGCTTTCAAAGAAAAATTTTTTATACAAAGCACTCTAATATCTAAGTCTTGGTTCTCTGATTTCAATCCAACATAACATTGAATTCGTTTTGGACTGAATTCAGAAGTTGATCAAATAGCCATGTACAAAATCACAATCACAACAAGGCTATAGGTTGATTGTAACATCTTTTATTGTTTTCTTATCCTCTCGGTTGGAGAGGACTCTAGGTTGTAGAGTCAGGTTTTTCACTCTTAGTGGAAGAGTGGGTTGCTCTCTCTAGGTGTGAGAGAGGACGACGGGTTGGACAAGGTTGTTATCTAACGCCGTAGGGTATTCTTATACATTTTCAAGAATAGTGGAAAATCTCGAGTGGGTTGCTTGGGGACTGGATGTAGTTCGGGAGGACCGAACCAGGATACATCGTGTGTACTCTGTGATTGGAATCTCTGTGGTTGTATCTCTTTGAACTTTTTCATTACTTACATTTCAGTTTACTCTAAATCTTTCTAGTAAGTCGACTGGATATCTATTCTAAGTCGACTGATCAGACTGATATAACAAACGTCTCAAAAACTCTTCTGGCGAGTTGACTATCTCTCTTATTTAAGTCGACTTATCAGACTATTCTAAAATACTCTTCTACTCTAATGCCCCAGTCGACTGATATCTCTTTTATAGTCGACTGGACAGAAGATAACTCTCAATTCCGCAATTAATTTTTGATACAACACTATTCACCCCCCCCCCTCTCTAGTGTTTCTTGCCTTGCCTACAGGATCCAACTAGAGATGCTACATAGCTACAATGGGGGCTCGGTCCTCCCACTCGAAGCATGAGAGCACCCTTAAAAGATGAATCAAGTTGTGTTCGAGCCCGTTGATAAATTAGAAGAAGTCCCTTTCTCCCTTGAAAACTAGTCCAAGTGCTTTCAATTTTGCCAAAGTTCTCCCCCACCAGGACCGAGAATAACTTGTTACAAGGTCTCCAAAATCATTTGCCTTGAGCCTCACCGACTCGGAGACCCGGGGGACAAGGTGGTGTCAAGAGAGCATTTGACGAGGTTCAACGAAGGCGCTTAACGCCCTCCTCAAATTATCTTTAAAAACATTGTAATAAGACCGACATCTATAATGGCCAGAGCATGTAATAAAGGCTAGCCACCAAGGTAGCCACTTAGTTTGATTATTCAATAGATTCAGCATTTCTTTCGCAAAATTGTTGTATTACTCTTTAGATGCCAAGCAATAAGTTAGGTGTCCAGCTCCTCTTCCAAGCTACACCAACAACTCATTAAACCAAGGCAATGATGTAACACCAAAAATAAATAAATAAATAAATAAATAAATAATAAAATAATAAAAAAATCTTTTATACCATTTCTTACTTAGAAAATTACTCTTAGATTTTTATTTAAAAATTCGGCAGAGCTTCCTCTGAAATATTAGCCATTTTACAGAGATTCCTTACGGAATTCTCTAAATAATTACAAATATCAATGTACCTGTAATATATATCAATCCTCCCCAGGCCAAGTCATTCAACATCACACAGGCAATAATATATGGGGCTCTGGGGGCATAATTTCTCATGATAAACAAGATACAATTTAAAAATCATAAATTCTTTCGAAAACATTTAAGAATTTTATAAAAACTATAGAAAAACCTTTCAAAAACCAACCACAGACCCCGATACTCCACAACGAGATGGATACGGGCTTTCATACACCATCATAGCACTGTATATATATTATTATCTCTTACAGTTGTACACATATTCCTCCATAATACAAACTATCACCCAAATACTATCTCCACCTCTACATAGCTTAGGATAATAAAATATATAATAGATACATATACAACTCATTCGGCTATGGGAAAGGTATAACTATCAAATTCAAACAACTATTACAGTATCTCACCTCGCTGCTAATTAGTACTTGCAAGAGGGTTAGGGACGTCTACCCCCAGGGAGGGACTCCCCTGACCCCCATAAAACAACAGAGATCAGCCATAACTGGTGTGAGTATAATTTACTAGTAATAAATTGAACAATAAAAAGAAAATGTAGAGAACTTACGGATATCATGATAAATAAGTCAACCTTAAAATTGAATGTAAAAACATCATAAAGTGACTTCATACAAAATACTCATGTAAATCTTCAATTCATTAGCATATCATCTCATTCATTAGTTTTCATCGCATCTTATTCACATATATTCGATCTCGTAATATCACATTCATTCCTATCTTATATCACATATCATAACATCACATAATACCTTAACTTTCATTCTCATTAAAACTATTACAAGTTATCCTCTTTTCATTCTAATGTCATCATATAGCTTATTGAAAAGCTCATTCTCATTTAATCATATATTTCACTTTATAATTCTTTTTTTTTTCTCATCATACAACTCAAGTTACTTTTCATTCTTATTAATAATATGTCTTTCTTTCATTTTTTCTTACGTCTCATATTACACTTTACTATACTTCATTCTTATTAAATTATACTCTGCACCCCAAACATAGTTTGGGTAATACTACACCACACCCCGAAGCCTATAGCTTGGGTAATAGTAGGACTTGGGTAATATAACATCACATCGCAAGAGATGGCTTGGAATATTACTTTACTTTATTTTCATTTCCATCTTACAATTTACTTTACTTTCATTTCCATCTCGCAATACAACTATCATATCAACAACCCACCAATTCACCCTGGGAGTTGTACCAAGGCAGGAAATAGCGGGCAAGTAGTTCACTGACACAATTCCAAGGTATCAACTCATATCACACTTATCTTTAGTTTTGAAATCATTCCCGTATCCATCACTTATCACACATCACTTTATGCATCATATTAATATCACATATAACTTTACTTTTCATTCATATCATATTATCTCATACATACACACTTTCTTTATTTCTTTTACTCTTTTCCATTCCACAATTTCTTCGAGTTATTCACATTAATTTTACATACATAATTCCTTCACTGTTATACTCATATTCCTAACATCATATTAATTCATATATATAATTCCTTCATTTTTCATATTCAAATACATAACATCAAACTAATTCACACGTTTAATTCCTTCACTTTTTATATTTAACCCCATAACACAAATGTTCCTCTTTCATAATTACCTGCATATTACCATTTCTATATTTTTCACTTATAATTACATAATGCAATTACCTCATTTTTATACATATTTAACCACATACTTCTTTTACCATTCATTTTCATTTGCATATTCATGAATCGTATTCTTTCATACTCATCTTCATATATATACATTTTCTTTCACTCTAATTATTCCACTCAGATACTTACTTCACTTTCTCATTTTCACTTTACATCAAATACTTTCTTTTCTTTCTCATTCTCATATCACATCATATGCTTTCTTGACTTTCTCATTCATATTTCACTTTCTTTACTTTCTCATTCATATTTCACTTTCTTTACATTCTCATTCACATTTCACTTTCACATTTATTCATTTTGTTAATTTGTCGACTAGTAAGCCACAGTATCGAAATATACTGAAAGCCGACAGCCCAGTAAACACGCGGACCTCTGCCCCCTTGGGGTCTTACGCGTCCGAGGCTACATCTTCCTCCCAGCCTATGCCAGCGATGGAAACACCGTACCCCAAGTAGAACTTAGGTACTTCCTCCCAGCCAGAGTCAGCGAGGGAAAAAACACACCCCAAACATAGTTTGGGTACTTCCTCGTGGCAAAACCAACGAGGGAAAAGAAAACACCGCACTCCTAGTTTCACTAGGCTACTTTTTCGCGACACCTGTCATCGAGGGAATATCACCACACCCCAGACAATCTGGGTAATAACCGGGCCTCAAGCCGATAGCTTGGGCAATAAAAACACTGCACCCCAAATATAGTTTGGGTAATAAAGACTGCACCCCAAGCCGGTCCTTAGGTGTTAGGAGGTCTAGCCCAAACTCCCAGAATTTTTGTAGGTACTGGCCAACAAAATTTATCTGTTATTATCATTTTTATTTCATCTTTTTATCTCATTTCACCACCACACAACATCTCATCTTTTACTTCAATACTTTGCCACATCTTTGACTTTAACCACGCGATTTATTATCACGTTATATCACATACTCACATACATCTGGTTATTTCATTTATAAAATTATTACCTCATATTATTCCGTATCATAAACGCACCAAAGTATTTATTCACTCACATTATAATATCTTATGAACATGCCAAAATAAGTAGATGATTATATCATATTACCACCCATTAGTTTCACTTTAAACAATCACTGCATTATTCATATACTCACTCATTAATTTCATCGATTATGCTATCATAACTCAGTATCACCCATGTATATCACAAACATATACCAAATAGGTTAATACATCATAACACCATATATATATGTCATGTTGGTTTATCTACCATATATTATACGTATATCAACCCCATATACTTCATCTTATAATACATATACCCAGTACATCACCCATAACACTAAATATTCAAAAACACACAAATTCTCCAAATAACACAATTTCAATATATAAAAATTCTGTATTTCGATTTAAACTTCATTTAGCTAAAACTCACAACAATCACTTCGAAACCGCATAAAATTCTGTCACAACAAAATATATCTCTAGTATAATCATACTCACTTTATATCTTGCGAAGACTCGAAGCACCACTACTCCATTACGCACCCAAAGTCGCTAACCACTCATATTATCAAATTTCCAAGCCAGTTAGGGCTCAAAACATCCAAACCAGTCATAGATAAAAATAATACTAATCTTAATGTCACTCAGTCATTTGGTTGAACGCCTAGCATGCACACGTGCGATGCATGTATTATCTGAATTCCTACGAGATTTTATCTCCATAAAATTTCTAAAATCACCCCATACTATTCTATTGGTTCAACTACAATTTCTACTACTATTAAGGATATAATTCTCATATATTTACTTCCCTTTTATAAACCCAAAACCCTAATTTATAAGTAACCTGCAAAATCTCCAATACTCTGCTAATTTCTTGACTCTAACATCAAAATTGACCTCTAGCAGCAAAAGAAATTAAAAGTATAAGAAATTATACAAATAATAAAAAAGAGATATACATCCACTAAATTCCTTCTCCAAATTAACTCCACCACTAGCTAGAGCACCCTTCACTAAGCCTACCCCTCGAATTAATTAGAAAAAAAAAGGAGAAACGAGGTGGATTTGGGCTGGGAAAATTGCAGCTGAAAGTTGGGTTTCGATTTCGTCTAACGATCTCGACGGGAGAGTGAAGGGGAAGAAGAGAAGGAGGGTTAAGTAAATAAAGGAAAATTTTAAAATAAGCCCGACATAAACTTATTTATTAGTTATAAGCCCTCATACTTCTTCTTTTCACACCAAAATCCAATTAAACCCGCTCCACCAAATAAATAAATAATATATATAGAATAAAATTGCATATTTATGCATAATAATAACAATAAAAATAATATCTAATAGAAATAAAAGAAAATGCAAACGACTATTTTGAAATTATAAAAAATACATGGGTGTTACAAATGAGTTAGGCACTTAGCTCTTCTTTCGAGCTCCTCCAACAACTCATCAACTCCAAGCAATGAGTTAAGTGTTGTACTCGCCTTCCAACAACTCATCACCTCCCTAAAATGAGTTAGGTACTCTGATCCCCTTCCGAGCTCCTCCAACAACTCATCATCTCCAAACAACGAGTTAGGTGCTCAGCTCTTGTTCCAAGCCATACCCGCAACTCATCAACTCAACGAAATGAGTTAGGTGCTCAACAACTCTTCCAAGCTACACCACCCACTCATCAACTCCAAGCAATGAGTTAGGTGCTCAGCTCCTCTTCGGAGTCATACCAACAACTCATCAACTCAAAGAAATGAGTTAAGTACTCTGCTCGCCGTTCGGTGCCCCCAAGCAACTTGTCGCCTCTTTACATTGAGTTTGATGCTTTGCTCACTGCTCAAGCTCCTCCAACAACTATTGGCTCCCTGCAATGAGTTTGGTGTTCAACTCCTTTTCCGAGCTACATCTTCCACTCACCAACTCAAAGCAATGAGTTAGGTGCTATGCACGAGCTCCCCCAACAACTCATCGCCTCCCTGCAATGAGTTAGGCACTCCACTCACTGCTCGAGCTCCTCCTACAACTTATTGGCTCCCTACAATGAGTTCAGTGCTCAGCTCCTCCTCCGAGCTACGTTTCCTACTCATCCACCACAAGTAATGAGTCAGGTGCTCAGCAGCTCTTCTGAGCTACCCGCCAACTCATCAACTCAAGACAATGAGTTCAGTGTTCAACTCTTCTTCTAAGCTATGCCACCAACTCATCCACTCCTGCAATGAGGCTGGTGCCCAGCTCCTCATCTGAGCTACGCCTCTAACTCATCAACCCAAGAAATGAGTTAGGCGCTCAATAGCTCGTTCAAACTGCTCTAGCGACTCATCAACTCCAAGCAATGAGTTAGGTGCTTAGCTCATCTTTCAAGCCACACCAGCAACTCAAAGTAATGAGTTAGGTGTTTTGCTCGCCGCTCGAGCCCCCCCCCCCCCCCCCCCCCCCGCGCCCCTCTCCCCCCCTCAAGCAACTCGTCGCCTTTCTACAATGAGTTTGGTGCACTTCTCCCCACTCAAGCTCCTCCAACAACTTCTTTCTCCTTACAATGAGTTCAGTGCTTAGCTCCTCCTCCGAACTACGTCGTCCGCTCATCAACTCAAAGCAAAGAGTTAGGTGCTCTGCTCGCCGCTCGAGTTCCTACAGCAACTCATTACCTCTCTACTATGAGTTAGGTGCTCCGCTCAAGCTCTGTCAACAACTCATTGACTCCTTACAATGAGTTCGGTGCTAAGCTCCTCCTCCAAGCTACACTGCCCACTTATCAACCCCAAGCTGAGTCAGGTATTCAGGTCATCTTCCGAGCTACCCACCAACTTGTCAACTTAAGTTAATGAGTTTAACGCTCAACTCCTCTTCCAAGTAATGCCACCAACTCATCCACTCTTGCAATGAGTCAGGTGCACAGCTCCTCCTCCAAGGTGCGCCTCCATCTCATCAACCAAAGCAATGAGTTAGGAGCTCAACAACTCCTTCAAGTTGTGCCACCCACTCATCAACTCTAAGCAATGAGTTAGGTGCTTATTTCCTCTTCCAAGACTACACCAATAACTCATTAACTCTGTCACGCCCCGCTTCCCAAAAAGAATATGGAATACGGATACGGGACAAAAGCCCAGCGAATGATTTTCATCATCCATAAGCAGTTCAGGAATCTTTACAATATTTCACAAGATAATCAGAGTCGGAAGCAAAAGATACAACCAGGCATGTATAATTGAAACAAGATACTAACAGAAATTACTTGAAACCAAATATAATAATATCAAATAACCAAATTCTGAACAAGTCAAATATTCTGGGTCACATCGCCTAAATACAAGATAAATATTTAAGTAATCAAGTATATCTAATTCAAGTTCAAGCAACAATAATAATGAAAATCATAAAACAGAAAATCCAGCCCTAATACATCATCTTGCCAATACCATCTGGCAGCTGACCATCCTGATCAGTAATTAATAAATTTGCAGGAGAAGGAAGAAGAAAAATAAGTACCAGTCAATTGCAAGTTACGGGCCACTTATAATGTAGGATACAAGTACATGGAATAGGTAAATCTATGTAACAAACCTAGCATGGTATAATCATGATTACAGGATATAAATCATAGCATGGCAAGATGAGCAAGTATAATAACATGTATCGAGTGTCAAGTAAACAAGTGTCATGCATCAAGTAACCAGTATCAAGAATCAAGTAATCATGTAGTATGTATCTGTAATACCCCGTATTTCTGAATTATATAAATGGTTTGAAATATATAAAGAATTGACTTGGTCCTATAGAAGTATTTCTATGGGAGAGATTTATAAATAATTAAATGGATTTGAAATATATGGATTCTTTGGAAATTCGGATTGTACTTGGTAGTGGGGGGACCCACCACCAATTGCAAGCACAGCATGTGTGCTGTGTGGGCTTCTTCAAAAAAGGGGATGACGTGGCACTTGGGATTAATACCCGGGTGTGCACGGGTGTGATTAAAAACCGGGTATGGGATAGGATTAATCCCATATCGCTAATGAATTTGAATAAAATACTATATAAATAATAATTGCCAATGATCATTAGTCACCAATTCGGTTAACCACCTTTTGAGAGGCAGCCTGTGGTGGGCAGTTGTACTACATAGTATCTAATTTGTCTATAAAATTGTATAAATTGTCCGGGCTCGGGGCAGGGGCGTTACAAATGGTATCAGAGCCAGGTTTCGACGCCGAGGGTGTGAGAGCAGTGAGTTATGGACTCCAGGATGATCGGCGGAGTGAGACAGATGGACAGAGATCCACAGAATGATCCCGGCGGAGTGAGACAGATGGACAGAGATCCACAGAATGATCCCAGAGTGGGGTCGGTCTCCAGGATTCCAATGGGATCGGTCTCCAGAATTCCAAAGACGAGAGTGATGCTCACAGAAATGCTCTACATCGGCTAGAAAGTAGATCCTGCACTAGATTGTGCATGCCCCGTGCTCATCAGCGAGGACGCTGATTTCTGAAGGGGGGGTGTATGTAATACCCCGTATTTCTGAATTATATAAATGGTTTGAAATATATAAAGAATTGACTTGGTCCTATAGAAGTATTTCTATGGGAGAGATTTATAAATAATTAAATGGATTTGAAATATATGGATTCTTTGGAAATTCGGATTGTACTTGGTAGTGGGGGGACCCACCACCAATTGCAAGCACAGCATGTGTGCTGTGTGGGCTTCTTCAAAAAAGGGGATGACGTGGCACTTGGGATTAATACCCGGGTGTGCACGGGTGTGATTAAAAACCGGGTATGGGATAGGATTAATCCCATATCGCTAATGAATTTGAATAAAATACTATATAAATAATAATTGCCAATGATCATTAGTCACCAATTCGGTTAACCACCTTTTGAGAGGCAGCCTGTGGTGGGCAGTTGTACTACATAGTATCTAATTTGTCTATAAAATTGTATAAATTGTCCGGGCTCGGGGCAGGGGCGTTACAGTATCAAGTATCAAATCTCATGTATCATGTAGTCAAGTGTCAAATGGGCATGTATCAAGTTCAAGTGTCATGTATCAAGTCTTGTAGTTATTACTATCTAGGTAGCACTTCATGCATCCCGATTTTTACTACATGGTTGCTACAACAAACAGTTTCACTTTAGATTTTGTAGGGTACCATACAGGGCAGTGTACTCAGGGACAAGCTCCAAGTATCATGTAATCATGTATCATGTAAACAAGCTCCAAACCCAAATAAGCTCCAGTGTCATGTGTGTACGTGTGATGTATATCGTGTCAACCTCCACATGTAAACAAGCTCCAATAACCACTAGGTCCTTCCGAGTACATGTTTCTGCACTATCCACTACTACATCTTTCCCTTAACCCCGGCTTGGTTATTTATTATTATTAGTGGTCCAACAAGCATGTAGGTGTGCAAAACATATCAAGAATAACAAGGCATAATCATGTAATAAGTTCAAGTGGCAAGATAAACATGTACGTGTGCAAGGTATCTCATAAAAGAATAAAATAAACAAATCTCAAGTTCAGGACAGCAAGACTATACTGTAGTAAAACAGTGATTCCCAGTGTTACAAACATGCAAATTAGAGTCCGTCAAAACATCTAGAAAATAGACTTCCAACCGAATCCATCTATTATAAATAAGTTATATATTAATTCACAAAAACGTAGCTCAAAACTGATTTGAATACAGAAAATAGGTTCAGCCAGAAATCAGGAAAACATATTCAAGAGCAGGAAAACACATGAAAACCATGTAAATAAATCCACGAAAAATCTGGGGTATTCCCCTATATGTCTAGCATCTAAATATAAAGTTTCATAATTTTCTGGTAAAATTAGATCAGTCATCAAAAATAAGAAAACATCAATAAACAGTAGTTTGGCAAATCTGGAATTCCCAACACTGCTGTACGAAAACTATAATATCTCGCAACCAGTGAAACGAAATCCAATTCCACCAAAGGGATATAAAAATAGGTAAAATTTACTAACTTTCATATTTCACAAAAAAATTTTATACAATAAAAGGAATCAGGGTAAAAATACAATTCTTTATAGAACATCGAGTAAAATACAACAAGTATAGTTTTCATAAACAAGCATGAAACAACACGTAAAACTCACCAATAAAATTCACTAAAATTCTGGGTAATCTCTAACTAGATAAAGAAACACTGACCAATGTTTTGGATCAAAATAATATAGGTAGCATCAAAATCAAAATCATTGAGTCATCAAAATTATCGAAAAACAAAATCTGGAAAAGATCGACACCTCTGTAGTAAAATAGTCATAACTCACTCATACGAAAACGAAATCAAGCAAGGTCAGAGGGGTTTGAAAATAGACGAAATTCTCTAAAACTCATGTTTTATACCGAAATTAAGATACTGACTTCAAGACAGTCCAAAACAGAAAACAAAACAGATCAGCAACAAAATACAGATATTTCCCTTTAACAACAACTCAACATATATCATACAAAACTTGTTCAAAACACAACCAAACGTAAAATCGGGTCTACCATGTGTCTAAACATCATGAATTAGGGTATCTAGAATGTCCACACCAAGAATATCACATGGGTCTCAACCAAATCACAAATTCTTACAAAAGTCTCACATACATGATCAAAATCAAGAACGAGTAAAACCAAAGTTAATTCATGTCCATATTGTGTTGTGAGGCAACTATGGTCAAGTTTTCACAATAGAGACAAAATTCATCAAACATAACACAAACAAGAGTCGTCTCTAGACTCAACTACACTATAGGTGGTATTTTTTGACTTGTATCAAACAAATGAATTAGAGTACAAGTTACTTGCCTTAACCGAAGATGAAGAACAACGAAAACCAAGAGTAAGGAGCAAAACCCACGAACGAAAATCTACGAATCAACGAATCCAAGCAACTTGAGCGAAAATCTCCACACGAACAAAAATTTCAAAAGCGAGATGACAATAGTGGCTTGCGGCCACAAGAGAACACCACGAGAGAGACTAGGGATTATATGTGATGGTGTGAGGAGGTGCAAGAGGGTTGTATGGAGGTGTAGGAGGCCGGCCAAGGGAGAGAATCGGCCAAGAGGGTAAGAGGAGATGGGGGCTCGGGTTTGGGGGTGTTGCGGCGTTGGAGGCAGGCCGGAGGTGGGTGTCGACCTGGGTGTCAGGTTGGGGTCAGCTGAAGGTGGTGCAAGCAACGGGAGAGAGGGAGGCCGAGTGAAGGAGAGGGAAATTAGGGTTAGAGTTTGTGTGAGGGAGGGTGTATTTATATGGAGGGATTAGGGTTAATAATACAAGTTGGGTTGTGGGTTTAATTGGGTATTAGGAGTATTAATAGGTTATACCAATGGGTTGTCGATTTGGGTCAAATCAAATAGGAATACAAATAGGATTTTGGTTTAATTAGGCTTTGGTGAACAAATTGGGATAAAAATAATGGGATTGAAAAAGGATAACAACCAAACACCACCACAAGCACCCAAGAACAAAAATAAAATGAACAAGAACAAAATGAAAGAAAGAACAAAATACTAAAGAACGAAACAAAAGAGACAACCAATCATACACAAAGAGCTCAAAATGAAATAAAACGAATATACATTGAAAACACATCCAATATACGGTTCAGAGAAGAAAAAAATACAAGAGAGAAAATACACCAAAATAAAAAATATACTCAAAAATACACAAAAATGAAAACAGGGCTTACAATCCTACCTACCTAACAAGAAGAATTTCGTTCTCGAAATTCAAAAGAAGATACATAGGGTAATCCCAACAACCAAAAGAACAAAACAAACTACTCAAACAAATTAGGAAACTTCTGCTGAATCTCCTCCTCCTCCAGCTCCCAAGTCGACTCACCAGGCGAGTGAGGATTCCAAGTAACACGAACCAACTTGATGATCTTGTTCTTAAGCACTTTCTCCTGCTGATCCACAATAGCAACTGGCGGAATCTCACAAGTCAAATCCGTCCGAACGGTCAACTTAGAATAGTCGATCACGTGGCCCTCATCTCGGATATATCTCTTGAGTTGTGAGACATGGGAAACATCTTGTACTCCTGATAAAGCTGGCGGCAAAGCAAGACGATAGGCCACCTTGCCTACTCGCTCTAAAATCTCAAACGGTCCAATAAACCTAGGGTTAAGCTTGCCGCCACCACCGAACCGAATGACACCGCATCACGATGATACCTTAAGGAAAACATGGTCACCAACACCAAACTCAAAAGCTTTCCAATGGACATCAGCCCATCGCTGCTGCCTGTCCTGAGCTGCCTGCAAGTGCTTCCTGATCTGAACTACAGCATCAACTATCATGGTGATCAACTCTGGACCCAACAACCTCCTCTCACCAATGTCATCCCAGCACACTGGTGATCTGCACTTCTGCCCATAGAGTGCCTCGAATGGAGCAGCTTTAATACTGGCTTGAAAGTTGTTATTGTACGAGAACTCCATGAGATGCAAATGATCCTCCCAAGACCCACTAAACTGAAGCATACAAGACCCCAACATGTCCTCAAGAATCTGAATAGTCCGCTCTGACTGTCCATCATTCTGGGGATGAAAAGCTGTACTGTACTTTAATTTACTCTCCAAACTGTTCTGAAGACTCTCCAAGAACTGAGATCTGAATCTCGTATTCCTATCGGATACAATACTGGCTGGAACCCAATGAAGTCTAATTATCTCTTGCGTATACCTCTCAGCTAGGCTCTCAGTAGACTGACCGACGTGAAAAGAAATGAAGTGAGCACTCTTCGTCAACCGGTCGACAATCACCCAAATAGCATTATGACCCTTAGGACTCCTCGGCAAAGTGGTCACAAAATCCATAGTGATATGTTCTCACTTCTACTCAGGGATAGGAAGTGGTTGAAGAAGTCCAGCGGTTCTTTGATGCTCTGCATTAACCTGCTGGCAGACCAAACACTGAGAAACAAACCGAGCCACAACCCTCTTCATACCATGCCACCAGAAATGAAGCTTCAAATCCCGATACATCTTAGTACCGCTAGGATGGATGGAATACGAAGACTGATGAGCTTCTTCAAGCAACCTCTGACGAGCTTCACCCTTAGGGACACACAACTGGGAACCAAAATGAAGCGATCCATCAGAATGAAAAACCATGTCTGTCCTGGACCCAGACTCAATCTTAGCTCGAAAACCCTGCAACTGCGCATCACCAGCGTGTGCCTCCTTAATCTGATCAACAAGAGACGACTGTAGCTGGAGTGCCAAACAACTCCGATCAGAACTTAGCAACAAAACCTCCAACTCTAACCTCCTCATCTACTCAATGAAATCCCTCTGCTGAGTCAAGAACATAACTGCCGGTCTCCTGCTCAAAGCATCAGGCACCAAGTTTACTTTACCAGGGTGGTATTGCAAATTGATGTCATAATCGGTCATAAGCTCCAACTAACGCCTTTGCCTCATGTTTAACTCTTTCTGGGTGAAGACGTACTTGAGACTTTTGTGGTCTGTAAAGATCTCCACTCGGTCTCTAAGTAAATAATGTATCCACAGCTTCAGAGCATGAATCACTGCCGCTAACTCTAAGTTATGAGTCGGATAGTTTTTCTTATGCGGCCTCAACTACCTCGATGCATATGCAGCAACTCGGCCCTTCTGCATCAAAACTGCTCCAAGACCCTTACCCGAAGCATCACAGTGAATTACAAATCCGTCTGAACCATCTGGAATAGTCAACACAGGCGCTGACATCAATCTGTTCTTCAACTCAACAAAAGCCTTATTGAACTCATCAGACCAACAAAACTTCTGATCCTTCCCAGTCAATTTAGTCAATGGTCCTGCTATCTTCGAAAAGTCTTGGATGAACTTCCGATAATAGTCAGCCAAACCAAGAAAACTCCTGACTTATGAAACTGACTTGGGAATAGGCCAATCCTTCACAGCCTCAACCCTGGCCGAATCCACAGAAACACCATCGCCAGAAATAATGTGCCCCAAGAAAGACTAAAAACCCTGTCGAGCCAAAACTCGCACTTGCTGAGTTTTCCATAGAGGTGATTCTCTCTCAAAGTCTGTAGAACCACTCTAAGATGCTCAGCATGATCTTTCGGATTTCGAGAATACACCAAAATATCATCAATGAAGACCACCACAAATCTATCCAAGAACTGAGAGAAAACCTGATTCATAAGACTCATGAATACAGCCGGCGCGTTCGTGACTCCGAACGGCATCACAAGATACTCATAGTGTCCGTATCTAGTCCTGAAAGTAGTCTTTTGTGTATCTGTAGCCTTCACCTTGACTTGGTGATACCCAGGATGAAGATCCAACTTTGAGAAAATAGTAGCCCCTCCCAACTGATCAAACAAATCATCGATCCTGGGCAGCGGGTACCGATTCTTGACAGTAACTTTGTTCAGTTCTCGATAATCCATGCACAGTCGACGACTACCATCCTTCTTGTCACAAAAAGGACCGGAGCACCCCAAGGCGAAATACTAGGTCTGATGAAACCCAAATCAAGCAACTGCTAAATCTGCACCTTAAGCTCTGCTAGCTCAACCGGTGCCATCCTGTAGGGACTCTTCGATATCGGTGTTGTTCCAGGCTGAACATAAATACCGAATTCCACATCTCTATCAGGGGGTAAGCCAGGCAACTCATCTGGAAAAACATCCAAAAAATTCCGAACTACTAGAGGTGCAGCCTCACAGCCTGATTGCAATTCCATCACACAATCCACCTGTTCAACTGCAGTCTTTGCTCGGCCAAGGAAAGACTCCTCGGCATGGAACTCAAATTCTGCTCGATCTGGAATTCTGAAGACAACTTTCTTGGCACAGCAATCAATAATGGCATGGGCTTCACCCAACCAATCCATACCGAGAATGACATTGAATCCTGAATTTCTAATTATAATCAGGTTGTCTTTGAAATCTGCGTCCCCAATAACAACGGGATATTGCCTGTACTCACAGAAACATATGACAACTCCACCACTTGTCACAATATTTCAAGTCTCTGACATGTTGCTGCATTCCAACTGATGGCGAGCAACAAATCGAGATGAGACAAAAGAATGGGTTGCCCCAGAATCAAACAGAACATGAGCAGAAAAAGAGCACACAAGTACAACACCTAAGACAGAAAGCAAAAGAGACAAAGAAAAGAATGGTTGAATAGGGGTGAGGGAAAACAAATGCAGAAAGGACAAACGGAAAGAAATAAAACAAAGAAAAGAAGAAAAACAAAGAGAAACAACAAATAATAAAACTATAAAACAAAAGATACCTACAACCACCCCCTCAGCTGACTCAGCATCTGCAACAGTCAGGTTGAAAGGCTGACCTCTCCTCGAAACAGCGGTCCTCTGACTGATAATCTGATGCTGGGGAGGAAGCGGTGGCCTAACTGGACCACGAGCTGGAACTGTCGGCTAGACAGGACCACGGACTGGAAGAGTCGCCTTCTGCTGTGGACAATCTCGTAAAGTGTGGTCAGGAGCACCACAAGCAAAACAGCGGCGATTGGCCTGCCTACAGTCCTTGCGCTCATGCCCGGCAAGTCGGCAAAAGTCGCAAAAACTACCTCTCTGGGAACCAGTAGAAGAGTAAGGAGCTGCTCTAACTGGATGGGCGGAAACAGGCCTCCGAATAGGCCCACCAGAAGGCCTAGCAATAGCAGCGGGAACAGTCCGCTGAGAAGAAGACGAACCACCACCTAGCCTGCTCCCGAGCTCGGGCTGCCTCAAGAGCCTCAGTGTAGGTATGCAAGCGAAGAGATACAAGATGCCTTTTGATATCCTGCTCAAGCCCATTTGTGAATCTACGAGTCCTATCCTCTTCGGTTGCCACAAGAACAGCAGCGAAGGGGCTAAGTCTAGTAAACTCAGCTGCATACTCATTCACTGACCTGGAACCCTGTTGCAAGGAAGTCCATGTTACAGCATTGCATGAACAATTATGTAACAAAATTCAAAATAGAATAATGACTTAACCTATTTTATGGCCAGGAATTGCTGTTCTATCTCAACTCGAGTACTACTGGGGAAGAATTTATCCAAGAATCCCTGAGTGAAAGTAGCTCAAGCAATAGACCTCTCAAGTCGCTCAAACTCGGCCATACACCAGATATGGGCCAGATCCACCAGCTAGATGGAAACCACGTCCACCCGATCAGCCTCGGCAACATGAGCCGCTAACAACAAGCGTTCAGTTCGGATCAACCACTGTTCAGCCTCCAAAGGCATCTTAGTGCCGGAAAAATGGTCGGGATGCAGCCTCATAAAATCTGTAACTGTCCCTGGACGAGACGGAAGATTTGCCTACACAGGCACAACAGGAGGAGGAACCCGGGCAGCTTCAAGAGCAGTCATCACAAGATCACTGTGGTTTTGCTCCTGATTAATCAGCCGCTCAAGCACAGTAGTGACAGCCTCAATCGGATCAACCTGCGACTGAGAAGTAGAACCTCTGCGAGCCATAGTCTACACCAAACCAAAACAATTAGCATCCAGAATCAGAGTTGGTATACATTCATTTATGTATGCATGGTTGGTGAAATGTTGAGCAGATCCCAGTTCGAACCAAGCTTGTCTAATATATTAGGCAACTAATACATTAGCCAAACCTGGTGCTCTGATACCACTAAAAACCCTATCATGCCCCGCTTCCCAAAAAGAATACGAAATACGGATACGAGACAAAAGCTCAGCGAATAATTTTCATCATCCATAAACTGTTCAGGAATCTTTACAATATTTCATAAGATAATCAGAGTCGGAAGCAAAAAGATACAACCAGGCATGCATAATTGAAACAAGATACCAACAGAAATTACTTGAAACCAAATATAATAATCTCAAATAATCAAATTCTGAACAAGTCAAATATTCTAGATCACATCGCCCAAATACAAGATAAAAATCCAAGTAATCAAGTACATTTTATTCAAGTTCAAGCAACAATAATAATAAAAATCATAAAGCAGAAAATCCAGCCCTAATACATCATCTCGCTAATACCATCTGGCAGCCGACCATCCTGATCTGCAATTAGTAAATTTGCAGGAGAAGGAAGAAGAAAAATAAGTACCAGTCAATTGCAAGTTACGGATCACTTATAATGTAGGATACAAGTACATGGAATAGGTAAATCTATGTAACAAACCTAGTATGGTATAATCATGATTACAAGATATAATCATAGCATGGCAAGATGAGCAACTATAATAACATGTGTCAAGTGTCAAGTAAATAAGTGTCATGCATCAAATAACTAGTATCAAGAATCAAGTAATCATGTAGCATGTATCAAGTATCAAACCTCATGTATCATGTAGTCAAGTGTCAAGTGGGCATGTATCAGGTTCAAGTGTCATGTATCAAGTCTTGTAGTTATTACTATCTAGGTAGCACTTCATGCATCCCGATTTTTACTACATGGTTGCTACAACAAACAGTTTCAATTTAGATTTTGTAGGGTACCATACAGGACAGTGTACTCAGGGACAAGCTCCAAGTATCATGTAATCATGTATCATGTAAACAAGCTCCAAACCCAAATAAGCTCCAGTGTTATGTGTGTACGTGTGATGTATATCGTATCAACCTCCACATGTAAACAAGCTCCAATAACCACTAGGTCCTTCCGAGTACATGTTTCTGCACTATCCACTACTACATCTTTCCCTTAACCCCGGCTTGGTTCTTTATTATTATTAGTGGTCCAACAAGCATGTAGGTGTGCAAAACATATTAAGAATAACAGGGCATAATCATGTAACAAGTTCAAGTGACAAGATAAACATGTACGTGTGCAAGGTATTTCATAAAAGAATAAAATAAACAAATCTCAAGTTTAGGACAGCAAGACCATACTGTGGTAAAATAGTGATTCCCAGTATTACAAACATGCAAATCCGAGTCCATCAAAACGTCTAGAAAATAGACTCCCAACCGAATCCAGCTGCTATAAATAAGTCATATATTAATTCATAAAAACGTAGCTCAAAATTGGTTTAACTACAAAAAATAGGTTCAGCCAGAAATCAGCAAAACGTATTCAAGAGCAGGAAAACAACATGAAATCCCAGTAAATAAATCCACAAAAAATCTGGGGTATTCCCCTATATGTCTAGTATCTAAATATAAAGTTTCATAATTTTTCAGTAAAATTAGATCAGTCATCAAAAATAAGAAAACATCAATAAACAGTAGTTTGGCAAATCTGGAATTCCCAACACTGCTGTACGAAAACAATAATATCTCGCAACCAGTGAAACGAAATCCAATTCCGCCAAAGGGATATAAAAATAGGTAAAATTTACTAACTTTCATATTTCACAAACATTTTTCATACAGTAAAAAGAATCAGGATAAAAATATGATTCTTTACAGAACAGCGAGTAAAATACAGTAAGTATAGTTTTCATAAATAAGCATGAAACAACACATAAAACTCACCAACAAAATCTACTAAAATTCTGGGTAATTCCTAACTAGATAAAGAAACACTGACCAAAGTTTTGGATCAAAATAATATAGGTAGCATCAGAATCAAAATCATCGAAAAATAAAATCTGGAAAAGATCGACACCTCTGTAGTAAAACAGTCATAACTCACTCATACGAAAATGAAATCAAGCAAGGTCAGAGGGGTTTGAAAATAGACAAAATTCTCTAAAACTAATGTTTTATACCAAAATTAAGATACTGACTTCAAGATAGTCTAAAACAGCAAACAAAATAGATCAGCGACAAAATACAGATATTTTCCTTTAACAACAACTCAACATATATCATACAAAACTTGTTCAAAACACAACCAAACATGAAATTGGATCTACCAAGTGTCTAAACATCATGAATTAGGGTATCTAGCATGTCCACACCAAGAATATCACATGGGTCTCAACCAAATCACGAATTCTCAGAAAAGTCTCACATACATGATCAAAATCAAGAACGGGTAAAACCTAAGTTAATTCATGTTCATATTGTGTCGTGAGGCAACTATGGTCAAGTTTTCACAATAGAGACAAAACCTATCAAACATAACAAAAACAAGAGTCGTCTCTAGATCCAACTACACTATAGGTGGTATTTTTTGACTTGTATCGAACAAATGAATTGGAGTACAAGTTACTTGCCTTAACCGAAGATGAAAAACAACGAAAACCAAGAGTAAGGAGCAAAACCCACAAACGAAAATCTATGAATCAACGAATCCAAGTAACTTGAGCGAAAATCTCCACACGAACAAAAATTTCAAAAGCAAGATGACAATAGTGGCTTGCGGCCACAAGAGAACACCATGAGAGAGACTAGGGATTATATATGGTGGTGTGAGGAGGTGTAAGAGAGTTGTATGGAGGTGTTGGAGGCCGGTCAAGGGAGAGATCGGCCAAGAGGGGAAGAGGAGATGGGGGCTTGGGTTTGGGGGTGTTGCGGCGTTGGAGGCAGGCCGGAGGTGGGTGTCGGTCTAGGTGTTGGGTTGGGGTCGGCTGAAGGTGGCGCAAGCAACGGGAGAAAGGGAGGTCGAGTGAGGGGGAGGGAATTTAGGGTTAGGGTTTGTGTGAGGGAGGGTGTATTTATATGGAGGGATTAGGGTTAATAATACAAGTTGGGTTGTGGGTTTAATTGGGTATTAGGAGTATTAGTCGGTTATACCAATGGGTTATGGATTTTGGTCAAATCAAATAGGAATACAAATAGGATTTTGGTTTAATTAGGCTTTGGTGAACAAATTGGGATAAAAATAATGGGATTGAAAAAGGATAACAACCAAACACCACCACTTGCACCCAAGAACAAAAATAAAAAGGACAAGAACAAAATGAAAGAAAGAACAAAATACTAAAGAACGAAACAAAAGAGACAACCAAGCACACACAAAGAGTTCAAAATGAAATAAAACGAATATATATTGAAAACAACTCCAAAATACAATTCAGAGAAGAAAAAAAATACAAGAGTGAAAATACACCAAAACGAAAAATACACTCAAAAATACACAAAAATGAAAAACAGGGATTACAAACTCAAAAGTGGGTTCACAGTCCAGCTAGAGTTGCTCCCACAACTCATTTAACTCAGTGAGTTCGGAGTCCAGCTAGAGCTGCTCGCACAACTCAATAACACAAATGTGGATTTGGATTCCAACTAGAGTTGCTCCTACAACTCATTAACACAAACGTGGATTCAGAGTCCAGCTAGATCTTAACTCAAATGTGGGTTCGAAGTCCAGCTAAAAATGCTCCCACAATTCATTAACTCAAAGGTGAGTTCAGAGTCCAGCTAGAGTTGCTCGCACAACTCGTTTACTCAGGTGGGTTCGGAGTCCAGCTAGATTCCCACAACTCATTTACTCATAGGTGGATTCGAAGTCCAGCTAGAGCTGCTCACACAATTCACTAATTCAAAGGTGGCTTCAAAGTCCAAATAGAGCTGCTCTCATAACTTGCTAATGCTCAAATAGCAAATTCGAAGTCCAATGCCTCCATAGGGATACCCCTACAAATTGTTAACTAAAAAACACTAAGTTCGGATGTCACGCCCCGCTTACCATTATACAAAAATACGCGTAATGATATAAGTATGCCAACTCATGTCATCTATAAGTTGTACAATGCCGGTAAGCTTAACAATACAATAATAATTACATAAACAAGAATAAAATGCAATTACAAATATCTGAGATACAAGAACTTGCCAAATAGCCAGAGAATATGCAATGCAATAACAGTTCGACAAGTTCTGTCAGTAACCAATCGTCTGTACCTGTACAAATAATAACTCAAAGAAAGGTGAAGAATACCTATTAGAGCAAGCTTCGGGCGACAAGTAGTAGCAAGCAGTGTAAGAAATAAAGGATTATATAACAAGATCAAGAAATTGGAACGATATCAGAGTCAATAAATGATAAATGATAATAAGATCAAAAGTCAACAATCAATGGTACGATGGTTGATAAATAATAGTCAATAATCAATAATTGACGACCAATAAGCAATAACAATAAATCAATAATCGATGTTCAGTGTCAACCTTTAGGTTTATCCATCTTTTATAAATCCTAACTAATGCACGCAATCCTGCATCCCATACCACAGGTTCGGGTGCATACAATCAAGAGAACATTTAGACTATAATGGTGAATTCTACAGGTCATGTACTCGGGAAAACATGTAGATAGGAAAACATGATTCAGTTATTCAGTTATTCAGTATTCTGTAATATTCAATGAATAATATACAGTGTTTAGCCATTCAGTTATTCAGTGATTCAGTCATTCAGTCATTCTGTCATTCGGTCATGGTAGGGAAACCATGAGCTCCCTTCCGAGTACACTCTCCTATATTATCCACTGCTAAGTCGATCCTTATTTTCCCGGTTTGCTATCATTTTATTAACAATTAGTTATGAACATGTAATCAATACGATCAATGAGAACGATGGTATCAAGAATTGTGCAATGGGTACAATCGATGAGAACGGTAGTATCAATACAATATCAAGGTGATATCAAGGTTGTACAATACATGAAATATATATGGTTCAATTCATTAAATATGAAAAAACGGGTTTATATGCAAAAACATAACAATCAAGTTCTGCACAGCAGCACCTATCGGTACTCAAATTCACTTTTCTGCTGCTACGGGAATGCAAATCCGATTCCGTTAGAGATTCTAGAAAGTAGACTCTCTATCGGTTCTAGTGCATATTCACACGATACATTATAGTCATAGAAGCTAGGTCGATCAATCAATTCTTTACAGGTTTCGTGCAAAGTCTCGGTTTTAGAAATTATAACATGCTAGTACTAAAACATTGATAACTTCCAATCTATAAATCGGATTGAGAATCTGTAAAATGTTCCAGATTCAAGACTCAGTATACTAAAATTTCTATGTACAAGGTATTAAGTTTCGATGTCAGGAACTGGGTTGAAACCTCATTACAAACTCGAGCAAACGACAGGGCCGCATATTTGAATGTTCAATAATACGACAAATTTATGGTTCGAGTTTTATATTGATAACAATGGCACGATAAGATGACTATGAATCGATAACAAGATACAATAAAGAAAACAATAGAGTTCAATTATATGCGATATTCAATTTGATTACTACTTACCGGATTTCAAGGTATTTTCTTGAACTAGAACAAAAAAATGAGTTTAAGAGACGCTTGCCTTTTAGATGACAACTTCGAATGTGAAAGAATAACAGGATGAGAGTCCTGATGGCAACACGTGCAAACGACGAAACAACAGCACGTACAAATGGTAGAATGTGCAAACACGTAACGTGCAACTTCTCAAAAATGGCAAGGGCCCGTGCAAGACACGGCAAACACAAGCAGCAACCACAGCGAGGTATGGTAGTAACCCGGCGATGGCAGCAAGATGGTGGTTTAGCGGTGGTTGGCTGCTGTAGCGGCCGGTAACGCAAGGGACACAACAACAATAGCAAGACGGCGGTGTTGAGATGTAGTTCAGGGGAGAGGGTGGCAGGTGGCTTAGTGGTCGAGAGCCACACTGTCGATGGTGACTCGAGCGGTGAGGCTGGAGGTCGCGAGGTTGAGGGTGGAGACCGAGCGACGAGGAGAGAGGGTGTTGGGTCTCGGTGGTGAAGCTCGACGCGAGGAGCAGCGATGAGGAGAGAGGGTGCAGCAAGGTTGTGGGTTTCAAGGAACGGTGGTGATCGTTGCTGCGATGGGGAGCTGAAGGGGAGCTGCGGGGAGGTGACGACTAGTCAATCAATGGAGGCTCGATGAAGGTGGTAGGGAGGAGCGTCGAGGTCGGCAGAGGTGGGCTCAACGATAAGCGGATGCAGGGGCGAGCAAAGGCAAGAGCTCGGGGCATCGAGCATGGAGGTAAGGCAGAGGTTGAGGGAGGAAGATGACGGAGAGGATGCAGAAACGGGGTGACGAGGTGGTGGGCTCAACGAGTTGCAGGGTGAGGACGATGGTGGCAGGGCTTCGACGGTGGTGACGAGGAAGGCGATGGGGCAGAGGCGATGGTGCTGGAGGTGAAGGCTGGCGGAGGGGGGCTGCGGGGAGAGGAGCTCAGGGTGTAGTGGAGACGAGGCAGGGGATGAGCGGCATCGGTGGCTCGACGGTAGTCGCGACTGGGCGCAACAGCAAGGAGGAGGAAGGTGAAGGCGTTGTTGAATGTGGCAATGGTGAGGCTGCGATGAAGTGGATGAGTCGCGAGGAGGTGGAAAGTAATGGCGGGTTGGGTTCGGGTTTCGGAAGAAACATAGGAGGAGAGAGGGAGAGAGAGGGTCGGGGGGAGAGAGACAGTACGGGGGAGAGAGAGAGTGTGTGGGGGGATTTTATAATAATATAATATATTATAATGGGTATTGATTATGGGGTTACTGGAGGAGATAGTGGACAGTAATTAGGGGAAAGTGGGTGCAGTAATGAGAGATGAGGGGATCTGGTTGGGTTTGGGGAGTGGGTTTTAAAATGTGGGTTTGGGTTAGGATCCAATAGGATTTGTTCAGGGTTAAAAAGTGTGGGCTTAGATTAGTACACTTGGGCTTTAGGTTTGGGCTTCACAAAATAAAATAAATAATTATAGAAGGGATAAAAGATTGGACTTCAATCAATAATAAGATAATAAAATAATATAGACTAGGGATTAAATATGGTTTTCCAAATAAATAATTTAGACAAATTATAGAATGGCCCAGGATTGGGCTTAAGTGCAAAATTAATAAATCAAATAATATTTTATAGAATAGTTTCAAATTAATTAAAATAATCAAATAATAACAATAGACCTGGTCTGGGTTATAAATAATTAAAATAAGAAAAGAATAAAATTTCTACAATTAAAATATATAATCATTTGAAAATAACTACAAATATAACTGATGTTTAGAATTGACTTTAATAAAAAGTCCAATATGAACAAAAAACGAATTTGAGAGCGGAAAAGAATTTATAAGGAATTAAAATTCAAAAATACGCAGAAAATACGTATAGACGGAAACAGGGGTTACATCGGAGCCCAGCTCATCTCTAGAGCCGCTCCCCTAACTTATGGACTCAATGCAATAAGCTGCAACACAAAGAAAGCAAGAGTCGAGACAAACACTTGGGACATCCTTACCGACCTTCCAGTATAGGCACAAAGTTCTCGATGGCGAATCTCCTCTTCGTAGCTCCTCGGGGGGAGAAGCTTCTATTCTTAGCCCCTTGGGAGAAAAGCTCCTTTGGGGAGAAGCTTCTCTTCTTGGCTCCTCGAGGACGAAGCTCCTCTTCATATCTCCTTCAGGGAGCAAGGCACTCTTCGTAGCTCCTCGGGGATGAAGCTCCTCTTCACAGCTCCTCCGTGGCCAAAATTTTTTCTTAACTCCTCGATGGTGAAGCTCATCTTTTTAGCCCATTAGGAGCAAAGTTTCTCTTCTTAGCTCCTCGATGGCAAACCACCTCTTCGTAGCTCTTTGGGGGTGAACTTATCTTCTTAGCTCCTTGGAGCCAAGCTCCTTGGAGCAAAGCTCCCTTTAGTAGCTCCTCCGCGGCGAAGCTCATCTTCGTAGCCCATTGGGAGAGAAACTCCTCTTCGTAGCTTCTCTGGGACGAGGCTCCTCATCGTAGCTCCTCGGAGGCGAAGTTCCTCTTCGTAATTCCTCGGGGGAAAAACCTCTTGTCTTACCTACTCGGGGGCGAAGCTCATCTTCTTAACCCATCTAGAACGAAAGCCTTTTTTGTAGCTCCTCGAGGGCGAAGCTCCTCTTCAAAGCTTCTCAGAGGCGAAGCTAGACAACGAAAGCACACCGGACAGACCCCCTCTCCTGGGTCACGCACCGGGGAGAGCATGCATCGACTGGAATGAAGAAAACTGCAGTTTTAAGCCACCTAATCTCCTTGAAAAGGTGCACCCCATTTGATCAACGGCTCCGATCTCCTCGAAAAGCGCGCCAATCAGATCTAAGGCTCTGAGTGCTGTCAAAAATACGTGTAATTTGCATGCCAAAACTGGCTCCAAAATGCGTGCAAAATATGTGCTAAATCTACCTTAAAAACACGTGCAAGACAAGAGATCAAAATGAGGAAAAGAAAAAAAGAAAAAAAATGACAAAAAAAGAAAAAGACAAGAGGAGAAAGAAGGGAGATGGCTCCCACATGCGTTGGACGTGTTGCATCCAGCTCGCGACACTTGTGACATGTGCTTCTAAAAAAGGGGTGCCAAAAAAAGGAGCTACCCCTCTCAAACATCCAAAAAACAAAAACAAAAACAAAAGAAAAAAGAAAAATACCGGACTGTTGCGCACCGAAGAGGAGGGCCACCGGAGCAGTCTGTGCTTGAGCACTTCTTTGAGCCCTCCGATCTCCACTAGGAGCGTACCCATCATATCAATTGCTCAGATCTTGCCATGTGTCAGGTACGATTTATTAATTAAAAAATTTTATTTTTATTAATTAAAATTTCAGATTAATTGATTAAATAATCTGAAAAATAATTTTAAATTTAGATTAATTAATTTAAAATTCTGAAAAAAAATTCTAATTTCAAAAATAATTTAAAATTCCGAAATATAATTATAAATTTAGAATAATTAAATTTAAAAATTCAAAATTTTGATTTTAAAATCCAAAAAATGATTAAAATTCGGAAAAAAAAAATGTGGAGAAATCCAGAAAATTTGGAAATTTTTTTTTGGAGGTTCTACAACGTTGCTACCGCTCTCAGAAGCTCCACAAGATGCTTCTAACCTCTAGTCGTTGTTGAAATCTACAAAGCTGTTCAGATTACCTGAAATAAGTTGAACTATTCTTAGATGGCTGAAAAAACCCAACCTTCAGGAGGGGGGGTGCTTATGATGAGAGTCGCAGCAAATCAGAGCCACAAGATTGGGAACGAATATCGAAGCTTCTAAGGGTAGGATAGTAATTTTAGCAACAACACGCCTATAAAGAGGAAGTTAAACCGCATTCAGGCCCATCAGCTCAAATAGGCATACCATACTGGGTTACCATAGAGCCCAACATGTAGGAGTTTAGGTTTATCCAAAGTTGTTATCTTAAATTCTCTATCCCTGTAGAGTGACAACCTCTATTTCTTCATGGAGATTGAAGTCAACTAACTATATCTCTTTATCAAGAGAAGAGTAACTGACTTTATTTCTTAATGAGGGAGAGGATAACCAACATTATCACTCCACCGGGAAGTAAAGATAAATCTTGAAACTGTCCCCCACCGGCTATAAATACCCCCCCCCCCCCCCCCCCACATATTTCATAATCAGGTAATCATTATTTTACCACTAAAACTATCATTTTAATTAGAGTTTTGACTTGAACGTTGAAGGGTCTTTCGCCGTGACCAATCCTGGTGTATAGACTTTTTGCAGGTTTACAGGTTTGCTGGAGCGATCTCGGTCATCCAAATCAGATTCAAGCGTTCATAATCGTTAAAAAATCAGGTTAAGAAGCAGTTAACGTCGATTAATTCTGATCAAAATAAATATTAGATTTTGATAATTCACATCATCTGTCTGCTCACACACAGAAAATAGTAGATATCATGATAAAGATATGTGTACAATTAGCTTTTCCTATACCCAACATTTCCAATACCCAACAAACTCTTCTTATTCTTGACTCTTCCTATTCTTGACCATTCCTATTAAAATTCTTAATCAACCTATTCTAAACTCTATATATATATTCATGACAAGATCAATGTAATGTATGTACATAATCCTAACATTCTTTGTATGTCATAATTATATAATTCTTTCAATCTCTTTATTGTATCAGAGTATCATTTGAAAAATCCAAATTCAAATTCAAACCAAATTCCAAACAAATTCAAATTCAAATCAAATCTCAAATTCAAATCCAAATTGGATCTCAAATTCAAACCAAATCTCAAACAAATTCGAGCAAACAAATCAAAAATCATACTATTTATGTCGTCGACCACCTCCGCAAGCACCTCCGTCTTCTTTCAGTTGGAAAAAAAAAAATTAAATCTCCTCACTCCTCAAGGTTTATTTTTGGGTTCCTTTAATTTCTTTCCTCTCAAGTCCATAGAAGAAGAAGAAGAAGGAGAGAGAGAGAGAGAGAGAAATCTGGGTTGAGAGGTGGGTTTGCTTTGAGAAGTGGGTTTGCTTGGTTATTTATTAAATAAGTAAAACCCAAGCCTAAGCCCACAAGAAAGAGAAAAGAAACTTTAATCAATTATCACCAAAGCCCAAGAAAATTTTGTTTTATTATTATTATTATTATTATTATTATTATTATTAGCTTATTTCCTAGATTTTGTTGTTCCACCTTCAGAAAATGAAAAAAATATTTTAAAAAACTTGCAGGTTCTTCTGTTTTTACAGTCGCCATCCCATGCGTCGTAACTTAGTGCCACTACTTCTCCTACTTCCTGCCGAAGAGCACTACTTCTACACTTCCCAGATCGAAGATGTCTTCCACGCGACATCGTGCGTCGTCCCATGCGGCGTTGACCGCCGTCCCCGCACCAGCATGCGTCGTCCCTGTACCATCGTGCACCGTCCCCTGCGCTAGTGAGCATCGTTCCTTACGCCATCGAGCGCCGTCTCCGCGCCATTAAGCGATGTCCTTGCGCCATCGTGTGTCGTTCTCTGCGCCATCGAGCGTTGTTCCTTGCACCATCGTGCGCCGTTCTTTGCGCCATCGAGCGTCGTCCCATGTGACATTACTGAATGTCACTATTTCTACTACTTCCTGCCGAAGAGCACTACTTGCACCATCGAGCTCCGTCCTTGCGCCATCGAGCACCGTCCCTACATCACCGTTCTCGCTTCCAACAATTACCATACAAGATTGGAATCACTTCTCGGTGCTTCATCTTGCGAGTGCATGATAAAGATATGTGTACAATCAACCTTTCCTATACCCAACCTTTCCAATACCCAACAAACTCTTCATATTTTTGACCCTTCCTATTCTTGATCATTCATATTCTAACTATTAATCTTCTTATTCTAAACTCTATATATATCAATGACATGATCAATATAATGTATGTACATAATCCTAACATTGTTGTATGCCATAATTTCTCTAATTCTATCATTCTCTTTATGGTATCATTCTTTTTATAATTTACATAATTCTATCCTACTCTTTATATCACACTATTGGTTCCTAGCACAATAATTGAGAGGATCAAATGATTATCCTTTGATTTTATGCTCCATGTCAAATAGTGTTGGGAGGATGTATGCTTCATGTCAGATCCGATTGAGGTCGCTGAAGAAGGAATGGATGAAGATGATTCTAAGACATCCGGAAGTGATGACGCTGATAAATACATGGATTTTCTTTTTTATGAGAAACGATCTTCCTAATCCAAGTTTCCAGATCAACATTAGCATAGCGTTCTTCTGCACCTTCCTCAGAGAATAAAAACATATTTGAGTTCTTTTTCAATGAGGACCTGTTTAGTTTGCAGTACTTCTGGACATTTGTTTAAGTTTTGCCTCTTTGGCTTACTTTCTGATCTTAAAACCAAATTGTTTGAGTAATAGCTATTACGTTTATCATATCTGGTGCAAACTTGGGGCTGATAATCCAGAAACACTGCATACAATACTGCATTCTTAAATTTTAGCTACGAAATATGCTTTCTTTTGACTTCATTTCAAATAGTTACCTGCAAAGAAATGCATCAGTGTCTTTTGGACGAAAAAATGTTGATTATGAATTACTCATTCTAGTTTACTGTTGTTAATGACCTAAGAAAAACAATGTATCCAAAACCCGAAATTTCCTCAAAAAGTACTTAACCATACAAACCCTTTCAACCGTAGTATAAATTAATTTATGGCTAACCAAATCAATGGCTTCTAATCTCCAACCGGTGATATTTTACGATAACTTCTTGGACTTCGATATCTGGTTTACAAATAGGATTGAAGAAGGCCTCGAGTTCTGGTTGGGAGAGAGGGAAGCTAGATATGTCACCAAGAATGAAACTCGGATAGTTCAATTACACTCACCGATTCTACAAATTAGTACAATTGTCTTCAGTTCAATTACACTCGATCCTCAGTTTTTTTTTTGGGTGTATATTACACTCACTGATTCTACAGGTTAGTACAATTGTGTTCAGTTCAATTACACTTGACCCTCTGTTTCCTTTTTTGGTCTATATTTACTAGCATCTTTTGTCAGCACATTGCACATTTGCGACTGTAAGTCCAGAAGATCACATAAAACCTGGCTAGAAATCCCCTTCAATCCATGTTCGAACCTCCATTGGAGCCGTGCATGATCCTTTTCTCATACAGCATACTATTCTCAAGCTGGGCATCAAAGGTTTAGATCCCTCCCCTCAAAAACAGCCTTAGCAAGAAGGGCATCAACCCGTAGTTTCCATACCCAACATCAAACACAACGCGCTGAGGATTGTCAATGATTCCAACTCTGCCCAGGATGGCCCTTATTATTCATTTATTTAATAAATCACTTAACGAAAAAAGACTAGCTATCCACTAATTTGACAACTATAATGATCTCTTCCCCCAACCAAATTTGAACCTTCGGAAGCATTTGGGTCTCACACAATTTTTCAGCTTATGGGCATCTCATATTAGTCACCCATCTTCTCTATTTTGCAGGTTTGCACAAGCTGTAGGGATCTCCTGTACCACTCAAAATCGTCCCATACGCAAATACCAGTTTAGCTGAGAATAATTTAAAACCATAATAATTTCCTTGATGAACAATTACACAATAAATGTATTACGAACTTTAATTATAGAACCAAAAACCAGTATTATCTTGCAGTAAAATAATTCAATCAAGTTCTCATATGTACTGAAAAGCAACAAACTAAGTGATAAATGCAAATCAACAAACGAATACCCCCTGTAAAACTTTAAGCTTCGAACCAATTTAAATAACAATTCCTGTGTTGTTTATGATGGCTTGTGAAACATTGTTACTTTCTTCCTCCAATGTTCTCACTTCACACTTTCTGTCACCAAGGCCATGTCCACCTTGGGTGGGCCTGAATGCCGCCTTGGGCCTGCTGGTCCTCGGGGAAATGTCAGTCTCCTTTTTGCTGAAGAGCCTGCAGAAACCTTATCAAGGCCTTCGATAACCACCAGATTATTATCGTTGAATGTGCTCTGCAAGCGAGACCTCGCCCGTGCTGATTTCGTTGGCACCATGTAGCTAGGAACAGCAGAAGAGCTTGTCAAACTCTCATTGTCATGCACCGATGACCCTGCAATACTATGCCTCCTATTGGGCCTCTCGGACATGATGCTCAACATGCTCCTAGAATCATCCTCTGGCGGGATCCAGCCCATCTGTGGGCTGGCAGAGCTGGTCATTACCTTGTGGCCTGCAGTTGGTGGCTTCGATTGAGGAGTTGAGGGAGAGAAGCTATGCGATCTGGGGGCACAGTCACGACGAACGTAGGATTTGGTTATTTCACTGCTGACAGTGGTGACACTGGGGGTGGCACTTTTCACTGAAGCACGGTCGCTGTTAAAATCTCTGTCGGTGGTTGTGCTCCGGCTTTCCCATGGCCTGGATGACATCCAGCGTTCAAGCCAACACCAGCCCCATTGAGGGTTGTTCGGATCCATGAACATTGGATTTGCACCTCTTGAAGAGTTCTTACCCTATTTGTTATATATATATATATATATTAGTTAAAACTTTGACATCTTCGGCCAAAACTATACTCCATCAAAAGTAGTACATTTCAATTTAAAGAGAAAACGGTATTATTTAACAAAATAAAAACATTTTGTAGCTTAAATGATGAGTTTTTAAAGGAAAACACCATCTTAATGAAGAATAGTATTTCTTAACTCAACAAAATAGTGCTGTACAGTTCAATGGGGTTTTAACTGCATTCCATAATAAAAAGGTGTCCTTTTTTTGAATATTTTGGTGAGGGTTTGATGTGTATAAAATAAAGCCAAAAGGGGTGGGGTTAATGGAAATAATGATCAAATTAAGGGGCCTAAAACAAATTTCACCTTGAAACATTGGTAAACTGAACACTGAAAGAGTGAGATGATACAAAGAGCAGGTAGTACCTGTTGAATGAAAGCATATGCCAGAGCTCTTTCTCTTCTTATAGCAGCTTCTTGCCTGCTTAAAAGACTGGCTTCAATTTGTTCTTTTGATTGCAGACTGTCATCCCACTCATCTCCCATCTATTATTACAAACAAGCACACTAGTCAGTCAAAGCTGTTTTTACTTGCCTACTTTACTGGGAATGCATAAGCCAAGATGTCAATTACCTCCGATTAATTACATACTTAGCAGTGACAACAATTTACCGGATTACTGCAAACAGTAGTTTTAAGACGATCATTGAACTATTTGCCTATAACATATTATTCATAGACACTCGAAATTTGGAAATAATGTTAATGAAATAGAGATATACCACACGACTCTTGACTTTTTGTGTAGAATTTAGAGTTATTCAGTGTCTTAATATATCATGTTGCATTGTATCTGCATCTGCATCTGCGTGTCACTGTCCATGTTTCTTGGTTTAAAAGGTAACAGGCTAGTTGAAGTTTATGAATGTGAATTGTCATTCCAAACATAACGGGGAAGGAATATCATGTCGTATTGTAATAACATCAGTGAAACCACCAGGACTCCAGTGTGTTAGTATATCATTTATCTCTACTAATTTTTTCTTGAAAGGGCTACAAGCTACTTGAAGCTTATGGATGTATGTCATTCCAAACCTAATGGGGATATGCTAAACTCAAGGTCGAGAAAACCCCACAAAAGAATTGACCAAGTTTTTAACTCGTCAGCTTGACATCAGCATTCAGCCATGCAAAATTCCTACAACAGCGAGTAGTCAGATAAGACAATGTTTACAATTAGATCAAATGTGAGCTAATGAACTGTATACATTGGAGACTGCAATATACTAAATCACAAGATATGGTCTAATAATGATGGATAATGGCACAACAGCTTCACCATTTCTAGCATGACAATGCAGACCTTGAACCAGTTTTTCAAAATCTTAGGATTCCTGAGCCAATTATTACTGCTCGTTAAAATCTAGTGTCCTCTGGTTCAAATTCTGTAAGCAACGTATCAATCAGAAATACTAAAAGAACAACAACAACATTTGAAGGTGGAAAAATATGTAATCCTGTTGGACCTGTTCCATTAATCGACGATAATAAAACTACAGTAACTGAACTCAAAAATTCTATCCAACAGGATTTCGCCAAGCAAAATATTAATCTTCATCAATATTTCCTGCTTCAGTAACCAATATAAAGTATCTGCTCACCCTCGCAAGAAATTAACCTGACATATCAATACATCCTATAATTCTTTCTTGTTTGACTATAAAACCTCAATTCTGATCAACTTATGAGACAGAAATAGGGTATGAGGTATGGTACAAATCAAAGAACAAACATACCCTCAAATTCTCCAGTTCTTTTTCGCGCTTCATTAGTAGTTGACGCTGAAGAGCCTGATTTTCCTCTGACATCCGGATCCTTCTTGATCGGATCTGTGATTGAACTCTTGCCAGTGTCTGCATACAGCGTAAAGTAGTTGTGGCTTGTCGCTGGCAAGCATTGCCATGGATCATTGATTTCAACCTAACCAATCCTTTCAGAGCCCTAAGAGCTCTCCTTGCCTGAAGGAAAAAAGCGAAAGGAACATAAGACGAATATACTGCTGGCAATTAAGAAGATAGAATGAACGAGAATTCAAAAGAACCATGGTTAATCTTTTATGGGACCATTCTTAACAGAAATAGAACTAAGTAATACCATCAGGTACATAATTGACTTATTTATGGTGTAACCAATAGACTGAACTAGGATTGAACTTTGAATCATGATTCAGCTATGGGGGGCAAAAATTTTTGAAGGGTTCATGAAAGATGGAGGCAGCTCGGGAAAATCAATATAAAATGTAGCTTCCACTAAATTGTATTTTCAGTGCAATGAGTTTCACAGCACAAATATATTGGTTTTCCATCTTAACAATCAAGAACATATATAACTTCAAATCTACAAAACCAAGCTGATGAACGGAAAACATTGTAGTAATATATCATCGAATCAATGGATGAATTCGAGAAACCAGACAACTTAAACCTTGCAAGATATTGTCTTTTTTGACGTGTTTCCCCACAGCATAGACACGAATGGGCAGAAAAAGAACAGCACTTGCAAGTAAATTATTTCCCTAGGCCCAACTTTGTATTGAATTCCACTGAACATATCATACATGTAACTATAAGAACAAATTAGCTTTCAAGGTTCCCGAAATGTTCCATGCCTGATGAATTGGAAGGCAAACAGGTGCTAAGTTACTCCGACGCATATCTAACGTCATATCCATATTCTCATCAATACAATTATACAGATATCTGAAGTCTCTCCCGTCAACATAAATTTTGTTATTTGAAAATTTTAATATATGGATATCGATATGGAGATTGCTAAATCATTAATGTCAATTTAGCATTGTATTTCTATCCATATGGATCTTTGCTTATCCTCCAAACATCGAAAAGAGATCTACTTCAACTTCTAGCATTACCCTTTTACTGAGCATAACTAAAATCACTCTATACTACCATATTTAGCCCATATCTTCCAAATTGACAGATCCCGCGTACACACAAAGAATTAACAAAAGCAATCTATGAAAGACAATACCAGGTATCCTCGAAAAGCAGTCTGGATCTTCATCGCCGCAATCTCCTCCTCTGATTTCCCAACAAACCATGCTGGAATTTTGGGGGGAACAACCTGCTGTACCGCAACCTGAGAAGCAGCAACAGATCTCTCTGAATCCAAATTAACATCATTTCTCTGAGTTTGCGGAGGAGGAGGGGTTGAATTTGGTACATTGTCTTCAAATGATTCAGACGATGATGGATCATAAGCTTCCTCGTATCTGCCATTAATGCCTCCCGAACTGTTGGACTTGTGGTTATTCTGGCAATCATCATTATAGGGTATATCAGAAACTAGTTGGTTTCATATGCAGAGAAAAAATAGAGTGAGAAATCAAACCTACCTGGAGCGTCTTCTCTTTGGATTTCTTTTCTTTGGATTCAGGGCTGAAAACCTTCTTCACTGCACCAAACCACTTCCCTTTCCTTCCCATTCTCTCTCTCTCTCTATATCACAAGCTCAGATCTATAAACACTCGCAAGAAATCCAAATACAATGAAACAGCAGTGAAAAAGAGAGCAAAATTTGAAGGAAAATGTTCAGCAAATTGGATCTTTTTCACAAATCTAGAATAAGCAATTGGAATTGACAATACCCATGTCGTAATTTTCTCACAAAACTCAGACTTTTGCTGCTCTGTCTGTCTCTCCCTCAGCTATAAAGGAGGCAGTAAGAAGATAGATGAGAGAGGCGCAGCAGCAGGTAAGAACCTCTCACTCACTCTCACCCTCACTCACTCAGAAAAGAACGTGAAGTAAATCAAAGAGTAAATTTTGTTAGAAAGAGTAAATTTTGTTAGAATTAGGGATAGAAAAATATTCTTTTATTGATTGAATAAACTGAATACAATTGGCTCCTATATATAGGAGAGAAGAGAATACTAAACCAATACATTATTCAATGTGGGACTAAACTAATCTATCATCTAACACCCCCTCTCAAACTCAAGTTGGTTCAAGTAACAAAAGTTTGAAATACTGACGATGTTGATGTGGAAGGAACGGCAAACTGTGATGCAGAAATGGCGCTTGATGGCGCAGGTGATGGAATTGAGAAGTAGACTGATGGGATCTCACCCCTGACTTGAGACATAGTCGATGCTGGGATCTCACCCCTGAACTGAGAAATAGACTGATGGAATCTCACCCCTGACTTGAGACATAGTCGATGCTGGGATCTCACCCCTGACTTGAGAATTGTCGATGACTGAGAACTAGATGCTGATAACACCCCCTCTCAAACTCACGATCGATCAACCGGAGTGAATTGCTGGGATTTTTTTTTTTTTTTTTTAAAGAGAAAATCAAATCAAAAGAGACTAAAATCTGTTGACAGTTACATTCAACAATCAAATCCAGATCTGAGACGAAGATCTCTTGAAGGCGTCCAGATCTGAGACGAAGAAGAAGAAAATGAAGGTCGGTCCCGTTTGAAATCAAGAACACCAGATTCGCCAGTGGAACAGCTACCTGGAAATCATCATCGTCTCCCAAACTGTAGAAAGAGAAAATCCAAACCTAGAGAAGAAAGCTCAAACCCAAAAAAAAATGGGAGAAGAAGGAAGCAACATCGTCGATCTACAGCGAATCAAAAGGATCGCGGCGGCATCGTACGACTACGAGAGCGACCCCCGGTGGGCCGACTACTGGTCCAACGTCCTCGTCCCTCCCCACACGGCCTCTCGATCTGACGTCATTGACCACTTCAAGCACAAGTTCTACAAGCGCCACATCGATCCTGGTTTAGTAGTTGAGGCAATGAGTACGGCTGATTCCTCTCAATCCGCAAGAACTTCAGCAAGAGCATCAACTCCAGCAACTGAGACTGCAAGACCTCGAGCGACAGCATCATCTGCAAGACCTCGAGGGCTGTGGGAGAGAGAGGGTCGCCGGAGGTGGGGGTCGTGACTGGAGGGCGGCGACGAGGTTGGGAGTCGCCGGAGGTTGGGGAAGGAGAACGGAGAAGATGAACATTATGGGTTCAAACAGAGAGAGAAAAAAATTTGGAGGAGAGAGAAAGAGGATCTTGTTGTTTGATGACGGCTAGGGTTTTGGGGGAGATAGTTGATGACAGCTAGGATTTTGGAGATTTAGGGTTTTGGGAGAGATTAGGATTTTGGTATTTGATTGGGAGCGGAAGAGAGATGTTGGGAGGTGGAGTGATTCCGATGAAAACGAGAATCACTCCACCTCAATAACGAGGATCAAATTAGTATAGACCTTATAGGATTTTAGGCTCTGATACCATGTTAGAATTAGGGATAGGAAAATATTCTTTTATTGATTGAATAAACTGAATACAATTGGCTCCTATATATAGGAGAGAAGAGAATACTAAACCAATACATTATTCAATGTGGGACGAAACTAATCTATCATCTAACAAATTTGAAGGCAATCCATTTATCAGGCTGTACTTATATTGTTTCCTTTTCTGTGTGGGTTAACTTTGAATTGGGTGTCTGTATAAACTCTGATGAGTGAATCTAAGAAATCAACCCATTTGTTCCAAGAATCGGCCTATAGAGTTCCATTTTCAGCTTTGGGGCTACTTCTGAGAATATTGTAAAAAATATACAGTGTGCATCTGGAGAGATTTTTTATTTTGTTTTGGCTATAGACGCACATACTCGTATGCCATAATTGCAAATTTATGGAAGCAAATTCCGTTAAAAAAATAAAATAAAGTGCAAGCAGAGGTCCAAATTCTCACCAGTAAGAGCATCTCTAGTCGTTGAATGTAAAAATATGGATATATGGATAAATAGAAATAGGAATCGCACTTTTGCTGCACTCGTTTAAAGCTATTTTTTAGCTTTCTATAATAAAATAATAAGCGACGGCACATGAAGTGCCGTCGGAGAAAAAAAAAATTTAAAAATAATAAATTTTGTGGGACGGCACTCGAAGTGCCGTCAGAGCGCAAAAATAAAAAATTAATAATAATAATTGGAGCGACGGCACATGAAGTGCCGTCGGAGAAGAAGAAAAAAAAAATCGAAGGACGACACATGAAGTGCCGTCCAAGAGCAGAAGGATTAGAACAATTGCTAAGTCTATAGATATATATGCTTTAATGCTTTATTAAAGCTTTAATGCTTTATTAAACCTTTTATTAAAGCATTTAAGGCTTTATTAAAGCAATTTTTTTTAAAAAAAAAATTGTTTAAAAAAATACCAAGGGACGGCACATCATGTGCCGTCCGAGAAATAGGGAGAGCGTGGGACGGCACTCGAAGTGCCGTCCGAGGGGAAATTTTTTTTGGGTTTTTTAATTCTTTTTTGGCGCTTTTTAATTGTAAAAATTAAAAATTTTTTTCGAGGGACGGCGCTTCAAGTGCCGTCCGACGAAAAAAATTATTTTTTTTGTGGGACGGCACTTCGAGTGTCCGTCGCTCAAATATGGATAAAAGCTATATCGATTCTCATTTATAGCAATCGACTGTAGCAAATTATCGATAATATGGATATTTGGCAAACGAGTACAGCGTTTTTTTTAGCCAAATATCCATATTATCGATATTTAGCAAACGACTATAGATGCTCTAAAAGCACCCACAGTCGTTTGCAATTTTTTCAATTTATCCATATTTTAGCAAACGAACTTCTGCAGTCGCTGACTATTTATTCATATTTTGACATTTTCGACGGAGAACATTGCTATATATGAGAGAAGATTTGAGAAAATACATAATATAGAGGACGGATCTTGAAGATTTGTTCGAATTATATATTTTTTTTGTCTGACGGAACTCGAAAGTCCGTCCCATGAAATTTAATCAATTTCCGCTAAAAAATTTCCCAAAAAAACGAAAAAAATCCCTTGGAAGATCCGTCTGTGAAAACGAGGCCCATTTCCCAAAAAAATTCCACTAAAAATTTCTTTTTAATTAGTAAGAAAACCACGGAAATTATTTAAAATTCGTGAGACGGATCTCGAAGATCCGTCCGATCATATAATTTTTTTTTGCTATATTATAGCATTTTACCACTGCAGCAACTCGCTTTGCTATATGTATAATATGGATTTAGGTATTTTTTAGCAAACCACGACCGTGGATGCTCTCAAAAGTAATAAATCATATGACAACATGGTGATAAAAAAAAGGGTTATTGTTCAGTTTTAAATAATTAATTCAACTTAAAAAAAAAAAATCACCCTCAACTATGTTTTTAAGTATGGGTAACTGACATTTTTTGAAAAATAATTGTGTTCAAAACATAATTGAGTGAGGGTTTTTTTATTAAAAATTTGTTGTGTACGATTTTTTTAAAATTGGACAATACTTAGGATTCTTTTAATATTTAGCCTAAAAAAAATTATATGACAATAAGATCTAAGCTTTTGATTATTCTCTAAAATCGTATCCGCTAAAAAATCCCTCAAAATTCGGGGATATCATCTTGTAGGTGGCACAATCTTTCGAGAGGGTAAAGGTAAATCAAAGGCTCAGTTCTGTTTGTCAGATAATTTTCTATGACCATATGGTCAATTTGTTTTTTACCCCTACTAAGATTATCCACAGTTCGTTAGGCAATTATGCATAAAATGCAATTTTTTTTCAAAAATGCTCTGCAGTCGTTAGGCAAATATGTATTTTTTTGCCTTTTTTGCTACAATAAATAGGCAAATATACATATTATAAGAGACGAAACATCATGTTTTGTCTGAATTTTTTTTAATATTTTTTAAAATCATCGGACTAAACAAGATGTTACGTTTCGTTCGATAAAAATACGAGTTTAAAAAAAAATTAATTACAGGAAAGAAAAAAATTGAGGCTTACTGGTTACTGCTAGGTTACAAGGATATTTGCTCTTACATTGATTTGCAAATGCCTATTTTTTTAACGAACACCGGATTGATTTGCCGACGATCACACATTTTTCGTCCTCTTCAACCTCTCTCCCAAGAAGATCTCTGTCCAATGCAACTTTGTTGAACATGAGGTTACCGGCCATGGCAACCCCATCGATTGGAAATTCAGATATAATCGCTACATCTTGTAGCGTCACCGTCATCTCACTAACGGGAAGGTGGAACGTGTGTGTCTCCGGCCTCCATCGCTCCACAAGAGTCGTGAGTAAGCCATGGTCGCATTTTACTTGTGCCAACATCGACATTCCATAAAATCCGGAATTTACCAAATAGTACAGTATACGTGGGTGCACCAGCAATGTCGTGTGCATTTGGAAACTCATAATTCGTGTCTCCCTTTCACACTGCCTGAGACTTGTGCTCTTCTTGTAGGTATAGTAAGGTTGGGTCTAATGGACCCTGGGCCTCCTTGTGCGGCGGAAGACGACGCACCTGCTGCATGTGAAGAAGATTGTTGGCCAGCATTCTACATACATATCAAATATAAATTCTTGTTATTACAGAAAACATAATAGACATGTAGATTAGGGGCTAAAAATAATTATGTCTTCTTACTTGTGATGGTGGTTGGCCTCTACCACTCCCTGGCGCCTGTGACGATCCACTCAGTCGCACCATTTCTCTGCCAACATTAATAAAGTATTTCTTATGAACAAAATTCGAGTATTGGAATTACACTACTCATTTCAATATACTACTCATATCAATGTTCCCAACATCTAAACACACTGTGTATATCCATTCATGCATACAAAAATCTTCAGCATTTTGAAAACTAATTCCCATATATTAAATATTCAACAATTAAGTACTAGAACCAATACACTATTCATATCAATATCGAAAGCATGTCTCAATACTCGTATCATACTACTACTCATAACAATCTCCATAACATCTCAATACACTACATATTTATATGCATACATACATATAAATCTCATATCAACAACGAAACATATATACACACACATAAATCTTCTTAACTTTGAAAAATTTGGCAATTCTATTATATACAAAAATTTCCACATCCATTCGTACTACTACTCATATCAATCTCCACAACATCTCATATACTATATTGTCAATATAAATCTCAATATACAAAGTAAATATTTTTAAAGAAATTAAGGGTTTCAGAATATCTAACACAATTTTAGATTCAATGTGAGAAGTTCGAAGAATCGACTCCGAGATCCAAGTGAACAGAGAGAGGAGAAGAGGGAATCGAACGGGATAAGAATTAAGGTTTATGGATAAGTATTTTGTGAATTATTTGGGTATGTGAAAGATGACAAATTGAAGGAGAAAAAGTGGGATCTAGGGTTTTCGGGGTTTTATTGTTTTGGGTTCTGGATTGGAGAGAGAGAATAAAGTGAAAGAGGAAAGGGGAAAGGTGGCCACTATTTATATATAATAGCTATTATAACTGATGTCGATATCCCCAACAACGACATCTCGCATGAGAATATCGTTGTTGGGATAGCGGCATCAGTTACAAGATATTTCCACACTTACAATTTTTTCCTAAGTAAGAGAGTTTACGATTGAGAGTAAATGAACTGATGTTGTTACTCCAGATAGTGGCATGGTCTAATTTTTTTTTTTTACAGATGCCGCTCTTGGCAACAATAACATCAAAATAATATATACCGGTATTGCAAAGAGCGTTTTACGCCGACGTGTCCAAAAGTGAGTTAGTTGGGTAAATACTTTTGAAAGTGGGTCAGTTTGCTAAATAATTTCAAAAAGTGGATTAGTACGAAAAAAATCTCTGCGGTGAGTGGGCATTTATTATTGTCACCGCATTTGATTTCTTATGTTATTTGCGGTCCTCATCTCACCATAATTAATTTAATTTGTAGTAGGCGAAATTGATCTATCGGCTACCACATCAACATTCATGGTTCAGCAACTCCACTCTCAATTCATTTTGCATGGTTCACGGAGTGTAGGACCCCGATTAGTCCTATATCAATCCCTACATATGTCTATTATCATCTATTACCTTTTTGTAAGTATTTTTTATATGCCACTTTTCTCAAAACTATTTACACTTAAAGGACAATTGGTAAAGTATTTGTATTCGTGGACTCAAAAACTAAACTCACTGTTCTCAATGATGAGTTTAGTTATTTCATACTCGCCGTTGGAATACGTTGAGTGTAGCTTTTTTTTGTGAGAAACTCGTCGTTCCCAACGCAAGTTTAGTTCAAAATTTTCAATGAAGACTCGTTGTTCTCAATGGCGATGGTATTTACACTAGACTCGTTATTGAGAACGGCGAGTTTAGTTCAAAAAAAAAAAATTCACTAAGTCTAACAAAATGTTTTACTTTCTGTGAAATTTTCTACATTCTCGCCAATCCCAACAGCAAGTCTAGTATAAATGTCCTCGCCGTTAGGAACGGTGAGTCTTTTGTAAAAATTTTAAACTAAACTGGTTGTTCCCAACAGCGAGTCTAGTATAAATGTCCTCGTCGTTGGGAACGGCGAGTCGTCACTGAAAATTTTGAACTGAACTTGCCGTTGGGAACGACGAGTTTCTTAAAAAATTAGCACTAAAATCGCCGTGTCCTAACGGCGAGCATGAAACCACTAAACTCGCCGTTGGTAACGGCGAGTTTAGTTGTTGAGTCCACGAGCACAAATACTTTGACAACTGTCTTCTTTCTTCAAATAGTTTCGAAAAGTGGCATATAAAAAAAAATTCTTTGTAATGCGGGTAGTTAAAAAAAAGCATTCTATTAGTGAGGTTTAATCCATGAATAAATTTTGAGAATCTTCGATGAGTTCAATCTGCCAATTTCTTTTAAAAAATTAAATGCAAAATAATACTTAATTAGAGTACGATGTCGCACTAATAAGAGCATCCACTATCGTTTGCTATTTACTTACTTTATTCATTTTTTAGAAAAATCGCACTCACTGTCGTTTGCTAAAAACCTAGTTTTTAGAAAAGTGATAAATAGTACACTGCCAAGCAAAAAAAGGCAATTGCTAAATATAGAAGACAGAATTTTTTTAATAAAGAGGACGAACGAAAGATCATCTTCCGTCTCACCCAACATTTAATTCAGAAAAGTTGAGAGACGGAAGAAGATCTTCTGTCTTTTTTTATTATTATTAAAAATAATAGTAAAAAAAGTGAGATGGATGATCTTCCGTCTCACTTAGTTTTATTACTTTTTCGTTTACTTTTTTTAAAAATGTTTTGAAAATGTCATTTAAATAAATGAAAATAATAATTTATAAAAAAAAAACCTCGGACGCTTCCGACCTAAATTTTTGTTTTCCAAATATTTACAATATTGCCATCAAAATATTTACGAGTTTGCCATCAAATATTTACAAAAATGCCATTTTAATTGTTTATAAAAAGAAAATTTGCTCAATCGAAAGTTCATTTTCCGTCTGGAATTTTTTTTGTTTTCTTTTTCCAAAATTATTGCTCAGACGGAAGATAATCTTATGTCGCACAATTTTTTAATATTAAAAAATTGCAAAAATTGTGAGACGGAGGATGTTCTTCCGTCTGTATATTTTATTAATTTTTTTTTGTCAAATTTTGCTATCAACAATAGTAGAGTAACTCTCTCGTTTCTTTTTCTCAAATGCCAAATACCTAACTTTTTAACTGCAACAACAGTTGATGTTCTAACAGGGGATGGAGAATTTGCATCCAACCCTACGTTGGGAAATTCATTTTTTGTGGAAAAAATTAATATAATATTACGTTTCCATTCTTTTCTTTAAAAAATCATTTAAAATCATATTAAAAATAGAATGCACTCTAGCTTTTAACTTGGAATGCAAAATTTTTGTGTGGCACCCTGGATTAACAATAATTTAAGTTTCCATTCTATTTATTTATTTATTTATTAAAAAAACAATAAATATTTTGGCAAAATTCCTGGACAATCATCTTTTTCCTGTTTATATTCTTTAATTTCTTTCCCATATAGTTAGCTTCGATCTCAAAAATCTAGTTTCATGTCTTCATTGTTGTTCTTCGATTAGAATCCGATATTTTGTTGGAATTTCAACTTCACCATAAGGAAAAATATTTGTAACAATAAAGGGTCCAATCCAATGAGAACGCAATTTACCCGAAAACAAACGAAGTCGTGAATGGTATAGAAGGACTTTTAGACCAACTTTAAACTCCTTCCTTGAAATCATCTTGTCGTGAAAAGTCTTCGTCTTTTCCTTGTAAATCCTTGCACACTCATAGGCATCATTGTGAATTTCCTCTAACTTTTGTTGTTGCAACTTTTCCTGTTTTCTCCACTTTCATCCATCTTCGTGTTGAAACACTTGATAGCTCAATAGGCCTTGTGTAATAACTCAACTAGAAGGTGGCATGGTTTCCCAAACACCAACTAATAAGGTGACATACTAATGGGCATCTTATATGGAGTCCTATATGCCCACAAGGTATCATCCAAGCTCAAACTCCAATCTTTTCTAGTTGGATTGACTGTCTTTTCAATGATGGACTTAATCTCTCGATTTGACACTTCGGCTTGTCCACTAGTTTGCGGATTATAGGTAGTTGACACCTTTTCGGTTACAATGGACTTTCTCAACAAGGTCCCCACAGTGCAATTACAAAAATGAGTGCCTCTATCACTTATTAGAGATCTTGGAATTCCAAATCTGGAGAAATGTTAGACTTGATAAAATCTGTAACAACTTTAGTATCACCAGTCTTGGTGGCTTTAGCTTCCGCCTATTTTGAGACATAATCAACAACAAGCAAAATATAAATACAATCGAAAGATACAGAGAACGGTCCCATAAAATCTATGTCCCGAACATCAAAAATTTCGCAATATAGTATGGGGGTTTGTGGCATCGCATTCCTTTGGGATATATTTCCTATCTTTTGACAATAATTGCCCTCCTTCTAGAGCCAAAACACGAAGGTAACATATTAGTAACCAAATAATTTATAATATCTGCATATCAAGGTAATGTCACACTCACGGAGAACAATTGCATGTCAGGGAACATTACTTGCAGATGAAGTTCATCCTCCACATGAACTAAATGCTCAAATGATCGTGTGAAGGGATTTTCTGTGCTTTTTTTTGTCTTTGATGTCCAAATCAAATTCACTCAAGAGAAGTATTCATCTTATTAATCTTGGTTTTGCCTCTTTCTTTGTCATCAAATAACGAAGAGCTGCATGATCGGAGTAAACAATGATTTTAGACTTTTAGTACCAAGCAAATAAGATTGAAACTATTCCAAAGCTAAAATAACAACAAAAATTTCTTTTCAGTAGTAGAGTATTTTCTCTGGGCATCATTCAAAGTTAATAAATGGCATGAGACATTTTTTCCATATTTTGACCCAAAACAACACCTACTGCATAATCACTTGTATCACACATTATCTCGAACGGAATGTTCCAGTCAGGGGGATGGATAACTGGGGTAGAAGTCAACAATTCCTTCTACTTATCAAACACCTTTTTACACGCCTCATCGAGCTTAAAAGCCACATCCTTTTATAGCAATTTGCATAGAGGTAATGCTATTTTGGAGAAGTCCTTGATGAATCTTCGGTAAAAACCTACATGTCCAAGAAAAGAACGAACCTCCCGCACACTAGTGAGATAAGGTAAAGATTGAATGACCCATTTCCCCTAGATGAAATAACATGACCCAAAACTATACCTTGTTCAACCATAAAATGACATTTTTCATAATTTAACACAAGATTAGTTTCTATGCAACTTTGAAGAACAAGTGTAAGGTTATGCAAACAATTATCAAAGGAGTCTCCATAAACTGGGAAATCATCCATAAAGAATTCTATGATATGCTCAATCTAATATGAAAATATGTTGCCCAAACTCCTTTGGAAAGTGGCCGGGGTGTTGCAAAGGCCAAAGAGCATGCGACGATATGCAAATGTTCTGAACGGGCATGTAATAGTCATCTTTTCTTGATCCTCTGGAGCAATTGCAATCAGAAAATAAAGTGAATAACCATAGACAAAACAATAGTTAGAATGACCAGCTAACCTTTCAAGCACTTGATCAATAAAAGGTAAGGGGAAGTTATCCTTGCGGGTTACAGCATTTAATTTTCTATAACTTATACAAACCCGCCACCTATTCTGAACACGGGTAGAAACTAACTCATCATTCTGATTTTTCACAACAGTTATTCTACTTTTTGGGTACCACTTGAACTGGGCTAACCCAATTGCTATCCGAAAATGAATAAATCACTCAAACTTCAAGAAGTTTGAGGATCTCCTTCTTCACTACATCCATCATGGACAGGTTCAATCTTCTTTGCTGTTGATAGGAAGGTTTTGTTCCCTCTTCAAGTAAGATATGATGCATTCATGTAGATGGACTAATTCCTTTTATATCTGTAATTATCCAACCAATATCCGTCTTATGCTCCTTAAGAACTTGCACAAGCTTTTCTTCTTATTGTGCACTTAGTTTATTGGAGATGATCACTGATAATGTTCCTCCGTCTCCAAGGAACACGTACTTGAGGTAACTGGGGAGAGGCTTCAAATATGGAATGGGGAACTATAAAACAGAGGGTAAAGATATCTTGTTAGAAATTGGTAATGCAATATAAGGAACATTGCTTGATTGTTGTAACTTTGAAAAATCATTCAATGCTACAACAGTTTCCTACAAATCAGTACTCAAGGCTAACTCCTCATTTTCGATCTCAAGATGCTTACTAATGGCAACTTCCTATCCATCTTTTCCATCAAGTTCAAAAACTTATTGTGCAAAAATATCAATCACATCAATAGAATAAACAGGATTATCATCTCCAAGATCTTTCATGGCATCGTAAATATTAAACTTAATAATTTCACCATCAAATTACATGGTAAGTCTGCTACTATGAACATCTATCCTGGTCTTGAATTTCTTTAAGAATGGTCTTCCTAACAAAACAGAAGCAGTTTGATTACCATTTTCCATATCAAGCACGTAGAAATCAGCAGGAAAAAACAAATCATTAATTTGCACAAGAACATCCTCAACTCCATCCTTAATATAGGCATTAGATCTATCAACCAATTGCATCACAACATCAGTTTTATTTAAAGGTCCAAGTTTCAAATAAGCATATATAGAATATGGCATGACGTTGATAGAAGCTCCTAAATCTATCATGGCCTTCTCAATTCTAGTGTTACCTATCGTACAAAGGAAAGTAAACATACCTGGATCTTTGCACTTCACAGGGAATTTTCTTTGAATAACTGCAGAAATATTCTCCCCTACTCTCACCTTCTTACAATCTTTAAGTTTGTATTTTCTCTTAGTTGTACACAGTCCTTTCAGGAATTCAGCATAACGAGGTACTTGTTTAATAGAATCTAAAAGTAGAAAATTTACGTCGCATCTACGAAAGTCTCATATAAATCTTTATTTTGCTCATCTTTTCTAGATTCTGCTAAAGCCTAAAGAAAAGGAGATACTGGTTTATAACCAACAAGAGGCAAAAACTTATGCTTAGGTACGTCATCGTCATTCGGAATGTTCCCGTCTGCAACGAAATTTTCTCCTTTTCTTGCTTCGACGATGCAAATGCTGCCATTTCTGGAATCTCAACCTCTTTACCACTTCTCAAAACGATTGCACTTGCATTTTCTCTTGGATTTACTACCATTTGAGAGGGTAATTTCCCCAAACTTTGCGCCTCTAGCTGACTAATTGCAGTTGCCATCTGACCCATCTGATTGTCTAAACATTGAATACTAGCCCTTGTCTCCTGTTGAATTTGCAAAGTATTAGTGGCAAGAGACTTAACAATATCTTCTAAAGACATACAAAAATTAGAAGTTTGGCCCGATTGTTGTCTAGGGGGATATGGTTGCATATATTGCTGGAAACTTGGGTGGTTTTGAGTCGTGGACTAATTTACTTGTGGATTCTCATAGCTAAAATTGGGGTGATCCCTCCATCCATGATTATACGCGCTCGAATAGGGGTCATACTTTCTTTGCAGTTGTCCAGGAAAACCACCCACTGCAATCACTTGCTCTATGGGCTCCTCTTGATGAGTTGGGAACATATCGGTTGGATGCCCTACTACTGAATAAATCACACAAGCTTTCATTGTTTGCATATTACCTACAACCATTTGACGAACAAGAGAAGTTATACTCACAATTTTTTGTTCAAGGGAGGAAATATTCAACTCATTAATATGTTTAGATGGAAGGTCAAGCCTAGTGCCAAATTGTTGAGAATTGGCCGCCATATTTGCAATCAAGTTTCTCACAGCCTCGAAAGCTTTATCCACCAAAGCTCCCCCACTAGCAGCATCAATCATGCTCTTATGACCCTCAAAGAAATACTGGATAAGTAGCTGCTCACTAATTTGATGATGAGGGCAACTTGCACAAAATTCTTAAAACGTTCCCAGTATTAATGTAGGAACTCTTCGTCATGCTGCCTTACACCACAAATTTTCTTTCGAATGTTGACTGCCCTTGAAGCTGGGAAATATTTCTCCAAAACAACCTCTTCATCTCATTCCATGTGAAAATACTTCCGTAGGGTAGATAATAGAGTCAAACCTTAGCCGAATCCTTCAAAGAAAATAGAAAGGCTCTTAATTTATTTTGCTCTACAATCAGCTCCCATGGATTCCATACTCATGCATACTACATGAAGCTCCTTTAAATGCTTATGAGGATCTTCATTTGCATGGCCATGAAAAGTGGGCAAGAGATGTAAAAGTCTAGATTTTAATTCAAAAGTAGTAGTAGCATCTAAAGTAGGCAACGTTATGCACAAAGGTTGTTGACTCAAATCAGGGGGTGGTAGGCTCTTTCAAAGTTCAATTTTCAGCCATGACTTCCTCCTCTTCTAAATTAGAATCTCTAGCAAATAAGAAATCAAGATCCAGATCTTCTTTTTAGAACTTCTCAGAGCTTTCCTCTTGAACTTGCGAAAAGTTCTCTCTATTTCTAGATACTGAAAATCACCTTGATTAGAACATCGAGTTACAATCATAAACAATTAAGAAAATTCTAATAAATCATGCAAAAGAAATCAGGAAAAGTCTAGAGTAATAAAATAAAATAAATAAATAAAATAACTATAAAAAACTAACGAATTTTATTTTCAATTTTTTTGAATTTTTTAAATTCAAGAACGAAATAAAGTTCACAAGAAGCACAAAAATCAACTAGAATACTTCCCGGCAGCGGTGCCAAAATTTGGTGTGCTATTGGGCAACCAAAAGAAAACCTATACTCCTAAAAATATATGTAGTAGTGCAAGTAAGGATCCTTCCCATGAAGATTATTTGGGGGGAGGTTGAGTATAACGAAAACAAGAGTAACTAAAGAAAAATTCAAATTAAATTATCAAAATCAGTCAAAAGAGCAAATCTTGGTCTATGTCAACATCCACCATCAGAATTTTATAACTGATCATCGATGCAAGTATATATTAGTCCATACTCTGAATATTCACCATTGAAATTATTTTCCTACCTCACCTTAATTGCAATTAATTAGAAAACAAATGATCTAATTAATTTTAACTACTAAACAACCCAAGACAAGTGCTAAAGGTTTAATCTAGTAGAAACTTTAAGAATTAGAGAGATCGATGAAGCTAAACAACACAAGCACAAGCGGTTGCATTTAATTTTGTCGAGTCTTCTTTCTAAGATCTAATTTTTCTGACACAATAAATCATTAAATCTTAGTTGTTTCACAGATTACAGGGATTAAACAATTACGGATTTGATATGTAACCTAGCAGTAGATTGCAACGAATAATAAACTAGTAGGCCTCCTTGTGATTAAACGAGATAATGATGAAAATAGGCATAGAAAAACATTTGATACTCAAATTGAATACTAAAAACAAATTAGATCTCACAGTTTTATTGATTCCGTGGCTTCTGCTTCCTTTGACCAATTATAAAAGTTTAGCCGCACATAGCCATGATGAAAACTCAAAGGAGAAGTTGGAGAAGAGGGAAGGAAGAGGTGTGTTTGAGCCTCTTGTTTTCTCCTCCTTTTATACATGTTCAATTTAGTTTTTCTCAACCTCCCAAATCTCCTTAAAATGTTCTAAGTCTTATCCTCCAATAACAAAATCCAACCTCCCAAATCTCCTCAAAATCTTCTAAACATTTTCCTCTAATAACAATCTCCAACTTCCCAAATCTGTCTAACTAAGGAAAAATAAAATAAAATCCTAATATAGCTAGGAAAGTGGAGTTTGTTTCCAGCTGGAACTTTCGTGCAGGTGCATCAAATTCAAGCCCGATTTTGACTTTGATGTAGCCAGTATCTCTCAACACTCAAAGCATGAAAGCTGTAGATCTATTTCTTGTTATTCCATAGCATTTTGAATCATCTCAATCGAAGTTCGGATGATAGAGTTATGCCCTGATTACGAAGCGAAGTCGAAACTGTCAAAAATCTCCCATTTTTCTTCATTTTGCATTTAACGACTCCATTTGCATCCTAATTAAAAGTATAAGAATAATGAGTACATTTAGTGACCAAATAAGTATAAAAGAATGAACATTAAGGGAGAAAAAATATATAATTTTGCATTCTCATCGGGGTGCGAGGTTTGCAATGGGGGTGAATGGGTGGTAGGTTGTTAGTTATTGGAGGGGGTGTGTGCTGGGGATTGGTGGTGTTTGTGGTGGTGAAGTTCGTGTGAAGGGAGAAGGAGGTGCTGGTCTGTTGCTTGTTGGAGATTGGTTTGTATGGACTTTTGATGGTATTGGTGATGGTGAATAGTTAGGGATTGATAGTGTCTGTGTTGCGGGGGATGGTGTGCTCCTTGTGGCCTTGATCAGATCGGAGGCTGGTGAGTAGTTGATTGCCAATAAGGGTGATAAGATTGTTGCATTTGTGGTGCCTCCCTTTATTTGTGATGATAGCTCCTATATTGCTGCCTATTCATCTATGTTCTTCCTATGTCTTTGGTGCTCCTCCCATGTGCCCTTCGTGGAGCCTCTTTTGTGTAACTTTTCTGGTTGGAGGTGAAGACCTTTGGCGTTCCCGGTGGAGGGGACTCTTTTTACGCCCAATGTGGCTTTTAGGAGGACCCCCTCTTGGGGATCATCCTATCAGTGGAGGTGATGAAGAGCGATGATGGTGTAGGACATCTGTACCCGAACGCCGATGATGAGATCTCTGATCTCTGAGCGGTGAAGAGCTGAGTTCTTTTTTGTTCCATCTAGTTTATGGTGAACACCGATGATACCTCTGAGGACTACGATGTTGACGGTGATCAGATGGTGGTCACGTGGAGAGGGTGGAGGAGAAGATGGTGGGTGATGTGGAGGGGGGTGGGTGGGGGTGGGGGTTTGGGGTTTGGAGAGTTGCGGAGGACCTCATTAGAAGGCCCGCATCCGCACATCTCCAGTTCAAGTAAGTTCAAGTGTGTGTTGATTGCAGTATGCATTTCTTTCTTCTTCTTTTTCTGCTTCTTCTTCTTCTTCTTCTGTTTTGACTGAGTGGAAGTCTTTGGAGTGCTTCCTAGATTTTTTCTAAATTTTTTGAACATGGTGAATGATACCTGTTTAATATCAAAGTTGTGCATTGCAGGCACCTCATCAATTTGGTCTGACTCAAACTAGAGGTATTGCCATTATTAGAGGTATTGATAATGGTAGTGGATTTTTCAATGTGAGCATATCTACATTTCAGGCCAGTATTCTCGTGCACATTAAATCTGTAGTAGTATTTGACTACTTAACTTTTTAATTTTACTTTTTATAAACAGGATATCAATGTCAGCCCTAGGCAATGTCAAAGCACTGAATACGTACCAGATCAAAATGCTCCAAATGGTTCGAATAATAAGGGATCATCAAGGAAAATATTTAAGTAGGAACGTAGATTTATTCTCTTTTTTTAAGAGAGTAAAAATTTTTAGAAATAATCAGTGTTGACCCTAAGTTTGATGTGTACAAAATATACACAAGTATTTAATATTTTATCTAAAATCGTTACCGGTTAATACAGAATAAAATTCAAATAAATCTCAAGATTTTCATATCCAAAGCAAAAGAAAAAGAATTATTCAAACATAAAAGATCACAAATATCGAAAAGTTTTCATCAAGAAGAAATATGTAATTGATTCTCAAGAAGCCAATGCATTCAAGATTATTTACTGCTTTATCTATGAGGAATAAATATGTAAAAGTGTCTTTGGCAAACGAACAAGTTATGAAATGAATATAAATTGGATTCAACGAAACATTATCGGGGTAAGATTTGGTTTACTGCACATATAACAATCGACTGCATTTGACAGTCTACAACAACCTGCCCCGATTCAGGTTTGATATTTCTATTTACATTTGTGGAAAGAAATAATTCTGAAACTCTTTAAAAAGAGCTGATTAAACTGAGTGCTGATGGTAAAAATCGCTGCAGATCAGAGCCGTACAATTCCTGCACAGATCTTAAAGCTTCTACAGGCAGATTAGCCATCACAGGCCTCTTTTACAGGCCTGGGCCCACTCCAAGACATGGGCTTCTTCCAAGCCTATAAAAAGTGACAGACTAGGCCCACTAGGAGAGACACCCAGCCTATGCAGGCTACGAGTCAAATCTCTTATCCCCTAACAAGGATATCTTATCTCTTGAGGGGGAGAGACATGAAAGAGATAAGGTAGTTAAATCGATCCAACGGACACAAATCAATCTCTTGAAATGTCTCCCAGGCCTATAAATATCCCTCCTCCTCTACAGTCAGAAAGTAATCAACAATTTGCCAGTTTTCACTCTCTTGCTCTTTCTCTCTTTCTGGTTCTGACTTGAGCATCGGAGGGTCTGTCGCCAGGGCCATCCCTCGGTGTTTCAGGCTTTTTGCAGGTTCATCGGCTGCATAAAAAACTTTTGAATTCAGATCACGGTGGTAAATCAACGATCCAGATTCATTCTCAGGAGCTCTAACCGTCTTTAACGGCCAAGGTCATAGGTAAGACTTTTAGTAGTTTCCTTCAATTATTAACTCACTATCTATTTGCTCCTACACCGAAATAAGCAACAATAGATTGGCACCGTCTGTGGAAAACTACACAAATAAGACTTATCACCATGCCACAAAGACTAAGAGGTAAAGTGGCGACCTCAAGCCGTCGCACTAACTCTCTTCGTCAACCAGCTCCTCTTATGGAGATCAGATTCCTCCTCAATAGTCACCATGACAGCCTAATCACGCTCCTTCCAACGGAGAGGTACCGGGGGGCTCCCAACATGAACAACACTCTCAGTACGACCACATCTCAGTCCATAATGCTTCAACTGGTTCGGTGGCCTCACGAGGCCCACGGGGGTCTAGAGATCTCTGCCAATTCATTTGTAACAACAAAAAACCGACCTGCAAATTAGGTTGGACGAGAGGCGCCCCCGATCTAAGACCTCCCGTTCGGGACATCAGGTGAACCAGAGAACACATTTTCCTAGACAACGATCAAGGCAATCCTCCTCTCACAGGGGTTGCCCAATAATGAGAAGCCCAACTCATGAGAGTCAAAGGCTTCCTATGCAGAACAGAGGGCCAAATGCCCCAGTCACTAGGGCTGAACTGGTTAAGTTCAAGCTCGACATCCTCCATGCTATCCAAGGTAGTCAAGATCTGGGCTTGCCCCCTAACGAAGGATCCGCCGACTCAATTGGATCACAAAGGAAGGATGACCAAGTCCTCCGCCGTATCCAAGAAGTAGATGATCGTCTAGAGCAAATAAAGAAGGAGAGAAACTACTCCAGCAGGGCCTACCGCCCTACTCAACCTCCCTTCAACAGAACCATCCTCGATGCACCCGTTCCAATGGACTTCAAAGCCCCTCAATTCGAGCCCTACGATGGAGAATCAGATCCGACCGACCATATCAAGAGCTTCAAAACACTCATGATGGTCTATAACGCCACCGACGCGCTCATGTGCCGAACATTTCCCACAACATTAAAAGGATCCGCAAGGAAATGATATTCGTGCCGGACTCCAGAATCAAGATTCTCTTTCGATTAGCTTAAGAAACTTTTCATTGCGCACTATGTTACTAGCCCCAAGGCTAAAAAACAAGTGTCTCCCTGTTAGAACTGAAGCAAAGAGATGGAGAACCGCTGAAAGACTTTGTTAAATGCTTTACAACTGAAGCAGCGTCGATTTCCTCCTTGAACACTTCATTAGCGGCTGCAGCTTTCTGCCACAACGTCACTAACAAATACTTGAAAGCCTCCCTTGTAAAAAAGCCACCCAAAAGTTTCACTGAGCTCCTAAAAAGGAGTGAAAACTATATCAGGGTCTAGGAAGCTCTCTATCCTCAAGGTAAGAATGATTCATCTTTCGGGAACAAATGGAAGAATACAAGCGGGGAAGAACTCAGGAAGTTTCAGAAAAACGGTGCAAGTCAACATCGTCCAACTCTAGCACCACGCTTCGCATGTTCACTCCTCTCAATGCAACCGTATCAGCCATTCTCATGGAAGTTAAGAAGGACAGAATAATCTGTCCTCCCCCCACGATGTCAACATCTAGCAGGAGAAGAGACAGAAAAAAGTGGTGCGTATTTCACAGAGATCATGGACACACTACTGACAACTGTCGAACCCTTAAAGAAGAACTAGAAGCCCTGATTCGCAGGGGCTATCTCTCCAACTTTGTTTAGAAAGACAACGACGCCGAAAACCCTCCTCCTCGGGGGGCTAATAAGCGTCAAGAGAGGTCATGCGAGCCGCAAGACTCTCAACACATGGCCGTCATCCACTCCATTCATGGAGGCCCGATGGTGGGAGATTCAAACTCCTCCCGCAAAGCTTTTGTCAGGGAAGTCAACTCCATAGATAACATTTCGCCTGCCAAACGCATCGGGGTCCCGATATCTTTCTCAACCAGGACTTAGAAGGCATCCGAACACCTCATTGCGACGCATTGGTCATAAACCATTGCATGGTGAATCATGAAGTACGCCACATTCTCGTGGACAATGGCAACTCAGTAAACATCCTCTTCATGGCCACATTCGAGGCTCTTAAGCACTCCCGAGACCGACTCAAGCTAGCCGGTTACATACTCCACGAATTCTCCGGTATCCCCGTTCAAGTAGGAGGAGGAGTCACACTGGATGTGACAGCAGGGAAAGCCCCCGCTATTCGAACGGAAGCACTGGACTTTATGGTAGTCAATGTCAAAGCGCATACAACGCTATATTCGGCCGTCTCGACCTAGCAGCCTTCCATGCAGTTGCCTCCTTCTCCCACATGAAAATGAAGTTCCCAACAGTAGCTAGCGTAGGCCAAGTTATAGGAGCCAACAGGCAGCTCGGTTTGCTCCCTCGACGCCATCAAGCTACCGCTAGAAAGCAGTCACAGTAATTTCAAGACTGTAAACGAGCTTGAATCCACTACCATAAACAACTCTACCAAGAACTTCCAAACCTGCCGCATCTTCTCTCACCAGTTCCAAACTAGTTCTCATCATGATACAGTAATAAACCTGAATCCCTCGCCCGAAGCCACTCCATTTATTCAACGGAGACAAATAGTCATGCCTAAACACATTGGTGCATCAGAAGATTTCTCTTTCTCTATGCAAAACAATGGGGGGATCCCTCCAAAACAGGCATGTCCAGACAAGGTCTACCAAGTTATTCGCCTAACGGCTCATCAACTTGAAGACCCGGGGGGCAAGGAGATATCAGCAGAACTTGGAAGGTGGAACACCTTGAAGGTGAACAAGGGCGTCTCAAATGTCCTCTCTTAATAGTTGTAGCAAATTCTCTCAATTTGTAATAACGGCCAACCACTAGAGTAGCCGCTTAGTTCTATTTCCCAGCAAATTTACCCAATTTGTTATAACAGCCAGCCACTACAGCAGACATTTAGTTTTATTTTCCAATATAATATACTATGATTTTTTGCAAAATTCTAGTACAACTCTACGGATGCATACAATGAGTTAGAGTGCCAAACTTGTACAGAAAAATGGTACCAAAAACTCGTTAAAAGCTTCCTACAAGACTAGTTCGAAGTCCATACCCATGGTTCAAAGTTACTCCAGCAATGTGCAATCAAGCAAGTTCAGAGTGCGCTTCGCCATTCGATCTGCTCCTGCAACTTGTTAGTTCATCAAAGCAAACAACGAGTTTAACGCCCAACTTATACTTATAGCGGCACTAAACACTCGTTATAAGCTTTCCACAAGACAAGTTCAGAATCCAGACCCATGACTCGGGGGTTACTCTCGCAATATGTAATCCTGCACATTTAGAGCGCAACTCACCGATCAATATGTTCCTGAAACTAGTTAAAGTTCCTTGGAGACTTACAACAAGTTGAGTGCCAAACTTATACACATAAACGTCACCAAACACTCATTACAAGTCTCCCCGTAAGACGGATTCGGAGTCCATACCCATGGCTCGAAGAGAATAACAATTTGCAATAACGCAAGTTTACAGTGCACTTCGCCATTCGATCTGCTCCTGCAATCCGTTAGCGCCTCGACGACCGGTTCAGAGTCCATACCCATGGCTCAACAGAGACTCGCAATTTGCAAAGAAGCAAGTTTAGAGTGCGCTTCGCCATTCGATCTGCTCCTGCAACCTGTTAATACTCAAACTAACAAGGTCGGAATCCATTCCCATGGCTCAGAGTTACTCTCGCAACCTGCAATCACACACGTTCAGAGTTTAACTCGCTATTCAATCTGTTCCTACAACTAGTTAAATTCCCTTAACGATAGATTAAGAGATCCAAAATCGTGGATCGTCGTTACTCTAGCAACACTTGTAAAAAGCAACACTTAGAGTTTAACTCTCCACTCGATGTGACTCACAATTTGTTAGAGGACCCATACAGCAAGTTTGGAAAACAACTCTCCTTCAGAGTTGTCCCTACAACTAGCTGAATTCAAGAAGGAGCAATGCCAAATTCCGTCATACACCGTCGACAGTTCGTTAGCTATACGAAACAGACTTGAGGCCCAGTTATTTAGCTACAAAGAGCTCAGTCGATGGCACATCAACTGTAACGCCCCGATTTCCGGTAACTGGGAAATCGTGACATAAGCCAGAATCTTTTCTTCAATTAGTCACAATGAACAGAAATACAGGAAAATTTAAAACTTTTTATTCAACACAATGTATTACAATCCGAAAGTTACAAAATTGCAATACATTACAACGGTGTTACAATAATGCCTTTACAATCCCAAGTGTTACATCTTTTAACATATTACATCAGAGTATAATGAATAAAGAACAACACTTGGTATTCCACTTGGATGCTTTCCAACAATTAAATAATTTACAGCAGAAACTCTAATGAAATCGACTCCTTGCTCTCTCGCCTTGAGTCCTCCTGAAACCTGTACCTGTACTCCTGAAACCTGTATCTGCCCTTCTGTAATCAAATACCTGTACTTCTGCAATCCAGTACCTATTGAAGTGGAAACGTCAGTATTCACTGACGCTTTAAGGCTGATAACTAGCAGCGAATCTCAACTATAGCAGACAGATTGATGAAAAGAGAAATGTGTATATATATTTGATGTGTCAGTGTATGCTATGACTTAGATTCTAATGCAAGATTAAACAACACAATGTTTCACTTATTCTAATGCAAGCAAGTCTCTGGAACAGTATGCATCTCATACTACATATGCTCCATCTCAAGCCGTTTCTCTATATATAGGGATTTGAACCCACGTTATGAATTCTACTATTTGTACTTATCCTGTTCCTGACATAATACTACATGACTGGTGACTATTACCCGGCGTACCGGACCTCACACAAAAGCCAACACGAACTACAAAGTACTTGTCAACCTTCTTCCGTGCCCTCAACTGGTCATGAGAAGGCATAGAACCTGCCGGGATTGTAGGGTCTATTTTCCTAGGAACCCTCTCGTTCTTATCATTGCACATTCATGAATTAACAATCAAGATACGGAACCCATGCTCCCAACTTGTCATGGAAAAGCACCGCCCGTATCCTTTTAACAGGGGGTACAACCCAATAACACCACCTAAAGTTGGCCCAAAGGACAAGTTGGTCGTAAGGTGCCCCCTAATACCAACTCCTTTCTATCTGGTAAAATGGTTAAGTAAAGGATCTTTATAAGTCACTACCCTAACGATGTCACTAACCCTGAACAATCCTAGGGATGACAATATTATAAACACAACATGCTAGGTCTTAAATTAGAATTCACAAGATAACTCTGCTAGGCTGCTCAACCTAGACTTACCAGAATCCATCAGGATCCAGTTCATGGTCTATCGATCCAAGACCCCGGTAATACGAACATATTCACATGATACTACCCTGAACTTGGATTTCTTCACATTCCGGTCCGCGATCAACTAATGGTTAAGATCTGACGGCACCCGCAAAGTGACTCATCCACAGTCCCTTAGGAGTAAGGTAAACACATCTTAATGGTCGATAGCCCTAGGGCAATGATATCACCCTAGATGAGCACAACAAACGGCGTATTAGCTAGGAAGCTATATACGAGTAACCAAAAACACATTCGAGCTAAACAGCTATGTATGGAACCAACAGCTACATACGGGCCAGTCGAGCTGTGCATGAGACAACAACATACATACGAGCCAAATAAGCCACGTATGAGACCAACAGCTGCATACGGGCCAGTCGAGCCGCGTATGGGATAACAACATACATACGAGCCAAATAAGCCACGTATGAGACCAACAGCTACATACGGGCCAGACGAGCCGTGTATGAGACAACATTATACATACGGGCCAAATAAGCCAAGTATGAGACCAACATCTATATACAGGCCAGTCGAGCCCGTATGAGCAAAACCACACATAAAAATAACCATATAGTAATCAACCTAGAAGCAGCCAAACGTGTTTACTAGCAAACTTGATCTTCTATAATTAGAAGCAACATAAGAATCTACTAACAGTCTAAAATAGGCATTCTAGCAATGAGAAGCCCAAGAAGCGACATCAAACTTTTATCAAGCTAACGATTATTAGTGACATTCCCAACCCTTATTACCCATGAAGATGAGTAATGTTCATGTGATATGGTCCAACTTTACTTAGGGTCTCATACAACTAGAATCCGTGGTTTCCCTCCCCAATTGAACTAGAACTACATACACTAGATTCTTGGGTTCTTTCTTCAAGTTTGAGCTAGAATCACCTAGGACTAAAAGCATGGGCTCATGGGTTCTTTTTAATCATTCACTACAATCATAATACAATTCAAGTGTGGTTCCTTTGAATCTAGAACTACTATGCAACTTGAGTAATGCAACTATAACACGATGGTTCTTCACTAACGCTACCACCGCAACATGATAGTTCTCTACTACACTACAACTATAACACGATAGTTGTTTACTAATACTACGACTACAATAGCATGATTCTTTTCTATTCTATTACACCACAACTACAATAGCATGATTCTTTTCTATTACTTAAGAACGAATCTACAATGGCCTTAAGCATGTATATAACTTAAACATCAACCTACAATACTCTTAAGCATGAATACAACTTAAGCATGTACTCACAACAATCTTAAGCATGAATATAACTTAAGCATGGACTTACAACAATCTAAAGCATGAATACAACTTAAGCATGTATGTTACTACAACTTAACATGAATGTCTACTCACTTTAGCATGGATATTTTCTACAACTCAAACATGAGCATTACTACCATTCAAGCATGAGTAACTACTACACTCTAAGCATGGATGTCTATTACAACCTTAAGCATGGTTTATAACTTTTCTACAATAATCCAAGCATGGTACATAACTTCTATAACTCAAGTATGATTTACTACACTTAAGCATGGTTCTTCTACTACTACTTAAGCATAAATTCTTACTACTACCTAAGCATGGTATATAGCATGAGCCTTAATCCTACAACAATCCAAGATTCAATCCTTATGTTCTTATTAAAGTTCTACCATTCACTTTCTTAGGTGATCATTTATTTTATCCATGGTATTATTCGTAAGCTTAGGACTTTGTCCAAGTTGTTTTAGGACAACATACATACAAGAGAAACAACAACCCTAACAACACAACACGTACATAAAACAAAAGAGACCAAACTCACATATTTCAATATTATTATATAAGTGTAACTCATCCCCACATACATAACTAATCCATTATCCATAAATTTATACCAATACACATTATCCCAATACGCCTCATCCATAAATCATATCAACACTTCAGTTTATTCGAACTTCTTTAAAACATCAAATACGTATAATAAACCATACTCACCATATTTTGATATCATCATATAAATATAACTCATCCCCATATACACATACGTTATTCCGATACCCTTGATCCAAATACGCCTTATCCGTAATTCATACCAACCATTCAGGTTATTATAAAACTTTTCTTAAAACACAAGAATAGGTAAATAAATTCATACTCACATATTTCTTAAAACACAAAAATACGTAAATAAATTGATACTCACATATTTCTTAAAACACAAAAATACGTAAATAAATTGATACTCACATATTTCTTGAAACACAAAAATATGTAAATAAATTGATACTCACATATTTAGCGAAGATCCGAAGCGCCACCATGCCACCCCGCATCCAAAGTCGCTAATATATCCTATCATCAAATTTCAATGCAATTAAAACTCAATTCATCCAAACCAATCACAAGAGCTAATAACACTATCCCATATATCGCACAAGCATTTATTGAACGCCTGGGATACACACGTGCGATGCACGTGACAATCTAATGCCTATGGAATTTTTATCCCCAAATAATTACTAGAACCACTCCTAAATTTTCTAGTGGCCCAACTATACTTTCCACTACTATACGAGAAATAATTCATACACATATAGTTCTCTTTTACAAACCTAAAACCCTAATTTGTTAACAACTTACAAATTCTCTAACAACTTGCTAATTTCTCACATCTACCATTTTCAACATCTCCTAATCTTCCTACCATAATACTCCTACTCAAAAGAAATTAACCCAACTCAATTTTATACAATAGAATAATTTAGGGTTTACCTTCCCAAAATTTCGAAAAACGGACACCGCCACGATGTAGAGAACCCTTCTATTAGTCTATCCCTCAATTTAATTTGAAAATGGCGAAGAAATGGAGGGGATTCGAGCGGGGAAAGATTGCCGAAGTGGGTTCGGCTTGGGATCTTTTCGGTCGGGATGGAAACAGGAAGGGAAAGAAAGAAGAAGGAGAAGGAAGGAGAAAGGAGGGGGTTTTGTAAAAAGTAAATGATTAAATAAATAGATAGATAATTAATGTAAGGGATAATTGTCTATAAGCCCCTAATCTCAAATATATTTCAAATAAGCCCCAAATCTCTACTTTAATATTATAAACAATACAAAATACATTAAAACTACCTCGTAATAATCCTTCAAAATTATAAAATAAAGTAGACAATATATCTGATATTTCTCAATTAAAAATAATCGTTATTCGAAAAATACAAAATCGCATGCAATTCTCAATTGCACACAGATTACGATGCAAAATAGACATATGATATTTTGCGGGGTATTACATCAACCATGACAGCAAGGATCAACCATGTGAAAAGAATTCTTCATATCACAGAACCATCGCAAACTCATATGTTCAGATCCAGTAGCACTACTGACATATACAAATACAAAATGGCTAGTCTAGAGTCTAACTCTCTCCGAAAGCAGCTTATACGACCAGCTGACCCCCAAGACGATAAATCACAGGACAAGACACCAGCACGTAGAAGACCTATTATTCCACAAACTACAAGTCTCATTATAACTGCAGAATTACAATGAGTCTATATTTCACGTCTAAGAATCGCTATCAAAAGTCCTGTGAACACTGTATGATAAACTGTCATGTAAGTTGTTCTTCCAGCTACACACTGGAGAGACGCTCTCCCTAAGAGAAACTAACCTCTTCACTGGCCTCCTACTAGCTAACAGCTCCATAGGGCTACCTCAACTCTTGATGATGAAATTCAAGACAAGTCTTCCTTAGGCAGGCAAGCTCCAGGTTTATCCGACCACATTCACTTGAGCAAGCTCCAACTCCGTCTCTCTTAAAGTGCTGTGTGAACGGGAGAGTCCCAACTCTGTCAAGCATAGTGTATCACGAAGGAGAGCAAGCTCTATGTCCCAAGGACCTTGTTTGATGTACGCAGCTACTTGTCAGCAAAGAGAGGAATGGCATCACCTCAACGCTGATCAAGCACAAGTGACTTCACTTCGATATTGAGAAGATTCAGAATACGCACAACTCATTCGCTCTAAAAATGAGTTTGTCGCTACGCATGCCACTTGAGTTCCTCTGGCTAACTACTCGTCAATATCGAGCAACGGGTTCAACTCTTTGCTCTTCGCATGAGCTCCATCCAACAACTCGTGAATCCAGAACAACGAGTTCAATGCTCTCCTCTCCGCATGAGGTCCGTCTACGGCTCGTTGGCTCCAAAATACGAGTTCTACACTCCGATTACCGCTTGAGCTCCGTCAACAACTCATTGGTTCTAAACAACGAGTTTAATGCTCTGCTCTCCCCATGAGCTCCGTCTCCAACTTGTTGGTTACAAATAACGAGTTCAACACCATGCTCTTTACATGAGCTTCGCCAATAACTCGTTGGCTCCAAACAACGAGTTCAACACCTTTGTCTTCGCTCGAGCTCCGTCAACAGCTCGTTGGCTCCAAACGATGAGTTCTATGCTCAGATTACCACTTGAGCTCCGTCAACTACTTGTTGGCTCTACACAACGAGTTTGATGCCTTGGTCTTCACTCAAGTTCTCCCAAACAACTCATTGACTCCAAACAACGATTTCAATGCTTTTTTTTTGCACGAGCTCCATCAACAACTCGTTGGCTCCAAAGGACGAGTTTAGCACCTTGCTTTTTGCAAAAGCCCCATCAACAGATCGTTCACTTAAAACAGTGAGCTTGATGTGTCTAATTTTTATACAAATATTTGTATTCAATAACCCATTAAAATTGCTTGTTTTCAATTATATTGTCTATAAGTCGTCATGTTTCTCTAAGATTTCAATTGATTATTTATTTATGAAGAAATAAGATTTTTTAATGCAAAAAGTGATTTTTAATTTTTATACGGGTGTAAAAGGGAAAAAAAATAAATTTACATGGATTTAGATAAGCCAAAAAGATAAAAATATGTTATTTTAAGTTTATCTAATTAAAATTAAATTTAAATACTAAATTCTGATTTATATCTTTGCAGATATATCCTAATCTACTGACACATCCAAATCCTATTGCCGTACAAGACCTACTCCTATAAATAGAGAAGCCAGCAAAGACGAAAAGAACAACACAGCAAATAAAAAAAAGAAGCCAGCGAACAAAGCGAACACAGAGAACAAAAGAGAAAAAAGTAAGAGAGAAAGTCGTCTCTCTCTTTCTTGCTTTCGGCTCAGAACAAAAGAAAAAGGGAGAGAGAGAAGAAGAAGAGGGCGCTTCGATCCACGTGTGCAGCAGGTGCCGCTAGGGTCCACGCGCTACAGGACGAGCCCTGCTACTTCTTCGTTCTGACGAGGTGACAGCAGACAGCTGCTAGCGCACAGATCTGACGCGCGACAGCGACCAGGCGACGTGGCGATCTGACTAGCGCTGATTTCGGTGCAGACCTCGGCTCCCGTGCGCTGACGTGCCCAGGCTGACATCAGCGATAGTTCAGTCCGGGTTTTGAGACAGAGGGGTTTGCAATTAAATTTTTATTCTTTTTCTCCTCTCTCTAATTCTTGTAATGCAATCCTTGAACAGATTTATTAATTGCAATAGTTTTATTATGAATATGTGCAACTAATTTCATTGTTGGGCAGATTGAAACCATAGTCATGTAATGTTATAATCTTCTAAACACTATTTCTATCACTTATTGATTGAACCCAGGTTATCGTGATCAAACTTATAATATGAATCAACAATTGTTAGGAAGTTCTTCAAAACAGTCGACTGATCCGAAGAACTTGATATTATAAAGTTAGCCTATTATAAAATTGACTCTGTTATATGAGTATAGAGACGATCCGTATCATGTGCTCATACTTGTAACACAGGAATCTTTAGGGGTTCTTGGTTTAATCAACTTGAGGGATCTAGATTTGATACCAACTTCTAGAGCCTTGAGTGTTTGTTCATTTCCATTGTTCCTACGCTTTCTTCAAGTGCAACTTAATAGATACCATGCTAAATACTTAAGGAAAGAAACGAATTAGAGTAGATACCATGCCTAATTCTTGGCCTAGGGAAACATTAACTTTAAGGAGTAGATACCATGCCCTTAAAGGAACAACATGAGTGATGAGAATGGTGTAGAAGGTAATCTAGCATTCTTAACTATAGGTGGAAATCAAGCCCAACTCATTTAATTGATATTTTTGAGATACTACTTGATCTAGTTTTTTTAATCTCTTCACTTTCTTTCAAATAAACTTTTAGAACAAACTTTATGATTTGCATTTTTTTCTTTGTTTTATTGATTAGTGAGTTAAGTACTACAATCTCTGTGGGATCGACCCTTACTTTTCAACTACGAATCTATAAACGATTCGTACACTTGCGAGATTTTAATTTGTGTCTAGTTTATCTATTTATTTAGATAGCTGAGATATACAACAAGTTTTTGGCGCCGTTGCCGGGAATTGTTTAGTATTTTAACTTACAAATCAATAAAAATCTTTTTCTTTTTTTTCTTTCCTTTTATTATATATATATATATATTTTAGTTTCTCTCTGCACAGATAGATTCAGATCAGTCGACTGTCTTCAAGGATCAGTCGACTGTACAATGAATTATTCCAAAAGCAACAATGGGTGAGGAAGTACCAAATCGAGTACCTATGCAGGACAAATTCACTCCGAAGAATATTGAGCAACCTTCTTGCATAGCTTATCAACCTAATGTCACAGGGAATATGCATCTATCACCTCAATTACTCAGCATGGTTCCCCACTTTAGTGGCAAACTAGACGAGGATACGCACCTCCATTTGCAAGATTTCTTTGATCTTTGCAGAACGCAAAGCGTCCAAGGGCTTACCCCCGAACAAATCAGGTTAATTTTGTTTCCATTTTTATTAAAACTTAATGCTAAATTTTGGTATAATTCTTTGGAACCAGGATCAATTCAATCCTGGGAGCAATTGGCAACAAAGTTCTTGAAGGAATCCTTTCCAGCTCAGAAAACCAAACAACTAAAAAGAGAAATTCAACTCTTCCAACAAAAAGATGCCGATTTATTCTTCGAAGCATGGAAGGATTTTAAGAACAAACTTCTCAAGTGTCCTATGCACAACATACCTAAGGATGATCAGGTACAAGCATTTTATGAAGGTTTAAATGACACTAACAAGGCGATTGTAGATTCAGCTTGCAACAGAATTTTGATGAGGAAAAGTGGTGAGGAGGCCATCGAGCTATTTGAAGAACTCAGCGAAAACTCACAACAATTCTCAACAAGGGGAAGGGGCCTTTCGAAAAAACAGGGAGTTTACGAAATTTCTAGTGATAATAGCATGCAATTAGAAATGGAAATTATGAACAAAAAAATTGATATGCTTGTTAAAGCAATTTAGACATTGGGTGGTGTAAAGAACCAAACAAAAGAAATTTGTGCAATTTGTTCTCATTCTGATCATACAACTAATACATGTCCCATGTCTTCTTTCACAGATCAGGAACACGCAAACTATGTAGGACAGGGAATGTACCCACCCAAGAACAACCCTTTTTCAAACACGTACAACCCAGGGTGGCGAAACCATCCAAATTTCTCATGGGGCAATAATCAAAACCATCAAGGCACTCAATTCGCACAAGGGCATGCGCAGCAATTCCAGATTGGGAATAGGTTCGACCGGCCAGTACAAGAACAGAAGAAGTTGGATTTTGAATCCACCGTTCTTCAATTACTCCAACAGCAACAGCAAACAAGCAACCAACAAGGGCAGGTCATTCAGAAATTGGAGACTCAAATAGGTCAAATTGCTAAGGAGTTAAGTGAAAGAAAGGCAGGAGTTTCCCATCACAAACTATACCAAACCCTAGAGGACAAGAACAGCTCAAATCTGTGACAACACTAAGAAGTGGTAAGGTAATTAACAGCAAGGTTGGAACACATGCAGACGAATCAAACACACAACCATCAAAATTTTTGGGTTCCAACAAGGTAAGTGAAAAAGAAGGGGCAGTATTGCCACCATTCCCTCAAAGGTTAGTCAAGCAAAAGAAAGAACAACATTTATTTGATATTTTTGAAACTCTCAGGAAGGTAAAAATTAATATTCCCCTACTTGACACTATTAAAAAAATTCCTTCTTATGCCAAATTTTTGAAAGAATGCTGTACTCACAAGAGAACATTTCAGGTTAGGGAGGATGTGGCTTTAACAGAGGAAGTGAGCGCCGTATTGTTAAGGAAATTACCTCCTAAATTGAAGGACCCAGGTAGTTTTACCATTCCTTGCAGGGTTGGTGAGCACTTCTTTGAAAAGGCACTGCTAGACTTGGGGGCAAGCATCAATCTTCTTCCATACTCTGTTTACGAAAAGCCAGGATTGGGGGAACTCAAACCAACATCCATCACCTTGCAATTGGCTGATCGCAGCATCAAGAGACCTAGAGGTATTTTAGAATATGTCTTAGTTCAGGTAAATGATTTCATTTTGCCTGCAGATTTTGTTGTTTTGGATATGGAAGACTCTTCAATGCTATCTTCTTTACCTATCATCTTAGGTAGACCCTTTATGAGTACTGCTGATATGAAAATTTGTGTTAAAAATGGCACTATAAGTATGAAAATAAATGGTGTAAAGGTTGAGTTTAAAATGTTTGATGCACTAAAATTACCACATGATGATCATGAATGTTATAATATTGATGTGGTTCAGGAGACTGTTGACCAAACATTTCAGGTACATAGTGTCAATCCATTACAAGCCACAATTACACACTCTCTAACACTATCTCAAGTTGAATAGGAATATGATGATTGGAGGATTGCAGAGACAGTACATTACCTCAAAAGTCCAAAATCATATTCAGGTAAGTTTGCACCTGTGTTTGAAAATCTTGTGTCTAATAATACTTTTGTTTCTTCTTTTACCAGGACACCATACGTGGAGCTAAAGCAACTACCTGAACACTTGAAGTATGCATATGTGGGTGAAAAACAGACGTTACCTGTGATAGTTTCTGCAAACTTGAGGATGCAGGAAGAAGAGAAGCAGTTGAGAATATGGCAAGAATACAAGGGTGCATTAAAGTGGACCATTGCAGATAGGCTTATGTCAAGATGGTACGGTCCGTACGTTGTTACAAAGGTTTCCCCACATGGAGCGTTGGAGGTTCATAGCAAAAAGGAAAATCAAACGTTCAAGGTGGATGGGCATAGTGGGAAACCTTATAGCGAGATGAGTTTTGAGCCGCAAGAGGAAGATATTGCACAAACTCATCATGTCTGGCTAAAGACTTAAAACTTAGCGCTTCTTGGGAGGCAACCCATGTTTTCTCTTATTGCATTTAGATTTGATTTATCTTTTATTTTATTTTATTTTAAAGTTTTGGATTTTATCTTGTAGGATTGCAGAAAATTTGAAGTCGTCGGGGCGGAGCTGTTTTGAACACATGCATTGATGGCTGTTTTTGAGCAATTTGGAGTCAAAATCTGGAAAAGTGATGCAAAGAGAAGTTGTAGCCTATCTTCTTAGCTTTCCAGCAAAAAACAATTCAGTCCATTTAGACATCTACAGCTCCAGATATCGCAAAAATACCGAACGCTGCTCGTGCAGAATTTTCAAGACGAATCAGGGGAGAAATTCTGAACTTTACGCATTTTTTTTGTTTTTCTTTTTTCCTTTCCCATTGAGGACAATGTGGTATTCAAGTTTTGGGGGGGGGGGGGAGGTTTACAAATTTATGATTTATTTTTAGAAAAGAAAAAAAAAACAAAATTTTTAAAAAAAGATTTAAATTAATCTCACCATTACACTTTTGAGTGCTTCATTTAGATAAGCATTGAAATATTTTTTTTGGGGATAAACAATTTCTTATAAAGTAAGAGTAAGTATACTTATTTACTTTAGGATTGTTGAGTTTCACAATTCCTTACAAAATTGTGTAAGTCATGCTATTATACATAAAATACAAATGTGATGCTTTCTCTTATGATTATCCCCTTTGATCTAGTCCTAAACAGAGTTTAAGTAAATAGAGCAATAACGAAAAAAATTGAATAAAGTCAATCTACTCCAATGTTTTGAGTTGCTTAGTAACTAGGGGTATTCATCACAAATGTTTACTTTTACGTCAAACGACAACTTGAAATATGAGTATGCAAAGCACTTTAAGTTTGTGACTTGTTGAGTAACCGGGTGAATTCATCACAAATGTTTTGCATTTGCGTCAAAAGGCAAGTGACAACTTAGAGGGAAAAAAAAACTCTAGTTTGCTACTCGGTTTGCAGTAGTGAGAAGGGATAATCACAGATTGGGTAGTTACATACTATAATTACATTAATTGCATGACAAACACGATTGGGTTGGGAATTATGAATAAATAATTGCACTGGAGAGAGTAGGTATGCTTAGTTTTACTTTATTTACAATTGTTTATATTTTTAATTACGATTTTGATGCTTACATGATGAGATCTCTTAGTATGATGAGTGGAGTTATTCTTGAGTATTTTTCCCTTGTTCATAATTTTAATTTTTGCTTGAGGACAAGCAAAATCTTAAGTTTGGGGGTATTTGATGTGTCTAATTTTTATACAAATATTTGTATTCAATAACCCATTAAAATTGCTTGTTTTCAATTATATTGTCTATAAGTCGTCTTGTTTCTCTAAGATTTCAATTGATTATTTATTTATGAAGAAATAAGATTTTTTAATGCAAAAAGTGATTTTTAATTTTTATAAGGGTGTAAAAGGAAAAAAAATAAATTTACATGGATTTGGATAAGCCAAAAAGATAAAAATCTGTTATTTTAAGTTTATCTAATTAAAATTAAATTTAAATACTAAATTCTGATTTATATCTTTGCAGATATATCCTAATCTACTGACACATCTAAATTCTATTTCCGTACAAGACCTACTCCTATAAATAGAGAAGCCAGCAAAGACGAAAAGAACAACACAGCAAATAAAAAAAAGAAGCCAGCGAACAAAGCGAACACAGAGAACAAAAGAGAAAAAAGTAAGAGAGAAAGTCGTCTCTCTCTTTCTTGCTTTCGGCTCAGAACAAAAGAAAAAGGGAGAGAGAGAAGAAGAAGAGGGCGCTTCGATCCACGTGTGCAGCAGGTGCCGCTGGGGTCCACGCGCTACAGGACGAGCCCTGCTACTTCTTCGTTCTGATGAGGTGACAGCAGACAGCTGCTGGCACACAGATCTAACGCGCGACAGCAACCAGGCGACGTGGCGATCTGACCGGCGCTGACTTCGGTGCAGACCTCGGCTCCCGTGCGCTGACGTGCCCAGGCTGACATCAGCGATAGTTCGATCCGGGTTTTGAGACAGAGGGGTTTGCAATTAAATTTTTATTCTTTTTCCCCTCTCTCTAATTCTTGTAATGCAATCCTTGAACAGATTTATTAATTGCAATAGTTTTATTATGAATATGTGCAACTAATTTCATTGTTGGGCAGATTGAAACCATAGTCATGTAATGTTATAATCTTCTAAACACTATTTCTATCACTTATTGATTGAACCCGGTTATCGTGATCAAACTTATAATATGAATCAACAATTGTTAGGAAGTTCTTCAAAACAGTCGACTGATCCGAAGAACCTGATATTATAAAGTTAGCCTATTATAAAATTGACTTTGTTATATGAGTATAGAGACGATCCGTATCATGTGCTCATACTTGTAACACAGGAATCTTTAGGGGTTCTTGGTTTAATCAACTTGAGGAATCTAGATTTGATACCAACTTCTAGAGCCTTGAGTGTTTGTTCATTTCCATTGTTCCTACGCTTTCTTCAAGTGCAACTTAATAGATACCATGCTAAATACTTAAGGAAAGAAACGAATTAGAGTAGATACCATGCCTAATTCTTGGCCTAGGGAAACATTAACTTTAAGGAGTAGATACCATGCCCTTAAAGGAACAACAAGAGTGATGAGAATGGTGTAGAAGGTAATCTAGCATTCTTAACTATAGGTGGAAATCAAGCCCAACTCATTTAATTGATATTTTTGAGATACTACTTGATCTAGTTTGTTTAATCTCTTCATTTTCTTTCAAATAAACTTTTAGAACAAACTTTATGATTTGCATTTTTTTCTTTGTTTTATTGATTAGTGAGTTAAGTACTACAATCTCTGTGGGATCGATCCTTGCTTTTCACTACGCTTCTATAAACGATTCGTACACTTGCGAGGTTTTAATTTGTGTCTAGTTTATCTATTTATTTAGATATCTGAGATATACAACAGAGCTCTACATCAACTCAGTCAAAGAGTTGTCTCCCTAAATGTGTCAGGCACAAACGGCAAGCTCAGACATCCTACTTCGTCAAAGACTTATCTCTACAAACTTGCCAGGATCAAACGGTAAGCTCAACATTCAACTCCGTCCCAGAGTTCGCTCCAAACTTGCCGGAGACGCCCTCACAAAACTTGCCGGGCGCAAACGGTAAACTCTACATCAACTCAGTTAAAGAGTTGTCTCTCCTAACTTGTTGGACATAAACAACAAGCTCTATGCACAACTCTATCACGGAGCAGCCCTCACAAAACTTGCCGGGCGCAAACGGCGAGCTTAACAACTAACCCCGTCACGGAGTTTTCTCTCAACAAAACTTGTTGGGTGCAAATAGCAAGTCCAAACATCTAACTCCGTTGCAAAGTTCTTTACACGCTTGCTGGGTGCAAACAGTAAGTTCAGCACTCAATTCTACCATAGAGTTGCCTCCAAAACTTGTTATGATCAAACGATAGTTTCTTAATTGACTCTATCTCAGAGTTATCTCTAAACTTGCCAAGCGCAAACGGCAAGGACAAACGTCCGGCTTTGTCACGGAACTCACTATTAACTTGCTGGGCGCAAATAGCAGGTTCGACATCCAGCTCTATCGCAGAGCTCTCTACAAACTTGCTGGGCCCAAACCACAAGTTCAACACTCAATTCTACCACAGAGTTCCCTCCAAACTTGCTGGGATCAAACAGTGAGCCCTACGCCAACTTTGTCATGGAGTTGTTTATCTAGACTTGTCGAGCGCAAACGGCAAGCTGAAATGTCCAACTCTGTCACAAGAGTTCCCAACCAACTTGCCGGGCGCAAATGACAAGCAAAAATGTTCAACCCCGTCATAGAGAACTTTCTAGACTTGTTGGGAACAAACAACAAGTTCAAAGACCAGCTCCACTACTAATTATCTCTCTAAACTCGCTGGGATCAAACAGCAGTTTCTAAATCAACTCGATCAAGGAGTAACCTCTATAAACTTGCTGGGGCCAAACAGCGAGTTCAAATTCAATTCTATATCATAGCTCTCCGTATAAACTCGTCGGGATCAAATGGCAGTTTCTGAACAAACTCCACCTACAAGTTGCCTCTGAACTTGCGGGGATCAAACGACAGTTTATACATCAACTCTATCTCAGAATTGTCTCCACAAACCTGTTGGGAACAAACAACAAATTCTATGCTTAATTCCATCGTAGGCCTTTCTCCACAAACCCCTTGGGATCAAACAGCAAATCTGCAACAGCTCACCTAGGACAGCTATATATGTACTAGATCCACCAATCGAGGGTTACGAAGTAAAAAGCTTGGTATACACAATAAATAATTATATATATATATATATATATATATATATACACACACACACACACACAAATACTCATGGGTTCAAGAGAAGAAGAAAAGAAGAAACGGGTTTGGTCGGGTTCATTTTCAAACCCGAAACCACCCCTAAAATCCAAACAAACCCAGAGAGAATCAACAAAGAGGGCAGACGGGTACGAGTTTTCATACCCGCTATCCAAAACCCGCTAGCTAAGTCCAAGGAGGACATGGTGAAGGGGTATAAACGGGTCGGGTTTCGTACCCGCTACCCTGTAACGCCCCTGCCCCTAGCTCAGACAATTTATACCATTTATAAGACAAATTAGATACTATGTAGTACAACTGCCCACCACAGGCTGCCTCTCAAAAGGTAGTTAACCGAATTGGTTACTCTTGATCATAGGCATTATTATTTATATATTATTTAATTCCTTTTCAAATCCGATATGAGACTATCTTTCATACACATTACCACTTCTCTCTCCCGTGAGTACACAAAGACCTCTCCATGGTGGGCCCCGCTCTTAATGACCACGTTAACAGCATGCAAACAATAGCAATTGCTATTGTTTCACCTCCCGTGGGACCACCCACCAACTACTATATAATTCCTTATACCATATTTTTACCATTTTTAATGCCAACACATATATACTTCCCATAATATATATATATATATATATATATATATATATATATATATATAATATATATATATCACTACAAAGAATTTGACATATAGTGACAGCAAAAATCCGTGGGTAAAAGGCGGAAAACCGTAGGTATAGCCCGTAAAACCTATACCAACGGACATATTTTTCCGTAGTTTTTAATTATCTATACCCATAGCACAATGCCGTCACTATAGCCTATAGCGACGGTTTTTTTACCTGTTGGACAAAACCTCGGTGTTATACCCACGGTTTCGTATCCATTGGTATAGGTTTTAACGACACCTCTTGCTTTCCTATACCCACGGTTGAAAATTCATTGCTATAGGTTTTAGCGATGGTTTTCGCATCCAAATATTTGAATATATACCCATCGCTCTATACACAATTTTTTCTTATTAATTATGCTTATGATAATTTAATATTTTATTTTAAATATTAATTCAATTATAAACCAAATACATAATAAAATAAATACATGTGTTCATGAAACAAAATTAAATAAAATAAAACTTCAATCATATTAAAAATTAATGAAGTATTACAAGCATGTCAAATTCAAATTACAAAATAGTTAAAATGTCAACCTAAGAGTACCATACTGATATATATTAAGCATATAAAGTCTAATAACAATCTCATCCACTTAATTTCGAGGTTTGCTCCATCAACAGAAAATTAGCTTCCATTGCCAATAAATAGTGTACATCTACAACTCGCCAATAAATAACTCCGATCTACAATGCTAACTGGAAAATCATCTCAGCAAGTTCCGGCACCATCAAAAATTTAAAGGAATAGTTATTAGGCACATTCAGTGAAGGGTAATAAAGAAAACTTGTTCGGCAGTGAGATTGGAATATTGTTAATAAACAAACCTGCTGTCCACATGCAACAGTCGGTTCCCCCCATTCCATTGCTTTCTTCTCATGTGTCTCGAAATCAGCCTTCCCAGTCTGTGTTTTAAGAAAAAAGGGAATAAGCAAAAGAGATTGGTGCACCTAATGCATGGTTTCAGACTACATAGGTGTGTCTTTGTATGTCCAACTGAATAAACTTACTGTTTGGCTAAGCTTTCACTGTTTCTTTTTCCATATTCAAATCACAGTCTTGCCTTCCATTAGCAAATCTTTGTAAACTAGCTGTTGGATAATCTTCACAGTTCTATACTGATTGCTATACTCCAATTTCTTTGTTCATTAGTCATGGAAACCCAAGCTAAGCACTTCATTATGTGAAGCTCTGATATTCTAGCACAGTAGCTGTAAAATGACGATTGCCTCTAATAATATAGCACAGTGCTAATGTAGACCACTAACAATGCCAAGTAGGAAGAATGATACTGCTCTAGTTAAAGGAGCAAAGACTAGAGGCAGACCAAAAATGTGGATTGACACATTTAGGAAGTGATAAATATTAATTTGACACAAGAGATGACCTAACTATCACAAAGCTGAATGGAGGAAAGGTTTCATGTACACTAAAAACTTTGTTGTTGTAGCTGTTAATGTTGTACAAGAAAAATGATATGAAATGGAAAAAAGCAGATAGGCTTACCACCACCAGATTATAATACCAGTGCAAAAATATCAACAGTAGTCTTTGGGAAAGTTTCTAGCATAAT